>CM077503.1:31301188-31901188 GCA_039654745.1 Houttuynia cordata
TTCAAGCGAGACATAATGGCCATGTTATCACGTCGTGGAGTCAGCTTATTATAGGGAAAAAAGATGCCTTTGAACTTCATAACGACATAAGCAACGTCAGACTTTCCAGTTCAACACAACAATTTGAAACTAAGCAGCGTCTGAAAAAAAAAAGTTGCCAACAATGTGCAATCCAACAAAAATAATGAATAGATTGGTCAATCCAACGATCAAGAGGGGCAGGTTTGAAAAGTACCGGCATTGCCACAACCAACCATGAGGACGCGACCGGAAGTAGGCACGTATTTGCGAACGAAGGGACGGAGAGCTGCGTACCGCTGGTACCAGTCGAATGATCCGGCCTCGTGGCTGTACCGGGAGTCCCAATACATCGCGTCCCCGTAGTTGTACGTGTTGCAGCTCGACACATCTCTGTATAAGTAATCCTTGTTCATCTCCCCCTGCTTCTTCCCATCCCAAATTTCTCCCATTTTCTGATTCCCCAAACCCCCGCCTGCTACAGTTGCCTCCGGGCTTCAGCTCCAGCACGATCACCGGACACCAAGAGCAAAGCTACCTGAGGTTTTACGGATCCGTTCGATTGAGAGGCAGAGTAGACGCTCGGCCCGCGGTGACGCTTGTCGCTAGACGCCCCCGTGCCAGGTGTGAGGACCTCACAGACCACAGTGAGTGAGGTGTGTGTGGACGGTGAATGGCGAGCGTCGATGCAAGAACTCCCACAGAATCTAGTGTTGATCGTTGGGGCAAAAAAGTCCTTATCTCAGCAATAAGGTGGGATTTGCTATGACATATGTGATGGGGAACTACGTCAAAGGGAAATTTATGCATAAATACGGGTTGGAGTTACAAAGTTTGTTATTTTTTTTTACATTTTTGGTTGACAGGCTTACTCCTACAGTCACTTCCGAGCAGACTGTTGTCCTAGTGTTTGCTTATTTATCCTACATTCCCTTCTTCTACCTAACGAGTCTGTCACTTGTACTCCATTAGTGTTGCCCATGTCTGTTACTTTTACACATGATAAAGACGCTACATCATACATTTTATGGGAACATGAAGTCATAGTTTATCATAATCATAATCAAGTAGCCCTTTTTCCAACTATTAACTATTTGGGGGTAGGCGACACGGATCTTACTCCTCCATTCAGGCCCGTTAACATGTTAATTCCCTCAATGTGGAATCTTATTTAATATGTTATATCTTACAAAAGAATTGACTCAAAACAGGCTAAAATGGAGGCATAATATCCATGTCACACCTCAATTGCTGGGAAGATGCACTACTTAATTTTTTTATTTATTTTGCTACTTGATTATGATTATAATTATGGTAAAAATGCAAAAACTAGGACAGCGCTTCGCTTTAACTATTTATCAAGTCCTCTTTCATGGAACTTGCAAAAGCGCTCATGCCAAAAGTTTTGAGAAACTTTCATGCTGTTTTAAGCAGTGTAACACCGTAGCAACACAGTTTGCATAGTTCATTTCCTTTCCTGGTGAGAGCAAGCTCATAAAGACATAACCTGCAAAAAGAGAAACAAAAATAAAGCCAAGGTGGACAGGGACATAGGATTAGCATGATATTGTGAGCCGTTAAAAATTAGCAGTGGCAAAATAGGGTGTCTAGAGAATGCTCACTTGTGGAAGCTAACATCTATAGACTATGGTAAGTTCCAGCATAAATACAAAGAACCGCCCCTACACACTCCTGTATTAAATAGAAGCAGTCACCAGTTCTCGATAAAGAGCTTCAACTTTCACGGAAGATAATCACAACTTGCCATAATGTTCTACGGTGCAAACGCTTTCTAGAGAACAATGTTGGAGGAGCTGATACTCGGAAAAAATGGAATCAACTTTATGGTCACATCTTCGCACAGACGATACCCTGGCCAATAGTCCATTCCCGTTAACAGCTTGGTAACATAGCAATTTAATCCAAGCTACAAATCTGCCATCCTTAATATCTATATTCAGCTCAATTTAAAACATAGCAGCTCATTATCTGGTGCAGCTCATCCGAAAAGGGAGATATGGATTTAGGTACTTGTTATCTGCGCCATCCCTCATGCCATGTTCCAACTTTCAATCCATGAAGGGTCACGAGAGTGTGATATTGTCATCATTTGCGCTGTCCAGCAAACACCTTTTCACAGACTGACTTACGAGTAAAAAGGCCCCTTATCCAAGCTGCAAAAAGAAATAGATATCCACTCATTAGACACATCTCTATCTCCATTCATATACTTTCCACTCTGCAAAAAGCCCATTTTGTACAGGATATTCTCTCTGGCTGTCCATTATCAAGGATAGCTGATTTCTCTAATCAATAACAGATAAAAAATTCTCCTCCATAGAGGATCAACAGGGAGCATTTACCAAAACTCGAGAACATGACACATTCAGTAGAGAACAGATTCTTTTGATGCTTTAGAAAATTTTCTTTTCAGGTTATCTGTTATAAAAAACAGACAAAATAAAATAAGCAATGCTCGAGCAGCTGTCAAGCCTACATTTAAAAGAAAAGAAAATCTGCAAGGGCGATTTGAATATCACTAATATAGATAAAAAAGGTTACTGGTCTAAAATTAAGTTGGGCACAAAAACCGTAATTTGACATACCATAAGCAGAGAAAAAAAGCTACATCTCATCACTTGCCACAAATAGAAGGATAAGACAAAAAGCAAATGAGGCCATAACAACCAGAAGATAATCAGTTCCCTTAACACTAATCAGATCCATAGGAAAGAAGATGTGGCATAAAAACACATAGTATTACCAAGTGGAAAGAATACTGATACATACAGCTGCACGAAGCATATCTTCAATTATTGTTGATTGCCCAATGCCACTGGTCAGCTCGCCCATGAGCATTGATAAGAGCATTGTATATTTCAGCATCTGGCTTACATCTGAAGAAAAGTACAAGGATTTCTATAAGTTGCAGAACACTTGAATGTACCTGTAAATACCTACATAATGAACTTCATTATAAAGGTAAAATCCAAAGAACTCAGTGTTCTAAGATACACACTGACATGCAAAGGCGTAGACATGGGTAGGTCCCTGGTCCATCCATTTTGTTTTAAAAAGCTTCAGAGCATAATGCAGAGTAGTTTTCGACACCCGAGGACCTACTTACTTTTCTCTCGAGTAGTTCCCACTGGTCTTGTCCTTTTTACAAGACAAATTAAATATCCATACTAGACGTCGCACTGGTGCAAGCTTTTCAACAAAATGATCACTTGAGGAGAGGTATTATATCAAAGGAAAAATGTACATACACCTCATTTGATTGAAACATAATGGTCCATGAACTTATTAGCTCAGTAACTTTTTTCCCTTTACTTTTCATGGCATTGGTTGGGGACTTGGGGTTGCATTTTCCCTCCAATAGTTACTTGAAAATCCTGGTCATTCTACACTAGCCATCTAGCCTCCTTGGAACTGTATCCTAACCTTTCTTTAACCTACTTTAGAGAGGGTTGTCACTCAAGAAACAAATGGTATATATTCATATAAATGATCTATTCCTTGTATAAAATAGAATACACACACACACACACACACACACATATATATATATATATATATATTAGTCTACAATGGTTCTCCTTTGCACTTGATAACTGTCGTTATCCAATTAAAGGAGTAGCTTAACACATACAAATTTAGTATCAATAATTGAATGGTACTCTCTACCCAGCTGAAAAGTGTGTTTACTAACAATCGATACTGAATTCATACGTTATAAACTTTATCAATAATTCCATTGTAATCCTGTGCCCACCCAAGGATAAAATTATGGCTCAGCTGGAGTTAACATGCAAAAAAAACAGGAAAGAATAAGCTAGTAATAAATCTTGCTCTAAGCCGATCGTTCTACTTCTATGCAAGAAAAAGCCAATCTGGAAAGATTAAAAGTACCAGAAAGAAACATTATAGAACTCTGACATGATCTATTAATGGAGCTACCTCCACTTCTGCATTTCAAAGAACAAGCCCCGTGCTTGGTCGGTGCGATTGTGCCTAGCATGCAACCTGATTATCATGTTGTACATATCACTCCTAGCACAATAATTGCTTTGGCTCTTCAACCAACGAAAAACCTGAACACTATGTTCGAGTGCCCCAGCCTCCGTCAGCTCCTATCAGTAGCACTACTGCATTAGAACTTTAACAATTCTTCATACTTGATTTACAAAAAAACAATGTCGCCTTCTTGCGCGTTAAGAACGCCAACGAATGATGAACAAATATATTGCAATTCTTTTGATTTCTGAACTGTGACGAAATTGGAATCACATAACTGCAGGAATGACTAGAGGATTACGCAATTTACCCGCAATAGCACCGGAAAATTTTTCCGGGCAAACCGACCGGGCCAGTCATTAAGTACGCCATCAATGTCGTCCCAGTGATTGAGCTTAAGTATTTTCGTCACCACCTCCGAGATTTTCAGGTCCCTCTGATTCGCGCGAAACCGGTAGCGTTTCGGGATGGCATCCTTCCCCAGACCAGGGAGCTCCACCGACACGCGGTACTTGCCCTTGTTATAGTCCACGAACCCCACTTTCTTCTTCTCCCAGACCGAGATGTCGCCGCCATTGCCGCCAGAACTCGGCTCCCTCCGATTGAATTCCACTTCAATCTGGTGCGAGGAACGGGAAGCGGGGCCACATCGCTCCGGTAACTGCGGAGGTCCAGCGGTCCCTTGAGCGCCGCCATGGCCGAGCAATGGGAGGAGCTCCGACGCTCTGGAGACACACTGGGAAGAAAAGCTAGCATTCTGACGGACGGAATTCGGACAAACGAGGAAGCGGACATGGAAAATGTCCACGAGTTGTCTGTCTGTCCGTTTTTTTTAGCTTCTCTTTCCTCCTAAAACCCTGAGAACCCTGCTCCTAAACCCTAGCAGTCGCGGCTATATAAACCCTAGCTCCTCTGCCAGCGTTGTGGCCGTCGTCTCTCGCCGAGCTGCGAAGTGGAGAACAGGATGAGACCACCTAGAGGCAATGACACTTCTCTGTATTGCTTTAGCTATTCATCCTTTTTTATGGGTTTTCATGTTCATTTGAAGTTCGTCTTCTTGTTTTGGGGGAAAAGTTCAAATTTTTACTTGTTTCCGTTGTAAAAATGTGGTCTTTATGTGAGTTGTTTGTGTTTCAGGGCGTGGTGGAGGGGGGTTCCGGGGAAGAAGCGATGGAGGTGGAGGGAGAGGGAGAGGAGGGGGTGGGAGAGGAGGTGGCGGGAGAGATGGAGGGAGAGGACGTGGGGGTGGTCGTGGTGGCCGAGGTGGTGGTGGTGGTGGTAGGGGACGCGGGGGCGGTCGTGGTGGGGGGATGAAGGGAGGGAGTAAGGTGATTGTGGAGCCACATCGTCATGATGGCGTCTTTGTGGCCAAAGGCAAAGAAGATGCTTTGGTCACGAAGAACGTGGTTACAGGAGAGTCTGTTTATGGTGAAAAGAGGATAGCAGTGCAGGTAATACCTTTCTTACACAGTATGGAGTATCATTTTTTTACCTTTTTTTAACTCCTCTTTTATCACGTTAGATCATTGTAGATATGTGCTCTTGCCGCATGTTACTTGGGACGAAAATCATTCTCGTCATGATGGCGTCTTTGTGGCCAAAGGCAAAGAAGATGCTTTGGTCACGAAGAACGTGGTTACAGGAGAGTCTGTTTATGGTGAAAAGAGGATAGCAGTGCAGGTAATACCTTTCTTACACAGTATGGAGTATCATTTTTTTACCTTTTTTTAACTCCTCTTTTATCACGTTAGTTCATTGTAGATATGTGCTCTTGCCGCATGTTACTTGGGACGAAAATCATTCTATGAGTGTCATGACAGTCTATTTGTTGTCATTTCTGGTGTGTCTGCTCTTCGTTGTGCGATTTTTCTGCTCCAAATTGGATGCTTTGAAGTTATACATTTTTTTTTCTTTTTGTGGATTGTGTTATCTTGTTCTTTCTTAGATATTTTGATGAAATGAAAGTTTGGAACATGTTAAGGTGGGGTGTCGTGTTCACACAGTTTCATTTCTAGAATGTGTTTACTGATTTATGCATCTTTACTTATATTGGGCAGTAAACCTGAATTGTTGCTTTGTTTTACTTTTCAGAATGAGGATGGAACCAAGGTTGAGTACAGAGTTTGGAATCCATTCCGGTCAAAATTGGCTGCAGCAATTCTTGGTGGTGTTGACAATATATGGATTGTAAGGTTTTTTTTTCTAGTAATAAAGTAATAATGTGAGAATTCTTTGCGATTTTACGTTTAAGCCATCCTCAGGTTGATAGAAATGATTTAATGTCTTGCCTGTTTTATACTAGTGGGGTTCAAATTAATCTAGTGTCGTTTTCTTATACTGCTACTTTTATATTTTCGTACATCAGAGTCCTTGGCTTATTTGCTGCTCAAGCAATAACAGCTGAATATTTCTATGATATTTCTGTTACATAGGCTCCTGGATCTAAGGTTCTATACCTAGGTGCTGCTTCTGGGACAACAGTGTCACACGTGTCTGACATCGTAGGACCTGTAAGTTTTTCTGAAATGAATCCGTGTTTCTTTCTTTAAAAGTTTCTAGTTCTATTATCCGTGAGTAACCCATCTTCGCCGTATTTTCTCTACAGACGGGGGTGGTTTATGCGGTAGAGTTCTCCCACAGGAGTGGTAGAGATCTTGTCAACATGGCAAAGAAGCGTACAAATGTAATCCCTATCATTGAGGATGCTAGGCATCCAGCTAAATATAGGATGCTGGTTGGCATGGTAGACGTCATCTTTTCTGATGTTGCTCAGCCAGACCAGGTACCTAGGATGGTTGATTACATCTACTTGATTCTTCTGGGCCTTACTATGATATTCTTTTAGAAAGTAATTTATTTGATGAATAATTGGAACATGAAATACAAAGCTGTTTTTTTAGAAAAACAACTGCAAGCCTCTGAGAATTGTGAACGAAAATTTTCAACTAGGCTTGGGTTTACTCTATCTAGTGCATTATTTGTCTACTTAAGTGCACTTTTGGTGGCTGCAACTAAGGAATTCTGTATATGAGAATATTTAGAAGGCTTGTCTCTGAAAAAGTGCATTGGATCCAGATGCAGCATTTTATCATGGTTTTTTCTTGACAATAATTGCAAAATTTGCGTCTAATGCTTTGTTTTTTTTCTTTTTTTTTTCATGGCTTTTTATGATATAATGTGCTAACTTGTGTACAATAAGCCGATGCTCTGGATTTTTTTTATGAAGGAAGCATGGTTATGTGCACATAGAGTAATTTTGAATGGGTCATCATGTCTGCTCGCTTAGATCCTTTGGGACATGCTTTTGTGGGCCTGGATGTGACTTACAATATGAAGTTTTTAATTCTCTTTTGAAGTGTCTTGGATTATCCAGTGTGCGAGAGTTGTTCTGAATGCATGTAAAAATAATGCGCAGATTTCTAACGCAATGAGTTCAGTAAGAGTGATATACTCTATGGAGCAGTATAGATTGATTACGAGACGTTTTAGATTTTTTTATTTATCCTACTACCATAATGGCATTATTTCAATGCTTGTTGTTTGTTACTACCTCCGTCCAATGAAGCCTGTCTGTATATGAAAAAACGGATACATAATTACACGGCTGAGTTTGCTCTCTCACGACCAAAAAAATGGAAGAGGGGGGTAAAACTCTGCTTTCTTTTGTATCAGCCTCAGAGTCCAACAAATTTATCGTATTTTCGAATGCAGACAAGCTTTATTTGACGTATGGAGTATTAGAATGTATTTAAATAGTATCAGTTTGTAGATCTGGTAAGAATTTGCCTTGACGTTGTTTTGCAATATTGAATTTATCTTTTCTTATTCCCTCGTTCAGGGTCTTTATTTGTTTCAATGTGACATTTTGGAATACTCTTGACTGTCATTTCCTTTGATCTTTCCATTTTCATCTCTGAAACAAGCATATGATGATAAATGCTCGGATTCCCCTTCAAGACTTCTGGGATGATGCAAAACCGAGTTGCTGATGCAAACAATATTAAATGTTATTGTAGGAATTTTGTGATTGTCTCGTATGGTTTTTATCCTTGTCCTGAAGAGAGTTTTTCATGGTTTTCAAAACCGGACCGGACCGGCCGGTCCGACCGCGGAAAACCGGAACCGGCCGGAAAGTTCGGTCCGGCCGGTTCACTCCGGTTTTGTAAACCGGCCGGTTTTTTGTAAATCGGCTAGTTGAACCGGGCGGTTTTCCTTAAACCGGACCGGTAAACTTTTTTTTTTTTTTTTTTTGAAAAATTTTGGTGTTTATAGTATACAAAACATATATTTATTATATATTTCACTCTTCACACCTAAACCAGGTCAATCCGGTTTGACCGCGGTCCAACCGGACCGGCCATCGATCCGGCTTTGAAAACCTTGGAGTTTTTGCTGTTGATTTTTGTTTTTTCTTTTTGTGAATTCCTCTACGCATTAATCTAGCGTTTTCATAGTAAGTAGTGCCTTTTCCCAACTATTTGAGATCTTACTCCTCCATTCATTCAGGCCTGTTTTGTAATAGATAGTAATGTTAAATTCTTTTTTATTATCTCCATCCAAGTTCTCTTAGGTCTCCCTCTCCCTCTTTTAGCATCATTTACAGCATCATTTACATGCATCCCTTCTAATCTTCTCATTAGCATTTTCCCTTATATAAAATGTTATTGTAACCGATTTACGGATTGCATCTAATTCCTTTGAAGTTTGATTGAAAATTCTGATGGTAATTTTTTGCAGGCTAGAATATTAGCTCTAAATGCTTCTTACTTTCTGAAAAATGGAGGCCATTTTGTGATCTCAATCAAGGTACTTTTTTTACACCCAAATTTGGGTGGTTGCTTGTGACCGTCTTATTACCATTATGCATTGGTTGGAGTTGTTGATCACGTTGAGGATGTCATTGTATGGTTCCAAAAGAGGGTTCAACTATTTTGTCTGGTGTTTTTATTTTCTTAATGAAGTTCATTGTTTTCTTATACTCCTATCCAATGATAATAGTCTGATTTGGGTTCGTTCATGTTGAAAGAAAAATTAAATTGGACTACTGATGGGCGATAGAGGGAGTGTTTGGATTCACATATGGGAAACTTTGTAGATTGAGTATTTTTTTATAAGTTCGAGTATTGATATGATGCTTATACTTGTGGCATATCTGCTCGGGGTTTGGCAGCTGAAATGATGCTTTCCCTTAACTGGGTGAAATCAATAGTTCATAATTAAGCTTCCATATATCTCTTATTTCATAGACCATATGAAATTGTACAGATCGCTATTTCTTTCTTGAAAGATTGCCTCCTTTTTCAATTAAGTGTTCGTGCTTCTGACAAATGTGACATACTTTTAGATTATTACATCCCAAATGTGACATACTTACAGACTTCGTTTGAACATTTCCTGAGCAGGCCAATTGTATAGACTCCACGGTGCCTGCTGAGGCTGTATTTGCAAGTGAAGTTAAGAAGTTGCAGGCAGATCAATTCAAGCCTTCGGAACAGGTGACTTTGGAACCATTTGAGCGTGATCATGCCTGTGTTGTAGGTGGATATAGAATGCCCAAGAAGCAGAAACCAGCTACTGCCTAAGGTTCTCTGGTTGATAGAGGTTGTTTTGGTACATGGTTGATAGACGACTTATTGTAATGTTTTTTGTTTTTTTATTAAGTAAATCATATTATGGTATTGTTTTAGGCATCTTTGCGGTCAGATTCTTGTTAGAATTTTATTATGTTTTGAACAAAAACTGAATTTTCCGACATCTGACCACTCCCGGGAATCCCCCTTGGGGGGAGGAACGACCAGAGGGAGCCACGTTTTATGTTGCTCTGACGAATGGAAATAGCCATCTCAAAGCACATAGGGTGCTGAATTTTTTTTTTTTACGACTCAGCGACGTTATGACGTAGTACTGTTACTTGAGTGCCACATCATTGAACTCTACTAAAAATTTCGCCCTCTACCCAATCCCCATTTGCTCACCTCTTCTCCTTCAGCCTGCCCGGCAGCCTTGCTTCCTTCTTCACCCTGACCTTCCTCTGAGGTGACTTCTTCAATGCATGGCCTCCTGCCAATGATTCCAGCGATGCAGCAGCTTGAGAGGAGGGATCATTTAATAAAAATCTTTCTTCTCATCTTTCAATTTTGGCCCGTGATGGATTTGGGATTTGATGCCCTTGGGACAAATGTCAATCCAGATTTATTTTGGGGAGATTTTTTCATGGTTAATGACTCATATTACCTTATTTTTTTAAGCTCATGTTATATACCTTGATTTTGGCATTTGGCTACTCTTTATTATAATTTTATAATGATGATATCATAAAGATGTTGAGATGTTATAATATTTATTATTTTTTAAATATTATATTAAAATTATTAGGATATTATGATGATAAAAAAGAGAATTAAAAATAACAAAAAATAACAAAAATTGATTAAAAATAAAAGAGATATGAATCTTTATAATTTATTTTTAAAAAATTATAGTGTAATTGAATCAAATACATGATAGTTATTTTAGTAGGATAAACTTCAACGATTTATATCTTTTTATTTTTTATTTATTTTTATTTATTTTTTATTTTTTATATTTTTATAATAATAATTTAATTATATTGAAATACTGCATGTTATTTATTGTAAATTTTATTATATTTTTTATATTATATTAAGATCATTAAAATATCATAATAATCAGAAAGAACACTAAAAATAATAAAAAAATATTATAAATGAAAAAGATATGATACATTGAAGTTAAAAAAAAAGTTTAGGGTTATCGTTAGGGTTTAGGAGGGCAAAATGGGAAGATTTTATGCCAAAATTAGGTTATAAGGGATGAGTCTAAAAAAATCAGGTAATATGGCAATTCGGGCTCATTGTTAATATGAAAAACGAACCAGCAGCCGATGTAGTGTGCAACCATTCGTGCCATATCATCATGTACGCAAATCGCGCAGAAGAGCACAATACCCCTCATGGAAACGCTGTGGGCCTCACATTTCATTTCCTTTCAACACACTAGCACGTACCATAGAATGTCGTATTGGATATCGGTAAAATATCGGTCGGCCAAAGAGACGAAATATCGGAGATATATCAGAGATATTGTGTAAAAAAAATATCGGTCGTTAAAAACTAGTTTTTATCATATATTTTCACAATCTAACTTCTAAAATGAGTTATACTAATTTAAACAAAGAATACATTTCAAAATATGCATATTAGGATAGAAAACAAACATGAAAGTTTTTTTTATTCAAAAATTTTTTTTTAAAAAAATATTTTTTTAATTCAAAAAATACCGATATATCGGTCCGAAACTGATCGCCGATATATGGAAAATTTTGAAAAATCAAGATTGAGTGGTATCGGTGTATCGGTTTGTGTCCGATACCGATATATCGGCGAGACGATTTTCCATGGCACGTACGTGAGGTTGTCCGCCCGCTACATTACTCGTCCGAATTTGTTATCACGGTGACCCCAAACTGAAATATTTAAGGAGGTGGGGTCCATGTCTTGTGGTATTTCCACAAACCACCTTCGACCCAGATTCTTTCAGATTTTATGCTCTTACCCACTGTCATAGCTTAACGTCTATCACAGGCATTCTTCTCTTATTTATGTTGCAACCCACAGTGGGGCCCATTTTTGTTAGTTTGTTCTAAATTTGCTTTATGTTTGATTTTGGGTGATAATAATTTTGAATACAGAATTTTAGGGTTGGGTGATAATAATTTTGTACCGAGGGAATACATGGAAATATTTATGTACCACGTTGGTGCTTAAGTGCTAACATAGTACAAACGGAAACACATAATTCCTTGTGTACTACATTACTACTATATGAACTATGATCATAGGCAAGGGCGGACCTACGTATAAGGGATGGGGGTGACCGCCATGGGTGTGTATTTTTTTAATGAACCCCCTATATTTTTAGTAAAGGTTTGGGTTAAAGTTAGCTTAATTCCATTACCTGACCATCCTTACAAATCATGTGCCCTCCACTGGTCATAGGGTTTTAGTCATGGCCGTCCATCAGTCTAGACAAGTTCTACATGGGAGCAGGCTCCCTCCCCGCCCTTTGGTTCGGTTCCTACGCTGCAAGATCCCCGCCCACTGGCTTCCTCGCCATTTTCATCATCTGCTACATGATTGGCATCGGCAACCTCTCCACCGCCCTAGGCGTTGACCTTTTACTCCATCGGCAACTTCAGCCCATCTCCCTTGGAGGTAACTCTGCAAACTCCACCTAGCAATCAGGCCAAAGACCAAGGCCAGTAGTAGAGGACTACAGTAGCCAGGTCTCCCAGTGGCACGGTTGGATTGTCCTCCTGACCGGTTGCTTGTTCAACCCCGTTAATTTCTTGGTGTCACGGGCTGTTTGGCTCCCCTAAGGAAAAAAAATGTTTTCCTTATTTTAAGTGTTAAACCTCCTTCTATTTGGCCCTTGAAAGAATGAAAGAATGGACGTGACATTTTAGATTGAACTGTAAATTCTGAAATAAAAGCAAAGGCAGTGCCAAACAACCCTATGTTACGTGCTCGTCCCTAAAACCTAAGCTAATTGGAGCATTACTAGAGAATACTGTCCTTCTTTCATTGAGAGGTCAAACATCCTTCGTGTCAACTAGTCAGGAATTAAGAATGCTGGATATGTAGTTTCCCTTGTTCTTACGAATCCGGATCCGCTAACGCCAGCCAATCACGTGACTCGTTTGTGTGCGAGCACGTGACAATCACGTGATTTGCCGTCGTGGTTGGCTAGTGTCGAAGCTTCACCAACGGATCCGGAGTCTGTTCTTAGGACGAATTCATGAATAGTAGTAATAACATCGAATTGTACAATGCTTGTGTGGTAATTGCCTGAAAACAAACCAATTTTATCAGATTTCCTTTACGGTTTTATAATGTTAATTAAGGAAAGAGCAAATGTATCGTTCCTTCTTCATATATAGGACGAAAACATGCGTAAAAGTAGTAAGGATCCGCGTAGTAATGAAGCACGTAAATAAAAAGAGAGTATCGTTTATATATATATGAACATCAGATAGTACAATGCTTGTGGCCGAAAACAAACTAATTCAATCATAGTTATTTCTCCAATATTAGGTGCTAATCCATACGCGGCCATATACTTCAGCATAATCGAAGCATAGTTTTCTAGGAGTATAATTTAAGATGATGTCGGAGCAGCGGCGAAATCGGGCATTGGCGCAGCGGCAAACATGGCCGAGGACATGGGCACAGCAGCAAAATCAGACACAGGGCCAGATGCCACCCCTGAACTCAAAAGCTCAGACATTGCTCGATGGGGGTTTGAGCGTTGAACCTTGCATAGATCCGGCAAAAAGACCCCTGCACAACATTGCACAAGACAATCCCAAGGTCAGGTCCCGAATTCTCTATTTGTGGTTGATCATTATTGGCTTAATTAATTTTCCTTCTCTTTTGTTTCATAAATTACTTCCATTTAAGCGGCTAAATCAGGTAAGTCGCTAATATGTATAGCACATCAAGTTTCATGTGCCCTTAAAACATAATTCTTTTATTTTTTATGACCCTTAAAACATATTTCTGGTCATCAGGATATTCTCCTCTACCTAACAAAAACCAAGCTGACTAACACATATAGAATCATTGCAAGGAGAAAACTAAATTGATAACATCAATATGAGGTTATTTATAATACCTTCACCGGCGGCGAGGTTGAAGTAGAGATCGACAATGTTGGGGCAATGCTGGTAGCATGCAGGGGAGCAGAGCTTGGCAGTGAACTGAGGCTCAAGGAGGGCGTCTGAGGAAATCCCTACGGCATTCCTGTCAACCCCACATGCCTGGATGCAGTCGTCGGTCTCGATCCATTCAGCCATGACCTTTTCCACGACCACCTCCGACGTCCTGCATTGATACTCCATCTCCCCATCCTTAGTCGCAAAGTTCTCCAGCAGGCACCTCTTTCCGGACGACGCTATGGAGAATGCGCATACGTCCTTGGGCAACTCCTCGCAAATTATGTCACCTGATAAAAACCAGTATATGTTAATCCTTTTGTATCTCTTAACATAAAACTTAAATGAATTACAGACTCTAATGCAAGAGATTAACAAGAGATATTCTATTAATGTACCCAATGCACCATGGAGGACGGAGAGAAAGAGGAGGGCCAGGGTCATGTTGGGCATCTTGGAGAAAGACATGATGGGGGAGTTGTGTGCTTGTGGATTGTTTTTGTTGTTGGAACCTTAGATTTGTGAGAGCTAAATGGAAGGAAATGGGAGGGAGAAACTAAGGATGGTTAGAGGAGGTTTGGAGAGGGGATGTTTATATAGAGAGAGATTGTAGGAACTGACACAACGACTAAGATGCCTATTTTCAGAACCCTGTCTCCTCTGCGTACTATAATCGTTGTTTTTAGTTTTCACATTTGCATGGAAAAGAATTTGAGGGTTTATGCTGAATGCTAGGTTTTAGGAATACGTGTTCGAGGGTCTACGCATCCTACCAACCACGTTAACTGCCATACACTTATAACTCGTCCACATAAAACATTGTCCAAAAATGGCTTATTTTGAATGTGTCCAATGCAAAGGAGACGAGTATTGTGGCACTATTGTGGGATTTATTTGAATCTCCGTCACTGCAACGATGAGTCATTTGTTTTTATTTTAAAAGAATGATATCATTTACATCTTTGATCAGTAAGCTAGCTGTAGTTGATGAGAAAACAAGGTGTGCGGAGTTCTGTCACGCTCTGTGTTCTGCTCTATTAGGGGATTTTAGACATAAGAACAAAACAACAGTTGAAACGTAGGAAGTCTAAGGCTCAAGAAAGCAAAATAGGTTGGGGCCCGTCCAGAGGATATCGTTTGGAGGTTAAAAAAATCGAAGTCAACTTGCCGGTCTCTTGTTTACATCAATTTATGCCAAGCTACGTGGAGTAATATTATTCGTAATTATAGTCATTATTATCATTAATCTTTGTTCAAAGGCCGGCGTGGGGTCGTGGAGTCCAACTGTTCAAGTTTAGTACGTGCCTAGGAAATAACGAAGATTTAAGGTGCATTTGGTTGACACTTTCTGAAGTAGCAAAAGCAGAATCCCATGGCTTCCCAAAGCAGTATGTTTGAATCACCCTCCCTCCCTTATCACATTTGGATCAAAATCCGATGGCAGTGACTCGTATAAACTTTTATGCGAGGCATGACTCACGCAATCGCACCTAAGCTGTGTCTCATAGAAACTTGTTCATATACATTACCATAACACGAATTTCAAATATAATTAGTTAAGGCAAAACCTTTTTTGTATTTATGCACCTCAACGTCCGTCCTCGACTGTGGGGGACGCCCACAGACAGACATTAAAGTGTTCGTGATTGGATATTTGGATATCCATGGAGTCATGGATACGAACCAAAGCCCAGTTGGCAGACGCAGCTGTGAATAGCCAAAAGAGATGAACTTTACATTCCTGATAGCAAATTCCATCATTCATCTATTTAGCACTATATTCTTTGTTGTTAATTGTTCGTTAGTCATGTATTAATTTTAGCTAAATTTAAAGTTCATTATTACTCCCTCCGGTCACTTTTAATTGAGGCAATTAGCAAAATATGCTTACCAAAATTAGATGATACCATTCCCAATTATTCTCCATCTACTCCAATCGCCCGACAGTGACCCTAGATCGATGTCAACAGGCCTCCGCGATGAAAAGTGAATCGCTCATTCAGAAAGCCTAGGCTTTTAATTATTCCAATAAATTGACCAATTATATAACAGTATCAATTAAAAGTAACCGGATGTAGCAATTGATTACCAAGAAGTGAACAAAATTATTCAGAGTAATATTTAAGAAAAAAACTTGCATATTACCACCATGATCTAGCCAGCCAACCCCTATATACACAAACCAGTATCACTCAAGTGAAGATGTACAATATGAAGCATCCTGTTTTTTTTTTCTACTCCTGTCTCGAGCATGGTTTGGCATGCCACAAAAGGACTTCAAACGTGCAATCCACCGGGAGGCATTAGTTTATCGCTTTGGATCAACTTGTCCCTGTCCTTGTGCATCTTTATAAGACTTTGCTATGATCTGGACGAATAAGATCTTTCATTTGATTTCTAAAGAAACAACTAAAAAATGGTAAAGAAAACCTGCAGATTGCGTGTCAATATGTCAGCCTCGCAAAGTCAAGATTTTACAGGCAATGCCTCGACCTTATATATCTCTGGTTACAAAAAATTCAATGAGGGTACACAATTCGGATTTGTTATTTCACACAAGTGGCTTAGCATTGCTACTAAGGTTTAGCAGGCTAGGTATTCAAAAAGGAGAAGGATTAGAATAAAAAGAACATAATCGACACGTTTGCTAAGTTGATGGGCATGTTTAACGATTCGACCGAGGGAAACGGAAATAGATTGTTTGGAAGGAGCAGAGTGGAATCTCTCTGAGACAAGCTTTTGTCAATATCACCGTCGTTGCCACCATCACCACCATTGGCCCACCCAACCTTTCCCCATAAAAAAGAGGTTTAGCCGCTTCATAGTTCATTCAGTGTATGGGGCCATGGTGCTCCCTCCCTATGTCCTGCCGGGCCTGCAAAAATCAGCAAGCACCAGCCATTAGCCAAATGGATTTTGGCTTTTGTCAGCGAGCAGCCGTGAAGGTCCGGCCAGCCGGGCGGGAGGGGGGGATTGGACTGTGTTTGCTGCATCGCGTAGGATTTGGGATTTAGACGGCAGTTGGACGACGAAAGCGAGGGGTGGGGGCGACCACATCGCGACCTTCTTTGATGAGCTGGAGACGGTCGGGTATGGTGGAGTCGAAAAGCCTGTTCCCGGGGCTCTCTGCGTAGCATACGTAATAACAACTCACGCAAGCTTGCGGCAGGGCCATTGCAATTCGCGTCTGCAATCATCATAACATAAGCAAGATGAAAAGATTAGTAACATCGTCATTTCTTTTGCTACATGATCAGCATTATAGTCATGACACAGCTAGACAAGTCAAAAGTAGAGCCATAATTATAATTAGATTAGTAATAGTATACTCCCCGGCTCCTGCATGGTAACGTGTGTCGGGGCTTATAATAACATTTTCCTCACTATTATATGTACTAATGAGGAAGAAAAAAATAAAATGCTAATAATTAAATTATCTATAGTCAACAAGTCCCTGTGTATTTATGCCAAAGGAAAAAAGTTTAAATGATGTGGCAGTCAGATCAGAGATAAGCATAACGTTTTGTCAATGATGCGAGTGATAGACTCAAAATAATCCCACGTGCTTAAGAACTGCCCCCAAATATTTATAAAAAGAAACACTTCCCCCCAAATTATGAATTCCAATCCGCTGGAGAATCTTTCAAAAGAACTGCTGGAGAGGTTTCACCAGCCGTCAAATCAATGGATTCATTCCATGGTGCACGTGATTCTTCCGCTGGTGAACCTTCACCCGCAGGTAGACTGCAAAGGGCCGAAGCTCAGCCAAAATCTCTGGCTCTTACATTCCTATTGGATTATTCCCTCGTGCCCCACGGTTTTGAGAGAAAACAAACCGGATGCGCTTTCAGTTGTCGTCTCATGTGCCCAGCGCCAAACTTTTGTTACTTTCTCGTTCGACCGATCCATTGACATGCATGGCCCCATCTCTGAATCCAAAGACCTAACCGGTCCTTCTGGCCCAATCATTCCACTTGCGAGTTGCGACTAGGAAAAAAAATGCATGACTTAAAGATGAGAAATAAAAAAGGCTCTGGGACCCACCAGAAGGTATCCAATGAAGAAAGAGATAAGGGACACGGTGGCGGTGAAAGGCCGGTGCTCGGAGAACGTCCATGCAGCCGCGAAGATGACGCAGGCGGAGCCGCTGGCCACCCCGGTCAGGAACCAGAGCGCGCTCGTCATGTCCGAGTCCACCACCGCCTCCATCCCCCTCCTCTCAAACAGCGCCCATGTGCTCTGAGACCCCCTCACCAGCCCCGTCCCATACGCCGCCACCTACACACATGCCATCAGCAAAGCACATAGATACTAGAATAACGACTAGGAAGATGGACGACGAGGAGAAGAACCCACATGGACGAAGGCCCAGCCGTTGCCGTAGCGGAAGATGCACTCCATGACGTGGAGGCAGCAGTGGGCGCAGGAGAACATAAACTCGTCCTCCCCCTCGATCAGGTTCAGCACTCGGGCGACGATCCGGAGCGCCTCGATGGCCGGAATGAAGAGCGACCCGAGGCAGGCGCTGCCGAGGTTTCTAGTAATGGCCCTCTGGAAGCAGATGTAGGTGTCTGCTTGCATTCCCCGGAGGTAGTAGAGCGCGATCACCCGGCTCACTGTCAGGTTCGCGACGTTTCTCGCCACCTCCGTCATCCAGGCTAAGCTGAGTACCAGAGCGATGATGATGAGCGGCGGGAGGTAGAAGTTGAGGGAGCCGATGACGGCGAGGGACCAGAGCGACATCCACATGAAACCCACGCCCATCATCCAGTAGGTGGGTTGGTTCAGGTCGCGGAACTTGGGGACGGGCTGGAGGGACTTGGTGATGACGAGAGCGGTGAAGCCGAGCCGCTGGGTGACCCAACAGGCGTAGAGGCCGTTGCCGATGGCGAAGGCAACGAGGAAGACGCCAATGACATCGGTGGCGGCGAGGGAGAAGCAGAGCAGCATGGTCCCGGCAGAGAGGGAGAGGGCGAAGCTGCTCCAGAGGATGAAGTGGACCATGAAGGCCGGCCATTCCCGTACGGCCTTCTGCCACGCGAAAGCTATGATGATGCTGAGGATGGCCGAGCCTTCGATCTGGGGGAGCCAGTACTCGAGGAGGACCGTCTCCTTCCTCCGGATTCTGCCATACTGTAGGATTCCTTCCACCGCTTTGTATATAAGGAAGGCGACCGCAGCAATGGCGCAAGCCAGGTGCAGGAGGAAGAGGAAGAGGGAGATTCGATTGGTGTAGGCCGTCGAATTGAGGGAAGACAACGAAGGCTGCCGCGGCTGCTTCCATGGACGAATTAGAACATAACCCAGATAGAAAAAACAAGTTAATTATAGAAACCAGAGCAGCCCTTCTTTGAATATTCATAGAGGAGCCACCCACGGAAATAGAAAAGGAGTTCATGAGCAGCTCAGAGGTGATCGATCAGAACTATCTTTCTATTTTGCTTTTGTTTGTGGACATGCTTTACCTGTGGTGTTTGGAGAGGAGGGGGAGGAGGGACGACGACATGAAGCGAGACGATTGGACTTGAAGTCCGGAGCTTGGACACTTGCAGTACTCCTCTCTGTGATGTCTCTTCCGTAGCTCCTCCTGCTGCACCTCCATCCATTCGCTTCTCCTCTTTCTCCTTCTTTACATCGTCTTCGCCTCCATCTTCTTCCGCTTCGTGTTTGCCACTCACTGCCATCTCGTCTCCTTCTTCCCTCACGGCAGCTGGTTCTGAAGCACCCATGATGCCTGGCTTCAAGTCGACGGTGGCCGCTGTTGGGGTCATTGCCATAGTAATAAAATTCCAGCTGCCTTGTGCAATAAGGTTGGCCACTCTGGCTAGATACCGTATCCCTCAGTCATCCCAGCTTCCGTCCGTTGGATTTATTTGGTCGTTTAATTATCTGAACTCTACGTACTGTTGGAAACTGACCAACCAACGAATGACTTGAGTTTGGCCATTCTCTGCCGTCTCTCTCTCTCTCTCTCTCATTTCCTTCCTGACCTTTTCCAAAAGTCCTACTCCCAATTACCACAGGAACGTCCAAATCAACCAGCATTGCATAATTCAGCAATGTTCGTGACACCCCCACGCCGCACTTTGTGCTTACTCGCTCACACGTGCCTGAGTTGCGTGCCCATTTCATTTGCTTGAAGCAAGAACACTCCACTCTAGTCTCTAGTGATCTGAGCGGGCCATAAGTTAACAATCACGCCAAGATAATAACAAAAATGTATTAGCATACGCCCCGCACACGGTGATTTCACCTTTTTCAGGAGTATTCGAGAGGAAGATTTGACCGTTCTGTCATGAGAAGAAGACTTACGTGCAGAAATGAAATTGGAATTTCTACGTGCCTGAATACGCTTTTCCTCCGAGCGGTGGAGTGCAATTACGGGAGCCTGTGGATTGTAGCTCTACAGTTTAGGATAGGGGAGGATGCTAGATGAGGTCCTCTGATTGGAAAATGTTTTGCTGACCGAGTTTGAGGACCAGATTGCGGGACCCCATGGGGCCTGCAATTGTGCACGGGATCCTGCAATCTGGTCCCCAAACTCGGTCACGACGCCCTCCTCCAAATTTATATCCGATGAAGTTGATTGGTTTAACGAGCGGAGCCTTTATCTTTTTGGCTACAAATGGCTCAAAGCTGTGGACAAGTCCGGCATACAGGGACCTAGTTGTCTAAGATCATCCTTTGTGCCTGGTACAGACTTGAAGCCTTCTCCATGAGTTTTTTCCATATTACCTGGCGCAAAATCTCATATTCCCATATTACCAGGTTTTTCCCGTGAAATCTCATATGACCCGGAATCTGGACTTGATGTACCCAAAATGCCCTTTCTTCTATTTTTTCGTGTTAACACTGTGCGAAGAGGCGTGTTGTGTACAACACGCCTCGAGTGTGAAGTTCTCCGGCGATTCCCATCGGCGACGGCACCGGCGACCGGCGAGTTGGTGCGGCGATTCAACCGGCGGAATACACGGACGAGTTCGAGCCTATTCGCGTCCCCCATCTCGATATCGAGCTGCCCCCCTGCTGGATTTCGACGACACGACTGACGGAGAGTGGACAAAGGCGGCGATTTGAAGCGCATCCGTCGGGATTTCTGATCTTCAACCTTGAGAAGACCCCCGCGGCTCCCTCCGCCTGCATGCAACAGGCGGATTGACCGGATTGAGCTTCGGTGCACGGCGAGGAAGACTGTGAAGGCACCTGCGAGGAAATACAGACATACAGACGACTAAACTACGGTAAGTTACAACTATCCTACCTGATTTTAGTTTCATAAGGTCGGACATTTGAATTTTTAATTTTTACTATGAACTATAAAGTCGTGTCTAGAGTAGACACGACTGTGTATTTAGTCGTGTCCGCGACGACACGACTTTTATATTTTCGTGTTGCACCGAGGACACTTTTGTACTGACCACTATACCTCACTCCTTGCAGATGGATAAAAAAAGAGATGAGTCTATGGAGGAAATACCACCGGAAGAGGAGGAGGATCATGATTTTGTCTTCGCACCTCGGCAGCGAAATCAGAGGGGCAGGAAAAGGAAGGCTCCGATGGACCGACCAGTGAAGAGAACATATAATGCGCG
The DNA here is from genome assembly GCA_039654745.1 of Houttuynia cordata. NCBI lineage: Eukaryota > Viridiplantae > Streptophyta > Magnoliopsida > Piperales > Saururaceae > Houttuynia > Houttuynia cordata. Next base: position 31,322,549 of record CM077503.1, read on the forward strand.
ACCGGCGCTGAAGACGTGTTGTCAACCGGGGGCGATGAAAAAGTGTGCGGCCCTCCTACAGCGTCACCAAAGATGTGCCCAACTGATGAACGAGGCTGGTTTCGCTGTCATTTTTGAAGGTGAGGACGTTGTTGTATCTCGGAACCTCCTCGACCATTTGGTCAGGTACTGGGATGAGTCGGCGAAGGTCTTCAATATCAAGGGTAGGACGCTACATTTCACAGAGGAAGATGTTGCCCTTATCACCGGATTGCCCGCAAAGGGCGACAGAGTTGAGGTCCTCCCCTCTTTGACACGCCGACCGGAAGGTCAATTCTTCAGAAAGTACTTCGCCGCGAGGAGAGCAGACATTCCACACATTGAGGAAATGATAGACAAGCTTAGCGCGGGCGAACTGAAGATGGAAGAGGAGGACATTGCGAGGATGATCATCTGCCTCCTCTTCTCCACGGTGTTGTTTCCACACAGCACTAGAGCGGTTCATCCCTCTTTGTACCGTTACATTGACGACCTCCCAAGATTGAGGTCATACAATTGGGCTGGGGCTATACATAAGATGTTGGTTTCTGGTATAACCCATACCAGCCGCCTAGTGGGAGCGAGATCGCAAGGAGAGTGCCTGGGCGGTGGATGCCTAAATGGCGCCGCATATGTCCTTCAGGTATGTAGCATTCATAGTCTTCGATCGGGAAAAAGTCTTATACAATACCACTATATATATAGTCATGTATCATAGAACACGACTATATTTATAGTCGTGTATAATGAAACACGACTAGGTATATAGTCGTGTTTTTTAAGACACGACCATAGTTCAATTCGTGTTGAACTTATAGTCGACTAAGGCAACCGCGCATTGTTATAATGTTTTCAACTGTTTAATTTGCAGATTTGGTTTTTTGAGCACACGACAATCTTCCATCCTGTCATGGGCCCTACCAGCCCACGGGCGAAAAGATGGCCAGGAAGTGGGGCCCTCATTACAGAGGTGAAGAAAGGTGCACAGAAGAAGCACCGCATGGCCGACTATTGGACGGGAGTGTTCCACAATCTTCAAATTGGGGAGGAACTCGTCGACGTAATCAGCCCCATGGCCGGAGAGGCATATCTCCTTGCTTCGTCAACCTCAGGGGCCCATCCTCCACGACGGCAGAGGCCGCAGAGGCCGGAAATGAAGACGACTCCCAACCAACCTGCCTCCACTTCCTCGAGAAAGGCTGCCCAGTCGACTGCAACTGCAATGGGCCGATTGGAGGGTGCCCTTCAGGGCATACAGTCACTAATAGAGATAGCTCTGTCTTCCTATGAGGAGATGGGAAGGAGAGTGGGACCTCTGCGAGAGATTCTCCACTCTATGAAGTCCTCTGCCGCCTCAGCGTCAATGCTGTTAGAAGGTGAGATCTTCGAGCATCCGAAGGAGGAGATGACTGACGAGCCGACGAATGAGCCGAAGAAGCGCCCCGAAATGGAGAGAAAGAAGTCATCGGTGCATCAGATGGAGCCGAAGAAGCGGCCCCAAATGGGGCCACAATCGTCATCAGTGCATCAGATGGACACAAAGAAGCGGCCACTTCAAAAGGAGCATAATAAGAACACTCCTATCGGTATGCGGACGAAGGAGCTGGCAAGGAAGTCACATCTGGATTCGACGAAATGGGGTAAAGGTAAGTTGTAGACGATGATTTATTTTTTCGTGCCCCATCATACACGACTACTATATTTGTCGTGTTTCATTGTACACGACTATGTGGTTTATCGTGTTCTATATAACACGACTATGTTTTTTATCGTGCTGCTACTACTGACATGAAGAAGTAAAATGTCATTTCAGCTCCCATCAAACGCGCGGTTGAGGAAGACAAGATGGAACGGGCTGCGAAGAGATCCTCTGCCAAGATGTTTTTGAAGAAGCTCCAACCAGAATTCAAGGAAGATATGGAGCGTGCAGAAGTCGAGTCCCGTCCGACGTACGGCCGGGACATATTCCCCCCTGGTGTAGTGATAAGGAAGCGCTTCAGGACTGTCGGCTCGAAGGAGGAGCAGAGGATTAGAGAAGAGGAGCATATACGGAGAATGGCGGAGGAGCAGAAAAGAAGAAATAGGTCCCCTCAGCCGAAAGCCGACTCCGAACAAACCATATCCGATAGAGAGGCGACCTCTATCATCGATGAGGTCATCTCTTCCATACGGCAGTCGGATATCGAAACCGTGAAGGAGGAGGTGAAGGAGGATGTGAAGGGCGGGGACGTCGAAGAGGAGGAGGTGAAGGCGGATGTTCTGGACAAAGAGACGAAGGAGGGGGAGGGGAAGGAGGAGGAGGCGAAGGAGGAGGAGGGGAAGGAGGAGGAGGTGCAAGCAGACGAAGAGGCGATGGAGGAGGAGAAGACGGAGGAGTTGAAGGAAGAGGAGGCTGAGGAGGAGAAGGCGAGGGAGGAGGAGGAGGTCGCCGAGGGCACTGGCTTAACCGCATCACAGCCGGTTGACGTCGATGTCCTCCTAACCCCTCAGAAGTCTAAGGCTGTAATTGCTCTCCCCGACCATTATGCCGATTCGGAGTTATGCTTCGACATGGGGGTACTGTTAGAGCGGGATAGAGTGGCAATAGATGGATGGATGGCCAATCCGAGGAAGGCTTATCCAATCCCAACGCTATGTGATGACGACTATTTATCCCTCCTACAAACAACAGAAATAAACACCAATGTAAGTAAACCTATGCTCCTCATATATAGGGTTGTAGACATAAAGTCGGTATTCGAAGACACGACTTTGCGAGTAGTCGTGTCTATGGAATACGCGACTATTCGCATAGTCGTGTCTATCGAGGACACGACTACTATGCAGATCGTATATATAGAATAATCGACTTTGTTTTGGAAGTTGCATGTTGCCTTACCGAAGTGTAATGACTCCTCAATATGTTTTCTGTAGGTTATAGATGCTTTTTTAAGTCTGTTGAGCCAGCGCAACGAGAGAAACCCGATGAAATATCCGTGGGCATTTTTTGGTTGCCACGCATTCAAAGAGATATTCGACAACGTAAGTGTTCCCTGCAGAAGGAGTGATAAGTAAATACTTATGATATTATTAGATCGTTGTCTAAATCTCTTTCGCTTTCGCAGGAGCACCAGGAAGGGGGAAATAATGGTAAATTGGTTAAAAAGCTCGGGAGGATGCTGGACGGCTTGAATAGGAACATGTTCTACGCATTTTTTCCAATCCGCACCGGCTCCCACTTCTGCCTCGTGTATGTCCATTTCCCGCACTGTGTATGGCGCTTCTACAACCCACTGTCTGGCAGATCCCAATTATATCCGCATCACAGAAAAGCTGCTGACAAATTCACGCAGTTCATGAACGTCGTTATGGCAGGCAAGCTGGGGTGGTTTGGTTTGCTAGACTGGAAGATGACTCAGATAACCAAAGCGCCGTGGCAACAAAATTCGAAAGACTGTGGCATCTTCATCATGATGTACGTCGCGCATTTGGCGTCCAATGTGAACCCCCCGGAGTTTGACCAGTCCACAATCACACGACTGTGGCGACCAGTCATCGCTTCAACCTTGATTCGGGGGCTTATTAACAGCGAGTTTGACGACGATTCCGGACAAGGCACAAAAGATGCTGTCACAGTTGCGGGTTTTTTGCGGCTTCCGGATAAAGAATAACTTCAAATTCATTTTATTCACATTCTTTTAATGTACAAAGTTCATTTCCTGTAAATACCAGATGTCACTGTACAAAGTTCATTTTATTCACATTCTTTCACTGTACAAAGTTCATTTTTAATGTACAAAGTTCACATATTTGACTCATACCAGATGTAGACAAAATATCGCTATCATGAATGTGAATACGGCCTTGATACAACAGGTTAGTTTCATATAATCGTCTATGATGAAAAACGACTACGCATATAATCGTCTCTGGAACAACACGACTACGTATATAATCGTCTCTGATTTAACACGACTTTATATGTAGTCGTCTTTCACAATACACGACAGTAGAGATGTTAATTTGGGTAGGCCTTCTGCGCTATACAAGACTTTGACTACATCCTAAGTGAAGAATGGTGGGGGCTGAGGTAAGCCGGAGCGGCGTACATCCGCCGTCTCGTTCGTAGACAGTTTGCCTTGTTGCGGAAGTTTTCGTTTCCTGCGCGTCCGATGTTCTTTCGGAACGGGGCTTTTTGTGCACTTTGTACGGTTGTGACCAACTTCACGACAATTCCCACATTTCGCACGTGGCCTTGCAGGTGGATCGGGCTGTGACTCAATTCTTTTTGTCTTTCTCCTGCCCTTCTTTGGAGCTTCAAGCCTTGGCGGTTCGCATTTAAATAATACGCCGTAATTTCCCCACTGACTTCTGTCTAAAGTAGGGAACACTACTTCTTCGTACGTGGTGCGGTACGTACTTGCGCAGTACCACTTCTCACAATATTCTACCGCTTCCAGACTCCTCTCATCAATACATGCCATGGCGTGCTTGCACGGAAGTCCCATGCTCTGGAAGAAGCCGCATGTGCATGTTCTATTCGTAAGGTCCACAACATCCTGATGCGAAAACATGAACAACATTAGTGTATTCGACAATACAGTCGTGTCGTCGAAGACACGACTGTATGGCTAGTCGTGTCTTCGACGACACGACTTTGTTATAGGCGTCTCTTACAGAAAACAAATTTATGCTTACCACATGGTATAAAGATGTCACTTCAAACTGCCGTAATGATAGCGGTTGAACTCGAACTGTTCCAGCACTCTGATTCCTCATCTGATTGATATGATTCTGTGCATATTTTGTTAACGGAGTCGGTAGGCCGTCTGCCTCTATTCGGCGTCTCTGAAAATGGACGCTTGTGGTCGCCCGCGTTTGCTCGATCAACCGAGTTATTGGCCAAAACCTTGCCTTTAGAAGCATATTATTTACACTTTCTGACGCGTTCGACGTGAGAGTGCCGTACCTTTTACCCGGATATTCGACGTTCGCCCAATGTGTTTTCGGAATATTGTCAACATATTTCCAGGCCGCCTCATTGTGTTCCTTCATCTTCTCCATCGTAGCGTCGAATTCTGGTCTCCTGAAGCATTTTGCAGCTCGGAATAGGAGTTCCTTCAGGTACTTATCCTTCCAAGTATTAAGCATATTTGCGGCCATATGCCGGAGGCAAAACCCATGGTGAGCCTCGGGAAAGACATCGGCGACCGCTCTCAGAAGGCCCTTCTGTCTATCAGAGACAATAGTGTCCAGGGATGCCGGGGGGTCCGTAAAGAGAAAACATTTAAGTAAGGTGAGGAACCACGTCCTGTACAAGTGAGAGACAAACATATTAAACATAGAATGCTTCAGGTTGTTACAAGGTCGTCTATAAGCAAAGGACGACTACATGAGTAGTCGTGTTGTCGATTACACGACTGTGTGCCCAGTCGTGTCGTGCCTAACACGACTACTCATACAGTCGTCTTTCCTGGTTCTAAACTTACCACGTTTTGATATTCTCTTTATCCACAATTGCATATGCAAGACACATTAATTGTTGATTGCCGTCGATTGCTGTAGCAACCAATAATACTCCAGGGTACTTTCCTTTTAGGAATGTTCCATCAAGCGTGAGCAACGGTCTCAGTGTTCTTCGGAATGCTCTTGCAACCGGGCCGAACATCCAAAACACACGTCTGAAGTCGTAGCCGGCTAACTCAATTGGGATATCAGGTATATCAGCTGATCTTTCGATGACCACATGTGTACCTGCGTTAGACCGCTCTAATTCCCTTCCGTATTGTGGCAAAATACGATAAGCGTCTTCAGGGTTGCCATCGATCAATCGGATCAATTCCTCTTTCGCCCTCCATGCCCTTTTATAGTTGACGGTGACGCCCCAATGCTTCTCAATGTATTGTTGGATATTTGAGATTTTTATGGAGTTTGAATCCTTATGGAGGCCATGACACTTCCTCGCGATCCAGAGGTGAGAAGCCAATGGATGATCTTTCGAACTTAGAGAAGTGTCACATGTATGCCGTTGTTCCCTCCTTGTTACGCTGACTCCATCAAGTCTGTTCGACGCTCGTATGTACCACTTGCACCCCGAAACCTTGCAACTTGCAGCGAATGTGTCCTTGCTCTCATCGGCTACTTTGAACATGAATTTCCTCTTGATTGCCAGATCAGTTAGAACCATCTTGAACTGCTTGACGCTTTCGAATCTAGCCCCTAAGGTAAGTTGTGCCTCGTAGTCTTCTGCTTGCAAACTTCCGGTCAACATCGTCTCCTCTTCACAATGTTTTGAAGGACCGGCCTCTGCAGAATAGGTACCCCAATCCCAACCACCATCACCCTCAATATTGAGATAGTCATCGTCCTCCGACGCGACAGATTTCCCTTTAGATGTGTCTCTTGCCGTTGGACCTCTAGAGGTTGATGTTGCCGTGTGATATGTCTGGCTGAAATGTGGTACTGTAAGAGGCTCATCCCACTCATCTGCAGACCACGGTAATTCATCTTCATCCAACAATTCTTCTTCATATGGACTAGAATCTTCATCGTCATCTTCTTCATCTTCACCTTCATCTCCGAAACTGCGGGCAAAAACATGTATGAATGGACTTGAAAAAACGATTGCACGTACTATGAGGTATTGTTTTATGCAACACGAATTGACTTATAGTCGTCTACGATTCAACACGACTAGGTATATAGTCGTGTTCAATACGGCACGATAACCCTTTTAGTCGTGTACTATTATAGTCGACTATAATAGCACACGAGTTGCTTGTATCCGCGCCTTAGAAGTCTCACCTCGCATAGTCCCCATCTCTTCCTCCTTCGACTGCTGATGCGGGTGTCTTATTGCCCGGGCTGGACGGCCTCTCCGGCGGTGTGTTACTGCCCGGCATCACTTGTGCCTCTGGTAGCCTCTCCGGCGGTGTGTTACTGCCCGGCATTACTTGTGCCTCTGGTAGCCTCTCCGGCGGTGTGTTACTGCCCGGCATCACTTCTGCCTCTGGTAGCCTCTCGGCCGGGCTGTTATTCGCATTGGCATTTATTTCCTTATTGAGAGTCGAAGTCCACTCCACGTACAGGCGGAGTAGTCCATTTGTGCCTTGCTTGCTCTTGTGAAGTATAAATATTGACTCTACGTCTTTATCGTCTTCAAGGAGAAATGTGTATTCTTCAGATTCAACATGATATGACAAAGTTAATGTACCAGGTGTAGACTTAAGCGGTAATCTTTCTTCAACTAGCTGCAACAGTTCCAGGTACTTTACTCGTGTATCTATAGGCAGGAGCTTCCGTATCCCGCCCACGTACTTACCAGAATCCGTCAAAACTCCATCGTAGTGTAAACAAAGAACTATCTTCTCCATCCGTACCTGCCATTAAAAACCCGACATAAGTTACAAATCCGTGAGACACGATATATTGAAAACCGTATATGAGTGCATCGTATATGAGTCGTGTTTCATCAAACACGACTATGGTTACAGTCGTGTTGTCGACGACACGACTGTAACAACAGTTGAAAACTTGCTACGTTTTCAACTTTCATCTCTGGAACCAACTTTCAAGATATAAATCGTCGTATTTTAACTTCACCTACCAGTTTTTCGATGTGCCTTGCCTCCGTTGAAGTTGTTTTCCAATACCCGATCTTTCCCGCTCCTTTTCCCGCTTGTTGCCGCGAAGATGACCTTTTCGGACTTCGACGACGCCGGCGCCGGCGATGATATGGGCGGAGCGGCTGGACGGAACGCCTTCTTCTCCGACTACCGGCAGCTTCTCCGGGTAGTCGCTCCCTTTCCGGGTAATATGGAAAACCAAAGTGTGGGTACCTTATACCTAAACCTAAGGGCATTTTGGGTACTTTCCGGGTCATATGGAAGGATGAAAAGGATTCCGGGTAATATGACAAACCGGTGTTTGGCGCCAGGTCATATGTAAAAAGCTCGTTGGTAGTTCAGAAAAATAGTTTGGCTTCTTCTAAAAATTTACCCGCTTAATATCGATGCAAAAAAATATCATGAGTTCATAACCAGCCTTTATAAAAAAAAGTTCATGGAGGACAAAAAATATTACAATTTTCATCAAGAAAATCGCAAGAGGCCTTGATTGTATATAAAACCTCACTTGTCTTTTTGTCAATTTCACAAAAACTAAATTCTCGAGTTCAATATTAAACAGCTAATTCTAAATCGGTCCCCTCACCACACAGTGAACATCATTAACTACTCCATACATCATTAAAAATCGCTAACGCCCTATTGAATCACTGGATCTGCTGCGATCAGATTTCACCTGTCATTTAAAATGAAAACAATAAAAGCAAAAAACATAAAATTAACAATGAATGATTAATTCAACTCAAAAACACATTCACAACAACCAATCAGATCCAGTTAAGGTTCTTTGGGTGAAATTGGAAGTGTCAAGTAACAGCTGCTGCTTCGTTAAAAAAAAAACCGCTGCTGCAATTCGTTCCTAAAAGCTTTATTATACACATGAGATTAATCAGCAGAAGTAAAATTGCACTCCCTCCGGACACGTGAACTAAAATTACTTCATTTGAAAACAAGTGTAACCATTAGAAATGTCCGGAGGGAGTATTATTTCCGGAACTATCAGACCAATCCTGCAAACAAAGCTTAAGCAGTCACCAATTTGGTTTCTGTGATCCATCAAAAGGGACAAAATGCCGTCAGAAAATATTAACTAAAACATGCTTTTTACTGCTTTGAATATGTGGCATAGCTACACTAATTTGAAGCAAAGCAAGAGCAGGACAACTACTCCTTTCGTCACATTTTAATAGTCCGACAAGGACACTTAACATGGGACAGATGGAAACCAGTACAAATTGAACAGCCATCAATGCAGATGGAGGCCAATACTGAACGAAATATCAAAAAGTAATATTCATATCACCAAATATAAGCGCTTACAGCGGGTGAACGAGACCGAGATAAGCTCCGGCTTCTACTGGCACTTTTCCTTGGACTTCTGCTTTGCTTGCGCTGAATAGCTGGCTGTAAAATGCACAAAATAACTCAGAGGAAGAGGTGTTTGGTGGGGGAGGGGAAAAGTGAGACAGACAAAGAATACTCACAGAACGTGATGGAGATTTGGATCTAGACCTGGATCTGCAAAAATCCGAAAGAACCAATTCAATATCCATAGTGTTCGCTTTCAACACCTTGATCTTAAATCCTCAACATTCCTTCTACTTCAGATTTACCATTTTCGGACCACTGACTAAGGTTATTCAACAGCAAGGAAATAAAAATTCACAGATATTCTTTCAGCATATTCCCTAAATAGTTTCTTTTCCTCATGAGGTTGAGCCTGCCACCTTGAGACAGCAATTTTTTACAATGACACAAACCACGGTGCTGTTTAAACCAGATCAAGTAGCAATAATTAGGATGAAAAAACAAACAGAAACCTTGTTAACATAGTCGCAGATGCAAAAGGAACAATATTACAATATTGTACCACCAAAAGAATCCAAAGCTGAACTCCTAATGGGAACGGCAATGTCTGAGGAAATTGGTGGTATTTTGTCCTACTGCATAATGTTGGGTTCCAATACCACTTTTAGTCATGAAAATCCAGCTTTAATAATTTGCAGCATCCTCTCCATCTCAAATCACCAATTGAAGCCACTATATGGGATAACGCATAAAAGTTAATACATACTAAGGTCCTTTTTTTTCCAAAGCTGCTCGGTAATGAAACAGCATACCTCCAAAATTCAAAGAGGGTCCAGACACAATTGCACCAAATCCCATCCAATTCCTAACATGCATCCCCACATCGCCGCACAATCCCACATCTAAAAAACAAACAAGCTACATTCATAAACTAAAAATAAGAACTGGGAAACGTGGCGTGTTTTCATTTCTGAACAATTTCATACTGAATCTATATGTACACCACCACGTGCCATTTTTTTAAACTAGGCATCTATATTTACACAACACCTGAACTAACCTAAACAAGGTGAAGCACACTCATCTATTATGTTAGAATTACTCCACTTAAAAAGAAAGCAGATGAATCTTTTTGCAAGAATCTACATCGAGAACACTTCTTTATTGATTTACACTGCAAACATTTACAATAAGTACAATACTCATATGTAAAGTGAATGACATGCACACGAAATTTATCTAACATTGGTACAGCTTTTAAAAAATTTCACAAAATATGCAACACTAACTAGCCTCCATTTCTTCATATATCTGACAGGACAAAACCAATATGCTGCCACTTAACTTGTAACTTATATGAGAAAAAAACAGTCTATTATTGGAAAACAAATCACTCCTGAAATTCAAAAGGAGATAAACATCTTCTGTGATAGTATTGTGGTCTTAGAAGCCAGACTTTTAATCCTACTCCAGGCCATGTCAGCAATCTTATAAGCTCGATTCATAACAAACAAGACCCACGTAAGGAAATTTAGGGCATAAGACGAACTTATATTAAGTGTATAATACATATATGGTGTAAAATACCATAATCAAAATATATTTTTCTTGCCTTTTCAGATGCAATTTATTAATTAAGTTCTTATATTCAAGTTTCACTAAATATCCTTTTCACAAAGAGTAATGCTATTCCTCCCGCTTTTTTATCACAGCCAACCTCACGTGCTAGTGGGGTGAAAGGAAATGAGATGGGGAGCACACAGCATTTCCATAAGGGCACGTGAGGTGGCCGTGAAAATAAAAGTGGGAGAATAAGCATTTTTCTTTCACAAAATATTGCTAATATATTTGATCTTTCTTGTGACATTGTCGATAGCAGGTCAAATTTTATTAACTCAACTTTGAAAAGCTTCTTTAAGCAAATTCTACCAATACGATATTGTCAATCAGTGAAGGCATCTCTTATACTCTTATTTATATACTAGTCATCATTCTAAGAAATCTCCCTCTATTACACAACCAACGAAGAAATCCTCAATAGCTGGAACCTAAAGTAGCCGACAAGACGTAAAACAAGATAAAAGGACAACAAATATAAAACCCATTTAAAGGATTATTGATTAAGCATTTTCGCTACACATAACAAAAGAAGGATTTTTAAAACCATGTCACATTAAAAACAAATGATAATTAGCCCCAGTTTTTTGTTAGGTAAGAAAAAACAAAAACAAAAAAATGACACCAAAGTGCATATCGCACCTAACTCCGACATATATAACATAAAGCAGCCATAGCTTCATAAAGTACAATATGGAACTACCAAGTGAACATCAAACGCAACAAATAGGAGCCATCAACTTGTTGCCCAACACATGGTAGAGACAAATACCTCATTAAGACTGTAGACAAGAAATATGTCGTAGCTCAATCACCCACACAAGGTAAGCATCAGTGAACCCAGAAACACCAAACAGATAAGGCAAGAAAATACGAAGAAAAATGTAGACAAGCAAAAAAGCAACCTCAATGGGGAACGGGGTTTTGACACAGGTCGTGAGCTCGAGACAGAACGAGATGGAGATTTAGAGACAGAACGTCGTGATGATTTGACTTTTGGAGACTTGCTGAAAAAACAAACCATTCGCTTAGGAGTGTTTAGCTCTAACCGTGACAAACACTTAACAGAAATATATAACAAACACTTAAAAGGAATATATATAATGAAAAGCCCAACCTTCTGCTCCGGCTCCGACTATCCTTTGGACTTCGACTTGTGCTCCTGCTCCTAGAGTACGATCTACTGCGGCTACGACTCCTTGACAGACTGCGGCTTCTGCTACGCTTTCCATCATATTCTTTCACTCGTACATAACCACGAGAAAATGCATTCCGGAACTCAGAGTCATCAAGTTTTTTTATCTGCAAAGATAGGAGCAGTACAGGTCATCACAAAAAAAGGAACATGCATAAGTGGAAAACTGCCAGAAAAAAAAGGACAATGTCTACATTGATACAACAACAAAATCGAATACTTACTGCATATTTCATATCTTCATAGTTTGTGTAATCCACAATACCAGTGGTACCTTCACATATCAACAAGTATCAGATTCTTAGCAAGAAAGTCTTATTAAAATCTGTTTCCAAAGGCAGCTGTAAGACAATTTTTAGCACACATGGTGGATCTAACAATGAAGAGAAGCTTGCCATGTCAGGTAGACAACACATCTCAAACATGTGGAGAACCAAAACAGTGTCATCCAGAAATCTGACTTTTTTAAACACTTCTACACGGAGCATATGATATTTTAATTAAAAAAACACAAATTCTCTATCACGCTTGCCAATATTTTTTGCTTCAACATTTTCACTAGGTTAGGCAGCTCCAAAATGCCAGTGGAAGGAGAGATACTTAAATGATAATATTTTTAGCAAATAGGAAGAGATATAATCATTATATCATTCATTAAGAGACTGGAAAATCTGTACTCATTTCCATATTTTCTTCTCGTACTCTATGCAATCTAAGAGAACTTGGATGGAGTTAAGAAAAAAGGATTTGACTTTACTATCTCTTACAAAAAAGGTAGCTTAAAACAGGCCTGAATGAAGGAGTAAGATCAGTGTCGCCGACCCTAAATAGTTTGGGAAAGGCGCTACTTGATTATGATTATGATTATGACTATGCAATCTAACCGTTGCTCTTTAAATCGAGGATCCTAAAAGGCACACCGAACACTTGATTTCAAAATCGAGGTCATATTTGTATTCAAGTACAGGGAGAGAATATGAACTGACGTATGGATTAAAAAAAGGGAAAAGAAAAGCTAAGCAAAACTTAGTTATGATCAAAGGAATGAATGAGTAAAAATATAACTGCAGCTATAGTTTTTTAAAAAGATAATAATAAATAAGAAAAGGAAAGGAGACACTATGCATAAAAGGACATGGCACTCACCACTACCATCACGGAAAACCTGGGAAAAGCAGACATCGCCAGCTTGTCGCATGTGATCCTGGATACATAATCCATTAAGTCACCCTCTCAAGTAACATCGCAAACAAGAGACCACCCATGACAAACATGCTTACCTTCAAATCTTGCCATGACGCAGAAGAAGGTAATCCAGTTACCAAAACTGCAACAAAGTACATTGAACAACAATCATAGTGCCATCACAGATTCAAATTGCAGACAAAGATGAAATTCCTACAAATAGATACCACGATAATCAGAACGCCTCGACACTCCACCACGGCTACCACCACCATTGTTGTGACTATTACGACGGTCAAATGAGGAAGCGTTGCCACGACCACCATGGGCAAGCTCAACCTAAAAAATTCATCAACGGACAAAATGTCTAATAAAGAATCAACAGATAGGAACACAGATAAAGGCAAAAATCATTGAATAACAAAATCCCTACCCGCAGTCTGTGGCCATCAAAACTATAGCCATCACGCCCTCGGATAGCATCATCAGCATCACGAGATGATTCAAACTGCAAAAATCATGACGATAAAGATAATCTCATAGCAAAAATGAGAACTAGGTTCAGATATATTTATCAACTTCGTTACACTTGCGAATCAACATTAAAATATAAGTGTTTTTTTTGTAGGACAACATAGACTTAATTTACCTCCACAAATGCATAACCAGGTGGTCTTGGAGGTACCTTCAGATCAATATCAACAATGCGGCCATACTGCATGGCGAAAACTTACATGTAAAAACAAAATAAGCAACTGGCAATCAAATGAAAATGTCCAAGATAGTCCATATAATTGGCCATGTTTGTCATTCAGTTCTATACATTTGAATTTGCAGTCTACTTTTTTCCTCTGAAATGAAAATCAAATATGGGAAATAGTAAAAAATACACCATCTATTTCAATCTTCTCCCTGTACCACAAAGCAGAACTCATTTTAGAGTTAACTACTGAGGAAAAGATCTCGCTCCTCCCTCCCCCCCTCTCACTCCCCCCTGCATTGCTGCTAACCAACACCAGCAAGACTTTCCTATAAGTACAGAAGAGAATGAGGCAATGTTCATGGCTTCATGCACTCACCAAGTTTGTTCAGTCATCACTGGACAACACTAGAAAAAAGGCATATCTTCGGGTTTCAGGTGACTTAACTAACTTGGCGAGTGCATGTCTACTTAACAAAAGAACACTTACTCTGTACATAGTTTTAGACTTGTTTGACTGCAGACCGCAGCTTCAGCTTAAAGTATCTATCTCCTTTCCTCTCTCACCCCAGACTCAAGCCAACCATACCTTTCTATCAGTCTTCTTTAACACTGTTCCGCTCTTTCTTAATATTCCCAACTAGCTCTTTTTCCAAAAATGCAGTGAATATGTTACTGAAAATTTTGCTAAGATTTACGGAGAAAAACTGGCATACTTGATGAGATTGTGCGAACACATTCAAGGACGATAATCATTATTGCACAATGAATTCCAAATAACATGTTTTAAAATTTTAACCCTAACCACTTTTTATCAATTTATGGTCTGGTAGTATTCAAACTCAGATACGCGTAAAAAACTCCTGACTAAACCGTAAGCACACATAACAAACATCACACAAATCACTCCAAAGTTGAGTTTTATCACGAATCTAATTAAAAATGATGACTTCCTTAATCCTCAATGTAATTGATAAAAGAATTGAAAAAACGAAAACCTTGTAAAACAGATCTTCGACTTCCTTCTCTCGGATGTCACCAGGGAGGTTGCCAACGTAAATCGTGCGACTGGAACGGCTCATTGTTTCCTTCAACAAAAAAAATGTAAATTATATGTCAACCATAGAAATGAACACCAGAAACACAATTAGCAATTGCATTGAAAACAGTGGAGGAACAAATATCACACACACCCCATCGATACCATCCATGAAAAGAAGTGATACGGAGAAAATAATGAAAAACATCAAGTAAAAACAAATTGTCAAACTCTTTTTTACCCTTAGAAAAAGGAAATTGAACTACCTAACAGAACCCTTGAGAATCATTGGCATACATAATACATATTTAATAGGACCATCAGATATGAAAGAAGGAACTCATAAGTACAAAAAAATTATCTTAAAAAAGAAGGAGATAAGTAAAATTGAGGTACGAATTACAGGCAGAAAGGCAACAAACGATGCCAGAACAAGAATTAAATAAGTAGACGAGAGGCGGCATGCATAAATATGCAATCACGAATAAGAAAAGATTAGGGTTCTAGGGTTTCAGAACTGTAAACAAAGAATTCACACCCGGAAGAAGGGAAGGAAACTCCGAGCTCTCAGCATACCTGAATTTGGCTTCTGGAGGGGTTTTCAGCGTAGCGGGCAGACTGAAGAGGCCAGCCAGACCAACGGAGGAGATACCGAGACCGAGCGTTGAGGCTGCGGCGGGGGCACTGGAACCTTTTAAAGGGGGCCGAGAACAGTCGAGCTCCTGTACGCTTTTAAAACCCTGGCTCGGTCACTGGGCACAAGCGCCCCCAAAAACAAGAAATGTCTCGCGGAAAGTCCGACCGGGTAGTGCCAGTTTAGCTTGGATAATCAATGGCACTAACCCGGATGGGAGATATGAGCAAAGCCAGGCAAACCGGTTGGTTCTCGAGATGAGGAAATTAGACATGATTGAAAAGGCAAGGTAGGAAGTACAGGTTGCCTAATGTAGATTAAAAATTAGAAAGACGTACAGGTTGAGCTTGGGTACTTTTTTGTACACGAAAATATAAAAAGTATAACCTGGTTAGAATATAGAAAAAAAGTATTATTGTATAAAAAATTAATTTATAAGGCCAAGAAAAAATTACAAAAATAGAGAAAAACAAAAAAAGAAGAAATGTAAAAATATGGGATGATAATAAAAATAAAAATTAATTATAAAAATGAGCAAGTGTGAAAAATATTTTACATGAGTAAAATTTCAAAATTAAACTAAATAAATATGTGAAAGTATGACAAAAAAATGTTGGCACTTTTTTATTATCGCGCCCTAAATTTTTGGCTTAATCTGAATGAAAACATAATTAAACGTGCCAATCACTTGGGACATGACGTTGAAATTTATGTTGTCATTTACGCAATCATTATAAGATGCATAAGTGACTATTCACATTGGATTAGACTATTATTAAATAAAAAATCTATAATGTACTAAAAAAATAATCCAAAATGGTTTGTTATTGACACACATGTCATTTATTTCAAAGTTCTTAAAATAAACAAAATAAAGTCGTCATCAACGAGTTTCTCCAAGCATCCACTAATCCCTACTACACCTTCAAACTTGATCTTCATCTATATTTACATCGCAATACTCCGCAAATATATATATATATATATACACACACAGTAGAATATAAAACCATTGCAAAGATATAAATGAAGTTCAAGAAAGATTACTATAATGCATAAGCAATTTAACAATAATCTAAACAATAAGATTTCCATTAATCGGAATAAAAGAATTATCACCATCAAAATGATTGTCAATATCCAATTTCATCAAATTCCATAGCATCTATAATGTAAAGATTTTATGCTCTCAAATCAAAACCACTTGCAAGTGACTACTTAGCCGTTTACCCTAGGGTTTTTTTTTCTAGAGCCTGCCATGAGTCTAGGATAAGGGCCTCATCAATGCTCACACACAAAATGGATTGAGACTATCAGACCTCACATGAAGTGCCTTCTTCTGACCGGGAACCTCGTAAAGTCCAAAATAATACAGAGATCCCGTAAGATTTGTCATAGCTTAATGAGCATACTATGATTCCATAACGGAGGGAGCCTCACAAGGTCAGTGTGGAGAATTACTCGATAACTAATATGCAAAGACAGAGATGTCGCAACATTATTTGAGAAAATTCAACAAATAATATAGGAAATAAAGATGTCGTAACAATCCCTGTAGAGTCTCAATAATAATATATAAGAAGCAGAGATGTCGCACACAAACTATGTGGAAAACTGACTTTCCTAATTTTAATTGACTCGCAAGTGGTAAAATAAATTGAATTGATTAAACAACCAATATATATTACATATAATTGAAATTGAATAAGAAACCCCTAAAGAAGAAATCAAGGTAAAGTTGTCCATCATGACTCTAAAAAATATGAGACTTGAATTGAATAATAAGGTATTTAAGTTCTAATAGAAAAATAGAACGTACGAAAAAGATAAAAAAGAATAATAAAAAAAAATGTCATTAGAGATCTTAACTTGAATATGATAATATTTTTTATAGGTTCATTATAGGTGTATTTCTATTACAAAAATTAATATTAGTCCATTATCGATTTTTAATCATTAGGCAATACAATTTTTAGGATTAAATAGAGATCAGCCTGAACTTAAAGTAAATCGTCTCCTACTGGTACAATAGTATGTATGGTGTAATTTTAATTAATCAAACACTTATTATAATTCTAATTTTCAGATCAGCATGGTTCACCTTATATTATTAATGAATCAAGATTTTCTCATTAATAAACAAAACTTTAGCCAAAACTGTTTGTAATTGCTATTGTAGTATAACTTATGGTACAATTATAATGGATTGATCCCCCTTCATTACGCTAGTCATAGTATCAGCATAATTCACTTGTCAATATTAGAGAAACAAGGCTTTTCTTATGATATTTAGACTGAGCCAACAGACTTAGTAACCTGACATGGAATGACTCATATGTTGGGTTTGTAATCTAACTACGGTACTTCATCTTAGACAATTAGTAGCTTTAAGTGTATGTTTACATGATATATATGTATTGGTTATGGACATATCAATCATCAGTGTTGCAATGTGGAAATAACCTATCAGTTGGACTTCATATAATATGCATAGTACCACATCTAATGGGTCAATTAAGACTGGACAAGTAGGACAATTAAAACTGGACAATTAGAGACTAGCTAGCAGTTGAGGGCCTGAGGCAATGTTTAGCATATTACATATACTTATTGGGTGGTATGATTCATGAATGAACATAGAGGTTTTGGTTGGCAATTCTTCGTACTAACACGGTACAAACAACCTTAGACATATATTAAAAACTTACTTTCATATGCAGTTTAATACCTTCGTGAATTAGGATAATTTAAATCGGACAACAATTCATGCACAAAAGATGGGAGCCACAAAGAAACATCAAGCAGAGCAGAGTCCTTATCAAAATTCAACATGAGTAATGAAGATTCAACACAAATAAATGATCACAATTGATTTCAACAACTTTAACATGATAGCAAATCATATTTTTTAAACAATTTAAGAATCACAAGCATGGACATATATTCAACAAGGAAACAATATTATTTATTTCTAAAATATATAAGAATCTAGGCATTAAGAGAATGAAAACCTAGAAGAGTTATGTAAAACCATCCCACCTTTTTCCGATGAAAAACTTATTGCTTCACACGAAATCCCAATTGTATGTACGCTCATTTCGTCACAAACTCACATCAGCCAACAAAGTAAATAGGTGAGAGAAAGAGAAGGTCGAGAGTCTTTTGTAGAGAGGGAGAGACGAGATGTAAGAGAGAGGGACGAGAGAGTTGTGAGAGAAGAGATCGAAAGAGAATGAGATGGAGAAAAAAGGGGTCGGCCTACTCTTTTTTTATAGAGGGCACCCAATGAGTCATACTCCTACTAGAACTAAGGTTAACTTATCATGTTGAGTTGATTATCACTCGAGCCAAGTCTATCTATAAACAACAAACTTATCCATAACTAATCATTGGCGCCCTACAGAGTCTTAGCCTGCAAAGTTTATTTTTCTATCGTCCATTTGATTCCTCTTCCTATTCCTACTCTAACTTAAAGTATATCATGTAAAAGATTGAGTCAATCCGCTCATCTGCATCTCATCACGGCGTCATACTTATCCTCTAGCCGATCAGGCTCCCAGCTCTTTGAGGAGTCCGGTTATAGATTAACATTTAGTGTTATCCTTCGTCACTCCTACTTCAAGTAGGATAATTACCAATCATCTTATCTATCCAACACTTACCAAAGGCCAAACAAGTATTGTTTCTCAATTTAGGACGCCAACAATTATACCTTATTATTTATTTTTTGTACAAAATTTGAGGTCATCACATTCATTTACTATGTACAAATTCCATGGAGTACTATATATAAAAAGACACGTACATACAGTTAGAAAATGAGTTTATAGAACGTACAAAATGGCCTAAAGAAAAGCGTTGGTCTTGCCAGCATTGGAGCGCTGGCTAGATTTTTGGGCAAAGAAAAGTGTAGAGAGGATTCTTGTGTAGAGAAAAGTACTCTGCTGAATTTGTATATTGTTGCAATTATGTACTATTTCTTTTAGGACGCATGCGATGCTGTGCCTTGGAAAGAAATGATCTTTGCAACTTTTGTTTCTGCTATAAAAATTTGAAGGAAATTCACGGTCATGCATGTTTTCATCTTAGGGCCCATTTGATTAGTCTGAATCAAAAGTCATGTATCTGAAAATTTCCAAACTGAATCTGAATTTTATTTTTTAGATTCAGACGAAACAAATGAAACTTATGGGTGGGTAGCCTCAGATTCTTTACCTGGTTTTACTAGCTCCACTTTAACTTGGGAAACATTGTGTCAGTTAGTACGCTACGTGAAAACTTCGTGAAAAGGAGTTGTAAACGCAAGTAATATTTGCCCTTCTTTGTTCACCAAAACAAGCGTTCGCAAAATTACACTGGCACAGGACAGTTTGGACTTTGGACTAGTATTACATTAGAAAGAAAGAAGATTTTTACAAAATTATTTTTGAGAAGAGCTTATTCCACTAGCCACTCCCAGGTCCTCCCAGCGTCAAAACCACTCCTTGAAGGTCGCTAGGAAGCTGCTATGCCTTGGCAGGCTTGGGCATATCAACACAAATCACCGGCGGAGGCTGCATTTGCTGGGCCTGAGGGAAGGGCTCCAGTCCTGCAAACAAGGGCTTCGACCGAGCTCCAGCACGAGGACAATTGTCTTGACTTAGAATAGGGCATGGTTTTCTGAGAGCTACTGGAATAGCCCCAAATGGGTTCTGGGGAGTCACTACACGAGGTCCCTGTTTAACACAAGGGACAAACATTGTATTGAAGTCATAAGAGAGGAGCATAATCGGTATGATTTATACAGCACTCAGTAACTAGTAGCTATAACAGAGTTTTCATTAGCGATGAAAAACAATTTGTTGTTAACCAACTGCCTACAAAAGAACAATGCATCAAGATGATAGAAAAAAATGCTGACAATCGAGTACAAATTGGAGACTTGTCTACAAACCTAACAGCAAAAAAAGAAGAGCCACATAGCTTCATTCAATCTCAAGACTTATTTATAGCTGTCAAAATCGATATAGATATTGCTATTGATATACACATCCAGTTTAAAGCTCATTTAAGCATAGAATTTGTAACAAAGATTTGCAGAAATAGGGTTTTTGAAAAAAAACAACCACCACGAATTTTAGATCGATTGCACAAATCAACACTAGAGATCCAATGTCTGATGCAGATCTTTCCATAAAATCTGGTTGTACACTTTTGGCATACTCCAGAAGAATCTCCCTTCTGGTCTTGGGCTGCAGGCAAATGTAAACTACCATTTTTATTTGATATCAAGTATTAAGAACATAAAAATCTTCTACATGATGAAAAGATCATATAGATGTTATCATACTGATTTATTCTAGACTAATTACTAATCCATTGCACGTCCATATCACTAAAAGGTATTAAGTTTTTCTGACATAAAATTGGTGGACCCCAGTGGATTGACTTTTGATTGAAGTAGCTTGTATGATAAATAAAGTAGCCAAACCAGTCAAGCAATCAACATTATCAAGGATATAAACCTTCTATTAACTAACTGCACATTCATAGTCAAAGCTTTCCATGTTCACATCTGGAAACAATATACTCCACAGTCCACATCATTTTGTCATTGATATACTAGCGGACATTCATCACACTCCCTCCTCCGACTTTAATATTCCCATTTACATTTCAAATTGAACTAATTTTAGTTCATTTTGAAAAATAAAATGGGATAACTAATATGGGACTGCAGGAGTATTTCCCAATTTGGTAGATTAGAAGTGAGTCTGTAAGCTGACAGACTAAATGGTGAACACCACTCCACCTAGCAACTCTCTCAGCTAAAATGCCTCAAAATTACATTGATTACTACCAAATAAAGCAAGAATTGCAAAATGGTGATTTATCAGTTTTCTAAAAGTGCTTTTATCTAATCACAAGTTATATACTCCCTCCGTCCAGAATTAATAGTATCATTTGGTTATCCAAAATGAGCTCATTTATCTAAACATCAGTTATATATGCCCTCCCTCCGTCTAGAATTAGTGGTAACATTTAGTCATCCAAAAATAACTGATTTTAATTCATTCTATTATACTAAATGCTACTACTAATTCCGGACGGATGAAGTGTGGGCAGCTGACAAAATGTACCAGGCAACAATGTCACAGCAACTCAAGTACAAACAGCTAACGTGCATTCCAATATGACAATAATTAAGCAATCCCAATAAAAAAAGATGATTCAAAACCCATAAAAAGTTACCAAATTCCCGTTTGCAGGCTTGCCATCTGCACTGTCGCCGCTGGAAGCCGACGACCCATTAGACGGGGATATGCCAGCGCCGGCTCGCAGGTGAAACCAACCCTTCTTCCTGCTGGGAAGGGAGACCCCAACGGGGGTAAATAGATGCGCAAGAAGAAGCGAAAAGCCTGAGCTGGTGTCCTCCTTTGGCCATCACCGGCCTTGCCGTTAAGGAAAGGCCTTTTCAAACGCCATAGAGGTCCCCCGTAGCGGCGGCGTACCGTGAACGACGCTTATGATGATCGTCGCACGCCGACCGCCGCCACCACCACGGTTGTGTCAGAACGAATAAAAAAAAGGCGGCTTTTGGCCACCGCCGGCATCGCGTGAAAGTCGATGAAAGGGCGGCCCTTTCGGCCGCCATGTCAACCGCGACGATGACTGCTGGCGATGGATCGGAATGCATAAAAAAAAAGTCTTTTCGCGGCGGCGGCGGCGGCCATGACTGTGAAAGGAAAGAAGGCAGCGGCAATCGGTTGATGTCGCCGCCATTCATGGGGTCGATACCGGCGACTGCAGAAAGAAAAAGCAGCGGCCTTTTGGCCGCTGAAAAAGGAAGAAGGCGATCGCGAACTCACCTAACACCGGCCACGCATCAGCCGACCATGACTGGAGAAAGAGGCGGCAGCAATGACGCCATGCTGTCGCTCATCGCCGTGGGTTCCGATCGCCATCACCGCCGCCGATGAGGAAAGGGAACAACAGGCGGGTCGACTGCGTTGGAGGAGAAGAATAATCGGACTTTTGGCTGCCGAAGGAAGAAGGCGGCGGCGGCAGCCACGCCATGCCGCCGCTCGCTGCCCTAAATTGATTAGGGCATCCTCATCGAAGAGGATGACCCACTAAACCGGACCACCTCATGAAGTGAACCGGACTGGTTCACTTAAAGCCCGGTTCAGATTATCGACCAAAACCTTTATATTTAAGTTATGAACCGAACCGACCCTATCTTAATGTTTAATTCCGGTTCATTGTTCTATCTTTAAAAAAAATTGGAAATTGAAAGAGGCATTTAAGTGGTTTATGTCGGGTCATTATAATGCTTCCGCTATGCATTTTTTTATGTATTATTTATGAATTATCTTATGTATTTTGATGATGAAGATGAATGAATGTTCTTGTATTATATACATGCGTAAGTAAAGATTTTTCTCATGACTTTATTTCTATATTAAGTTACAGTTTGTTTGTCACCAAAGTGGCCTAACTGGAATGTCAATAGAAATGAGTCAATTATTGTGTCCTAACACATTCCCTAGTGTTAGTGATGAGAATAACTTTTATAAATGGCAATTCATTGATTCCTAGATATTATGGCTGGCCCAAAGGTGCACCAATCTTCTAGTGATCATTGAATTGAACAGGATTATTAGGGCGTGTACAGTGGTAGGTGACGCATACCCAAAGGTAGCGAACCGACTTAATGTGTGCACCTGACTAATAATTCTTACAGGTGGTAGGGAACACCGTAATCGTTGAATAACATAATATTAGATTATTCCCAAAGGTAGATCAAAGTTATGTTGTTCCTTATGTATGTATTATCCATGTGCTTGATTATGTCTAATTCATAGCCTAATGTATTGAGCATGATTATTTAATTGCAGCATCAATTCCTATTTCCTTGCATTCCCATGCTTCTTCCATTCCCATGCTTCATGGCCTTAATTTTTTAGACTGGAAAGAGCAAGTCCAATTCAACCTTGGTGTTTTGGACCTTGATGTCGCTCTTAAAACTGAAAAACCTGCTGCAATTACTGCAACTAGCAGCACTGAAGATAAAGCATTATTTAATGCATGGGAAAGGTCAAACAGGTTGAGCCTTATGTTTATGCGAATGACAATTGCAAACAATATTAAGACCACACTCCCTCCAACTGAAAGTGCCAAAGAATTTCTCACTAAAGTTGAAGAACATTTTAAGTCTGCAGATAAGTCACTTGCAGGCACTCTTATGGCTAAGCTAACCACAATGAAGTATGATGGTTCTCGTGGTATGCATGAGCATGTTCTTGAGATGACAAATTTGGCAGCACAACTTAAATCATTGGGGATGTCAGTGGATGAGTTCTTTCTTGTCCAGTTCATTTTAAATTCCTTACCTCCTCAGTATGGGCCATTTCAAATTAATTACAATACCATGAAAGACAAATAGAATGTAAATGAATTGGCCAATATGCTTGTGCAAGAGGAGTCAAGGCTTAAGGCACTGGAACAGAACTCAATCCACATGGTTTCTCAAGAGGTTAAAGGTAAGCAGCGAAAGTTTAAAAGCTATAAAGGGAAGGCTTCTAAAAAGAATAATGCTACCTAGAAAGACAACCATCATCAGAAGGAAAGGGGCATAAAGTGCTACTTCTGTAGAAAGTTTGGCCACCTTCAGAAAGATTGCCAGAAAAGGAAAGACTGGTTTCAAAAGAAAGGTATTGAGTCAACTTATGTTTTTGAATCTAACCTTACTGAAGTTCCTTCTAATACTTGGTGGGTAGATTCTGGAGCTAACACTCATGTTTCCAACACTTTACAGGGATTTCTTACAACCTGAGCCACAAACCTAAAGGAGAAATTCCTGTTCATGGGAAATCGAGATAAAGTTTCCATTGAAGCCATAGGCACTTATCGGCTGTTCCTCGATAGTGGACATCATTTAGATTTATTTGAAACTCTTTATGTTCCTGCAGTTTCTAGAAATCTAGTTTCTTTGTCGAAACTTGATGTTGATGGATACACATTTAAGTTTGGGAATAAGCATTTTAGCCTATTTAAGAATGCTTCTTGTGTTGGTTCTGGTATTTTATGTGATGGCTTATATAGACTTAATCTTGATGATTACTTTGCTGCTTCACTACTTTTACTACATACTTGTGTTGGTGCTAAACGTAGCCTTATTAATGAAAATTCCTCAAACTTGTGGCATAGAAGGTTGGGATATATTTTCCGAGAAAGAATTGAGAGATTAGTAAAAGATGGGATTCTTTGTAATCTTGATTTTACTGATCTCAATGTGTGTGTGGATTGTATTAAAGGCAAACAAACCAAACACACAAAGAAAGGTGCCACAAGGAGTAAGGAACCTCTTGAAATTGTCCATATAGATATTTGTGGGCCATTTGATGCTCCATCTTTTGGTAAGAAAAGTATTTTATCACCTTTATAGATGATTTTTCACGTTATAGTTATGTCTATTTATCAAATGATAAATCTCAACTAGTGAACGCCGTTGAGGTGTACATTACTGAGGTTGAAAGACAATTAGACAAAAAGGTGAAAATCATAAGGTCTGATAGATGTGGTGAATACTATGGGCGATATGATGAATTAGGGCAACACCCAGGCCCATTTGCTAAACTTCTTGAAAGCAAAGGTATATGTGCTCAATACACTATGCCTGAAACGCTTCAGCAGAATGGTGTGGCTGAAAGGTAGAATCGTACTCTTATGGATATGGTTAGGAGTATGATGAGTAATTCCACTTTACCCTTATCTATGTGGATGTATGCACTTAAAACTGCTGTTTATTTGTTAAATAGGGTTCCTAGTAAGGCAGTTCCAAAGACTGCATTTGAGTTATGGACTGGAAGGAAACCCAGTTTAAAACATCTGCATGTTTGGGGTTGTCCAGCAGAAGTGAGAATTTATAATCCACATGAGAAGAAATTGGACTCAAGAACAATCAGTGGTTACTTTATTGGTTACCCTAAAAAATCCAAAGGGTATAGGTTTTACTGTCCTAACTATAGTACAAGAATTATTGAGACCGGTAATGCCAGATTCTTGGAAAATGGTGAAATCAGTGGGAGTGCTACAACACAAAATGTGGTAATTAAAGAAGTTAGGGTGCATGTCCCATTACCTATAACTTCTAAACAAATTGTTGTTCCCATGATTGATGTATGTCTTGTCAATCAAGAACAATAAATTAATGAGCCACAACTTATTGTTCCTTCAACACTCCATAATGATACTGTCATCAATGAGGAAGTAGTAGAAGAACCACAAATAGCCTTAAGAAGATCTGAAATGATCAGAAAGCCAGCTATTTTTAATGATTATATGGTTTATCTACAAGAATCTGATTATGATATTGGGACATCTAATGATCCGGTTTCATTTTCACAAGCCATAGAATGTATTAATTCTGAAAAATGGATTGAAGCCATGAATGATGAGTTAAATTCAATTGCCCAAAATAAAGTCTGGGAACTCGTTGAATTACCCGAAGGATACAAGAAAGTGGGTTGCAAATGGATTTTTAAGACCAAACGTGACTCAAAGGGTACTATAGAACGATATAAAGCTAGACTTGTGGCCAAAGGATTTACTCAAAAAGAAGGCTTTGATTATAAAGAGACCTTCTCTCCTGTATCCAAAAAGGACTCACTCAGAATTATTTTAGCATTGGTTGCTCATTATGATTTAGAGCTCTACCAAATGGATGTGAAAATAGCTTTCTTAAATGGAAGTTTAGATGAGGAAGTTTATATGGACCAACCTGAAGGATTCTCCATTGAAGGAAAAGAGCATTTAGCTTTCAAACTTAAGAAATTAATTTATGGACTTAAGCAAGCTTCCCGACAATGATACCTTAAGTTTAATGATACCATTACTTCCTTTTGATTTAAAGAAAACATCGTTGATTGGTGTATTTATCTAAAGGTCAGTGGGAGTAAATTCATATTCTTGATTTTGTATGTCAATGATATATTAATTGCAAGCAATAACCTTGGATTAATGTATAAAACCAAGGACTTTCTCTCTAAAAATTTCGAAATGAAAGATATGGGTGAGGCAAAATACGTGATTGGAATAGAAGTATTCCGGGATCGTTCACGTGGAATGTTGGGTTTGTCTCAAAAAGCCTATATAGAAAAGATTTTAGAGAGATTTGGAATGGAAAAGTGCTCATCAAGCCCAGTTCCCATTCAGAAAGGGGAAATGTCCAAAGAATGAATGGGAACGGAAAGAGATGGAGGGAATTCCATATTTGTCTGCAGTTGGAAGTTTAATATATGCACAAACCTGTACAAGGCCAGATATCAGTTTTGCTACTGGTATGCTAGGAAGATATCAAAAGGATCCTGGATTGGATCACTGGAAAGCTACAAAGAAAGTAGTGAGGTACTTGCAAGGAACAAAAGATCACATGCTCATATATAGGAGGTCTGAGAATCTTGAGGTTATTGGCTACTCAGATTCTGATTTTGCTAGATGTGTTGATGATCGAAAGTCCACATTTGGCTACTTATTTATGCTTGCTGGAGGAGCCATATCATGAAAAAGTGGAAAAGAATCTATCATTGCTTTATCCACTATAGAGGCTGAATTTGTGGCATGCTATGAAGCTACACTTCAAGCTTTATGGTTGCGGAATTTTATTTCAGGGCTTGGAATTATTGACACTATTGATCGACCGCTGAAAATTTATTGTGATAACTCCGCAGCAGTTATCTTCTCAAAAAAACGACAAGTACTCTAAAGGAGCAAAGCACATGGAATTAAAGTTTATTGTTGTTAAAGAAGAAGTTCAAAAACAAAGAGTGTTTATAGAGCAAATTACTACTAACCTTATGATTGCCGATCCATTAACCAAAGGATTACCTCCAAAGACCTTTATCAAACATGCCAATAGAATGGGTCTTGAGACTAATCCATAATGGTATGAATCGTGCTTTACTTATGATGATGTTTCTGCTCTATTACACTTTGATATCAATAAACGTGTTTCTGTTTTTCCTGTCCATATTATACATCGATGTGAATGAATAAATATTTATGACAGGACTAGTCTCAATTTGTAGAGACATTAAGTGGACTCTTATGATTTCCTCTTTTAAATACTATATTGAATATATTATTTAATATTGTGGTACATGGATGGAACCGTGTCGTCTAAAGACATAGAACTGCCATGACTCGTATTAGTAGTTTGTTTAATGATAGTCTTATGTGACCAATCTGAATGGATAATCTTGTGCACCTTATGTTGTCTTGTTATTATTATGATAATTATCATTCGGACCAAGTGGGAGAATGTAAGTAATTCCCTAATTACCCTTAAGTGGTCCCACATGATAACTAATGAAATTATAAGATTAATTATCCTAATTTTAATTGGTTAAGGGTATGAAAGTAATAACCATTTGATGGACGTGGTTACTTAAGTATAAATAGAGGAGTTGGTCCTCTTTCCGCCCACGATGAATTACCAGACGATAGAAATTCCATCTAAAGAAGGAGATCGTCAGAAAGATTAGGGCAAAGGAGAGAAACCTCTCCTCATAGTTTTGCTATGGATTCAGGTATGTTCTATTACTAATTATGATGTTGTATGTTAATTAAGATTACTTACACTAGAGTCTCTGAGGAAGAGGCAATCATTTGAATCCGAGGATGAAAACTAGTCCTTCTGTCTAAAAGAACTAGTTTCTCTCCACTGACGTGGGTTTTAGTTCAGAGTGGCATGTAAAAATCTGTTGGTAATGTTAATTGTATCTGCATAATAGTTCGCAATATTTTTATGTTCATAGTAGCAGGTAAATTCAGTATCCTTAATTGAAAATCATGGGAACTACTTTATATTTTATACTACTAACATGAAAAAGAAACCAAATAGACAAAAGAACACTTAAATTGAGTAACAGGATTGAGTTTGCAAACAAATAATACATTTTCTGGTGGCTTTATTTCGGCGTCAGCGATGCCTCCAACACCCTCAAGAACAACTGCATGGGAATGTGCTTCTCTTTCACAAAAAATTCCTCAAGCTCTTCAGGTGGCAACTGCTCATCAATCATCCTCCAGGCGAATATCTGTCACCTCTTCAGCTGGCTTCCCTGCAGAAGACCTATCTGGAATTGATAGCTGAGGATCATCATCAAAAGGATCGTCTGTTATATACTTATGTCTAATCCTTATATTTATGTATGGCCTTCCTTTGTCGTCAACACGTTCATCATTTATCCTTGTCACGACAGAGTCCTAAGACTTTTTCCAAACTCCAGTATGTTTTCCATCCAGATAGGCGCAATGTAAATATAGAACACTTCATCAGACACGATTAACCCATAACCAATAGCCGAGTCCTTTTGGACCAACCCCTACCGCTCTAGCTAGTTCTCTCAAGTTTGGAACCGCGGGAGGGTATTTACGTCATAAAACTTGTTCATACGGCTCCCACCTAGGGCCTGCTCCGTCAATGCGAGCGGTCCTCGTGAGCAAAATGACTGATGAGGACATCTACGTCAGCCCACTTTTTCCTCCGTGTCCGAGGCGTGGTGCGACTGCAGTGAAGACTGGAGATCGCCCCTCCTCTGTCTCGCTGGATTTCTGTCGCCGCCGGTTTCTTCTGCGTTCCCAAGGTTCCTCCGTATGTTTCGAGCCTCGTTCAAGCATTCCATCTTCGAATTTCTTGTGGTGTATCAGGTTATTTTGTTTCTGATCAGATACTTCTTTATATACTATATAATTGCAGTTGCTGAATTAGGGTTTCGCATTGTTCCCTGGAGAAGTTTCTACCTAAATTCGGATTGAGGTGACCTTGATTCTGTGGCTTGTCTCGGTATTTTCTATTTGGATCTGAATCGCTGTATGCGATGTACCCGTAGTGGATCTGATTGATTTTGAAGTTGTTATTATCTCATGTTATTGATCTTGTTGACGATGTCAAACAAATTTGTGGTGTGGGACATGTGTTCTTGAGATTCATGTGACTGAGCTCGTCGTAGGAACTGATTGGAATTTTCAAAGTCCTGCGGTGGGCTAGTTATTTAGTTGAGGTTTAGAAGTACAGTGATCATGGATGGAAACAAGGATGAGGCCTTGAGATGCATTCGGATAGCCGAATCGGCAGTTGCTTCTGGACACAAGCAAAGAGCAATGAAGTTCATTAGAATTGCTCAGCGCTTGGATTCTAATTTGTCCGTGGATAATCTACTGGCTGCTTGTGACGCTTTAGATTCAGGTCCACCTGCCTCGCCTCTTGAGAAAGAGAATGTGGGACAAAATGCGAAGGACTCAGCTTCCAGGACTGCACCTGAGACACAAAATGCTGATCGAAGCTACAGCGAAGAGCATGTTAAAGTTGTTCGCGAAATTAAGAGAAACAAAGATTACTATGCCATTCTGGGCTTAGAGAAGAGCTGTTCTATTGAGGAGATCAGGAAAGCCTATAGGAAGTTGTCTCTCAAGGTTCACCCTGACAAGAACAAAGCCCCAGGTTCAGAAGAGGCTTTTAAGATGGTTTCAAAGGCATTCAAGTGTTTGAGTGACGAAGAATCGAGAAGACAATATGACCAGATGGGATTGGTTGGTGACTTCGAATATAACCAGCAACACAATGTTAGGAGGCGGCGGCGACATCACCATGGCTTTTTTGAGGAGAACTTTGACCCTGATGAGATTTTCAGATCGTTTTTCTATGGCTCTCAGGCAGAGATTTTTCGTAATGGTCATGTCTACAGGGCCAGAGGGATGGGAGCGCAGCACAGGGAGAATGCTCATGGAGGGAATTTTAATCTATTGGCTTTGGTTCAGATTCTGCCTATCATATTCATTTTCTTGCTTGCTTATTTTCCTTTTTCTGAGCCGGACTACTCTTTGCATAAGACTTACTCCCATCAGATACCTAAGGTTACTGAGAAACATGGAGTGGAGTTTTACGTGAAATCAGCAGATTTTGATAAACAATTTCCAATAGGAACCCCTCCTAGGGCTAACCTTGAGTCCGAAGTGATTTGGGACTATAAAAGTTTACTCGGCCGTTATTGTCACATGGAACGACAGAGGCGTCAATGGGCTAGAGACTATCCAACTCCTCACTGTGACGAGTTACGAAATTTTGCAGCTGCATGAAGATGAACTGCCCACACTTCTGGGATGCAGCTCCGGTTACTATTGTGCTACTTTCCTGCTAGTTACTCAAGTAATTCCATCTTTCTGTATATCCTCCACAATCGTAAATTAGAAGCAAGATAACCCATTTTGTTCGTCAATTTGGTTCAGATTGATTGTACTGAAGTAAGTGTATATATCAGACTCTGGCATGAGTTGTTGGTTATAGGGTTGGGACAAGAAGACCGTGGAGCTTCAATGGATTAATATAATTAAGTACAGTATTTTGGCTAGGTGCAAGACTAACAATATTTTTCTATTTTATTTGGGATGTGGGGAGTAATGACATCCTTCTTGAACTGCTGAATTCCACATCTTCATTAGCCGTAATGTGTAGGTTTTCATCAATCTTGCTGCAATTATAGATCAGTTCAAAGTTCGTGGAACGAGAATTGTAATATTTCATTTGTTGAACGTAAGATAAGCTTCTATATATTCTTCTACACGCCTGCACTTGAGAACAATGTGAAACTCTTTTGGGCTGTTTGTATAGGTAATTGTGGAAGGTTTCCTAGAATCCATTAATCTTGTTGTTAGCCCTTTGTTGGCCTAAGAAATTTCCGAATAAGTTCGATTGATAATAATGGATGAGTGATTTGTAGTCAAATTTTAGCTGTTTCGTTTTTTTTTTAAAATTACTTCCATCTGATCGTTGATAGAAGTAGCTGTAAATTAATACTCCTTCCGTCAGACCTCATTAACATGCCCGTTGGCCTCAGTGAGTAGTTGGACCAGGCCATGCCATGCCATTAGCTAATGGCTAAAAATTGTAAAGCATCTATCTAACTACCAATTTTAAGATATTAAATGCCAGAACTTTTGGAAATTAAGTTGAAAATGTTACTTTGTGATAATGTACTCCGTCCCATGTTAAGTGTCCAGTTTGGTTTAATACAGAGGAAGTATAAAAAGGCTCGCGCACTGGTGAGGTATTTTTTCACAATGTATACTGCTTACACACATGTCCTTTCCTTAGGGTTCAAACTTGTAAGGTCGATCCACAGCCCTTGGTCATTATCACAAGTCATTCACAGACGCCATCAGCTCTGTTCACTCAATGTCTAACATTCGTATGAATTACATTATTAAAAGGCTGTCTTTTGAACATAATGGAAGAAAATGGCTTCTCATCTAATAAAAAAGTAGGTACCTATCACCGGCCAACAGCAACACCTTTCTCCGTTTGTAGCAAAAATCATGTCTTTTAGCCCCCTACATTAATCCAGCCGGTCGTTTAGAGAGAAAGAGAGAGGGAGAGAGAGAGAGAGAGAGCGGCAACACTCATAGACATTAGAATGTACCAATTTACTACAAACACGCTATACAGAAATACTTGTATTAGTAGAGCAGCTACCAAATCAATCGCCATTGAACAGCTGCTAATATACATGACAAAGGTGTGTACATACCAACCACAAAAGATATCTGTTCGGTTGTACCTACGGAACCGAAAGGCACGTTGGTACTTGGTAGACGACGCAGCCTCCTCAACAAACCCCAACCACTCACTCACCTGTCACCACTGAACTAATGAACCTCTGCCTCCTATTCGTCGGAGTCGTCGCCGGATCCGAACAAGGAGATGCGATAGTAGAGGAGCAAGAGGAGGAGCAGGAGGATGAGGCCCACGCCGACCGGGGAACCGCCCACGCGGTGGATCGAATTGGGCTCTCCCCCAGCCCCCAAGATGTCCGACACAGAGGTGCCTCGGTCCGAGGAGAGGAGGCCAATGGCGAGGATGAGGGCGATCGGCAGTAGCAGGAAGCCCACGGGGCCCAGTATCTCTGAGAAGGACTCGAGCATTGTGTCTCCGTCGAAAAGCGTGGGCGCTGCTACCAACAGGCCCACCACCACCGCAAAGAGAAGCCCGTGAGGCGCGCTTCTTCCCCCCTCCACCATCGTCTTCTTGTGCCCAGTCGCCTTCTCTCCCTTTCCTCAAATTATTAAGTCTGAAAGTTTTAATGAATCATTTCATATAATGGTCTGCACCTTATGACATCCACTGGACCACATATCACATGTTAAAAATCACTGTGACCTCTTTTGCGAACTTCTTATAAGACACAGTGAATGAGGTAAAAGCTGGTTTCCACCGTGAGAATTTACTGGACTCGTTGGGGTCACGCTTTTAGTGTTTTAACTTTTCATTGTTAGAGACACTGGATATATATCATGTGAACTGAAAGTCTGACGTTATAGACGTACGTAGTATGTGGGGCACTCAAGCTCAAATTATTGTCCCCCCCCAACCCGTGGTTTTTGGTCACGAGGGAAGCAAGTCAGCCATGCAATGATGGACCCGTAGACGATCTTGACGGAGTATTGTAATAATAAAAATTTCCAACAATAATTTATTACACATATTTGCCTGTCTTATTTGTGATATACATTCCTTATTACGTCATAAGTAGGAGTATTTACATCATACAAAATTTTCTTAGATATTAACCATGTTACCAGTTAATTGTACTCTTGTTAAAACCCCTAATTGAAGAGTAAATATCATCATCAAATATTTTGGGCCTTTGGCTAGTACAACTAGCTCTTGGGACCCTAATTAAATCTTGGGTACTAGACTAAAGTTTGGGAATTTCGGCAAACTGAAGCGGTACAAATCTTCCACGTGACGACTCATCAGCTCTTCCGCTTCCGCTGCTTCCCCGCCCCCGCCGAACAACACCCCCTTTCCTCTCCGACCCCGTGCTTGCAAACAGTAAATTTGACAAAAAATGATGATGATGATGGTGATGAAGAAGCAGATGCTGTGGAGATTGGCCAAGCCATGACCCGCAAAAACCTAAATAGCCGCCACGCCCTCGAAGCTTGCACCCACCACCTCCACTCCTGGAACCCCTTCCAGAAGAAGGACTCTCCCGATCTCCTCCCTCCTCCCAAGAAGAAGCCCTTCTTCCCCAACTCCCCACTCGACCTCTCTAAGCTCTCCCTCCTCGACGACGACCGCCCCCCCAAGCTCAAGCGCGACCACTTCCGCTGGATCTCCCGCAAGCGCCGCCGCCGCGGATCCCGCTCCGTCTCCGGCCGCAGCAGTGAGAAGAGCTGCTCCCTACGCTGCTGCTCTCTTGGCCCCTCCGCCGCTTATGCCACCTGCTCCGATTTCCCCGTCGCTGCCGGCACCGATTCCAGTGGGGAGCTTTTCGTCAGCGGGAGCGGGGACGTGAATTGGGCTTCGGATGTGGGTGAGACGAAGCGATTGGAAGCAGGAGGAGGTCCGGCAGGTGTTGAGAGGGATAGTTCAGGCAACAGTGTCCTTCAAATTGGGGTTCTTGATGGCATCGAATCTGGGTACGGGAGCGAACCGGGTTACCGAGGAGATGGTGAGCTTGGATATGGGGATGAGCTTGATGAAGAGGATGATGACGGACGGGCTCGTTTTTGGGGGAACTTTTTTGGAGGTATGCTGAGCAAAAGTCTCCTCTTTTTTCTTTCCCCTAATTTTGGCAGTATATAAGATCTGCGTCTTATACAATATTTGGCAATTGGTTTTCTGTTGTCCATGATTTATTCAAATATCTGTGCTGATTAGGTTGATTGACTGGTTTTGATTGGAAGTTACTGGTGAACTTCTGTCTTTCGACTTTGTAATATCCGGAAAACTGCGTCCTTAGGATTTAAAATCTGTGCTTTTCTCCATTTCTAAGCTGATGATGGCTAGTTTCATGTAGTATTGCATTCTTTCTTATTGCATAAACCTGCTTTTAGTGGCGATATAATACTTAGTTGATTCGTTAATGTATTGTCCAAAATTCGGTATGTATGACTTGTTTCGGGAAATTGCTTTTTCCCTCGTTGATGTCATGCTGTTATCGTTGTTTGAAATATAATATTGTTCTTTGTTAGATAGAAAGAAGCCTTATTTCCTTGAGTGGTTTGGCTAGACATCTATGCTTTCTAACTTGCCAAAACCGCCATCTATGTTTTCACCCACATCTACTGCACCATAAATCACGAAACTGTAGAGGACGCAGTCAGTATTGTGTTGGAAGCAGGCAATAAAGCTAATATTTTTTACCAGTCAATTTGCCTCAACACGATTGACATATTATGTGTGGGTAAGGTAATTAGTGCATACGCAGCTATAGAACAGAAAACTTGTGAACACTTGACATCGATTTAAAAGTAATCTGCATTTAACCGAAGCTGCTGGGAAATAGGTTATAAAATATATTGGCTACAGTAATTGGTAGAATTTATGTGTTATCTTTTCCCTGCCCGTCAAAACAAATGAGAAAATTTACTCAGAGCATAAGCTTTGGGTACACTTTCCACGCTCAACGCCATGCTGGTCCAAGGTGCCAATGGAATGTGGCTGCTGGTTTGCCAGTGAGGAGTGGAGCGCCAGCCAAGTTGGCAGGCTTCCCCATCCACTGTTGGGGAAGGTTTAGGGGTTTGCCCTAGCATCAGGTGTTTCAAAACCCTATACTACCTAACAGATCTGTACTTCTGTACTATGCCGGTCAATATCGCCTATTTGCTTGTAAATAACATTTTATTTATGTTAAGATGTTCAATTCTATTAAACAATAGGAAATAAAAATTGCAAAAAATATATGTAGTTCTAATTAGTTAATGGTTGAAGGAAGCGGTGATTTTGAGCAAGTTCTCAGAGTCTCCAAGTTTAATTTGAGATTTGATGTGCAAATGGATGCTTCTGAAAGAACCATGGTCATTGAGAACAGACACCTGGTAGAGTTGAAAATTGAACAAGGCATAGCAAAGGTTCTTGGTGCATGAGAAAGAGATGACTACAATATTGCATTGCTTCGTAAAATGGAGGTATTTTTGGGTATAAGTTGCAACATATAATGTCATAAGCAGTTACTTTTTCATGCACAAGAATCTGTCACAAGAAGTTGTTTTTTCTAAGCAAGTTATATGGCAAGAATTCCCAGCAGATTTTGAATTTGTGTGCTTGAGTACGAATCTAACGAGAGACTAACATGGCTGCAGATGCCCTCACGCAACAGATAAATCCAGGGGTTAGGCTTTAGTGCAAGTAGTGGGTAATATGCTGGAATGGACGCAACATAGGACGAAGTAGAATCTAGTCTGCACTGCATGAGACTTATCAATACAGTGGTCGGGATAGTGGTTGTGCAGCATAAGTTGTATTCTGTCTCTTATTTGGTATAGCAGGCTCGGTTTCTTATGATACAGTGCATCCTGATTATCACCGTTGAACTGCTAATATTTTGTAAAATGCAAATCATTTTGTTCATTATTAAACTATAGAAGTTCTTTTGACTTTCTCCGTACTAGAAGCTGATGCTGTTGCTGTTTTTCAGATGGAGATCCAATGGATATAGGCGGGGATAACACATTTACTGAGCAAAAAGCTCATCATAGGTGTCGGCGGAAGAAACATGACTTGAAACTGGTTGCTTCATTTCGATAGTATTCTTTAATTTCTGAAACTCGCCATGTGATTTTATTGAAACAACATATTTATGACATGAGACTTCGTATTCCTAAGTGCAAGGAATCTATGTGTATAATTGTGCAAAATGGAATCTGCATATGTAATAGGAGTATCTTTTTTATTGGTTTATTGCTAGATAATTTATTTATTCTCTGGTTTATTGTTGGTAATTTATTTCTTCTCTGTGCCGTTGCTTGTCCTTTTCCATGGTAATGAAGCGACATTTTTAGAAGTTAAAATCTTAATATGTAACAAAGAGAAACTAATTGGTTCAAATTGGCAGCTATGAAAAGAAACGAGAAGCTAGATCTATGGAGAGCAAGCCAGAGTGATTCCGACCGTCACCCACTGGCTAAGTGACAAAGTACGGGTACGGCAATAAAACGGCGAGGTAAGCGTACAGAACAAAACGGC
This sequence comes from Houttuynia cordata, assembly GCA_039654745.1. Lineage (NCBI taxonomy): Eukaryota > Viridiplantae > Streptophyta > Magnoliopsida > Piperales > Saururaceae > Houttuynia > Houttuynia cordata. The sequence continues at coordinate 31,358,859 of CM077503.1, forward strand.
AGAAAACAGAATATACGGGAAAATAACGTGAAAAAAAATAGAAAAATAATAAAAATAAAAAATTAATATAATAGGTATAAATGTTAAATAATAATATATTGCAAAGTTGCACATTTAAAAAAGGAGTTGCACTTTAAATAAAAAACGTGTTTTACGTGTTTAAACACGTTTATCGGGATAAAACGCGTTTATTTTGGGAAAAACACGTTTTCCTGTTTTAAACGGGGAGTTTTACGGCTGAGTGGCTGAAACGCGTAAAACGCGTTTTATACGCGTTTTAAACGCGTTTCTGGTCACATAGCCCACTGGTAGGCAAACTTCCATTTGCCGACAGCTTTTATGGGGGATGAAAAGGCGAGAAGAGGGAGAGGCAGAGGGAAAAGAAAAACCTACTTGGTATGTTTTGGGGTGTGGAAGATACGAAGAGTAAGTAATAGGGTAAGGATGGGGTGTTGAAGTACTGAGAAAAATATAAAATATTAACTGTATTGGGGGACACAGGAGTTACTGGGGTGAGGGTCCAAATAGCCGCGTTTAAAAGAATTTATTACAAAGTATAATGAGCAGTTTCAAGACTTACTACTACTTTCGGATTCCTTGGTTATCATAAAAAAAAGTAGCCATCCTTGAAAGTCCATCACGGACACTGGTTTTATTGGCAACTCCTCACATTACTGTTGTGTGTGTGTACCAATTACTTACCATTCTTGAAACATATTGCACCTGCTTTCGGTGTAGTTAACTGGTTGAGCCTAGCCTTCGTATTTACAAGAGAGAGAGAGCGAGAGAGAGAGAGAGAGAGAGCTTCTCGTGGTGCCTTTTGGAGCTATATTCCAGGGGAGATAAGGAAGCGGATGCTTTCATCCAAGCAATGCAGGATTTGCATGCCTGTCTCTCCGTGGCGTACGTAGACCGTGCCGTCCTTTTCAGCACTCCTCATGCTTTTCAGGATTTTTAGAAACACCCTCTTCTCGTTTCTTTTTTTACCCAGACAATAACAACAGGAGAGTAATTCATCCCTCATACATACTTAGGCCACTAAATAACCATTCCCAATCCCACAACTGAGGAGAAAGGAGTATTTTAGATGTTCTTAGTAATCTTCTTTGTCACTTGGTAAGCAAGCGCACCGTTCTTACCATAGACACAGATTTGGTCTAATTTAATCTAGATTCCCGAATAGTCTCTTTCTTTCCGAGCTAGAGGGGCCTATGACTTGTTTCCGCAGACGTGACAGCAGAGACATCAATGCATGCATTGCACATGAATACAAAGATTCTATACTAGTATGCTGTTGGTTGGCCTGCTACCATGATATTGGCGCTAAAATTTTACTCCAACCCCCATCTGTAAAATCCAATTGTAGGCAAAATCATCAAGAAAGCCAAATGGATAGGAAATTTTGATAGTATTTCACAAAGCAACGGTCGAATTTTTGTTTTGTAGCCAGCATAGCCTTGAAGGCTGAGGTCCCACGAATGGTAGGGCTTTTGGCCGGTCCGAGTCACGAGCAATCGTCCTCTGGCCTTCCCTCCTTCCTCATCAACTGCTCTGCTCCGACTCCATCTCCACGAGACACTTCCTCCCATTTCAGAGCAAGCTCCTCCCTCCAGCTTCCATGTCTCCAACTTCCTCTTCCACCTCTTTTCTTCGAGCCCGCCACAGACTGGACCTCAACTCCATCCGGGTCCTCGTCTTTTCAGTCAATCAGCATTTCGACCTGTTTCTCCTTGACTCTGACGCCCGGAAATGCATCCAGCTGAGCTGCTACTCCAAGCTCAAAGCACAGAAGCAGGAATTCTTTGAGTTCTCTGAACTCTCTGTACTGTCGAACCTTTACTGGGGTATTGACAACTTCGAAGCTGCAGTCAAAGCTCAATGTGAGGACGACAGCAGCTCCCTCCTGAAGAGCTCGGAGCATATGCTTCAGGTCCCAGCTCTGCTGGACGAGCATGGAAGCACCAGCGGGGTTTCCAACAGGTTCTTGGTTTGTTGCGCTTACTTTTACCTTTCCATCATCAGAAAGCTTCAGAACGACGAGTGGCAGATGGCGTTGCACGTTCTTCATGCGATTCTCGTCTCCCCTCGGCTGGTCAGGACACACTTTGCGCCGGAGATTTGGGAGTTTCTCTTTCTTTCCCACATTATCGTGGAGAACGAGGAGGAGAATCTTGCTGATTTTTGCGAGGAGGCCATCGACGACGTGACAAGGGAACTGGCGAGGAGGTACAAAGATTGGATGATGTACTATCAGGTTGTTTTGCACAGGGAGACCCCTGGCCTCCAGTGGCTACCGAAACAGGGTCTTGCTGCTGCTTACAACTACAAGAGCGAGCTCTGGAACCACCCGTAAGTCTTTTCGTTAATGGGTTCGTTCATTCCCTAAATTCATTGTTTTTAGACGCTTCCCTTTTCCTGAACAGGTATAGAAGGTGTTTGAGCGCCAAGTGTGTGGAAACCAATAAACAAGTTATACTCTGCTCAGCATTTGATGATGTATGTATTATTCTAATTAGTTTTCATAACATGATTTTGGAGCACGCATGTGTTAATCTATAGATGGATGAATAGTATCTGGTAAATTTCTCCTTGGAATTTAACCATGTTAAGAGTGTATCAGAATCTGGGGGATATAATGTAGATGCAAATTGTTTTAGAAAGTGTTGAATGAATATCTGTGTTTTTCTCATTATTTTTTGCTTCGTCATCAATTTGTACGACAATTTCTTATTTGTTGAATAAGTTCTTAAATCATTTGCTAGAAGCACCTATAAAATAAAAGAAAAGGCACAGAAAATTTGGTTTTTACAAGCTCAAAACATTGTCGACTAGAAGTCCAATATTGAGGGCTTGAGGCAGACTTAAATAAGGATATTGACGTTATGAGACAAAATTCAGACTTGATAAGGATACTTATCGATATTATGAAACAAATTTTCTACTTGTAGAGGGAAAGTCTCATGCTAGTCCGAGGTTCATATGTTCTCACCAGTAACATAACAGTATTTTGTTTCTTTATACTTAAGACTGCAAAGATAAATTAATGATTCTTATAAGTTTCTCTGTTCAGGTTTCTTTCTTATATACTGAAAACAGCAAAGTGAAATTTCTGCAGGTGATGGTGGAAGATCCTCTTAAATTCCACAAAAGCTTACGCAAAGAAATCAGGGATGAAGTGAAGGCCCCTGGAGTCAATTTTGTTAACAAGTTCTCCATTGCAAATGACGAAGATAAGATGTCTTTGAAATACTCCTATTTGGAAGATAACCCCGTTGACGAGAAACTTAGCACCAAATGCCTCCACCATGTACAAAAAGGGCCGGAGTCGGATACGTCTATATCTCTTTGTTCTCATGTTGCTTCTGCAGAAGGATCCGATTCAGAGGTAATCACTCATAGGACTGCAGTCAGCTAGTCCCTGTTATTGTATCTTTCATCACAGAACTAAAGCTCCATGATTCTAACTTGTTGTTTTTCTAACCGTAGGAAATGTACCATGACAACAACGGGAAAGTGAAGATCTCCACAACATACCCAGAAATTCTAGGGTCTCAACTGTGTGATGGGTTGGTCCATACAATATTCAATATTACATTTCCTAATTGAAGATTATATTTCTTGTAGTCATAAATTGAAAATTTGTAGGTGCTAAGTTCAAGTTGATTTGTACAGGAAGCTTTTGCTTTCAGATATATCTTCCCCAGATGATATTGAGGTGCCAACTCATGGAGAAAATGCAAGTTCTACCTTTTCTAGCAAGTCATTAAGTTCGACCGAAAACACAAATTTAAATACTCTGGAATTGAGCGATATTGATTTAGAGAGCTCTTGCAATGGCAATGTAGTAGATGTAGCAACACCGCAAAGATCAGTCAAACATGCTGAATTTGGTAAGCAGGGAAGCTTAAAGAATAGATCAAAAGCTGGAAATGAGGCCGACAGAATGAAAGGTTTTGAGAAGGCAGTATCTACTCTCTACTACTCGGATACAAACTCTGAAATTTCTAGCGTATGGGAGATATTACGCACCAAAACAGACTCAAGATATGAAATTCTTAAGGGAGTAATTTTAGACCAACTCCTGAATGTTATTTCTACTTCCAAAGAAGACGAATTGATAAGTGCGTCAGTATCTGTACTGTTGGTCCTTATATCTGAAAACAGATCGATAATAGATGACATTATGAAAAAGAAAACATGTCTGTACGATTTGGCTAGTGTCCTTAAAAGAGGCGTTCATGACTCAGCTGTTCTTATCTATTTGCTGAATCCATCCCCTGCTGAACTAAATAAATTAGGTATATTGCATTATCTGATGGAGATAGTAAGCAGTGCAGAACAGAGGAAAGCAGGCATCATTCCCTCTTCACTGACACCCATGAAAGCATCAATTGCAATGATTGAAGCGCTAGTTACCAAATCTGATTTTACTACAAACTGCAAGAACCTAAGTGTAATCAGTTCTCAGGAGTTCCTTTCAGTACTCCTAAAAGCCACAAGGTACACAAACATGGAAGAAGGTGCATCAGCGGCCAATATACTTGTAATGTGCATGAGGTATGATGGAAGCTGCAGAAGTTATATCTCCGAAGCTGCTCCTGTGGCCGACCTGCTTCACCTCCTTATAAGTAATGACAGACAAGCCAAGTTTACATCGCTTGAGCTCTTCCACGAAATGCTTCGTGTTCCAAGGTAAGACTGAGTAAAACAGAATTAATCTTCTTTCTCATTGGAAAATTTACGAAGAGTGCTTTCTATGATTTTCATGTCAAAATTTACAAAATGGAAACAACATCAAAATGTAAAACCTAAGAAGGGAGACGTTGACATGGAGATTTATCAATGAACCTGAAAACATTTTACACTTATTACTTTTGAAGTCATTGAATAAGTTTTTTTGCTCCCATTTTATCGAATCTATATCTTCTTCCTTCAGTTCCTTCCAGTGTTCACTATTTATTTGTTTCAGGGCATCGGCAACTAATCTACTGCACCAAATAAGACTAGCGGGGAAGATAAACATTATGCACTCTCTGATGGCCTTCATCCAACAAGCACAGCTAGAAAATCGCATCATTGCTGCAAATTTGTTGCTTCAGCTTGATGCTATGGTGCTTGTTGATTCTCTTGCTCATGCTAAAAGCTGCATTCATTTCTATATTAGATAATGGAAATGAAGAAATTATATACTTCAAAAACTGGGTTAAAAGATTGCATTATGTTGCAGGAAGACACCGGGAGCAGGAGTATATTCAGGGAAGAGGCTGTGGAGGTTCTTGTAGAGTCATTATCATCAGAGAGAAACCCGGATATGCAAATACTATCTGCTTTTGTACTTTCTAATTTGGGAGGAACTTTTGCAAAGACAGGAGAACCATGCACGGCTGCATGGCTACTAAGGAAGATGGGGTTTTCTTCCTTGTATCACATGAATATGATTAAAAACTATGATTGGTCGGATCCTACTCTGCAGGTGATCAGCCATGTGTACTTCTATTTTTAAACGAATTTCCTAACTAATGAACCTGTGTGAGTCTTGATCCCACTCTTTGCAAGACAGATAAAGAAGTCTTTCTTTTCTGTTTAAATCTACAGTTTGTTTTTTTTATCTGGAGGAATTGAATATTCAATTTGGTGGTGGTGGTGTATATACCCTTACACATGTTAGCAACTGTTGTAGGACACCGGTACAGATGCATGGTGCAGCAAGGTTGGAAGAAGTCTTCTTAAGATTGGCGACTTAGTGTTCCAAGCATTGGAGAAGGGACTGGAAAGCACAATAAGGAGTGTTTCACGAGACTGTCTAGTGGCTATTGCATGGATCGGATGTGAAATTGCAGCAATGAGCAAAACTAATTTCACATATACTGCACCTAATACCCTATTAAATTCACTTGTGCGTTCCCTAAGCCCAGGGTTTGAGTTGGAAGAGAGGCTTCTAGCCTGCATTTGTTTGTACAATTACACTTTGGGCAGAGGTAGTAATCCACAGTTCCATACCTTAATAGTTCAATATGCAGACTATAACTGTAGAAATGTGAATTATTTCTCACTTAAAGAAAAGCACTCGCTGAGCTTCTTATCTCTAACTTGCAGAACTAATTATGTGGTGTATTTTTAATCATGTAGGCATACAAAACGTTATCAATATCACAGAGGGACTGAGGGAGTCACTTCGACGACTTTCCAGCATCACATGGATGGCCGAAGAACTGCTCAAAGTAGCTGATAGTGTACTTCCTAGGAAGTCGGTGAGTTTAGCTCTCTTTCTGTGCTTCTGTGTTCTGCACTCACTTTGTGAATATGTATACATCACTTTAAAAGGATCCTAATTTCTGCTAAATCTTTGAGTAACTTGGCATGTTACCTAACTTTTCAAGTACGTATCATTTTCTTTTTGTAATTAAATTCTTACAATTATATGCTTGAACTATGCAATGGTAATTGCAGCATATCTCATGCGTTCATACACAAATACTTGAGGCAGGCCACAGTGGAAATGGAGCTGTTACTTCTCTCATTTACTTCAGGGGACAGCTTTACAGTGGGTATTCAGATGGATCTATCAAGGTGACTATCTGTACGCTTTTTGTTTTAGCGTGGGGAACTAATTTTTGTGTGAGCTCTAATATGGTAGCCTCTTTTCCCCTCCTGGAAAATGCTTTGACATGGCAACCGTATCTGATCAAATTATGGAGAATTGGAGATGGCAGTTATGTAATGATCATGTTGTGGCAACTGGAGATTTTGAAAAGGCTTTATATTTTCAACTTGTAAAAGTCAACTGATTACATATTGGTGGAAAATTCAGATTGATATGAATTTATATAAAACAGATATGGGACATTAAGGACCAGTCGGCAAAGCTGGTAAGGGAAATCAAGGCACACAGAAAGAAAATCACATGTTTTGCACTTTTTGAACCAGGTGACAGTCTTCTGACCGGTTCTGCAGATAAAACCATCAAGGTAGGCACTTTTACAATTTTTCGCTGTTCTACCAACTTGGAAGTGTTTGAATTACCGTTTACTATCTTATAGATAATATCAAACTGATAAAGTGTAACGGAATATAAGAAGTTTATTCTTCACTTCATCTTCTGTCTAACAACTTGGACCAACCACCACTATCTGTTTTCTTAACACTGAAGCTATTATATCATAAATTTGCTGCAGAATTAATTTTTTGTAGCTTTTACAGATTTGGAAAATGATACAGCGAAAATTGGAACCTGTTGACACGGTAGAGATGAAGGAACCAATTCTCAAAATGGAGACGCATGGGCAGCAAATATATGTGATCACCCACGGTCATGGTTTAAAGGTCCGGCTGATATTTATCTTAAATTTTCTTGTTTCATTTGAGCTTACCTCTCCCTCACATCCAACGACAACAACAACCAACAAAGATTAAGAAAAAACAATTGACTAAGCAATCATTATCAGGTATGTGATGGATCAAGACATATCAAAACCATTTGCCAAAGCAAGCGTTTCAAGTGCATAGACATGGATCAGGGCCGGGTTTATCTGGGGTGCACAGATTCAAGCATACAGGTAATTCAGGAAATGCTATTTGGTTACAAGTTCTCTCCAATTGAAATAGTGCACTTTAATTTACATAAACATACAAAATGTTAACAGGAGGTAGATCTTGCAAGCGAACGAATGAAAGAGTTGAAGTCGCCTGAAAAGTGCTGGTGGATGCGCAGACGACCAATCTATTCAATTAGTCTGTATAAGGAGTCCATGTACAGTGGTGCTGATTCTGTGCAGCGCTCAGATTCTAAGGTTTGTTGCATTCGTTACTGAATGACACGAACGTAAAGCGCTACAGGATATAGAATATGAATGATCCTATGATTTTCTGGTGAAAATGTTTAGGAGCAAAGAAGGCACAATGGGACTATATTTTCTACAGCAGTGCTGAAAAGAAGAAAGATTTTGGCCCTGGAAGCAGTGGAAGATTTTCTGTACTTCAACAGCAGCTGTTCACCCAACGTCATTCAGGTCATGGCTGCTTTTTACTTTCACATAAACATGTGATTGCTTTAATGTTTGAATAGTATTACTGACTCGGGTTCTTTCTTTTCTTTTTGTTTTTATTACTCTGCAAATCTAGATATGGCTGAGAGGCAATCGAAGGAAAGTAGGAAGATTATCAGCCGGAAGCAGGATTACGAGCCTTCTGACTGCCAATGACATTGTTTTGTGTGGGACAGAGGCAGGGGTGATCAAGGTTTCCTCCCTAACAACTTACTAATAATATAGAGAATTTTCTGTTTACCTCCATGGATGCTTAATATTACCTGCATCCGGAATTATTATTAACGTAAGGTTTTTCAAAATGAACTATTCGATTGAAAAACCTTATGTTAATAATAATTCTGGACAGAGGGAGTATGATCTATGTTTTTTTGAGGTGGATGCTAAAAATGTTCAACTGATTAATCTTCATCGTAATGAATGACAGGGATGGGTCCCGCTATAGCGGCCAGCGTTTCTCGAACTAACATCACATATCCTTGTGCTGAACTTGGTGTCTTTTCATAGGCTTGAGTTTTTTTCTTTTTGGCCACAGGTAGGCTTGTAAATTTTCACTTTGGAAGGTGTGTAGAAAGTAGTGCCTAACTGGAATTTAGATCTGACCGCTATGAGTTTACCCAAATTGAAAAGATGATATCAGATGCATCACTCTTTATCAGTAACAGGAGGCAGTAAATAACCACAAATTTCTATTGAACAAAACCATAATCCAGAAATCAACAGCACCTCACAGGATTTACACCTCACCACTCTTGCACTTTCTCTCTGGTCTCCCTCCAATGACAGAGCTACATGATGTTCCAGTCTCGTACTCTAATTACCATCTTTCCTCTAACTGCTAAAGCCAAGACAGATCACATGTAGTAGTACTAAAGACATAGCAAAGCTGACTTCAATGGCATCTTTGCTTACATCCCCATGAATCTTGATGTGATATCCGTACTGAAACCTGAAATGCCCCGCCCACCGTGCTTTGGCATGTCGGTTCTGCAACATGGGATTGGAGAAGAGACAAACTGCCGGCCAATGGGGACATAAGACTGTGGTCACGAGACACAGCCCTCCTTCCATTCACATGCTACCTTCTTGCCTTTACCTTCATAACTTCGCCCCAGCTTTCATCATCCGATACCCTCCTCCCCACCTCTTTAATGGAAATCACCCTCTTCTTGCCTCTGGTTGTTTGGCAGCAGCAGATGCCATGCATGTGTATCCCACTCTTCCATCTTATATAAGGCCCTCAATGGTCCTATATATTAAGCGCTGTTCATGCATGGAGGGGTAGCTTAGCTCCCTTCCCTTTTTGTAGACTACACAAGGTACATAGAACTCCCAAGTACTTCAGTGCAATCCTTTATTTCTGTAAATCAAAACCATGCTGGTCGTGTAGAATATACTCGAACCATATGAGAATGGTGAGGTTGAGACCATTCATCCTACTGCGTCTCCTCCTCATCGTCGCTGCGACAAGCTTCCTCGGCATGTCGGACGTGGATGACAGCGTGAGGGACGCTTGCAGCGTGACCCGCTACCAGGACCTCTGCATCCACTCGCTGGCATCCTTCTCCGGCTCCGCCAAGCGCAGCCCATACAAATGGGCCAGGGCGGCCGTCTCCGTGACCATAACTGAGGCAAAAAACACCAGCCTCTACTTGACAAGTTTAGGCCAGGAAGGAGGTGGCATGAAGGGAATTAGAGCACGTATGGCACTGCAGGATTGCACGGAAAGCTTGCAGGACGCCCTCGACCAGCTGTACGATTCACTAAGCGAGCTAAGGAGGCTGGAGAGTCAGACCTTCGCGTCGCAAATGGAGAATGTTGAAACATGGATGAGCTCGGCTTTGACGAATGAGGATACCTGCCTGGATGGGTTCAGCGGGAGAAAGGGTGGGCGAGCTAGGGACGTTGCTGCTCGGGTTGCAAATGTCACCTATTTCACTAGCAATGCACTGGCCCTGGTGACCAAGCTCGCGTCTTCAGGAGATGGTGACTTCACTGAACCATGACGATGGTGCATATGGTGTTTTGTTCCTCTCTCTCTCTCTCTCTCTCATTTTGTATGTTTTTCATTCTGTGCATATGCAGAGTTTTAGGTTAAATCGTCATTCAATAGTCGGCCTCATATGCAGTCTAAGGCTAGACACATGAATAAAAACATCATGCTCCCATTTGTTTTTTGGCAAGTAGCTCAAATGGATATGATGGTGATCAGCTCGGGGAAAAGAAAGGTACTAATTGGCAATGTTTAAAAACCCAAGGCGAATAGATTATGGCTCAACTCAAAATGTTTTAGAGCTGAATCAAGTGGCAACGTTTATGGAGTCAAATTGGAGTTATCTGCATAACATATTCACGAGCTTTCTGCTTATTGGCGCGGAACACAACTCGACTTGAGGTGAAAGTTGAAATGTATGGAGAAGAGACGATTCGGTCGAGATTGTGATTTTCTCCCCTACATAAGAGCATGTGGTTTGAAAACTATGCTAATTTGTACATGGAAAAAGCTTATATACTATTTGAATCAAGAATCGGGTTGTATCGTTTGAAGCAGATCGGTCTGTGCGACCTGGTTTGACTCCAAATACCTATTGATAATGGTTTTTTCGCTTACAGAAAGAGCCTGGCCGCTCCCACAGCCACAAAATCTCGAACTTCAAATGAGTAATTTTTATATGAGTAATTTTTATCTTGGTCCCACTAAGCAGCTTAAATAAGGTTTCAATCATTCATGCCAGATCTAAATAACAATTCAAATGTCCTTTCCAAATGCTATATTAGTATCAACAAACGGAGGAAAACTTTGATATCGTGATTCCACCATTGCCATTTCTAGATTTTAATTCCAACGTGTATTCAACAACAACAATATTATCACACAAAAAAACAACATAACAAACCGCTCGTCTATAAACACCATGTTTTTTCAACGGGAAAGAACTAAATAGGCTCACATAAGAACATCTAAATCAATATTAGGACAAAGGTTACCCCCCTCAATGATCAATGCCATTCCCTCCAACATACTGATAAATCCGTTCGACAAATAAAATAACTCTAGTTACTGTGTTCGTTTGGTAAAGCATATTGCATTCAACCATGTATCAGCAGCTACGCAGTTAATACAGAGGCTTAGGAGGTACAAAAGTAGATATTCATCAACCAAAGCACAAAAAAAACATGCATTTCCTGACACTCACTTTAGCATGCTGCATGTCACTTTGGGTTCCTCAGAACTATTATAACTGAGTCACCCCGGAGAAACATTTTGCTGATGAATCGGTCCTTGTTGACAGGAAGAGCTTTTTTCTTGCCTTTACCTGTCTTTGGTACCTGAAAAGGCACCAATAACAATCCTAAATCAACAACTATGGTCAACAAAATGTTTAAAGGAGTTTTACCTAAGCCCTTGACTCAAAATATTAATATAGCAATGAAAAAAAATAACCTCAGTCCACATCTCTCTGACATTTTCAAGAACCATATTGCAGTGGCGATCAAAGGCTCGAACACGGCCAAGGAGTTTCTTGTTGTTCCGGCAGTTGATGAGAACCTGAAGGAGAGCAATAGCAGCATTAAAACAGATTGCACACAAGCTGTTGCCCTTGCAAAACATAGAAGGAGAGACAAAGAAATGTAGGTACCTGTGTGTTATTCTTAACACTCATCATTAGAACAGAAAGCGGACCAGTGCTAAACTCCTCTTCTTCATTCTTGCTACCCTGTCAAGTAACAGAAAGGAATATTCACTTCCTGAAAATGGTCAAGCTAATACAAGTAATAACTGAACAACTACAAAAAAGAGATGGCTCCGTGCATGGAAAGGCCAGGTAGAGCCAACTTGGAGTAAAGCAGCAACTCAGACAAAAATCCACAAGTGAAAAAAGCAGCAAAAAACCATAAAATTTTGATAAATCACTGATCAAAACCTGCCACTAACAATAAAACTTTTACGGCATACAGTACCATTTTGGACTTCTCATGTGTACATCTCGAACAAACTTCTTATTCACACCACAGCCACCAATGTCTAAAGCAGCTTCTTTTGTTCCTTTAAGGTTAGCAATTTTTAGAGTGCCAAAAAATTTTTAGACCCCCTCCTATGACATGAGATATCAACTAAAATCTAGAAATAGCCAGGCATCATTACCAATATACTTACCTACAGGCTGTGACTTGCAACATTAGTAGTTAGCTTTAAATGACTACCTTAGTCTCCCTAACTAAAATAATTCAATGATGCATTCGTGTGGTACTTTTTAATTCAATACTGCTACGGGGACGCTTATTGTTAAATTGCATGAACATGGTAAGCGCAGACTTCATCCTACAAAAACATTTTGCTTCTTGAAGAAAATTTCTTTCTTTTCGTTTTTTGATGGATTATTTTCCTACATTTTCTATCTTCCAGTCGCCTCATAATTTTCAAGCAGAAGGTAACAAAAGGGTATATATCAGTTTTGTTCACTGGTAAAAGAGGATTGAATATTCAAGGAAATATTGATACTCACATTGGCATCCACGTCCATTGTGACCTACAGGAAAGACAAAAAATTATGATTAGTTTACATGAAGCTACTGTTTCAAGTTCAACGGAAGTATAAACACTGAACAAGTTCACACATACATGAGGTTTGCATATTATAACTGCATAAAGGATTGATAAACATCCAACAAGCACAAATATTACTTCTAAAATATGACATAGACAAATCTTGAAACTTTCACATGGTAGTTTTTTGTTTTGGATAGGTAAAACGCACACAACCACACTATATGCACCAATGGGATTCGATCCTGGGAGTCTAGGACCTCACCCACAACAGGGAGAGACCCCCACCAGCCCACCAAAGGCTAAATCAGCCACATAGTAGACTATAAATACCAAATAAAATCAACTTAAAAGGAAATTAAGTGAATCGACCTATGCCTTTCACTGTACACAGGAAAGCTGACTCAAGGGAAGCTCAGATGTGTGAATTTTATGATATTAAAAGGTCAGGTGTGCCGCTTCGCCAACAGGTTTTCTCATTGGGCATCCCTTAAAACTACTCTGAACCATCATGCAAACGAAGAGTAAGGTAACAATAAGTTGGAACATATAATACTTTGAAGAATCTGACAATCACAAGAAATTACCAGTTAAGCACCTTGCAGTCATATGAAGAATCATAAAATGTTGTCCTATTAGATTTAAGGAGCTAAACATTTGGAATTAAAATATTGCATAACCTAATCCACTACCTGAATTTAAATCCAGACATTGTTGATGATTCTCAAAACTTCCTTTTTGTGATCCTAACAAACCACGATGTGGTTAATGTGCTTATCTCACATGTTTACATGAAATCCAAATATGAACCGGTACAAAAACCATGTCGGAAACTATACTTTTTACAATATACCAAAAAATCATTCCCAACTCCTAAGAGGAAGTCATTGGCATGCGCAGATCCTCTGACACAATCGACAAAGTTTTTTTTTCTGAACACAATTGCCTAAGATTTATGTAGTATATTCACATTCCTCCCATCTTTATAATTTACCATCTATTCTTAAGTATCAATATTTTTTTTGGATAAGTATTCTTAAGTATAAATATTACCTCACCATCTAAGTTTCATGAAACTCCGCTTATTTTCTAGTCTTCGAAAAAACTACATAATTTAACCCCAGCTAAAGTAACCCTTCCATGACAAAAAATACAGTTTTCTTCTTCCTATTCTTCAAGTACTATAATCTCTTACGACTAAATTCCTCCTCAAACCCTAATTATAGTGTCTCCATTTCAACACTTGAATCTTAACTACTAATATTTCACATGTTTCTTGCTCAAGGCCACACCTCAAACTACGCCCTTTAGATAAAGAACAAAAATCGCATGAATAACGATGTCGCGGATTCATCATTTACCGTTTCAATCAGTAGTATAATCCCTCTCAACGATGGAGTTGTGCACCCCAAGCCTTCGGATTTGGACATGGAACATTCAAAATGGAAAAATATATACAAGAAGTGGAAAAGAGAAGAACCGTACTGACCTGGAAGGATGAATATCGTCCAAAAAGCAGGGAGGGGAGGGGAGGGCGGCAGCTCCGCCACCGGAAGAGGAGGGTTTTAGAACCCCAAAGAAATGCGAGGTTTTTACTTTGCCGTGCTCGGCTGCGGCTCCAACTTGGGTTGTTTTGCACAAATGGACAACGTTCAACTGGTCCGTCCGTTCATGTTCATTGTTGAGATCACTGGACAAGTGCCACATTCATGCACAGCAGCTCTTGGACTTTTTTGGGCCGGCAGTTTTTTTGGCAACCTATTTCTCAGTTTTATCATCAGGGCCTTTTTGATTTCCATTGACTCCAAACACCAAAAACTCCTCAAACTACGTCAAGCTTATGCGGCTCCATCTCGTCTGTTATAGTCCCTCTGTCCGGAATTATAATTACTATAAGGTTTTTCCAAATTAACTAATTTTAGTTCATTTGGATAAATGTTAAGGTGATAATAAATCCGGATGGAGGGAGTAATTCATTTATGAAATTATCTAATTATAACTATATGATGACCTTTAACTATATTTCGATCTTAATTAATTGTGGTCAATTTACAATAATTTAAACATTTTTAAAGTTGAAATACATTGTAATATTTTGCAAAAAAATTAAACTAACTAGTTTCATCATCTAGTTTGAAAGAAAAATTAAGAGTAACTTTTTAGGATATATAACAAGAGAACGGTTTACGTGAGATTGTTCTCATAAAAGGAGGAGCATGAGACTAATCTTTTGAAAAATTGGATTTCAATATGAAGGTGGATATCAAATTAGTAGACAGTTGAGTGTGTCAAATTAGTAGATAAATGAGTACATTGTAATCATCAGATTAAGATCCAACGGCTACAAATTGAATTAGCCTCATATAAACTATATAAGAGTGATCTCATTTAAACTTTTTCCCATATATCAATAATCCTAGATTATGCTTCCCCTTTGGTGTACTGAGATTCTGAGTCGATTAAACTTTAATAATCTTTGGAGTATATCAAAACGAGTTCAATTGTCCGTACCAATTAACAAAAGAAAGGGAGTGCAAATGTTGTCCAGTAGTGAATAAACGTACATTACGTTAGCTTATGGTACTTTACATCACGTTGGCTTAACTGATATGCGTCTTGATCCAGTACTACCGCCTATGATAAATACTGATATTTTCCAGATTACTCGGGCTGTTTCCTATTATGCAATATGAGCAATTCTTCTTTGATCGAACCGATCCTCCAAGTCCAAGCAATGCTTTTCCATTTTTAATTTACTATTCTAACAATTAAAACCTCTCCGTAAATCACTTGTTAGCTTTCAGAAGCTTTCTGCTATATAAATATCTTCTTCTAGATATAGTCCATGCTCGTAGACATATTGCTTATTGCAAAGGGGCAGTGATATCTACATCACTTCCCTACAACACTGATATACATGTCAGTGCTATAGGAAAAATGATGCTATTGGGCAAAATCAGTCACAACCGCCTAAAAAAATATGAGCTGATTTGCTGAAGCAGTTTGTGGAAACGTAAGGTCTACACTGCCTCATAGGCGTGGTGAGAAGTTCTTTCCTAGATCATTCTGTGTATATTATCTTATAGCCATCATATTATACGTACGCATGATACAAAAGAAAGTAATAATGGAAATAGCTGCAAAGACTACATGGCCGAGTGGTGGTGACGAAGCCCTCGCCATCCAGGCACCTGATCGACGGCCTGATGCTGGTCGTACTCTTCACAAGAGTTTACTGCACCGACGCCGGCGCGCTTGTCCAGCCATAAGATGATGTCGGCGAAGACAATCTCCACATTCTGGTCAGGCTCGCCTGAGGTCAATCCGTGCCACATCCCCGGGTAGAGCTTCCTTGCTTTGTCCGTGCTTGCTGCGCGCTCGTAGAGAGCTCGGCTCACGTCCGGGTCGACCACCGTGTCCGCTCCCCCATGGAGTACAATAAATGGCAGGGTCACCTACCGGTCCACATAAAACAAGGACGACAACATGTTATGTGGCCATGGGAACCAGATTGCATTGAATATAGGAAATAGCTGCAGGCCTAATTCAAAAGTCTTGACCATAAAAAATAGAGTAGTTTGAAAAGTAAGGATAGTTGTTTACCTATCCAGTTCAAAGGAAAGTAATTTCCGAGCAATGGTCCACTAATCTAGTTCATCAAATGGTTGCATTTGGTAGTAATACAAGTTAAAAGCAACTCTTTATTTTTACTACGTGCTTTTTAAAAGATCAAACAGCACTTTATTTTCATATATATAGTGAACTTATTTATTTGAAGAGACCGGTTGAGCCAAGCCATCGCCAATCGGTCAGACAAAGATATTTGACGGCAGGTGTTAAATTACTGGGGCTCATAGAAGGTATATGAGAACGATCTATTTAAACTTTTCTCTTATTTAAATCATCTATGAGGTGAACTGAACCACAGTGACAAATGTAAGGACAAAAGAGACACCTCGTTCAAAGTGTCCTCCATGTTCATGCTTGTGCGCAATATCTCCAGCGCTGTTTTCAACCTGGGTTTATCCTGGTAAATCAGTTTGTTGTTCCGTATCTGCACATTTTAAAGAAGATCAATCGTTTGAACTTAAAAAAGAAAGCTTTGCCACCAAGCGAAAGATGGAAGTCACCTCTTCGCGTTTAATGGGGTCCTTGAAGGCTGAGTCGATGACATCCTTGGTGGGAACGATTTTCCACTTGGGTATTAACTCTTCCACCTTCGTCAGCAAGTTCACCACCACTGGCGGTGGCTTTAACTTCTCGGAGATCTGCCACGGCAGGGCCAATCAATTCAAAACAGAATTAACCCCCCACCACAAAATTTTCATTGGTATCATAGCTCAAGGGTATGGGCAGCACGCCTTATGGGCTATGGTCATTCAAAGTTGGAACAAAAAATGTACCTTACACATGGGGGCCACGAGCACGGCCCCATTCCAGAAGATCGGATCCCTTCTGTGGAGGAGCAGTGCCACAGCTCCACCCATTGATTCTCCATATAAAAATCTCGCCTTTCCCCTGTACGCATTTTCCTCTGCCAGTACAAAAGCAAGAAACTTTGCTCTCAACTCTCGAGTATCAACCAGGACTTAAGTTGGCCAGGAAAAAAACTGAGTAAACCACCTACCGCAGATGGACATGAAGAAATCTTGGCAATCGTCGACAATGTTGTCAAACCTCTTGATGTAACAGCGGGGTCCCTTCGATCGGCCATGCCCCTCGTGGTCGATGCCGAAGACTGCATACCCGGCTTCCGCCAACCTCACTCCGCACTCTGCCATCACCACCCACCACCACCTCTACTAAGTAATTGCTAGTAATTACAATAGTAATACGAAAGCGTTGGCTCAAAACAAACTACAACGGAGACATAAGATCGGCATGGACCAAGTCATATGGTTAAGAAAAGTCGTTATGTAATTTTGATTATGATGACTAGTAATTATAAATAACTAATAATCAGAGTCTAAGCGCGTGACATCTTTTAAAATGTTTATTAGTTACAGGGTTACGTGCAACTCCAATCTTCCAGCTACTCAGTTTC
Source organism: Houttuynia cordata (assembly GCA_039654745.1). Taxonomy (NCBI): domain Eukaryota; kingdom Viridiplantae; phylum Streptophyta; class Magnoliopsida; order Piperales; family Saururaceae; genus Houttuynia; species Houttuynia cordata. The sequence continues at coordinate 31,376,497 of CM077503.1, forward strand.
AGCTAACCTCAGCAATGTTACATTTGGATTTGGGCACGCTACCATAACGAAATTAAAAAAAAATAACTGTCAAACAAGCAACAGAAGTCTCTGTATGGCAATGGCTTGGTTCGTCCACCAAACCGAATGGGGCCATTGAGGCGATTCAACAACAACGCTCCACTCCTTGGGCCAAAACAAATGCTCTAGATGAGAAAGCATGTGAGTCGATAACCTAACCTATAGGAGATGTAAATGATTCTGACAAGGAGCTTTATTGCGTCAACAGTAAAATCTAGACTTATCAGTTCATTGTATTCAAGCAACATAAATGGGTTTTCTCTTGAGAGGTAAAAGAAATTTATGCATATGAGAAAGGAAAAGAGACAGATTGGTGTAATTTCAGTGTTTCATTATGACCCATTTCCCAGTTTGCTGATGTAGTCTACCGCCTACTATTAACATGACACCGGTTCATTGATTTCAAAACCAAATCTGTGTAGAGGACGTTGGAATTACCCCTAAAGCTCTCAACATTCAGCAACCGCGAACTCAAGCTTTTGTTATTTGTTAAGCAAAGAAACAAAGCGTAACACTAGCAGAATATCAAATGAAATCCAGATCAGGGCCATCAGGCAAATAGACATTAACATGAGTGGCAAATGGCAAACTAGATGCAGGTTAGGTTACCTCTCATGAAAACGCTGCATTCCATGCCATACCCTGCAAAACCAATAAGCAATAGATCAGAGCAAGTTCATCAGATAGCAGAGCAGACTAAAACAATGGCATGCAAATAAAACAGAGAGATTGGGCTCAAGTTGTGAACCATGACAGAGGAAAACCAGGGCTCTTATGGTTGTTCTCGGCAGCCACCTGCAAGTAAACAGCAGCACTCCTCTGGAGTTCTTTACATAGTCCTGTCATTTGAAACACAGGAAGAAAGAAACAAAAAATCTTATCATTCCAACAGCAAGTCACAGAAAAAACCAGAAATAACAATGAATAAATTTCCGAAAGGTTTCATGTCTAGTGCGCAAAAAAAAACAGCGAAGTAATGACCACCTCTTGATAGTTCACAACCATTTTCATCACCAAGAAATCGCCCTCAGTGATGCATATATAGGCCACTAATAGCACAGAAGCCTGCAGGATTGGCGAAGAGAGCAAACACCCAGAATTAGCACAATCTACATATAGAACAAAAAATCGTATGCAGCTGCTTCTACAGGATTCAGATCCCAGACCTGTGAACGGACTACACCCTCATGAGATTAGAATATATGCTTCGTTTATCAGGAGATAGAAGAGATTATGAAAGTCTGGGAGAAGTCGGAGGAGGGAAGGAGAGACTCACCACTACAAGGCAGACGTTATTTCTGCTGAGCTATTAAGCAGTTGCGTCCTGGGAAGGATTAAATAACTCTCAGGTGACCCACATCCATGAGAGGAGATAAGTTACCCATCTTCTCTATATTTTCTTCTCTTCCCCCCACTGACCCTTCCCATGTCAGCATTATCTTTATAGTCTCTACGGTATGCCAAAGAGGAGATGGAGATGGAGATGGAGATGGAGATGGAGATATAAGTAGTTCTATTCCTCCCCTTTTTTTTATCATGGCTATGATTCATATTGATATTGATGCGAGTAATGCTATTTCTCCTGTTTTTTTATCAGTCCCTAGTGTGGTGTAAGGAAATGAAATATGGGGTCCACTGCATATTTTTATGAGGGCACGTGAGGTGGCCGTGAAAATAAAGCGGGATAAGCATTTCCATATTCATGTGAGTAGTGCTCTTCCTCCCGTTTTTTATCACAGCCAATCACACGTTATATTGGCCGCCCATCTTTGATGACAGAATGTTCTGTTTTTTTTTCACTCTTTACTGTCCTCTTCCATCGTACTTGCCCGGTAATTAAGCGTACGAGCTCAGTGATTGGTCGTTGCAGGCTTGCAGCAGGTAATTAGTACCACTTGATTTCTCATCCAGTGATTTGGAAGTGGAGTCAGAGTACAGGCCAGGACACATGTCCTTTTTTGACTATCCCCTTCACCATTTCATGGCCTGACTGGCGTGATTGAGGGTCGGAACCCGGAGCTAACAAGGGGTGTTGATGTTTTCAGGCCTCACGTAATATATGACTAGCCCTTTCACCATTGCAGCCACATTTATGGATACTATCTTGTTTTATATATATATATAAAGGGATGAGTTTACATGAGATCGTTCTCATATAAGGAGCATGAGGCCAATCTTTATTGCCGTTAGATTCCAATCGGAGGGTGGATATCAAATCAGTGGGTTGGTGAGTGTGTCACATCAAGGAGTGGGTGAGATCATTATGGATATTTGTAGCCGTCTGATCAAGATCCAACGGCTAGAATTCAAAGTGGTCTCATATAAGCAATATGAGAGCGATCTCATTTAAACTTTTTCCATATATAAATGTAGTTTATACTCCCTCCTTCTAAATAACAGTGACTAAATTTAAAAATGGGATAAATTTATTGACCTATGGGGTCCATACCATGCTTACTATTGCACATGCTGAGGATATGTCGGCTTTTAGGGCAGATCTAGTCATTTTTTATGGATCCGTAAAATGCAATCACTATTTTATTGACGGGGGAGTATTCTTGTAAAGCTCCCAAATGAAAACTATACTTAAAGTTTAGAGCATGTACTCTGTTTTGTAAGGAAGCCTACCAATATTTATAATGATGGTTTTTTACTAAATTAGCTGCCATAACGTTAGGTTGTTGAGTTCATCATCGCATTGTAGACTAAAAAAGTTGTACGAAAAAAAATTCATCATCACAGTGTTGTAAATTTATTGACTTTTTTTTATAATTAAACTTTTATTCTTCTTACCCTACCCACACCACTTCTCCATCCATTTAGCATTTTCTTTCTCCTTCTGGGTGTTGACACAAATTAAGGCACCAGCCCAAGCTCTTCCTCTTGCTGTTGGCTCTGCGCTGATCCGTTATCGAGGGAGCAAGGAGCGTTCTTTTAAAGGGCCGTTTGGGGCGTGATTATAAGCAAATATCCAAACTGGATTTTGGTCGTCCAGTGTGAAACACGACATGAGGTATTTCAGCTGGATATGAAAAAAACATGGATGCTACAGTGTAGCAAAACATCGACTGTGGATGTTTTGCTTTTAATCACGCCATAAATGGCCCCTAAATGTGGCTGTTTTGGGGGGAGACATTGGTGATAGTCATGGGAAGTGCGACCAGGAAGGTATCTGGCCAAAAAAGTCGCAGCCATTTAATGAACAATGTGGACTAATCGCGCCATTTAACGTTTTAAGTGGATGGAGTAAAGGATTGATGAATTGACTTCCGTAAAAATCACTTTTGTAAATATATAGATGGCTTTTTTGTTTAATAATTACTGCGTACCTCTTCCAAACAACCTGATAGCATTTAAAAAATTACGGATCCATAATTAAATAACTCGATATGCCCTGTAGGCCAATAGATCCTGATGCACGTGCGCAAGGGTAAGTGGAGGCTTGAAATCCTATGGGCCATACAAGCTAATGAATTTAACTTTGTTGGAGGGAGTGTATAGTTTAAAAAAATTCCTTCATTCCATAGTAGTTGTGCACATTTTGAAAATTGTAATATGTAAGTAAGCAGATTTATTTATTTATTTATTTATTTTTTATTCATTTCATCCAGCAGATAACATAAAATGAGATAATTAATATGGGATACTTATCTTCGAATCCGGACAATTTATGTGGGAGGGAGGTAGTCCACTTCCGCCGTCATCTAGCCATCATAAACCAGACCCGGTTCATGGAGACGGCGAGACCGGACCAATCCATTGGGCCAACATTTTCGGAAACACGAAAAAATCAAAATTTCCAGGGAAAGGCGGGGAGATCTTCTAAAATCGCATTTTCTTCACAGCGTCGCCGGAGTTCCGCTCTCCTGCAAATCCCCCACCCATGTCTCCGATCAACTCCACGCCGCTCGGACTTCCGTCATTCGAGTTTGGGGTAACTACTTGTGTCCCTTGCCCAAGCTCTCATTCAGCGTTCGCCCATCGTTGTCACTAATTGCAACGAATGCTAGGTTCCGTTTTGAATTGCCACCATCAACACACTACTGCGAGTCCAACGCCGGCTGTTGAACCTCACCAAGTGCCGGAATTCAGAAATTGTGCAAAGTGATAGAGTTTGATTATTACACTTCTTCACCAGTGGGCAGCCATTTCACTGGAGAGAGCGGGAGTGAAGTCGTCCTTTTGCTTTCTTCTTCTTCTTTTGGAAGAGGAAAATGCTGCACGAGCTCCTGCTGGCGTTGGTCGGATACACGGGCGACCTCATAATTGATGAAAGGGAGCATGGAGAGTCCTCCCTTGGCTTAGAGGACGCCATAATTGCCAGAGAATGCACATTCAAGCTCGCCCCCGACCTCTCCTTCATCCAACCATCCGAGAGGTTTATTTTGATGCTTACTTCTGGCCTCTCTCTCTCTATTGTTTATGTAGTACTGTCTTGTTACATATCCTTTAGGTGTCTACGTTTTTTTGGAAGAATTATGATAAAATTTACTTGTTGAAACAATAATTTTCTAACGATTGAGATCCCTTCTAATTTGAATTATGCTTGGTTGAGTGACCGACGCATGTTGGTTGTGTTCTGTGTTTTCAAAATACTCCTTATTTTTTCGGTGTTTGGTATATCTTTATGTTCACAGTAGGGTCTGTTTATGATTTCAGGGATGCTATGCAAAGGCTTATCCCGCTGGGTTTTTACTATAGGGAGCTTGAGCGCTTTGCGGCCAAGTCTCGTAATTTAAGTTGGATACGGTCTCGAAAGGACTATGCTTCGGTGCTAAATTCAGTGGTGTTTAAACCGAAGCCGGAAAGACCAAGTGTGTATCGCAGGGCCATTGCTAATGGCATTGTCGAGATTCTATCCCTGTATAGATCTGCTGTTCTACAAGTTGAACAGAAGCTGTTGGCTGATCCTCTCCCTATTCTGGCGACTGTAACTCAGGGCCTCAATAAGGTTCATCGTGATTAATTTATGATTTTTCTCACCTCTTCAATGCTTATTGTATGTTTACTTTGTAAGGAAGTCATATGTTTTGCCGCTATGTACTATTTCAGACAAATATGTCCGTTCTTTTTCATTTCTCTTCTGTTTCTTTTTTTTTTCTAATGCAATTACATATGGTCGCTTCTCCTTAGTTTCATGTTCTGCTGCCTCCACTGCATGAGCTCATCTTGGAGATTGAGCGTGACAATATTCGTGGAGGACAGCTTCTCAATCTTTTGCACAAACGTTGCCACTGTGGGGTACCGGAACTGCAGTTATGTATTCAGAGGTATGAGGAAAACTGAAACTCTTCAATTTTAAGACCACATATTCTATTCCCCACCACTAGATAAAATAGAGTTCATGGAATTTAATTTTAAGGAAGGTAGAAGTATCAGTTGAACCGTAGTTGTGTGAGCAATTCTGCTTTTTAGGATCCATTATCGACAGAAAGGAAGATATTGATAGTGATTTGGTGCATAGGATAAATATGGGGTGGGTAAGGTGGAGGCAGCCTTGGGAGTTCTGTGTGATAGACTCTTTCTGATGACGAGGGATTACTGCTCAGAGGATTGTCGGTTGACACATTGTAAAATACTGAACTGCCCTTGGTAGTTGGCAGTTGGTTAATATGCTGAAAAGGGTATGTCAGTCTTTTGGCAAATATTGGTTTCTATAAATAGTTGAAGAAGGCCGTGAAAAGGGAGTTTTAGAATTTGATTTCATTTGAGCTGTGCTCCGGATTTTGAGGAGGATTCCTCAACGGTGCCGGTGGATTCCAGCGAGCTGGTGGATTCCGGCAACCTTTCCTCTGCCTGTGGATTCAGGTGTCCTCAATTCTCTGTTTGTTTTTGTTGGTTTCATCTGTATTGCAAAAGCTGTTACTGATCTTTCACAGATCATTCTGGGTCTTTGTAATTGCAACTGAATTGTGTTTAGTTTACAATAGATTGACTGAACGTGTGATCGTTCTAAGCTGGTTGATGATTTGAGTACGAACTCTGTTTCATTGTTACATAGTTTCTCTGTTCTGTAACCAGCTGCATATATAAAATCTATCTGGTTCATTGAAGAAGAGTTTCTGCTGGTAAGGTGTTTGATAAATTGCTTGAAATAAATCTGTACGAACTGTTCTGAGAACTGGTGCTGTTCTGAGAACTGGCTGCATCACTTTCCAAATAGGCTTAAAGGCAAGTTTTATAGGACAACCATTAGGCATGTGATACTCTATGGAGTGGAGTGTTGGGCTCCAAAGAAAAGTCATAGATAAATTGAATGTGGCCGAAATGAGAATGTTAAGGTGGATGTGTTGGATAACGAGGAGAGATAGGACTAAAAATAAGTATACTCGTGAGAACTTAAGGGTAGCACGTTTAGGGGAGAAGCTTAGAGAGTATAGGTTGCATTGGTATAGGCATATGCAAAGAAGACCAATAGATGCCCCGGTAAGAAGATTAGAAGGGATTCATGCAAATGATGCCAAAAGAGGGAAATGGAAACCTAAGAGAACTTGGATGGAGTTAATAAAAGAAGATATGGCTTTGTTATCTCTTACAAAAGAGTTGGCACAACACAGGCTAGAATGGAGGTGTGAGATTATGATATCATAATTTTGAGAATAGAAATGCTAGAATTTTACTATTCTAAGCTATTGAATCATTTTAGTATGCCACAATCAATTATGTAAAAGAGTAAAATAATGTAAAACTCCTGCTTCTAAAAATAGAACGTCATCCCAGTTTAGTTTGAACTGCCATTTCGACTATTCTGATTTGTAGTTCAGCATTGAAAAAATTTGATGTAAATTGTTGTCTTCTTTGTTTAACCTCTAAAATGAAACACATCTGCTGACTGGTGTTATTGCAAATCATATGTATAACTGTAGGCTGCTTTGGCATGGACATCAAGTCATGTATCACCAACTTACCTATTGGATGGTCTATGGAATTCTTCAGGACCAGCATGGAGAGTTCTTGATTGGAAGGTATTCCTTTCTGTCTTTTTTTTCTAGATCAGTGGAGTTGTGAACCACAATGTGTACGGAATGCATTGTATTCTTGTGTATGAATCATAGGAAATTTCATGAAAAGTATAATTATTTCAACACAAAACTTGGGTGGAGATTCTTAAAGGTAGAATAAAATTATCTCATCGTCTGTTGCTATGTAGTGGAATATTTGCATTTGCATTACTTGATTATTAATTGGCTCAAAATTTTCATCGAAATTTGTGTTGTTATGCTTATTTCACCATGTCTGCGTGGTTCCTTTTGTCTCATGTCAGTTAACACCTTATATTCTCGTAGGCAAGAAGAGAGAGATAATGAGAATGAGTTGCCTCATTCTGATGCATTTGGAAGATTGTCTAGAAAATCGCAGCACGATGCATCATTGACTGATTGGCATCGGGGATTCCATATCTCCTTGGTATGTTTATTTTAAAGCATTCTTTTTCACTTCCTTAAAAATACTTAATCAATTGCTGCAAAAAAAAAAATCAAGCCATTCTGTTAAGGTGTCCAGGTGGCGCTTGGGTAGTGACCTCTGCCATAGCACCTGAATGCCGAGGCACACCTAGTTGGAGGCTGATTCGTATATGTTAACAATTCATAAAAATGTTTCTCTATATATGTTTTTCTCATACTTGTTTTTAGGACATCTTTAAATGGCGTAATGGGATCAATGCCTGAGTTTGCCTATGAGGGTCCCCTGGGAACCCTGTTTGCCTGAAATATTATAGCAAGGCCCCAGTTTCGAATCTCACCTGATGAGCCTGAGTTTATCCTTCACAGTCACATTGACAAAATGGTTTTGTACATTTATCGTTTTTGTTTGTAGTTGGTTTTTTTTGGTTCTTCAATTTTACATGAAGTTGTTTTCGATTGTCAAGTGTCACATGTGTTATTGTGCTTCTTTAGGAGGTTATTTGTATACATGACATGCAAATGACAGTGGTCTTCCAAAAACCAATTACCACATGTTTTACTGTCGTTGTTTTGTGCATACTGGAATTTAAAATCAATGCTCATGCAGCTGTCTGATTTTGAAATAATGCAATTATTTAATATGATCTGCAATTTTTTTAGATAATGCTGATTGGATATTAATTACATATGAAACTCAACTCCTCCTTCCGTGAATTTGTCAAAGATAAATTATTAAAAAACAAAAGAAAGAATTTGTCGAAGATGATCAAGCTGCTCTTCCTGTTGAATTCTATCACAGCATTCAAATTAACTTTTTAACATTTTTCCTTCGGTTCTAAATTCATAATTTTGCGTTTTAGTAGAGTAGAGAAAGTTTTAATTGTATGGATGATAACGCTTGTTTATCTGGTAACCTTTTCACATCTCACAGGATATGCTTCCAGAGTATATTCATATGCGCGTTGCAGAGTCAATACTTTTTGCTGGTAAAGCAATTCGAGTACTAAGAAATCCTGGTCGTACGCTGCGCCAGGACATTGTATTTCATCCTCGGATTACAAAAGGCTTGAATAAACTTCATGACACTGTGGTTCATACTGCTTTCTATAAGGGGCCTCCTGTTGGTGAAAAGGCAACTGAGGAAGAATTGCTCCCACAATCGGATGAAGATAAAATTGTTAGCATGCTTAAAGATCTAAAGGTATCGTATTTTTAATGTTCTTACTTTTTGTTGATAGTATTAGTTGATAAACTGGTGGAGCTACATATGGCTTAAATTCGAGATATTGTGTTCATATGATAGTGCAAAAAAATTTGTCAAATGGACAAGGGGACAGAAAAGGCTATCTCCTCTTTTCTGTGTATATTTGTAGTATTGATCCCGGACAAGAGGATGTATTTGCTAGGTAGTTAACTGTATTATTGACAATTAAGAAAGTTTTCGCAATTATAAAGCCTCACATACAGTTGACATTTATCTTATTTTATTGTTATTCTTTTTACTGTTATAAGTGGGTTCTTTGTAATGTTATGTCTCTAACATGTATATTTGTGCTGCTATATGCTGGTAGGATTCACCTGAGTTTCACAAGAGATCATTTGAACATGCTGTTGACTCCATTCGTACAATCGCAGCCAATCGTCTTTGGCAGGTGATTACATCGTTGAGTTGCTGTTTACTTTTCTTTAGCGATGTATTTACTACTTATCCTAATCATGTACAGCTAGTGCTTGTGCATGCTGATTTAAATGGTCATTTGAAGGCTCTGAAAGATTATTTTCTTTTAGCAAAGGGTGACTTCTTCCAGGTAATGGAATTTGCTATTTTACATAGAATGATATATCTTCCTAAATAGTGAACGTGATGCACATGAACTCCTCTTTTCCAGTGCTTTCTTGAGGAGAGTCGTCAATTGATGCAATTACCACCTCGTCAGTCAACTGCTGAAGCTGACCTCATGGTACCTTTTCAGCTGGTAAGTTTTATCATCCACTGGGTGAGTGACATTAGCAATCATCGTTTTAGTTGATCCTCTTTTCGCTTTTATTCCCATTAGTTTTGACCTGTTACTGTCGACACCAGTCACCTGGTCTTTACTTTGAAGTGCATGATGAATATTGCATTTGATAGTGACCTGTTCTCACACGTGGAGGTTCAGGACTTCACTAAGTAATGGTGGTTGTGTAAATCCTTAATGTCATGTCTGACAACTAGAGTGGATGCTGTTGGGCGAATTGAAGTTTCATTTTTGACATTATTATTGTTTGAATATCACATTGTTTACATTGCCTGTACTGCAGGCTGCAATAAAGATGATCGCTGATGATGACCAATACTTTCAAAGGGTATCACTCAGGTTAAAACTTTAAACATTAGTAAGATCTAATTTTGATTTCTGTGATGTTCATGGCAGGCTTGATTTTTAATGTTCTGTGGATTCTCTGTCAGTAATGAACTTTAATGCACAAAACTGTTTCTTCCGCCCTTATCAGACTGCCTTCTATTGGGACTCAAGTAACATCATCTTTGGACTTTTCCAAAGTGAGCATATTTGATGGAAATGCGGGTGGTACATCACAAACAAGTGGTCCTTCCGAGTTGCCACTTGATGGGTGGGATGGTATTGCTCTTGAGTATTCAGTTGATTGGCCCTTGCAGTTGTTCTTTACACAGGAAATGATTTCAAAGTAAGCCATACTGAGTCTCTTGGTTGCAGACTATATAAATGCAGGCTAATTTTTTTAATAATTTTCTGTTATCTGGATTTCATTTACAAAAAGAAGATTTTTTCTTTGATAGGTACCAGAGAGTTTTTCAGTATTTGCTTAGGCTTAAGAGAACCCAAATGGAACTGGAAAAGTCATGGGCTGCAGTGATGCATCAAGATCATACAGACTTTGCCAAACACCGGAAAGATCGCACAAACTGTTCACAGTATCAGCAGCGTCATCTACAGTCTCGACCTAGGTGGCGGGTTCGGGAGCATATGGCCTTCTTAATCAGAAATCTTCAATTTTATATCCAGGTGAAATCAGTATTGACACATTGCAACTCAGAGGAGACTGCATAGTTTCTGGTTCTTTATCTCAGTGCATTTTTATAATGAATTTCAGGTTGATGTCATTGAATCTCAGTGGAATGTTTTGCAAGCTCGTGTCCAAGATTCTCATGATTTCACTGAACTTGTGGAAATCCACCAAGAGTGAGTATCTTGGTTTGTTAAAAGATTTGCAAGTTCCTCTTTTTTTTTCTGCTACGATTATTATTAAGACTAAAGACATGTAACCCCGAATAAACACACTTTTTTATTCCTTGTATGCCATCATATTCGTTTCAATTATACTGTTACAATTTCAGGTCTCTTATGTTGATATGCATTGCCATATGCAGGTATTTGTCAGCATTAATCTCACAATCCTTTCTAGACATTGGGTCTGTCTCCAGGATACTAGACAACATAATGAAACTTTGCCTTCAGTTCTGCTGGAACATTGAACATGATGACTACAACTGTAACACTGCCGAACTTGACCATATAATTGAGGTAGTACCTCTTAAGCAACAGTCTGTGTTATCTCCTTGTCTCTGTCCAAACAAGTTTGTTGGATACTGTTATGCATTTGTTCCTTGAATGTTCCTGCTTACACATTGAAATGGGCAGAGTGAAAAAGCCGTTGTATTAACCAATTGCATCAATTTCTTACACGTCTCTCTCCCTCTCTATACTTTCTTTGCGTGAGGTTCCAACTCCTTAATCTCTTTTTTATGAGTTCAATAATCATTCTTGCAGGAATTTAACAAAAAATCAAATTCATTGTACACGATATTACGCAGTAGCAGGCTTGCAGGAAGCCAGAGAGCCCCTTTTTTGCGGAGGTTTCTGTTGCGCTTAAACTTCAACTCCTTTTTTGAGGTAAATACGAAGCGCGCAGTTTGAGTTAATCTTTCTTATAGTCACTATTATGATTTTTTCGTAAGGCATGATTATGAATGATCAGTACAAGAAAGTGGATATACTTTTTAATTGTTAACCTCGTCCATATTTGCCTCTTTCATATTGCTCGTAGAAAGTAAATTGATGTTTTGCTAAATGCAGGCGACTGCCAAAGGAGTACTTAATGTTGTTAGGTGATGCTGCACCATATTCGAAAGCTAGGACAATATAAGTCCTTGTTACAGCAATTTTAACATTTAGCCGATTCCAGTCTTATGTGGAATGGGCAAAAAAGAACTTTTTTTCAAGTTAGTTAAGGACATTGCTTGGTGAGTAGTTTCATTTTCGATTAGATTCTCTCTTTTTAACTCTTTAAAAACCGGAGACATTGTGTTTGATCTTCTGTTAATTCTTCAACTTGTGGATTGCAGAATGTTGTTGATTCAGCTCCATAATTTTCTTCTTGTGGAACTCGAGAAGAGGCTTTCTGTTTCATTTTGATTTCTAGGGGAATTTCCAGTTCTGTGATTACAGAATTTCTTCATTTAATCTTAAATTTTAGTTATCAGCTTCCTTACTGCACCATTGGGAATTTATGTTACAACAGAGGTCCAATATATCTATTTTCACTGTCAAACACACTTGCTCTTACAATATGGATCAAAGTGTGTAACACAGCTTCTACGGGGGTGTAGATCTCAGAGATTGTTGTGGATAAACAGTTTGGTTTCTGAGGAAATGAAATGCTTTTAGGTCTGAAATCTGTGCAGTTCACACAAGGAGGACAAAGGATGTCTTACTGTAAAGAGATTGATTCGTGAGGTATGCAAGTCGATGTGGCTTATTTTTGGTGTCCTCTCTGCTCGTCCGGTCAATTTAGCGGAGACTCGGCCTCCTATGAATGTATTATTCAAGCGATAACAGGTTAATTTCGAGGACAGGCACTGTTCTGCCACCGGAAAAGGTTTTGACTCTTATGATCCGACGTGTATATTGATAATCTATATCCATGGAATATATTAGATGTAATTGCCTGCAAGTAAAATGCATCTTTATTTTTATTGCAATTTTTTTCCTATTGCATCAGCGACAAATTATCTGGATTATATAGCACTAGTATAGTACTACTTTTTTTTTTCCATGCAAATGACACCTGCTGGAAATTGGAAGGCTGTGTGCCAATGTTCCATCATCAGTAATCGGCTTTGGCTTGATATTTCACAATGCATGCCGACCAGCTGGTCGATGCTAGAATGCAGCAAATCGTTCAGTTCTAGAGCCAAGGAGAAATCTTTGACGCTGTACAGCAAAACAGGGGAAAAGCTCCCTTCAACACTAATCAGGTTTGTTGCGAATTAAGTTCACGTGAAAGCATGGGTTGGGGCTCTTCGCAGTGTCAGTAGTTAGAATGACCAGCGGAAGTAGCAATTCTTAGGGCTGCACCAGAAAACCCAACCTGACCCAACTCTGATGGAAATCGACCCAACATTGACCTGTGTTGGGTCAGGATAGGTCCTATCCCGGGTAGGAGGATAGAGTCAGTTCCAAAATTTTAAAATCTGTTTTTATCTCGGGTAGGGTTGGGTTTTAACCAAGGTTTTCAAAACCGGACCGGCCATCGAACCGGATTGATGGCCGGTCCGGTCAGACCGGGGTCAAACCGGTGTGACCCGGTTTAGGTGAGAGGAGTAGTAAATATGTTATAAATATATAATTTGTATAATAATAACAAAATAGGTGTAGCTCAAGTGGTTAACTCTCTTGTGGTGAGAGAGGGGGGGGGGGTGTTCGAATCCCCCCTCTTGCAACAATTTTTTCAAAAAAAAAATTGTAAAATAATCCGGACCGGTCCGGTCCGGTCCGGTTCGGTCAAAACCGGCCGGTTTTGAAAAAATAGCCCGGTTCGTTGAACCGGATGAACCGGACCGGTTTCCCGGCCGGTTCTGGTTAACCGCGGCCGGACCGGCCGCGGTTAAAATGCTTAAAAATTGACGCGACTTGAAATTTACCATTTAAATTTTTAATTTTTAATATGTAATTTTTTATTATTATTATATAAATTATTTTATTAATTTTTTTTATAATTATATAAAATATTTTATTAAAAGTTCCTACCTTAGACTCTCGAGTATTGCAGGTTCTGTCTCGAATAGGGTCAGATTTAGAGAATCTCGAATCCTATCTCGAGTAAATCGGGTCGTATTTCGGATAGTGGCGGGTTTTGCTATACGCGAGATAATCTGACCCGAGATGCAGACATAAAGGCTAGAAGGCCAATTCTCCCAATCAATTTGTGGAAACGGAATAATTATGGTAAAATGATGACACAATCAAACAGGAAAGACATTGAAATTCGAAACACATTGTACCACTGTAAGAAATTAAAACAGACGAAGTTCACAAAAAGAAAAAAGACAAGCTTGCCTTAATTAGAGTAGAGTGAACAGACAAATTACTTGAAGAAGCGCACTCAAGATGGGAAAAGAAATCTCTCTCCCCATCATCTCAATCATTCTTTCCTCTGTCACTTCCGCCGTGACCTGGTTCAAAGTCTTCACCTCGATGACTGAGGGGTGAGGCTTTGCGTGTCAACCACACCCTAGATCTCACCTCACAAGATTTTTTTGCCCTTTTTTACCTTAAAATTTGACACTCCTCACTCTCGGCCTCCATTAACGGGGGGCGAGGGCCGAGGGCAAGTGAAGTGAGGTTGTAGTACTCACCGATTCCCATCACCCCCATCATATCTCCCTCTGCGTTTGAGACTTTGGTCACACTTCTCGACTATATAAAAGTTAAGTGAAGCAGCTTCTTCACCTTACCTTAGTCACGCCCCCGTGCTCCCCAGCCTGCAAGCACAAGTTAGCTTCTTGCCTCAATCTCACGCCATCTCCTTTGACAATTGACCACTACTCTGCGTACCTTAGATTGCAAATTCTGTTCCTCCTTAACCACGAATAATGAATGACTGGGATGCGACTGGGTCGATCGAATGTCATTCCCGGCCATTATTACGTTTGCAGGGAGTCCCGAAGGAAAAGAGGGGCCAGGGTCATCTGATCGGATGACGTTGGCTATAATGTTCTTAGAAAATGTACTGTTCTCCCACCCACACTCAGCAGTCGGTACTCAGTAGTGTCTTCCTCATCTTACTGGTTTCACTTCTTCCCAACAACATTCGGACGAAATCTCTGAGCAGTTCCCCGCCATTTCGTCCGACGGCGCTGAGACATGTAGCTTTCCATGCTGCTGTATCATTTTAAAGTTTCCTAGCTTTGCGTACTGCTAATTCGTGGTTCTTAATTCTTATGCCAGTGATTTGTAACAAGGACGCGCGTACAATTTTAAAAAACGAGCCACATGGGGAGTTTATCTTTAATTTAGACGAGATACGTCTATATATATACAGTACTCTAGCATGAAGTTCATATTCATTGTTAGCTGAAAAAAGACGTGCTAGTGTCGAAAAAAAAGACGTTCATATTCACTGTTAGCGAAAAAAAGACGTGCTAGTGCCGAAAAAAAAGACGTTCACATTCCTGCCAAACATGCTGAATGTATGCGTATCAGTATACGAACAAGGTTCACTAGAATCCCATGTATATCCCAGTCAGCTTAAACCTTTTCGGAGTGGGCATTCCCTCTGCAAAAAAAAAACAAAATGCTGCAAATGAAATAATAGAGGAGCATCGCCATGCAAGTATAATATGTACAAGTAGAGGTAAAAAGGCGATGGTATGCCAACAAAACTATCTTATTGAACGTGTTTGATGATACTGTGAGGTACAAATTCATCCGAGCGTCACCGACAAACAGGAATATGCGAGATTGTTGTAGGATATTGCTCAAGTACTGGTATAGAACCTGAAGGTCAATAAACCAAAAGAAGCCCGATCAGAGGAGTGAATGTATGTGCATCTGTATATTCCGCTTACCTGCCGGCATGCAGTGCAAAGAATGAAGCAAGTTAGAGTCTGCGAGAATAGGCGTGAGCGAGAGAGAAAGGGTGAAAAGCCCATGTTGGAGAAGGGGAGCACGCGCAGAGTTGACGTACGTGTTGGCCGTGGAACTAAGCCAATGTTAATGCTCCTGCACGTGCCCTGCTTCTCCAGCAAGGACTGTCCACCCGCCATGAACCGTGGAAACAGCTCTTGTTTGAGAGGCTGAGGGAAAAAACACCACCTTCTACGCATATTTATACTGAGCGAGAGGGGAAGGAAGAGATGATGGTTGATAAATGGTGATGACGGGCCGGTGGAGTCCTCAAGTAGATTTGCTTGAATTTAAAGACATGGAGCAATCAAGTGTATGGGTCTGCGCCAGTTTCTTTTCTTTTTGCCTTTCGTCTCTTTTCCAACTAGCTAGATAAAGGTTGTTTCAACTTTCAAATCCATAGAAGACCACGGTCTTGTCGGTCTTTATAAACACCACATTTAAGCTCTTCTCTTCATGCAGATCTGGGTTCATTGAAAGACGTTTACTATCCGAATGAACAAAAAATTCTTATGCAAAAGCAAGGACGTGACTCCTTGCTTATTCAACTATTAATCCTTTTCGTGGAAATGAGCTGTGTATTTATTATATAGTCGTGCATTACATGATCTACTCTCAGCCGAGCAAGTTACTTAGATGGATGACCGCAACAAAGGGCGGATAAAAAAATGTCATGACTAATTTATTAAGCATATGGGATGGCTTTTAGCAATGTAAAAAGAAATCCATGAGATCATTGTCATGTAGTTTGTATGAGCTAAATTATCTTCATCCGTCATATTAAGATCTGATGGCTCGTGATTACTCATGTTCATGCAAGCTATATATATATATGAGAACGATCTCATTTATATATATATGAGAACGATCTCATTTAATCTTTTCCGATGTAAAAACATGAAAGTAAAAGGAGATAAGTTTACATGAGATCGTTCTCATATAAGGAGCATGAGGCCAATCTTTATTGCCGTTAGATTCCGATCGGATGGTGGATATCAAATCAATGGGTAGGTGAGTGTGTCACATCAAGGAGTGGGTGAGATGATTATAGATATTTGTAGCCGTCAGATCAAGATCCAATGGCGACGATTCAAAATGACCTCATATAAGCCATATGAGAGCGATCTCATTTAAACTTTTCCCAAGTAAAAGTAAGGCGACACGATATATTTTTTTGATAATAAAGGTGACACTCACATTGAAATCATACGCCATTACTGAAAACAGACTTACTAAACACGAGATGGAATGGAAAGCGACAAGATGAGAAGAGTAATCGGTAAAAGTAGGCAAAAAAGGGGCAAGGACACTACCGCAGTTGGCACTCTCTTGTTGGGCTTGACTGTTGCTGGAACTGCTGCAGGAATTGGGGAGGAGCTAGGAAGGTACGTACGATAATTACAGAGCCTACGTGTGGATGGCCAAGCAGAATTTAGGAACAGGAGCAGATGGAAGAAACAAAAACTCCAACTGGACGTCGATAACGTGAGACACAAGTGTTCGAGACGAAAAAAAAGTTTCTTTACATCTTTGTATAAAGTGACACTTGAGGGACGAACTCAAGAGCGAGACTCCCTAGATTGATTAGATTCCTGGCTTCAGTCTTCGGCTATATAGACGTGACAGATTCTTATAAATAAAAGCTACTCATTTATCATAAGTCTGTTGTTTTTGTAGAACAAAAAAAAAGTTTGCTGCTTTTCTTTTACCGTCACAATCATTACTGATACACGTTGCCAATGCATTTTTAGTGTTTCATACGTAAAAGAATATGTCTTCCATTTCTTTGTTCTGATACTTGTTTACTCCAGTGAATTTAAGATGGCTATTTCCTGCACTATATTGCTGAAAAAATGGAAGTACTCAAAATCGTATTAATCAATTGACGTTGGAGGTTGCCCCATGATTTAACTTTCACTTAAGCACTGTACATAGCACGTCCTGCTACGTTTCGGAATGCTTAAGACTAAAGTAGAACTAGATGGTTGCTCAGTTAAGGTTAGATAATCCGATTGAGGCACGGAGGCAGACCATCTAACCATTGGCCTGTGTGTATTGAGTAGTATTCAGAGCAAGCAGGGATGAGAGTTGGGGAGTGTTGAATTCAAACACATGAGACAAGAGGCAATAGATGGCTATTGCTGGAGGTTCAATAGTTTGCGTGCCATGCTCATGTCTACACCAGCGACTGCCGGTTCTTAGAACATTGAATTTGATAACTCTCGATTTGTTTTTTTTTTTCTTCTTCCACAGTTTGCTTGCCGGAATCAATTCTCGTCCGGAGACTGCCTTGCACTCGATGCTGTTTGCCGAGTTTGATTGGGGCTCATGGAAGTTGTTGTTCCCAACCACTCAAAGCCTTGCACTCTAGGGAGGGTTTCCATGTTATCATTGCCTCCTCACGATGCTATGATAAGTTTCATTTTGGCGTTCTATTTTTTTTGCAACAATTATTTGCGTTTATTGAGCATTGGGATAGGGGCCTGCCTTGACAAATTGAGTACTAACAGGATTGATGGGCCTAGAAATCTATTTGCCAAAATGGGCCTAATTTTGAAAAATGTGTGCCGTTAAAAAAATCATGAACTCTGAAGAGAATGTTCCATTAGGAAGCCCAGTAAAAACAGCTCAACTTTAGTATATATAAAAATTTATTTGGTTTGGTGAAACAAACACGGGTCCATAGCTCAGTGGTAGAGCATTTGACTGCAGATCAAGAGGTCACCGGTTCGAACCCGGTTGGGCCCTTCCAATTTTTGCACCACGTTTTCCTTTTTAAAATTAAATTAGGAAAGAAGATAAACTACAATATGTCGAGTTTTTTCGATGCAAATCAATTGTCAAGTTAAATAACACGGTTTCCTTCCAAAATACAGTATCGATCTCAACTCTCTCTCTCTCTCTCGTACGGAACTACACAATTTTGTACAAAATAAAAGAATGGTATTTGTAACTGAGACACCTGTATCAAATTTTTTTTGTAACTGAGACATATCTAAGCTTCTCTTCATCTCATGGCACCATTGATCGTGACCATCGCCATTACAGTTGTTAGATCCGTGCCAGGCTGCACCCGCAACGTCAGAACATCTTTACTGTACAACCTTTTCGGTCCACATTTCCTGTTGACCTGAGAACACAAACAAATACAAAGTCAGTGAAGCTATGTGACACGAGATATTTGATGAATAGCTCAACGTGGACTTTTCTCTCTAATTAAGTTAGGTGGTTATAGTTAAGCACACTAATTATGTTTGCCATTCTCAGGCAGTCAGATTTTAGAGCAGCAGGGTTGTACCTCGGCCGCTGGCGATCTGGTGGAAGTAGAGCTGTAGATCTTCAGCCAATCTTTGTCATCACACCAGTTCATCCGGTACGAAAGAGGTCCATCCCCCGTGGCCACCAATACGCAGTAGTTAGGGTTTCCAAGGGCCATTCTAGCCACTGTCACAAAAATCGCCGATTATTCGTGATTTACACCTTCAGCGATTAACCGCCCGATTAATCTCTTCGGCGAATTTTGGCGATACCACCGGCAGCCTATATTTTTTTAAAAAAAATTTCTATTTGAGGGAGGATTTGAACCTGAAACTAAATACAGAGACTTAACCACTTGCACTGATATGCACCTATTTTAATGTTCAAGTTATACAAGATATATATTTATCATATACTTATCACTCCTCACACCTATGCCCGTCAGTCCGGTTTAATAATTGTATTTTAGCTTGCCGAATTTTTAACGATTTTTCCCGATTTTATCCGAATTTTGCCGAACCGAACCGAATCGGCGCCTTGCCGAATAACCACCGAATTTGTACTTTGTGACAATGTTTATAGCATCAACAACGGCTTTGCTTGAGCACTCTATTCCATGTCGCGCTTGTATACTTCCCAGATTCCCCATTTCTGGTGCATGCAGTAAAAAACTTGGTTAGTTTTTGGACCAATTCGATTCGAAGGGTAATGTTACATAGGAGCTGGGTTTAGGTTATTTGAAGAAAATTTTATCTATTAAGGAAAACTGTATTTATTAAAAGTGACTGGAGGGAGTATGTCCCAGCAAATGCACGAGGTACACGATTTATAGATGTTCTTCACATTAAATGTAAGATCTTAAGCATTCAATTTATTAAAGGCCTGAGCCACAAAGTAGGAAGACGGCATGCAGTTGAGTATTGCACCCTTTGATTCATTTTTAATTTATTTCCTTAGATAAATCAGTGCGTAAGCATGGAATGGCAATAGTGGTGCATGAAGATAAATGCAATAACAGCTCCGTTACCATAATCTACCAGGTGTCATCATACAATGTACTGAGTCTAGCTTCAGTGCAATATTTATAGGAATGGTCACATCGAGGTAGAGTTTAATATGCACCTTTATACGGTGATAGTTATCTCAAAAACGAGTCAGGCGTGATTCTGATTAGTTCAACCAGGTTTACATCTATAGCAATGGAAAAACGAGCAAAAATAAAAAGGAATTGTCTCAAGCGATTTAATTATATGAAGAAACGGTAAGACCGTAAGAGAAATCTGAAAGCAAGTGTAGAGCAGGCTTTACCAAAGAAAAAAGATGCAGTGAATAATAAATGTTTGAATCTCTTACCTATTAAAGAAACTAACATCATGCAACGTTTTAGTCAAGTGTTTCTATGCTAGACATCGTACATTAGGATTAAGCAAAGCCATTTCTTCTTTCAAAATATAGGGGGATTTAATACGGTATTTTACTACTTCTGTCGTTAGTAATCAGTTATATCAGTTCCATATAAATATTCGGCTATAAGGATAACACTCTATATAAATTATCCAAAAAAGGGATAACATTCTATCTGGTAGTTCATTTTTAACCTAAAAAAGGCCTAGTGCACCTCATAGATCATGAAGCAACCTAGAATTTTATACTGATCTAATGCGTTGTTACCATCAATTATTGTTGTTTAATACTTTCATCTTTTGCACTTTTGATTTTTCTGTGTGGAAGTTTGTAAGGACACATACGCGGCATTCGCACACCTCAGTGTCAAACAGGCCGTTATTGAAGCTAAACTAGAAATTAACAACCATTCGTCAGTGCTTAATTACTGCTTCGTAGCTTTCATGTCCAATGCGTGAGAACCAATGTAGATGAGGTCAACGTAGAATTGTTAAGAATTTGGTGAAGGCCAAACATCTAATGCACACGATTTACATTTAACTGAACAATAACAATAATGCTTAGAGAAAAAAACTCAGCAATAATGCCGCATGGGAATAATCAAATGGGGTTTTGACGCTCTCCCTTGTCGTGGTGTTCCTGCAGGCTTAATTAGGAGAAGTCAATAACATGTAGGGGACAGGAACCTTCAGTTCTGAAAATTTTATGTTTCAACGTTTATTCATACCTAAAATGTGTTTAAGAAGAAAAAGTAGCTATAAACAAAAGGAAAAGCACTGCTCTAGTCGCCAAAGCACATAGACGAATTCAATTTATAATACTTCGTGTTAGGTACTTGGCATAAAGCTGCATATAAATTGCAAGTCTTTGGATTGAATGATAGAGGCCTTCTTGTCACTCCTTTCTCCATGATGGCGAAGGTTTATCCTGAGACTACTACTTCATTTGCTTCTTCTTCTCCATCTTCCTCTTCTTCTAACTCCCACATCAGTGAAGATAGACATACTTTCACCATGTGGATGAAATCTCTCATATTCAATGGAAATGGTTGCACTGTTTTTGATTCCAAGGGTGAGATCGTTTATCGTATCGACAACTATAACCGCAAGTGCAGTCGCGAGGTTTATCTTATGGATGCTAAAGGCCACGTTCTTGTTTCTGTACTGAAAAGGGTAAGAATTAATGTTGTAGTCAGACTATTAGCATGTGGTTTTTCTTTTAGTAAAATGACTATTATCATGTGTTTGATGCAAAAAGCATATAAGCGAAATACTGATTGCAGTATCCTTAACTTTTTTTTTTTCATCATGAGCAGAAGCTAAGCCTGTTTGGGCGCTGGGAAGGCTACAAATCCAATGTTTCGGAGGCAGGAGAAGGAGGGCCGTGGTTCTCAGTGAAAAAACCATGCACGATCCTGAAGGGCAGGTTACCCTGTGAGGTTTCTTTATATATGTGCAAAAATCAACAAAACAGCTACAGGATAGAAGGCTTCAAATCTGGATACAAGATACTCAAGCAAACGGGGGAAATTGTTGCAGAGGTGAGCCTTCCTAACGTCTGAAGATTTTCTACTTTTCGTTTTTCAACTGCACGTACAATCATAATATTAGTTTCACTTACATGGCAGATACAGCGAAAAATTGGAAAATCAGGAGTTGCACTGGGACCAGATGTGTTTAGTTTGGTTGTGGAGCCGTCAGCAGACCCTTCACTAATCATGGGCCTGGTGATTGTATACAGCCTAATGACCGGTGCCATGTGAATATATGTCACGAACAATTTGATATCTTCGAGAAAAAAGTCTGGAGATTACGGTTTACAATCTCCTTATGTTGCCGGATATCATTTGTATTGTTAATATAGCTTTTTGAGATTCTTTCACCTGTGTATCAAACGGCAAGAAGCGCTCCTTCCTTCCCCTTTCCATTGGCTCCAAATGCAGTAACGTTGGAAGAAGCCCGTGGCTAAAAGTTGGCGAAAATCCGTTTGGTTTAACAATTTGAAGGTTTCGAACCCGCGAGCTGCGTGCACGAGAGGCCAAGGGCCAAGGCTGAATGTAGCCAGTGTGTGGGAGATCAATTGTAAATACTCCATGTTAATGCTTATGCTGCCAGGGCTGACCAAGGTGACAGGAATAATGGATCAGTAGTTCGAGGAGCGTTGCTAATTATAGAAGGCCATTGTGTAATAAGTCGCCAAATTTTGGTAATTAATTTTGGAAGAGAGATGGAAGTTGGAGAACCTAAAGATCACTAGATTATAATTGCATGTATTAATATTCGATCATTTGGCCAATTTACGGTTGTAATTATAAGTTAATCCTATTTGCAATATCGTGATAAAAAAAAGGGTGTGTGAGTTTTACCCATAAAAAAGCGTTCTGCCATTTGGTAAAAAAGTCACATCGTATAGAATGTTATTACATCAATGCTCATGTACAATACTCTAGTTCAAGTACGGGCGGTTGGACATTAGCTAAGAAGGTCACCACCCTATACGTTTGTTGACGAGCAATTTTTTTGGCATAAACCGATTGTAGACAACTGGAGACATTTTATGCATGTACAGGAATCTGAGCTTACGTTTCTGCTATCTATACTATATGTCGAAAACCCAACGAATGCCTGACGTGTGCAGGTTTTAAATATGCCCTAAAGAAAGGAGCCAGTCATAAACAACTGAGGGCGTCTAGGGTGACCGAGTTTGGGGACCAGATTGCAGGGCCCATGCCAACGTTGTGCATTTTGGAGTCCTGCAATCTGGTCCTCAAACTTAACGTCAGCAAAACATTTTCTTAAAGAACTTAGCCATAAGTTTTGGTGACCCATTTTCAATACCAGATTAAAGCACTGGGCATGTAATCTTGTATGACCGCTAGATGGACTCTTCAAACATCGAGTGAGTCACTTCTTAGGAACAGGTCAGTTGGAGTGTTGCACTCCGATCCATTTTCTATTCATTTTCATATATAAGACGATACAGCGCGTTAACGTAAGCATGCATGGAATGGCATTGATGCATGAAGATGGAAAGCAACTATCATACACTCTTCTGTCCCATATTTAAGTGTCCCATTGGGTTTTAAAATGAATTTAGTTTTTATTTTGAAAAATAAAATAGGACACTTAATACCAGATAAAGGGAATATAATAATAGACTAATAGATGCTCCTGTATAAGAAGGGATGCATGTAACTTAGATAGAGTTAATTAAAAAAAATTGACTTTCCTATCTATGATTATTATTATATCAATAAAAAAATAAAAGCAAAAAAGCTACTTCTCTCTGCGTAAATGTATGAAGGAAAAGCAAGGGGGAATGCTCAAAGCAAGTGCAAGCAGTCGAATGTCAAATCTTGACTCTATACGATATTGGCATCATGCAATGCTTTCGTAAAAAAGACTCAGCTACAGCCTACGTCTAAGGGGCCGTTAGGGGCGTGATAAAAACCAAATATCCACTGCAGGTGGATTATCCACAGTGGATATTTGGTTTTTATCACGCCCCAAACGGCTGAAAGTGGATTATCCACAGTGGATATTTGGTTTTTATCACGCCCCAAACGGCCCCTAAGCCGCAGGGCTTCTGCAGAATGATTGGCCCCCCAGTTTCAAAACGCGGTCAGGCATACTAATCTACTGTCCCACATCGATAGTTCAATTTGTTTTTTTAAAAAGATCTAATTAGTTGATTTTCAAAATAGAAATTGGACTTTTAATGTAGAAAAGAGGGAGAATTTACAACCTCTGAGTTTATTACATGGTAATGCATGTTGGCATTTTTCTTTTGTCAAGTTCTTGTATACTTTGTAGCAAAAAAAAGTGTCTGTATGCTACCATTAAGTAGTCAACATGCATTAAGATCGGCTAAAACCATTTCGTATACTCCCTCTGTACGGTAATAGTGTTTTTTTATATTAAAAGTGTGGAAATAGTCTTAACATATCTCGAATTTACCGATTCGGAAAATAATTTAAGATATCTTTAGAAAGGCGTCTAACTAATTTTTCACGGTGGTCCATATATAACACAAAATGCATTGTTTTGGATAATTACAAATTGCATTTTTTATGTCCGCTATTTTATCTTTCCTCTTTAAGGTGCAAGGAATCTTTTCAGTTTACAGCCTAGGACTACGCCAGAGTAGACTTTATAAATTGCGGGGTCCACTTGCTTAAAAAAACACTTTTAGCTTGTGTTAATAATATTTTCAGGGCGAAAGGTACTCTCCAACCGATTGGAGAGGCCTTTTCTCCAACCGAATGAGCAACAACCTTCGGATCGTGATCGAATGGCCACTAGCAAGTCCAAACTTAACCATAGAGTCGGTCAACCCTTGGTTATCTTCACTCCAAAGTCTCCTGACACTTTCTTCCTCCCCAGCAAAAAATAGTTGTCCCCTCCCCCCTCCACCTCCCTCCCCTCTAGCCTTTTACCATTCCATGGCACTGTATGCATATCTTTTTTTTTTCAGAATTCGCCCACCCTCTAAAACCTTGTGTGGCTGAAGCTAAAGTGGACTCCACTAGTCCCTGCTGAGGAGAAAAAAATGCAGGCTGCCACTGTCTCCGGCATACTCCGCCGTCACCTCCTCCGCTCTACTTCTCCTCTACATCAGCTCCATCTTCTTTCATGGTCAACTACTTCATTCGGTCTGTTGGGCTATCGGAGTAGGAAGTGCCTATCGCATCCAAGCCCATCTCTGACATTGGCTCCCCTCAAAATCCAGACTCCGTGTTTGAGTATTTCCGAAGTTGTCGGTTTCAGCGAGTCCCACATCTGGGACCTCATCCTGCTGCAACCCATTGCCTCCTGCTATGCCACCTCTGATGCCTGGCACAGTGCCACCAGTGCCCCCGTCGCATTCTCTGTCTCCGTCTCCGACACTTCATCATGCTCCTCACCAGCGCTGGCACTGCGAGCACATGCTCCTAGTAGCAGAGGCGGCAAAAGGGCCAGTAGCAAGGAGGCCAGGTGGGCGGAGGATAACAACGAGCTGGCCTCGGTCTCGGGTGACGCCAACCACCGCATCATTACCCATGGTCTCCAAGATCTCCTTCACCACCTCCTACCACTCCGGCGAGATTATCTCCCCCCGCTGTATTGTCCACTGCTAAATCAACTCCATCATGTCCTGGCCCTTCTCCTCCTCTCGACAAATGCTCAGCTACGTGGTGGCTGTTAGAATGGCAGCTCAGCAAGCAGAAGAAGCAGTGGCAGAGGAGGAGACGGAGAGTCGTCTTTGAAGGAGGGGCAGCTGCAGGGGCGGAGGGGCTGGAGCGGGAGTGGGGGAGTATGGATTAAGGGTGGTAACTGACGAGAGTTAAGGTCAAGTTAGTTATGACCCTTGGATTATGATTTAACAGTTTTTGATCAACTCGATCGGAGATATGGTCTCTCCAATCGGTTGCAGAGTACCGGGCCTCTATTTTCAGGCCGAGTGAGTATAATATAGGGTGAAGATATGGTATTATATACAACTTCTCTTGTCTTTTTCTTTTTATATGTTGGTATTATACTACTTTTGTCGCTAATAAGCTATCGTCCCAAGTTCGATCCGAGACTAAGGCATCAAAAGGCCGGGGTAGGGTAGGGTTAGTTCTCACCACATTAGCACTTTGGTTGGCCGTGACAAAAAAAAAAAGTGGGAGAAATGACATTACTTTTCACGTGCTGATCGCAATTCACGAAACATGCATGCCATGCCCAATTTGGAAACGAAAACTAGGAGTGTAAGCGCATTGATCTTCTAAATCTGAAATTCTGGCTCGAGCTCGGCTCGGCTCGTAAGAAGCTCGTACCCTCCCAGCTCGGGCTCGGCTCATTAATATTTTTATAGCTTGGTTCAAGCTTGAGTGCTAATTACAGGGAAGCTTAGCTCAGGCTCGACCCATGCTCAATTTTTTTTCTTTTTAATTTTATAAATATATTTATTATATATTTACATATATCTACATATATATGTATAAAATAATGAACTGAACCTTAGCCGAGTTTGAGCCGAACAACGAACTTTGTTAAATGAGCCAATCCGAATACTATTATGCTCAAGCTCGGCTTGTAGGGAGACCAGCTTAAGCCGATCCCAAGTTGAGCTTTGTACAAGTTGAGCCGATTTGAGCCTAGTCAGATTAGCTCGCAAGCCAGCTCGGCCTGTTGACACCCTTACCAACTACGATTTGTCAGTGCTCATTGCTTCCTAGTAACATAACTAAATAGGCAAAAACGTAACACTCTAGTGAATCAATGTTCCCCCCTGAAAACCAATCTATAGAAGGTCAACGCATTATATAGTTAATTTCGTAAAGGCCAAACATCCGAAGCAGATGATTGAAATTAAATAAACTCAATAATAAGATCGCAATGGGATTAATCAAATGGATTACTAAAGAAGCTGACAAGTTCTCCCCTTCCCCTTGTCGTGGTGTTTATATTCGGTCTGAGTCAAGGGCATGCAGTGGGCAGGATCCTTCAGTTCTAGGAATTGTATACTTGTGTATCATTAGTTTCGAAAAGAAAAAGAAAGAAATTTAATTTTATACATCAACAATACTTCATGCCTAAACTTTCCAAAAAAAAAAGAAAGCAATACTTCATACCTAGAATGTGTTTAAGAAGAAAAATCTATATAACTAGTAAAAGCAGAGGGGTGGAAAGGATAATTTCAAGTCTTGTCCAAAAATAACACAAAATTTGTGATGATTTAAGTATATGAAAAAAATCCCAAACATGTCCAAGCATCAATGCACAATAGAAATAAAAAGAACGACAAAAAGTAAAAGATTATTATATAACATTCAGATTTCTTAAATTCTTTTGTGGCACGTGCAGGTTGTAGTAGTATTTTTTATATTTTTTTATGAAAGGTTGTTGTAGTACGAACAAAAGGAAAATCACTTTCGTAGCCGCCAAAGTACTTAGACAAACACAAGTGTAATTACTGCAAGTTAGGTACTTATACTGCATATAATTTACTTAAGTGTGTGGAAGGAATGCTAAAGACCCATTCTCGCTCCTTCCCCACGATGGTGAAGATTTCTATATCCATAAGAATATACAAATTTTGTATAAAGATCAAATGAATATAGTAGTACCCCTGGGTATACTCAGTTTGACAAATTATATTAGATGGGCTAAAGCCCCTAATAATATAGAGCAAAGCATGAATGTTTGAGCAAGACACAAACATGGTTGCCATGTTAGCACTTAGTGATTTGGGCTTCAGCCCATATACCAATTTCTGACTTAGGCTTCAGCCCATATGCCAATTTCTTACTTATACGATCGAAAGGAATCCGGACCATATAATGCAAATCATGTAAGAGCACATGCATAGGAAACGTCACGTGACTCTCACGTGATTTGCATTACATGGTCCGCTGGCGTCAGTTCACCAACGTAATGCAAATCATGTGAGAGCTCGTAACCCGCACAGGAAATGGCATGTGACTCTCAAGTGATTTGCATTACTCGTGGTTCCCTGGCGTCACTTCCTTCACCAGCGGAACCGGACTCGATCGAGAGGGAAAAGGTTTGATATGTCACTTGGTTTTGCTTTGATTATGTAAAGTACCCTTATAACATTAACACATCTCCTTTATTGGTAAATAACATTAACACATGTATATAAAAAAAACATTAACACATATTCGAACATAGTAGTGGAGAATGCTTTTGGACTATTTATCTCCGACCTCAAGACATAAGAAAATGGCTTTTGGACTGCTCGTGGACATCAAGACACATTGCCAGACTACGGTTAAATATGTCCGACCTTGGTATACTTTTGATCTTTTGGCTGTGTATGTGTAAATGAATTACCTTCAGTTTTGAAGCTTAAGGGATTCACCATCCAATCCTCATAGACTGTCTGAATGATACGAAGTTGGATTTCAAAGACATGTCTCTGTAATCATATAGACTTTTTTTTATTTTAATGAAAACACAGAGACTATTACGTTCATATATTACTTGTAAAAATTTTATAAAAATTACTTCTAAAAAGATGTCATGGCACTACGAAGGGGAATTGCAACATCTTTTTAGATACACAGAATCGCAACATCTAATTAAGCTCACATGTTACATTCTTTATGGTCATTGTCTAGTTGCCTTTCTTTGGGAGGAGCGCCGCCCTCAATTCTGCCGCATCAACATCTTCAAAGTGATTCTCCGGCACCCAGTAGCCAGTCTTGGGATCCTTCATCCAAAAGCTTTTGCCCTTCTTCCCAGCGGCGTAGTCCGATGATGCATTGGTCGTTGTTTTCGATGTCACCGTCTGAACCCGTGATCGTTCTGTTGCGGCAACCATGGAAGCGAACGACCTCCATCGACTGCACCAATATAAGCCAACAAAAAAGAATTAACCCAGTTTATCAACATGTGAAAAACCAGTTGCAAGGAATAGAGACATAGAACACTTTAACACTTACCTGATAAGATTGAGGCTGACAGTGGGAGGAAACTTTGCCATTGATATAAAGATTGGTAGAAGAAGGCAGGGGCAAGGGTTTTGTGAGAGAGAATGAGACTTAAAAGGAGTGGAGCCTGGAAGGGTTGGGAGATATGAATATAAGGGTTTATAGATATATATAGAAGCGTGCATGCAGTGGACGTCTTGAGTAGTGAATTCCGAGGCACGGTATGATCACCACTCGTTGATTTTTGGTGATGTGCGGCTGGTGTTGATTTGCTTCACCAGGAGATTAGGCTTCCGTGCGAGTCAATGCAAACCTTTTCCAGATTCGTTCGCTGATCACATGGTCCAATAATAAGACCTAATACCTCCTGAATGGCAATTGCCATATAAAACCAAATCCTAATAGCCATCAAACCAGCCAAGTCGATTTCAGAATCCAAGACCCTCCGTGTAACATGCTCAGTGACTATGGTGGACCGTGGTCTCCTTTCTTTAGGATTCTAGAGTCTCGTTTCAATACTTGAACGTTAATCACACGCGAGCCGCCAGGGCTTTCTGGATAAGTAGATTCGCTTTTGAGGAATGAATTCTAGGCCAGGCACCAAGCTGGGCATTTCTTTTCTTTACACGAAGACCAAAGTGTAGTCGTTGCTCAATGAACTCTTTCAATTATTAGATTCTTGCCTTGAAGTGAGTCCTATCATCACCAATTTAGGGCAAAATCAGTTCATTAGTAAATAGATACTTATCCAATGATGCCGACATAGAAATGTTCCTGCATTCCTTCACTTTTTTTGGATCAAAACTTTCGTTCTTCTTAAGTATGCTTTTTTAATATACATAATCTTAAGTATGCTTTTTTAATATACATAATCTTAAGTATGCTTTTGCCTGTAAAATCAATCTGCTTCTTTGCCTTCTTTATTGTTTTTCTGTAGAATCTCCTTCCACTAAGGTCGACGATATATGATATGATATCAGTTCAATTTGAAAAAACAAAAGATAAGATTATTAATATGGAACAGAGGGAGAACTACTACTACTACTACTATGGGGATAGGGTAGTTTATTATGTATTTACGCGGCATCCACTTATTTGTAACTAACTCTTTAACAACCAAAAAAAGGGAGAGAAAAAAAATCTCTCTTGGTTTCTCAGCCTTTTTCATCTAAGTACCCACATTCTTTAGCTAGAAAGGAACACAATTCCATTGTCACGCATGAACAATTTCAGTGGAATTGGGTACTTCTAATCAGAGGCGTACATCATGGATCCAAATAGATTCTTCGTCTCCGCATCAAGCATCATAAGATATTAAGATTCTTCAAGGGATAAAAGCAATTTTTGGAATAATTTCACAGATATGGTGAAAAAAATGTGAAAAGACAAATCAAGCAAGCTCTATATGTTGGCTGAAAAAAATGGTGCCAAATTCGGTGTCATTATCATAGACATCCCTTGTCTTCAGTTGTGATAAAAAAATATCTTGTTGTAAGCAGATTTCTTTGCAGCATAATATGAAAAGTGAAAACTCATATTTTTTTCTAAACGCACTCAGATACTGTATGCTGTATTACAAGTCATTTTGTTATACATATTTTTGCAATAAGGGCTGCTTGAGTTCTTAAGACCCGACTAGAAAGGGGAAGTAAAACCACCCTCTTAGAGCACCTAGAAGCTGATCTATTATATGCACTAGGTAAATCAGGATATAATC
Source organism: Houttuynia cordata (assembly GCA_039654745.1). Lineage (NCBI taxonomy): Eukaryota > Viridiplantae > Streptophyta > Magnoliopsida > Piperales > Saururaceae > Houttuynia > Houttuynia cordata. The sequence goes on from CM077503.1 coordinate 31,406,689, forward strand.
CCGGGTGGGTAGCTAAAGAAGTGGGGTTTCAAATTCGGGACTTCCACTTTACAAAGTGTGATTCAAGTCATTTTATTGTAACAGGCTTGGGTTGAGAATGGGAAAACAAAAGGGTGCATTTTCTTCTTCTAAAGAAATTCAATTTGTTACCACGAAAAAGTCAAATAATATAAAGACAGAGCGAACTTAAAAGTGCACGCTCCATGTTGCGCGTGGGTTAAGGCCTAAGGATTCGGGTAAAACCCCTTCCCATCTGAATTTCCTTGCTCCTCACCTAAACCAATATGTGTGATTTCTTGTTATAAAAAAATATGTGATTTCTAGTAATATTGCCATTAAATGACTCAAGAACAAAATGAAACAGGATGATATTTTCCTTTATGCAATCAAATGAAATGATGAAAACGTTGCTTACCTTATGCTTCGAAAGAGACCTGACTTAAGTGATGAGAGTGTCTAGGACATGACCTTCAATATTTTGCTCATTCTTACCGACCCACATCTTTAAAAATTACAAATCAATGGTTCAGTCAACACTTACATGAATCATCTCTTCGATCATGAGATCTTATTATTTGAAATTGAACCAGTCTTGGCTTCCTATCTTTGCCCCGTCAAGGCTGAGTGTATGCTTCTTACACTACTAGCATCCCCAAGTGAGGTACAAGTGGCCCTACTGACGTTTGTAAGATGTATGGCAATGTTTTGGCTACAAATCAACAGCAATTAATGATAATGATTATAATGCCATGAGATATGATGCTCCAAGAGGCCTAGTTGCTCTGACCCATTTAGTCGGGTCGTAAGGACTCGTACGCCTCTCGTTATTAGAAAAAATGATAACCATGCCAAATTATGACACCAAAACCATACGCCAATCCCTTAGTCAAACTAAGGAGAATAGGAGGCAGAAAAGAGCAGCAAGCAGTAGGAGGGGGAAAAAGGGCCGGCCTCACCGCCTAAACGGAGGACTCTCAACTCTTCTCTAAGTCGATGGACATATCAATAATCCGCTAGTCACAACAGCTTTATAGTACTAAAATGTCTAAGGGTTTGTTTGGTTAGAGATTTTAAGAATGAGAATTTTAAATTTTAGGGAAGAAGCCGAGAGAAGAATCTGAGTATTTGGTTGGAAAAAAATAATTTTTAATGAAGAATTTAGGGTTCAATGACATGTTTTGTAAATAAATATGAAAGGTAGGGACATTTAATAAGAAAAAAATGAGATTTTAATCATGAAACAGTATTTTTTTTATTAATTATCCATGTCTTTTTTAAAATTACAAAAATTATTATTATAAAAAGTTAATAAAATGAAAGCTAGATTTTTTTTAAAAATCTCCTTCCAAAAAAAAGTTGAATTATGCCAAACAGGCCCCAAATATCCACTAGCCCAAGTCAGAGGATCGAAACGTTTTTCCTCAGAGGATCGAAACGTTTTTCCTCATGTATTTCACGTTTCAAACGCCACGAAACATTATTAAAAAACTCCTGAAGTTACTGTTTAATCTTGGACGGTGCGACGAGGTGAATTATATAATTATCACTCTTCACTCGGCTGCTTAAGCTAAGCCGAGCCTACTAAAGCCAAAGTATGATTGGCCACGCGTCTTGGAGCTGGTATGCCACTTGGGCTCTGGTCAACTATCTTCTCATCTGGAGTCGAGTCATCGAAGCAAGCCAAGCCAAAACCTGAAAGAATAAAAGAAAAGAAAAACCCAAAGGCGAAAGTGACAGACAGTTGAAATGAAAAAAAGAAGAAGTGAAGGGATAGTTCCTTTGTGGACGTGGCCACTCCCAAGCAACAACACCCACTCTCTCTCTCTCTCACTCTTGAGTCTTTCTCGCTGCTCCTCTCTCTATATCTCTCCACGGCACCAGCTGAGGCCAGGTCCGATCACGCCAGATTTCCATGAATTACGTTGGCGCCTTAGGCCCTTTGCCACTCAGCAAGGAGAGGGCGTAAGTTACTTGCAGAGAAGAGATGGGCATGGAGAGGTGGAGGCTGGCAAGCACCGTTGACGACAACAGCGTAGTCGGTCTGCAGATTCTTGTACATGACCACCACCACCAAAACTCTGGTAGAAAGACAAGCATCATCAGAAAGTCCATGTTGAGATGGTCGATCGGACCTATCGCCTGTCGAAGCCGTCCTTCGGCTATCTGCCTTCCGGAATCAGGCTTCCTGCGAGCTTGCTATTGGTGTCATACTAAGCTGAGCCACGAGAAAGATGTTTATATGTACAGGTACATAATTAGCTGTTTCTTGCTAATTTTCTTCTCCTTGTCTAATTTTTGGAAATGCAGTTCTATAGATGACTCATTTTTGTGCTCAAGGCTAATTAAAGGATGTGTGCTTATTAATGCAGGGGGGATCAGGCCTACTGCAGCTTGAACTGTCGGCACAAGCACATTTTCATGGACGAGATGAGTGAAAAGGAGGCTCTGCTTGTGAGAAAAAGGGTCTCGTTTTCGCCACTTCCATGCAACTCATCATCCGCAGCTGCAACTAAACCACATCATTGTAGAGGGATTTGGGCTGCAGCTTGAGCCGGTCAGTGGTCCATATTTGAGATATGCGAGAATCAGATCAAGTACCTGAAGTTGCGTTGTAACTAGGGAGTGGGGAGAGAATAAAATAGGAACTACAGAATCATAGATGATAGAAAGCTTTGTCCTATACCCATCTTTCTTTAACTTTAGAAAGGGGTAAAGAGAGAGAATTTCTTCTCTAATATACTGGAAACATTCAAGGCCTTGATGTTGTATAATCGTTATATCTCTTTTCCATAGACTAATTGAGAATGACGATGGAGAATGCTGCAAAATTGAAAGTTATTAAGCTAGGGGGGGCGAAATACTGGGATTAGTTACACGAATCCTAAGTCCTAATGCAGATTTTGGATCAGCTGTGACCTGTGAGGGCTCTCAACACCGGCATGATTGTGGGTACTCACAAGAAATCTGGCGTGTGACTGCCTCACAGCAGATGTGAAGTGCCCGCAGACTTGCCCTGTTGGGCACGGGACTTGTGTGTGGGTGAGGCACTCATGCATGCGCTTAACACACTGAGGCTGTTGACTCAACATGGTAGCAAACACCACGCATTGCTGGGTGCGAGTGTGCTCACATTTCGTGCTCTCATTATTTACGAGTGCCAGTCGGACGCAAATGTGGGCACCAGCCACCAATACAAAATAAAAAAGACATTTGCTGCATAAAGATGCAGGAAATATCCTTGTAAAAATACATTACACAAATTTGAACAGGAAAGCACAATAGACAAGCCTGATGGATTCCCTGTACTAGAAAAAAGACTAATACCAAAAAGCTATTAGCTAATGAGTTAGACAAGTTATTAGCCGATATCTATCAAGAGCCCAACATCGACGAATGGTTTGCTGAAAGATAGAAAAATCGTCAAGGTGAAAGAAGTGTCAAAACTTTGTAAAAAGTGAAATATATTTAAATAATTTTAAATAAACGCACCCTATGTACGTTTTAGACCCGAAAAATTTTCATTCTAAGTTGTAAAAGGCACTTCTTTCACCTTGACGATTTTTCATCTTTCAACAAACAAACGGTGTGTTTGGTTACTGATTTAGACAATTTTCACTCCGGGCGGTGAAAATTGAAAAAAATCAGCAAATCACCCCTGAAAGAGTTGATTTTACTGATTCTCATTCAAATGAGCATCAGCCTTAAAAATTTTTCCTTGTTACCTCCACCATCGCCACCGCCCACCACCGCCGCCACCCATCGCCGGCCACTGCCCACCACCATCGCTAGCCACTGTCTACTACCGCCGATCACCACCCACCACCGTCGCCGACCACTGCCACCGCCCAACTGCCGCCGACCACCCACCAGCTACTGCCCACCACTCACCACCACCATTGCCGCCATCGCCGGCACCACCCACCACCAACACTGCCGCCCACGGCCGCCACCTGCCGTCCAAAACATATATTTTCACCAACTTTGTCAAACACAAATCGCACCTGATTTTTTTTTAAGTTCTCAAACGCAAGACACCAATCAAGAGTCAGGATGATGGTGAAAGACTGAAAATATGATTAATTTTAGGTTCCTAAATGGATTTTCTACGATCAGAAAAATCACGTACAAATCACCTTGATTATTTTCAGCTTGATTTTTTTTTCACCTTTCACTTCAGTTTCCAAGCGCATAGTATGCGAGCAACACCGGAGAGCGGGCCGAGGTGAGCGGTTGTAGCATTTCTCAACCGCCGGCCTAAAAATGTTGATTCTGACTGCGACTACTGATCAAACCCAAGAGAAGGTTGACAAATTGTAATATATACTCGGTAAGTCCGAGGTCGAACCACAGGGAATGATGTAGAATTATTCCTCACTAATTTAAAACTACTACTTAGCTTAGCAAATTAAAGTTCTTATCAGAAAATCTTATCGAGAAATTGTAATTTAACTAACTACTAAAATGATGATTAAAGATTTAATTAAAACTTAAAGACAGGCAAAGATAATCGATGAGAGATATCAAAGCTTCAAGGATCAATTATTTAATTAATATTCTACGTCTATTCAATTACTCAATTAGAATCAAATAATGATTTGACCTAATCGGATGATATTTCATTCACGTTCATCATATCCATTAACATAAGAATATTGATCGAATATTTATCATTAACAAGCATAGTCTACTAATCACAGGGAATTATAAGCATTCGCCGTACCTTACGTTAACGACAAATCAAATAATTATATAGATTGTGACTTTATCAAAACATCGCATTCAATCAAATAAGCATTAAACATTTTTTCATAGACATAGAAATATCAATCAAATAACGTCACCTCTAGCTTTGACAAAAGATTTAGCTATTCATATTCATGAGAAAAGAAAAATCAGATTTGAAAAAGAATCGCATTGATAACACTATTGCAAAACACTATTCACGGGTTACTGTAGCAGATTCACTGTAGCAGCACTGTAGCAGATTTACTGTTCACCCGATGTACTGTTCATCGTCTCCCTTATGAGCGCAGGTACTGTAGCAATTGCAGGAACACTGTAGCAGTACTGTTCACGATGTATAAACAGCCCAAAATCAATGCTTTTCTTCGCAATTCTCTTCCTTTTCGTCCTCCAATCGATTCCCCTTATTCTCCTCTTCGATTTCTGCCCAAAATACCACCGAAATAAGCCCCAAATCACGACCCAACTTTTGAAACGAAGCTCTGTTTTTTTTCTTTTTTTTTTCACAACCAAAGCGCTCCAGCCCTAACAGTCCGGAAAATCGCCAGCCTTTCCTTCAGATTTCGTTCAAATTTGCAAAGAAAAATCCGATCTTTTCCTCTTCAAAACAGGGCCGAAATCACCGAATATATCCTTTCCAAACTGAGCCAAATCGCCCCTTCTCTTCCATCTCCAATCGAACTGAATATAGAAGCTTACCATACTGGAACATGTCTGCAACTCGATTTGCCTCGACGCCTTCTCAATTCGGCTCTGTTACATACACATTTCCAAATCCAGATCTTTCCATATAGCTACCATTTCTTCTGTTTGCCGTGCTCCTCCTCGCGCCGTGACCGTCGTCGACTTCTCTACAGCGCCGCCACGAAGCTCCAGCACCGTCTTCTTCTCCTTGCCGGTCGCTTCAAGTGCCCAAGCCGCCTCCAAAGCTCTGTTTTTTTCAATCGCCGCCCAACTGCCGTCAGGTCCTGCCATCGCCGTGCCAATCATCGCCTAACTCAGGCCCATCGCCTTGCCGGCACGACTGCGACCCGAGCTCCGCCGCCAAAGCTCTCCTCAGCTTGCCGGACGTTCTGTTTCAGTTACACCGGCGCTCGAGCAGATGCTCGAGCGCCCCGTTTCCTTTCGTCTCTGTTCGACACCCGAGCCCGATGGCTCGGGTTGTTTTCCTCTTTTTTTTTTTTTTTTCCCGAACCAAACCGGACCAACCGGTTTTCTTCATCCTTTTCTTTTTTTTTTCTTTTTCTTTAATAAAACCCGTCGTAACGATCTCAACCGCCGAATCGAATCTGCACGTCCGTATTTAAATTTCACGCTCATCTTCTCTTAAGTAGCTCATCAACGGTTCAAATCCTTCAATACGCGTCATATCAGCTCATGGGTCACTTTGGCATTTCAAAACACGTCTAATGCGCACGTCTGCTAGTGACCTGCAATTCGCAATTTCAAACCTACAATAACAAAACCAAACTAAAATTAGACGCATAATAAAAATATGATTCATTAAATTCTTTAATGCATCTAAAATAGTTAATTAGAGTAAATTAATTAATAATCCCCTAATTACTACCCTAATCACAAATAACCCATTTTATTCATATTTTATCACAAAAACTACACTAGCATATAGGTAAATAAGGCATATAAATGTGTATATTTTATGCTTATCAACTACTAGCCAAATCTATCAACTTTGGAACCGTGTACTGATTTCCATTCAGCATGTTTTAGTAGGACTAACATGCAATCTTTAATGGAAAGCCATGAATGAAGTATGATCAGACTGTTTTTTTGGAAACAAATGGAGAGAGAGAGAGAAATGCTACAATGAGCTACCCATTTTGGTGAGCACAATGAACAGCTCACTGTAGGACTATTGATGGACGATCTCATGTTCTACAATGAACTACCCATTTTGGTATTTTTAATTATTTTTTTAAATTCCTATCCTCCCTCTCTCTCTGCCTTCCTCCCTCCCCCCCTCCTTCTGGCTCGATGGCCCTGCCACCCCGCCACCCCCGGTGACCTCCTTCCCTCTCCCCCTCCTTCAGGCTGGACGGCCCTGCCACCCCCGCCACCCCGGTGACCCCCTTCCCTCTCCCCTCTCCTTCTGGCTCGACGGCCCTGCCACCCCCCGCCGCCCCGGTGACCCCCTTCCCTCTCCCCCCTCCTTCTGGCTCGACGGCCATGCCGCCCCGGTGACCCCCTTCCCCTCTCCTTTTGGCTCGACGGCCCCACCCCCCTTCCTTCTCCCTCCCCCTCTGGCTGCAAGAGGGAGGGGGGAGAGGAAAGGGGGGGTTGCGGGGCGCCCCATCGAACTAAAGGAAAGGGCGGGGCCCCATCAAACCAAAGGGGAGGAGAGGGAAGGGGGGGGGGCCTCCTTCTGACTTGACGTCCCCGCCACCCCTTCCGCCGCCCCCCTTTCCTCTCCCCCCTCTGGCTGCCAAGGGGGGGAGAGGGGCGGCGGGGCAGTCGAGCCAGAACGAGGGGGGAGGGGTATGATAAAAAAAATTTAAAAAATAAAAATACCAAAATGGGCAGCTCATTGTAACATGAAATCGCTCTCATATAAAGAGTATGAGATCGCTCTCATATAAGAAACATAGGGCAATCTTTTGAACCATTGGATTCCAATCTAAGGGTGGATATCAAATCAGTGGATAGGTGAGTGTGTCACATGAAAGGGTATATGAGTTCCATGTACTAATCTTATAGCTACGAATGGAATTTGCCTCGTATAAGCCATTTAAACTTCTGTCTCTCTCTCTCTCTCTCTCTTTATATATATATATATATATATATATATATATATATATATATATATATATATATATATATATATAGGGATGATATAGTGAGCCACATGCTTTGTTGAGCCGGATGAGCCCCGTTAATCCTAGCTGTTTGATTTTGATCTCGCGACTAACGTTCGGACGCTGGACAACCAATCAATTTTAAATCCATTTTTTCCTGGATTGCCCTTCCCCAATCAGACTGCTTTTTCCTCTCTCTAACCTCACCTCCCTCTCCTTCTCCCTCTCCTTCTCCCTCTCTGCCCCCTCTTCCCCTGACCCCGATCGCCACCCGCAAACCACAACCTCACCTCACCTCCCTCTCCCTCTCTGCTCCCTCCTCCCCCGACCCTGATCGCACCGCCCTTCGTAAATCCATCATTGTTGAGATCGACGGAGCCTTCTTCGGCGGTGACATCGACCTCGTCACGGCCAGCACAACCTCATCTCCCTCCGCTCCCTCTCTGCCCCCTCCTCCCCCGACTCCGATCCTTCTCTTAGTCAATTAGTTTTGGGTTTGCATTTCCCGTGCAAACCAAGCAAACACCCAAGCCCCGAAAGTTCCCACCTTTCCATCTCCTCATCGCAATTCCTCAACTGGGTTCATCTCTCTTTCCTTATTTATCTTCTCGTTTCTCTGCATTCTCATCATCTCCTCAGCAATCCTATTTGCAGTGATTTGGAAGAAGCATGGCAATGGAGCGGCGGGGTTGGGCTGCTCCGGCAGCGCAGCGGCAGTGGTGGTTCTGCTGTTGGCCCCGAGTGTGAGCGGGAAGGACAAGATCTGCGACAAAGGGTGGGAGTGCAGCGGGAGTAAGTACTGCTGAAACCAGACCATCTCGGAACTCTTCCAAGTTTACAACTTTGAGGAGCTCTTCTCCAAGAGAAACGCTCCCATGTCCCACGCCGTCGGGTTCTAGGACGACCACTCTTTCATCACCGCCGCCGCCCTCTTTGAGCCCCTCAGCTTCGGCACCACCGGCTGCAAGACCATGCAGATGAAGGAGATCACCACCTTCCTCGGCCATGTCGGCAACAAAACCTCCTGTAAGAACACCCTTTTTATCGAATCGATTCAACATAAATTTTGGTATATGAATTGTAGTTGTTCTTTCGTTGCTTATGAAATTGGATTAATATTAGCTTTCATGCTTGTCATATGTACAATATGGAGTAGTAATTATACATGTCAATTCCTGGTTTTATGTTGAATGTTGTGCTCCAATCCTATGACTGACACTGATTTCGGACCAGATTATTGATGTATAATTTGGTAATTTCTAATGGCATTTTCGGATCTTATGGTCCTTATAATGATCTGGATTCAGAATGATGTAGAAGTTCTTTTCCATCTTTGTTTCTAAGGATAACAAAAGTATGATTGATTATGTAGTATTACCTTAGAAGATTCTCGTCTCTGTATTATATGAGGATTTGGAGGGATTGAGTGTAAATATGACTTGAATTGTCATATGAGAGTTGATAGATCTCAGCTTTGGACCTTTTGAGGTGGGTATAATGTTGCAACCGGTGGCCCGTTCGCTTATGGTTTATGCTACAACCATGAACTGAGCCCTAGTCAGTCTTACTGTGAAGAACATTACTTATACCCCTGCATTACTGGAGCCGAGTACTATGGCCGTGGTGCCATTCCTGTTTACTGGTAATTATGAGATTCTACTCTTATGCTGTTTCAGAAGGTTTTTGTTCATTAACATGAAATGCAGTTTCTTTAAAAGCTCTAACCATTAACATGAATTTAGGAAGAGGAAAAGAACTCCTTTGTTAATGTGTGATTTGCGGTTGTCATTGCTGATGATTTCAGGAACTACAACTATGGTATTATTGGTGCCGCAATTAAGCTAGATTTGTTGAATCACCCAGAATTGCTGGAACAGAATGCTACCATAGCTTTCCAAGCTGCTATGTGGAGGTGGATGACCCAATGAAGAAGAAGCAGCCTTCCGCCCATGATGTTTTCGTTGAGAACCGGAAGCCAACAAAGAATGATACATTAGCGAAGAGGGTACCTGGTTTTGGGACCACAATGAAACAATGAACGTTCTCTATGATGATACCGTCTGTGGCAAGGGTGATGTCGACTCCATGGACAACATCATGTCTCACTACCTTTACTACCGGGATTTAATGAGTGTTGGCCAGTTCCGCCAGCTTAGAAATTTTTGTTGTATGTCATATATTGATTGGATTCCTGGTTGTATACATTGCATTCTTTTGTGTGTTAATCTTCTCATTTTAGTTGCATTTTGCAAATCTATATATATGTTGCCCTGGTCATACGGTCCTGAGCATCTACTCCAAATTGGTGTGTTTCTGGTGTTAATAAACGAAACACCAACCACTTGGTGACTTGCATATTTTACTGGCATTGACGAGAGACAAAGAAACAACTCCCTCTTAATTAAATAATCGCTATAATTGTTAACGTTGCACAATGTATTGATAGAAGAGACTGCTTTTTTACATACTATAGTGGTGTAGCCTTTATCAACCTTCTGCAAGTAAAATTGCACAGATGTGGTACAAATAGTTGCTTGTAATTGAGAAAGAGAGAGAGTTGGTGGAACAACCGGAAAGCGGTGGCTTTGAGTTTAAATTCAGGTTCCGTTGCTGCCCATAAAGATTGTATGTTGAGCATCTCAACATAACAAAATGCACGAGCGTGCTTACTAGACAAATTAATATAATGCATTCGTTATTGATAGCTTATAACTATGACCTAATTCTAGCAAAGAGTAGACAACCACAGGCTCCTCTCTATATAAGAAGCAAGGCACTTCCTCAATCATAACCATACGTGTCGCAGCATTTCAAAAACAAGATGAAGGTGAGCCACTGCTACTACGAAGTTATTTTGGTGCCTCTTAGCCTTTCCCTCACAATAGGCTACCATATTTTCTTATGGCATATCTTCAAAGAAAAAAACAGACCTGGTACAAACAGAAAAAATTGGGTTTTCAATATCATGCAGGTCAGACGAACATAAAATTCATTTCCTGTTAGTGTACTAAATATAAAATGTATGCACAGGTATGCACAATTTAGTTATATTTTGTATAGAGAATTTCTGGCTATCTAATTCTCCCTTTTGTTAATGAAAATAAGTCGGATGTGAACAGACAGATAGTATTGAGGACAGAGTAAAAAACCATCTACATTCGTTATTCAAATAAGCAAGCAGACACAATAATGAACATTAATTATATTTCAATAGAAAGAAGCATTTACATAAGGTGGTTTGCCACCCCCACTTCCCATTTAGGCAGCCCACCTCCTCAACACAATTGCACCCAGTATTAATGTAGCCATTAGACCTTGTGATTCCTAGCATTAACACAAGGGTCAAAGTAACTCAGCCAACAATGCTTAAAATGTGTACGCAGCATGGACCACCTCAGCTTGCAATGATTTTTTGGGCGAACTGTTTATATTCCCTCGAAGACTCGTAGAGCATCTCAACCTCCATATGCTGCTGAAGAGGTATACTAAATGCAGGGAGTGCTGACCTGCAATTGATGTGTAAAATCTCATAAAACACTAGTAATACCTTATCAAACCAGCCCATTCTTTTGCTTATATGAAACCTCGTCTTGACCTTTCCTCGAACATGTACAATACCTATTGCTTGGCCTTCTCCAATTCTGAAATCTCATCTTCCATTAATGTTGTACTGGATGGAACTTTACCCAGATCGTTTTGCAAATAGGTCCGAATACTATTTAAAACTTGGTCAACCAAAGCCCCTCAAGATTGAGTGAATCTGCATAACCATATTGAATAACACAACCGTATACTCCTCCAATGCTCAATCTTTTCACAACAATTCTTTCATGCGGTGCAACCTTTGCCACCAGGAAGTAGCAGCCAACCTTGCTTTTGGTGGGGGGGAGCAGGAGCGGGAATGGGGGTGAGGCGATGGTGGGAGAGGCGATGGGGACGAGGTCCTCGCCAGTGTTGAGGAGGGAGTCGTCGGGGTGGAAGGCGGCATTTTGGACGGTGGAGAAGACTGTGGTGACGATGGCAACAGGTTTGCGGTGGCGCTCGAAGGGGGAGACAGGGATCTTGACCACGTCGATGTCTTCGATGACAATGTTGCCGCTCGAAGGGGAAGACGGCCGTGACGAGGTCAATGTCGCCGCCGATGCAGGATCCGTCGATCTCGGCCATGACGTGTTTGCGGTGGCGCTAGAAGGGCGGCGCGATCGGGTTAGGGGAGGAGGAGGAAGAGAGTGAGAGGGAGAGAGAGGTGAGGTTCGACCCAGATGTCGTGACGAGGTCGATGTCGCCGTGATGAGGTGAGGTAGTGCTGGCCGTGACGAGGTCGACGGGTTCGCGGTGGTACTTCGAAGGGCGGCGCGCAGAGGTCAGGGGAGGAGGGGGCAGAGAGGAGAGGGAGAGGGAGGTGAGGTTACGGAGGAAAAAACAGTATGTCGAGGTTGGGGAAGGGCAATCCAGGAAATAGTGGAAGCTCAGCCTGATTGGCTGTCCAGCGCCAGAATGTTAGTCGCGAGATTAAAATCAAGCGGCCCAAATTAATGGGGCTCATTTGGCTCACCAAAAGTGTGGCTCACTATATCGGCCCTATATATATATATATATATATATATATATATATATATATATATATATATATATATATATATATATAATTTTTTCATGTGCTAATTGATACATATCTGCATGCTCCAACTTCAAAACTTATGAACCGAATGACAATGGTAGTATCATTTTTCCCAAAAAAACAAAAAAAGACAATGGTAGTATCTCTGCGAACTCATCAACAACCGTAAATTAAAGAACACTAATCTACTAAGCTATTGGCAACACAAGCGGCACAAAGGAAAAAGAACAAAGTACTTGAAAATGCTTAGAACAGAATGTTTTTTCTATAATTCATTTATGCACTTCAGGCTTAACAGCACCATAACCGCCATTGATCAATAGGTCATCTCTATTCACATTTTGAATCCCACTTTCAATCGACGAAACACTGGTTGCACTACCATTGGGTGCAACTGTACTGATGGGTGTTACTGGTTTTATCCAACCGGATGATGGAGTGTCCGAGGACAGCTTTCCATTCGATATGGCAGCCGCCAGAGCAATGGGCATGAGGCACAGACCTTTGGTTTGAAGAAATTGCATGGCGGATGTAATATTAGATTCCATTAGCTTCACAATTTCTTGCTCAAAGGCGATATCATCTGGCGAATCTGTTAAGTCTGTTCCCTGCCCAACTGTTGCTGGTAGGAGTAGACTTCCTGATCCCTATATAAGTAGTTTAATGTCAATAGATACAAAGAGTATTCCTTATTCTTGATCTTAACCATGGAGGTGAAGTTAAATACCACCAATCAACAAAGGGAACTATAAAAATTGTTACAGTCTAAAAAGCGGAAACAGGCAGACAATCTGGTACTTGCATATTGTGGAAAGTAATACCATAGAAAGAAGTAATTAGCATATTATTGAGATTCAGGAATTTGCAAGTTATCAATATGTTGCCATTTATTGATGAGGGCAGCTAGATCTGACAACTCCCTACTTCACCCCTTTTTCTCGTGAAGGATGCAAAACAAAGGGAAGGTGTTTCCTGCCCCGCATGGGACCTATAAGACTGCTGCTCACAGGTCGGTTGGCCGGCTTGGTGCTCCAAAACCACCATAGTCAAATTGCATTGTTCAATGCAATTCATACAGTGAACAATGGTTACATCTGCTTCAGTTGTGGTCCCCACAAAGGTTAGGCGTAGGTGGGCCTCATGGGATTAAAAGAAGACAATGGGGTGGGGAATATTATGGTATATTTCCCCCTTCCCCTTTGTGACATATTGTTATAAATGCTGTCCTAATACAGCTTCAATTAACACCAGGGAGAGGTAACACCTTGATGGTCCAAAGAATTGAACGTAAGACACAACGCTCGCACCACTGGTGTAAATATGGAAAAATTCTACAAAGAATATTGAAAAGTAAGCATTGGTTACCACCTCTGACTGAGCATCAGCAATCAATGGAAGAACAGCTCCAGCAGCTCCCAACCTGCTCATGCTCAAAATCTGCAGATTAAAGTCAAAATTGAGATCAATCAACTAAAAGCATATGCAGTAATAATAACTTGCCGTCATGCAAAATCATCAAACAGAAAATCTTATGCCCATTTGCTAACCTTTACTTGATGCTGAAGAAATTTGACATATTCGATGATCTCATCAAGACTTGTTGCCTTGTCAGTCTATAACAGAAGAGACATACAGAGATTAAGTGCATAGCAGTTCAGATATTGCCTGCTGAAAAATCCCTCTGTAACACTAGATGTGAAAATACTTTTTCCATGCATTCTTCTAAAATAATGTGTATTCGTGAATAAAGTGACGGAGCCATAAGATCGTAAATACCTTGTTAGAGTTAGGAACTAGCACTTGCAAATTTTTTAATCTTTCCGCAATTTTCTCTCTGCGAAGCTGCATTTTGTTGAAGATCATCAATTATATTTTATACACGTTAAAGTGGCTTTTCAAGTTCTTGATCAGATCAAATAACAACTACCCAAGACTGACCCGTTCTGCAATGCTATGTGGATCAGTAGCCTGTCCCCTCCTTGCCCTCGCACGTGATTTCGAAGCTCCTTGACCACCAACACCAGTAGCAGTGGGAGGTTGAAATTGTGAAATAGCGCATTGGTTTGCATAATGTGACGTAGAGTTTCTCTCCTCAGATGGTGGAACCTAGTTATGGACAGAAAGGAGATTCGAAGCAAGTACAAGAGAAAACATGTAGAACAATATGACAGCAATGGATTAAGGAAAATCTTCATTGCATGTCCAACCTTTAGTTGAACTTGGGCTCTTCCAGCTGCTCCTGGCATCATTAATTGCCTGCCAGAGAAATTAGGAATATGTGCTTTCTGCATATCATCTTGTTCCTGCAATGGCAGTTAAAACATACATCACATACGTATTTTAAAAATAACATATTCACATTCAACATGATAAAAATTAAATGAAACATCACAATTAAGATGAATGAGCATACAAATGTTGTAGACAAACTGCCAAGCTGTCTGCATTTAGCTTCGAGAACACCACCCTCATTTTCTGCTACTTCGCTCTGTAATCCAAAAGCTTGTAATCTCTCCTGCCCCGTTATTGGAGAAGGCACAGGAACAGTTCTGTATTGAGGAGTCCATGTTGAAAGTACAGGGGAGTCTCTAAGGAATTGCTCAAAGGCTGATGAACCATTTCCATTCGCTTCAAAAGGGCCTGGCAATTTTGTTGACAATTGCGCGAACGTAGCTGAAGAAGCTGCATTTAAAGACTCTCCTTTCAGTCCAATTTCAACAAGTCTTTGCATCTGCATTTTGCCATTTTGATGCCTGTTTTCAGTCAAAAGCTCTATGTCCCCTTTTACGACATGTGACCCCTTCTCCAGGTCATAGATATCATTTTCTAGCCCATTCACATTAGATCTGATTGTTTGAATTAAAGAAGCAGTACTACTTTGCAAGTTTTTCTCATTCCCTTCGTACACAGCTCCCAGGGCATCAACAAGAAATCCATCTGTTTGGCTTGCAGTATTGCCCACCCACGACGACTGATTCACGTCAGGCCAAGGTGTAGATAGAAAAAGTTGATCGAGAAAATCCTCCATAATTAACTATTCTTCAAATTCTAAGGCTTTTACTTGTTACTCAATAATTCCTAGAACGATGTTATTGGGATACACGTATCTGTCTGGATCACATAAAAATCAATCTGAAGATTGAACCAAACCAACCATTTCAAACATAAACCGCTCATATCATCCTTTTCAATAGAACATCCATCCCAAATTGGAATTATCTGTGAGACCTTTGAGATAAGAGCTTATCCGAGTCTAGAATTTGCTTCTCCTTGAATTCTCCTGGCTCCTTCCTGTTGTGAAGGCAGTTTGTGAGCTCTAACTATAGGTCGATACTGCATAATGAAAAGACAAATCAAAGTTTGTTTTTACCGAGTTGAAACAGTAAGGAACATAAAAAAATGTGCACTCAAAAATAGAAAAGATGATGCCACAGAAAGGCAAATGTCCAAGAAAATAGCATTCTCTGTGTGCCAAAAATGAAAACACAATTTTGATACCCACAGGTAAATGATGAACTCAAGAAGAAGACCATTGCACAATATGTCACTCAAATCAGAACAAATCCAAGCAAAGAAATGTGTATCCATCCCTAATTAACATGTTGATATAACCATTAAAATACACAAAATGAACATAATACTCAGCAAAATCTACTTCAGAAACCAGAGAGGGAAGAGGCAAACAGAAGATCAATCGCGATTCAATATCAATTCGAGAAGTAAACATATTACCTTATTCACTCACGTAACCAAAGCAACACATTTTTCCAAATACGGAAAAGGAAATGCAAAAGACAGCGTAAGCAAAGCACCAACTTTCCTTATTGCCAAAAGCATCATTAGGTCACCTAAAACACTCGGAGAAGGCGCAAAGTTCCAAAATTCTGTTTCACAAAATTTAGATAGAACAGATGAAATTGTTGAAAGAGAAATCAACGCATTCAGACCTTACCTCAACACAGATAGAGAGAGAGAGCAAAGTGAAGACGGCAGCGAGAGCGTCAAGAGCGCTCTACCGTTTTCGCTTCCTCCGAAAATGCTTTTTGCATAAATTTTTATTTATAAAGAAGTGTGGATGGCCCAAATATATACTCCACTTTTTTCTTTTCTGCTTTTTTTGCCTTCTCTTGTATACGTTTCCCGAGAAAGATCTTGGGACACTTGGGCCCTCTGGACGCTGCGTTTGTATGCTTCTTTCGAAAATGCTTCGCACGCTGGTTCTGCTCGCCGGGGCCAGCAGGTATGTGAAAGAAGACCACAGGTAGGTCCGGGTAGCCTAGCGAGCGTGACTCGAGCCAAGCGTGCGTAGCCATTTTATTTGTTTCAGTGTTTTTTCTGTTCTTTTCTTTATACAGCTGCTTCTTGTTGTCACTTGTCAGCTGGTTCCACACGGTTGAAAAAAACACGAGGAGTTCTCACGTTTTTTTCTTGAAAAACAAACAAAAGGTTCTCCTCACTGCTTTTTCTTTTCCTTTTGGAGATTCAAAAATTCTTTTTGGAAAAAGTAAAGCGTCGTTGAGCGTCAAAAAGGGCTCGCTACTTTATTTTTTTCTTCTTCAAAAGGCTCTTCTCTTTATTCACTTGTCGTCTATTTCATTAATGCCTTTTAGCACAAAACAAATCCTAGATGTACGAAACCGTACATCGGCTAACTAATTCCTTGATGATCAAGTTCACTACTTTTTTTTGTAGTGGAGTAATAATTTTCTTGAATAATTTTGTAGTGATTAATTGTTTAAAGGCATTTAGCAACAAATAATGTTTAGAGGAAGAAATGAAAAAAACTTGATCTCAGATTCTGTGGAATTTGCGGAGGGCTGTTACTGATTAAGAAAGGAGAGAGACTACTAAATGGGGTTTAAATGGAGCTGCGTCGGCGGATGATGAGGAGATTTGAGCGACTAGCTTTCGTTATACTAACAATTGTGTGGAAGTTTTCTCAGCCATTTAAGCCGCAGATGGCGGAGGAGTTTCAGCGTTCTTCTGTTTTCTTTCATATCATTTTCATCTCTGAGGAGGGAGCACAGATGAACTGAAGTCGCACGCTCTTGACTATGCCTACACCTGTTTCCATCAACTTTCAACTGTTCTTCTCATATAAACCCGATTTTCACTCCCACTAACCCCACCTTAAGTCTCAGGTCTGACTCTTGAGTTGTGGGAGCGAGATGTAAGGCAACTATACTCTGGATTTGCGCTAACGCGGTTGACTAATTCTTGCCTAATAGGGATAATGTTCTTAGCCGCTAAAAAAACATGAGATTTTGTGATTAGAAATTGTAAGTTAACTGAAACACATATTAGTATGGAAGTTAGTTACCTCTCATTAACACGGACTAACATTGAAGTATACACAGAATTAATAAAAAAAAGTTTACTTACCGACTGTAATATCGTATAATCGTATCTATATATGTGAAGCATATATTTTTGGTAGCATCCCAACGGTAATTTGTAAACCAGTAATATGGATGTCCGTCCAGGAATCGGAATCACTGGGCCGAAGCCCAGTGACTGCATCATACGGAGTAACATTTATGGATGTTGGAAACGACGTTGTTGACTGCAGCAGAACGTTCACGGAAATGATGTTGGTTTTGTGATGGGCTAGTAATTTGTAAGTGCGCTTCACGGGCTTTTCCCCATAGAGGTCTAAGTAGGCCCACTATACTCTGTGGATCTAGAATGCAGATCTCCTTCACGAGAGAGAATGACTACTATTTGACGTCGTACAGATGGGCCTTTGTATCAGAAAGAGATGGGTTCCTTCTTCCTAATTCCTATAAGCAGAAGCCACCATGTCCGTTTCTGACACAACACCTAAAGTCACTTTAATTCCTTTGGTCCTTTAATATTTATGTCACGCATTTGGTCACAACTTTGGTGGTGTTTCTATCACTCCTGTTTGATAAGTCTGACTCGTATTCAAGTATTTTCATGGTTTTATGGTGGGAACCAATTTTAAGCCTAATCCTTAACATCTTTCGAAGCCTAGTGTCCCTAGAGCAATGCGATAATAAAATGTTTGCGCATATTGGCGAAAACATGTCCAATGATGAACCACATGCCACTTGTTAATGGCATTGTAATCTCTTAATTTGCAATGCTTCGATCTAATAGTGATACGAATTGAATTGAATTCCATTTCGCACAACTTGTATAGAAAACACAACATAAAGACGTGGAATGCAATTGAAGACACCTTTACTTCTTTTTTTTGTCTTAATAGATAAAATGCTTGTTCTTCTCAATAATAAGGTTTACGATAAACTTTGTAGCCACCACCGAAAAGAAAACCCGAAATAGCAAAAAACAAAATAACTTCTGACTCTGAAGGTACCAACGTTATATCTTTCCTATGCAATTTATTTTGGTCACATTGGAAGCTGGGGAAGATAAGTAGCACATGGCCAAATTTTATTCCATCTGCCATGTTGTATCGGCGATATATCGATATCGGCCTTCAACCTGTAAAACAATACACTGTAATATCGTTTTCGATTTTTTTAAAAATATCGCTGATATATCAGTTTCGGTTCGATATATCGGTTTTTTTTAAAAAAGAACAATTTTTTTTAAATCAACTTCTATTCCAAGGGGAAAGATACACGTTTGAAACGAAAACACATATTTTGAATTATATACGTATTTTTAATGCATATTTTAACATTTATGTTTAGAAGTTATATTGTGAAAATATATGGTAAAAACTACTTTTAGACCACTGATATTTTTTTACACAACATCTCCGATATTTTATCTCTTTAGTCGACCAATATTTTACCGATATCCGATACAACATTCCTTGCTCTCTTGAATTACATACGATTCATTAATGGTTAAGTACTGTTGATTGTTAATATTGAGGTAAAGGCATTCTCTTTAATCTATTACGAGTAGTACGGCCAAAGTTAATTTACGCCTTTCTCTTTTCTGAACCCCATGGGCATCATACAAACAAATTTACTCTCACGAGGTACCTAGTCCAAAGAGATATCTAAAAGTTATAATCATGCGAATATACTACCCTTCCCTTCCAAATTTAAAGTCCAATTTGAAACCAAATTGGACTATTAATGTGGAATGGAGGGTGATATTGTAAGCATCAGAATATCATCCTTGTTTAACATTATGGGTGGTTCATCAACTTGGCTTTTTTTATACAATTAAACTTGTCACTTCTATTTTTTTTTTTCAATCAATTGTTATGATATGTCTTTCACGCAATAATAGAACGCCACTTGCGTTGCAATTTGCGCATCATGACATCTCCGGCATCTTATCAAATTCTTGAATGCTACCCGATCCCTATTTAACAACATCTGTTATGCTACCTACAAAATCTTCATTCAAGACTAGCTACCTACCATGGCAACATTAGGTGAGCTTCAGAATTTGTTTTCTATTAAAAAATACTTGCGAGTTTGTTTTGCTTATAACCATCCAAATACGAGTTCAATTTTGTAGTCATAAACATTAAAATGCAATAATTACAATGCATTTCGATGGGCATGAGCTGTACTCATATCATTCATTTAACAAGATCTATTTCCTTCGAAAAAAACACAAGACTACTGTGGACATCCAAAATCCACATTGGATGTTTTGACTTTATCACGCCCCAAACGGCCCCTACATATTTCCTACTTATATCTATCTACCTATGGATGACCGGTCGAGTTTTGAAGTGACCCAACCCGACCCAAGCTAGTGGTCTGGATCTAAACTTTTTACTTGAATGACCAGGTCGGGCCGAGTGGTTTCAGAGAACCTGACCAACCAATGAAGCTGACCTGACTCGACCTTGTGAAGGTTTATAAACCGCCATCCCATATTAATAATCATATTTATTTTTTTAAATAAATTGATTTTAGTCCATTTTAAAAAATCAAATATTAATTTTTGGGTGATCTTTTCAAAGAAAAAAAGTTGACTATCTTTTTAAACTTCAATCAAATATAAAAAAAAACTTTTTGAACTTTAATCGAGCGGGGTCTGAGTTTGGCTTTTGGCTTTTAGGTCAGTACTCAACCTGTTAACAACCCTATACTACCGTGTCATGAGATGCGAGGTTTCAAAAACACGGAGTCAATAACGCGTCTAGCCCGACCCGCGACGGCGGCTGAGCGTGACCATACTACGTACATAAGGATATGGGACATATGAATATTTATATTCTACGTTAGCACATGATGCCAACATAATACATAAAGCATACCTATGTACTAAGTTAACATCCTGTATATGCACTACTATATAGCCACGGGGTTTGGTCACGGTACTCAGGAGAACAGTTTTCTAGAGTCAAAGGCGTAAATATCCACTCCATGTTCTGGAGCTGTCCCACAAGCCAGGGCTTTTGAAGCTTGGAAGCAGACCTCTCCTCTCCTGCAACGAAGACTCGAGGATAAGATGGCCAAAAGAAGAAATACTCGAGGACGATAATCTTTTGAATCTTGGCACACGCCTGACGATTGAAAAGACAGGCTTCACTCTCGCAACAGGTCTTTGTTATAAACTTGGAGACTGGAGTATATGTTTCTTTATTGTTCTTGTTACTCCGTATTTAACTCTCATAGCCTAGTAGTTGGTGATCCTGACTGGTTCCACGTCAACTTCGGCAATGTGCCCACCACGAGCTCCCGATCCAGTTCATCCTTTCTATAGAAAAAACGCATCCAGTTCATCCTCCCAGTCCACTTGTTGTATTCAATTTAGATACTTTCAGGACCTTTAGCCAAACCTAAACAAGTGCATCCAAACATGGCCAGGAAGTTCATACGGGTGTTGTATTAAGGATTCATTACAAGTCAACTAATTCCGAACTGGAATTCAGCTCTTCTTGCGGAGTGTACTTTCCTCGGGCAAGATATTTTGCTCACTTGCAGTCCCTTGTGTACAAATTCCCGTCCCCCATTTCTGCGCTGTTGAATTTGTTTTCATTACCAAATCACCGCCGGCCGCGGGTCTTCCGTCAAAAAATTACTGCTCACTCCATATCTTTTTGTAAGTGCTGACTCCATATTTCTTAGCCCATCTCATTTTTTCATATGAAAAAATGTATTCCCTCATGTCACTTTTAATTGAGACGTCACGGTCAATTTTATTAAGATGTGAGGTTCACAATAAAAACCTAAGCTTTTCGAGCAAGCAAGTCACCTTTTATTGTGGAGGCCTCTCGACCTTAATGGAGCTGGAGGGTAATTAGAGAATGGTATAGTTGAAATATATGAATTAAATATTATGTTTCCTATTAACTTGAGTTTTTGGAAAACTTGTATCAAAGCTTCACAGCCGCGTTTGATAGACACTTGCACGTATTGAAAGATGTAAGAATAAAAAATATATGACAAAGAATTATGTTTCCTAACAGAGTTTTTTGGAAACCATCTAATTTTGATACACTATTTTTATTAATTATCTCAATTAAAAATGACCGGAGGGAATAATAAATTCTCACCGAGCGAAGTTAGCCATTAGACGATACAAGCAACCTAGTAAAAAGAGGCCGAACTACCAATTGGTGTGATGCTAGGAACTTAGGGGCCTCTCATTGGTCCGAGCAAGGCTCTGACCTGTGGGAGGGGTTTTCAGGATGCACCAAAAAAGAAACTGAGGAAAAAGAGCACCAATGCCATAGCAAAATGGCACTAATTGACTACCTTGAACACATTAAGTTCCCTTGGTCTTCCACAACGGTGCCCATAACAAGTACAACTAAACCGGCAATCTTCACATCTAGAAGAAGCCAAATGGCCCGTTTTGAGAAGATAAAAAATTAAAATGGTCGCTTACCTAACGCGGATTTCATCAGTCTTAAAAGGGCAGCTATCTGCCCGTCATAAAGAAAAAGGGGGTCAGCTATTTCAAAGCTCAAGCTCCAAATAAAATAAACAAGGGGGGTCCAATGATAGCAACTCCAAGGTTTGGGTTGGGTTAAATGCTTGCCCAAAAACACAGAAGGTTTGGGTTTAGCAACTTTGTAAGAAATGATGGCTGGAGCGAGGGAGAGGCTTAGGGATGGAACCGGGGCGGGTTTGGGCCGGGTATTGGCATACCCGGCCCTGGAACCATTTTAATTCTTCAAACCCAGAACCATCCCAGACCCACCACGGGTCCAGTTTCAAGGACCCGGACCCGCCCCGGTACCAGAACTTGAAATCCGGACCCGCCTCGCCCCGCCCCGGTACCAATTTTTTTATATTTTTAATGTCATATACACCAAACTATTAACTCTTTTAATTTTTTTATTAATAATATATATTCATAAAAATTCAAACTACTCAAATCAAGAGATATGAGTGCTTTCGCCCAAAAAAATATTCATAAAAATAAATAAATATAGGTCCAAGTATATGATATATATATATATCTATCATGTACCCGGGTCGGGTCCGGATTTTTCATGAAAACCCGGACCCGACCCGACCCGATGGGTCGGTTCCTCTTTCAAACCCAGAACCGGATCCGGGTATTGCATAAGCAATCCCAGAACCGGCCCAATAAGGCTGGGTCTTGTCGGGTCGGGTAAAAACCCGACCCAAGTTCCATCCCTAGAGAGGCTAGAGAGAGGGGTAACGGAAGTCGGCAACCAAACAACAAAGGGCTTGTACGTGCGTAAGCAAGCGATGAGCCCGAAGCGCATAGGGGGCTGAACCCGTTGTTCGTTTCGTGTGGAGGACCTTCCGTGGGCCAGCCCCTCACTTGTCGTCTTCCTCCGCACTTCTCACGTGGCTTTTGTGCTCCATTTCCTTATTTACTGGTAGATTCGGTTCATGCACCTGCCCACCATCCCAATTTTTTTACTTCCTTGTACATTTTCTACTTCCAATACTACCACCAAGATCCGCTCATAATAACCATAATGCAACTACATTCAATTTCCGGACTCGGACGGATTTGGTAGAGCACATTCAGAATCCCAGTCGTCACCAAAATTGCATCCTCACACTTGATTCTTCACCTCCGCACCTAACAAGCAAGTCCAGACCGCACGTCCGGATTTGGTACAGCTCGTTGAGAATCCCAGTCACCAAAATTGCATCCCCTCACTTAATTCTTCACCTTCGCACCTAACAAGCAATAATTGGGCTTCCGTTGCAGTTCGAGCATATTAAAAACGGGTATTTGGCCATGGGGCCTAGTACTTAGGTGTGAGTGTGTGGTGTCACCATCCATGGGGAGGTTGTTGGCAAAAGAAAAAAAGCACACAAGCAGGTCCAGCTTCACCAGCGGGTCACGTTTTGTTAGCCATCGATCACCCTGATTGATGCCGCACATACTTTCCGTGTACACTTAATTAACATGCTATCTAATTATTAAGCTTGCAATTCACCTAAGTGTACACTAGTCGCTATTGAGAAGCCAATTTGAGTGGAACATGTATCATGAATTTGATCAAAAAGGGTAAATTTGTAATTTAATTTTGCGTTTTACTTTCACTTACCGAGAAAGGCAGCTGCAGAGAAGATGGACACGGAAAAGACGAAGACAGAAGCCGACATCTTTCCCTCTGACCTGGTGCCCATCGCTTTCGTCTCTACACACGATAAAACCCGCTCCCACAAGGATTCCCCCTTTCATCTGACGACTCTCTTCTGAAGAAATCGTTCATCTTTTTTAGCTGTGAAACTTTCAAGTCTGATTCAAAAGGTTGGTTCTTTTGTAAGTTCATTGTTTGTCTGAGAAAGGCCTGAGAGAAACATGTGTGGAGGTGCGATCATTTCGGATTTCATTCCGACCAGCCGATCCAAGCGGGTCACGGCCGACTTCCTGTGGCCGGACGTCAAGAGCAAGCCCCAGCAATCCAAGCCTAAGTCGGAGGTGGTTGATCTCGCGGAGGACGACTTCGAGGCTGATTTCCTCGAGTTCAAGGACGACTCTGACGACGATGTCGAGGATGTTAAGCCTTTTGCTTACCCCAACTCCGCCTCCTCTCCCAGTATGTTCCTATTTTTTTTTTAAATTCTGCTACTATTTTGGCTTGATCTTGTAAGGATAGTGTGTTCTGATTGCTGCTCTTGTGATCTGGTTGTCGTTGTTTTGGTTCGAGATTTTGAGGAATTTTCCCTTAGTTTTCAAGTTGATTTCGGTAGTGCTAGCTGAATCTTCTTTACGCAGAGCTTTTTCTTCGGTAACTGTTGTTAATCGTTGAAAAGATAACGACTTTTATGTCCGGTCCGTTGTTGGAAGCGTAGGAATTATCTCTCTATTAATTAGCTTAATCTATGTGTTCCTGTGGATCACGACACTATGATTTTGCATATTGCTTCATAACAGGAAAATATGAAATTATGACATTTTTGGTGGAATTTATGTGATTTGTCCTGTCAATTTTATGTGTGTTTGTGTTGTTGTTCATCCTTATAGGATAGCATTGCTGAGTCCATCATACCCGCTTTGAATGTATGTAAAAATCATTTGTATGGACAAGTTTTTGCTTCCTCAAAACTAGGATTGGATCTCTCTTTCTACTTTTCCATCGCGTCTATAGGGAAAAGCAAAGCTTTTAAAAATGTTCTTTCTTATTGTACTTTATTACTACCTCTGGTCACTTTTAAAACTAGTTCATCTGAAAATCAACTGTATCTGTTAAAAGTGACCGGGAATGCATTTTTTTGTTGTTATTTATTTCTAAATAATAAGATCACTAATGATGTTGATCTGTCAATCTGATTTAACTTATGTGTTATTTGGAACACAGAGAATTCTGCTGCATTCAAGTCCTCGCTGTTTAATGGGCTGGCTGAGAAATCTGCAATAAGAAAAAGAAAGAATCAATACCGAGGGATCCGCCAGCGTCCTTGGGGAAAATGGGCTGCTGAGATCAGAGACCCAAGGAAGGGGGTCCGCGTCTGGCTAGGAACTTTCAATACTGCTGAAGAAGCTGCCAGGGCTTATGATGCTGAAGCCCTCAGGATTAGAGGGAAAAAGGCCAAGGTTAATTTCCCAGAAGGTTCTGCTCCTGCTTCAAAGCGCTTTGGAAAGCTTAATGCCTCCAAGGCACCTAAATTGAGTTCAAACGCATCTGAGAAACAAAATTTTGCACTAATGCTTAACTATGCCAATAACTCGGATGATGATCTGTATGACAGCTTTTTAACTGCAGAACAGAAACAGCCTCTGAATAACATGTCTGGATATATCAACTTGTTTCCTGCAATGGAGGATCCGAGTGAATTTAAAACATTTGCACACAATGATGGTGGGGGCATAGGCTTTTATTCTGAGAAAGAGAGTAACTCTTTTGATTGCTCTGACTTTGGTTGGGAATATGAGCCCAAAACGCCGGAGATATCCTCAATTCTTGCTGAAACATTGGAGGGGGATGAGTACGACTCCATTGAGGATGCATTCCCTAAAAAGAAACTGAAGGTCACTGCTGAGAATGAGGCATCTGTCAAAGAGAACGTGGCTTCAAAATTGTCTGAGGAGCTCTCTGCCTTCGAGTCATGTATGAAGTTTTTGCAGATCCCGTATCTGGAAGGGATTGACCTCACGCCTACAGGAGGTGCAGTCGTGGGTGATGCAAATCAGGATGGCACGATGGATCTTTGGAGCTTTGACGATCTGCCTATGTCTGGCAGCGTTTTCTGAGAAGGTTGTCCGGGTCTCTTGTAAATAAAATGACAACGTTAGTAAAGTTTGTCATCTTTCCATATTTCATTTGTTTCTGTTTTTGGTTAGTTCAATGAGGACTTTATTTCCAAGTTTATTTACTTTCAAGTTTTTCATGTCTGTGTTCTCTTCTTGAGGAGAATTCTCTTTCCTTCTCTTGTTTTTGCTGCAGGATGCGCTGTTGATATTGGAGGGAATTGGGGAGGAAGAGCAATGCTTCAGCCTCGGAATGTGCTTCTCTCATGCAATGTGTCTGTCTTTATGAGAGTGAAGGTAATGGTATGTTTAAATCCTGTGTTAAAGCTTGGACTTTATGCATTTGTATTTACTGTTTATGGCGACATGTATGATAAGACGGAAAAAACTTATGAATATTTCGTTACCCCAATTTTTTGTTGCTTGGCGGACTTAGACAATTGGCGAAGAGCAAAGGAAAGTTTTGATGAGAAGGCGGTAAAATCCCCAAATCCTGTCTGTTATTTTTTGGGAATGCTATGTGTTGATTGGGAGGCGTTTTTCTTCATGAGATTTTGTTGAATGGCTTCCATTAGAATATCTATGACGCTGTTCTGATCGTTTATGGAATGTCTCTTGTTCCCGCTAGAGTGATAATGAAGTTGCGTTGAACGTTGTCCAAGTGGCCATGGGGGAATGCTATTTAGAGTAGTGTGTGAGCCCATCTTGCTTCTATAGACCTTGGTCTACATGCTTGCAGCACTTCTTGGGATGAAGCTTGATGCATTAGCAGTGGCTGACATTTGAATTTTCATTTATGGTTGGATATTTTGAGAAGATTTGCCCCCACCGAGCGATAAGGGTCCCTCATTTGGATTTAAGACTGGAAGTTTTTTGTGCATGGGAATTTTTAGATGCTATTAGTTCAGAGCCGTCAGAGATAAAATGGACTCCCTCTACGTTACCTCGTGCCCCCCTACAAGGCTACAACATTACCCCGTGTCGTCATTGTAACTTCCTTCTGGTTAACCTCGTCTTCCCAGTACGTGTAATTGGGTTGATGCAAACCAGCTACCAGAATGGATTGGTTACTAGATGTGTTTTTAGTAAAAATTGAAGCAAATTGAATCTGTAGAGAAATGTGTACTTGGAGGGGAAAAAAGGATGTACAAGCAGATAAGAATATACATGAATATTCAAATATTTAAAACCATTCAGCAGCCAAAATCAAATAATAAGTCACTGGAATACATATTTCTAAGTCCTTCAGTGCTGGACATTCTTTGGCTTGCTCTTCGGTTGGATGGGCAGCAGTCTGTTGGTTAGTTTAGGAATAATCAGGAAGTGAGGTCGTACTGTGTCCAAGCCCACACCTGAAAATGGAAGTATTATAAAACATGTTAACGTCTAACGCACTAACTAGCAAAGACTTGTCCCCCCCCCCCCCCTCAATTAGCAAAGAGTTTTTACTATATGCCAAATTTTAAGTGTAAAAATGTGAGAGGCTTATGAACCATGAATTTTGAACACAATACGCATAAAAGATCAAGAAGTCCAATGCTCCACAGGATGACCAATATTGTAAAAAAATAAAATTGCAAACTGCAACACTTGACAACCAAATCAACAATTTGAATTAGACAAAAGAAACTCTGTACTCAAGTGAGGATTTTCTTCCTGTACTTAAATAGACTATTGAGAAAAGCAAGAACATCTATACTTAAGAACAAATTTTCCACTCTCATATTATTATATTCCATAAATTTGTCAAAGTAGAGGACTTATCTTGACATGCTTAGTCCTGCTGCCTCCCATAATCCTATAAAGGAACTCCAGATAATCGGGCAGATGACTAAACTTACAATGACATCAGAAACTTCAACTATGCAAAATATGGGATGTCAAAGCCTTTAACCCTCAAAAATTTATATAAAGCACCATGATATCAAACAAACTAAATCAAAACTACAAACATTTTGACAAGGGGATGAGAATTAAAGCACCATGAATATCGAACAAACTAAATCAAAACTATAACCATTTTGACAAGGGGATGAGAATTAAAGCACCACGAATATCGAACAAACTAAATCAAAACTATAACCATTTTGACAAGGGGATGAAAATTAGACTAACTTCTCCAAATAGGCAGTGCCACTATTGCTATTAAAACCTTCACATGCTCATTATGTCAAATGTAAACAAACTTTAGACAATGATGTCGAATCTATACATAATCTGCTAAAAAATTCACATAACATTAAACAATAAGTCAGTAATCGAATTAAGAAACAGTATAGACCTTCCTCATCACATATTGACAAGTTCCTAACAGCAAAAAGCTTAAAGTACAAATCAATATGACCTTAACACTTCCGATCAAAATCTCAAAAACACAACAGAAAGCGTAATTGAAAAAGAAGTCCATTACCTAGTGCTTACATGCATGGCAATAGTATCTATGCCCCTCCCTATGAGCTCCACAATAGTAGCAGAAAGCGTATTTGCACCTTAGCAAAAGGGATGACATTTACATAAATATCAACCCATTAGGAAACCAAAATCAAACAATGAGAAAATGCAATCTAGGTCGAAATAATTCGAATGAAAATAAGAATTGACCAACCTGCAGACCATGTATGAACATCCAGCAGTCTTTTCTACATAATACCCACACTTTTTGCACCGTCCCCATTTCTTATCCTTCGCAAGATTTCTCAGCTGGATATCCTCTTTTTGCCTTTCATCCTTTCCCAGCTTCTGGTAATCAACACACTCAATCTTGTCATGCCAAGGAACCTTACATTGGGCACAGAACAACCGGCAACAATGTGGGCATTCGGCTTGTGTTATGACTTCGTCCCGCCCATGGTCATCTAACAGAAGAGCAGAACAATCCTTGTATGGACAATAAAACCTGAGTGGCTCACCGATGGATATCTCGCACAAGATTTTACCCCACCGTTCGAATACTTCAAAAGGAATGATCGACCGGCAGAGCTCCGGCTCCAGCACAGCCTTGCAATCTTCTTCAGGACATCTTATAACAGAGCAGTACTCTTCAACCTTGGAGGCAATATGCTGGCCTATGCACTCAGAGCAGAACACATGCGAGCAGCTCCCTGTGCTGAACGAATCATAAACAGAAGTTGGTTCCATGCATATCTTACAGAAAACAGTCGGCGGGGAGGAGGCGACGTCGTCCGGTGGCGGTGCTTCGCCGGATAAGCGAAAAACGGATATCTGTTTGACAAGCCCTTCTTCATAGTCTGGGACATTGATAACTTGGGTGCTCTCAGAAAGAGCTTCTAAAATCTCCTGACTGACATTCCGTATTGGATTGTTGACGCCGCTCCGAGACGAGATTCGAATGTAGATGTCGCCCTCCGCTTCGATGATGGGTATGGAGTAAACACTAGCCGGTTCCTGCACACCCCCTCTGTCGTCCCGGAGCCTGATTTCCAGATGCATGCTTGCCTCTCTCTTTGCTACAAATCGTCTGCAGGAAGACACTCAGACAAACTGAGAACACAACGCATAAAGAGAGAGGGACGAGTCGGGTTTCATCAGACGTCGTCAGTATTGGGTTGGGGTTTTCCTAGGAACAACCAAAATCTTTTCTGTTAACTTTTTTTTTCTGGTGATTATGTGGGACTCTCTATGACTAGGACTCGTCTAATGGGGAAAGTCGAGTTGTTGAGCTTTGGGGATTTTTTTATCCCCCAAATCACTGAGTATATAATCCAAACAGAAGTTTCAGTTTCCGTTTGGTTTCTTCTTCCTCCTCGACTTTTTTAAAATGGGCTTATTATGGGCTTGTAATCAATGCTAAACAGATCCTAAATATGTTCACGGATTCCGTTGGGCTCCCTTTCGGGGGTCTAACGTGTAAAGAATCGTATCCTAGTTTTAGTGAACGATTGGACTAGGAAGTTGGAACAGACCGCCATTAACTCTATTAGAAGTTGTGCACCCAGATGAATAGTGACTTCCAGCTGTAGCTGAATCGGGGCTCAAGAGGGGAGGAATCACAGTACTTAAAGAGGAGTCATCTTTCCTTCAGCAACAAACGAGGTCTAGCGGTGAAGGTCACTCACTAATCACAATCCCGGAGTACATACCTTTGGAATCTGATACGCATACGGCCACTGATTCGAAGATAAAAAGGGGGGCAAATAATTGGTACTGCTCCGATGGACACGACATATATGTATGGGGAACATCGAAGGAAGGGCACCCTTCCAGGCGGGGACCATAAAGTCTCCAGGAAGGCAGCACAAAATTTTGGTGTGGTTGCACCTCAATGACTCAGAGAGGGACATCGAAGCAATGGCACCCTCAGGCGGATCAAAGAGTCCTCAGGAGGGCAGCAAAAAATTTTGTTGTACTCCTCATGAGTCAAATTTGATTTGCGTATTTGACATGCTCAAATGTTGGGGACCCATAAGTTTGAATGGGACCTTTTTCATGAAGTCGCATTTCAATGCCCATGGCCAGAGCCAACGCCCGCTATGACCTATGCAAGCACTCTTTCTCAAATCTCAACTCTATTTATAAAAAAAACAACCACCTCAATTCTACATCACATGAGACCCATCAATATAACTTTGTCCCTTTTGTCATCATGACAATAACATGAAATTGACCTATTCCTTAGTCTCTTGCTCTCCTCCACCCGATCTCCCCTTCTCCCTCCTACTATTGGGTTTCCTCCTCCCATTACCATAATCGACCCTCACCCTCCTTTCTTTCATGCTCTTAGAGGGCTTACTAATGTACTCTTACACCCTAGACCCCAACGCGATGGCTCCTAATGTTTCTAAAAGTTTCGGTAATACATCCAGACACATTTGTGGTGTGAATGTCATCCTCCATCCTTTTAGTAGAAGTGTAGGAATCCAGCCAAGGATAATCAAGCCAATTTCATGTCTTGACAGTCGTCAGTTGATCAAATTCTACGCCACATTCATCTATTGATGGTGGACCTTGATTAGGTTCTTATTCGTTCATTGTGGACAACCATTGCCTTCTCCACCCAAATAGAACTGCTAGTCACCAGTGACAAATATGTTATTCATTTGCTTTCTTTCCTTCCTACCGACCCATTTTCTGTAGACTTCATCCGGCAATCATCACATATAAACTTCAAGAAAAAAGAGTAAACTATAGAAGTATTTGCTAAAGGTAGCTGCACTATTCACTCGGTAAGAACAAAATGAAATTAAATCAGAGCATATGCTTCATCGCTAGCATTCAAAAGAAACATCGTTTAAGGCAAGCCAAAACATAAATAAAACTGCATATAATAAAACGTCCCCTCAGCTAGTGCCTGATTATACTGAAAATTTTATGTGCTAAAGACAAAAACAGACAAACAAAAATTAGACTTTAAACCCACGGCTGTTTCTTCTACCCCGAGCCTTTTCAAATTTCCTTCCCTTAGAACGGACATAGGGCTTAGTGTGGCTTCCTGGAACACCCGGTGCCTTGCCAAAGTGCTTTACAGCCTCCCTCGCATTCTTGGGCCCTCTCAAGAGAACCTGTAAAGCACAACAACATGCATTACATAAGCAAAGCAGTTCGCCTATTACCAAATAAGACGAGATAGAAAACAGTGAACAATGCATCATAAAAGCAAAATATCCACTTATTACCAGGAAATGAGACATTATATCATAATCATAATCAATTAGCGCCTTTTCCCAACTATTTGGGATCGGCGACATGGATCTTACTCCTCCATTCCAGCCTGTTTTGGGCTACCTCTTTTGTAAGAGATAGTAAAGTCCAATCCTTTCTTATTAACTCCATCCAAGTTCTCTTAGGTCTCCCTCTCCCTCTTTTAGCATCGTTTACCTGTATCCCTTCTAATCTTCTCACAGGGGCATCTAAAGGTCTTCTTTGCATATGCCTATACTAACGCAACCTACATTCCCTCATCTTCTCCCCTAAAGGCGCTATTCCTAGGCTTTCACGAATATATTCATTTCTAATCCTATCTCTCCTAGTTATCCCACTCATCCACCTTAACATTCTCATTTCGACTACATTCAACTTATCTATATGACTCCTCTTTGGTGCCCAACACTCCGTTCCATAGAGTATTGCAGGCCTAATGGCCGTCCTATAGAACTTGCCTTTAAGTCTTTTTGGAACCCGCTTATCACACAACACTTCCGAGGCTGCCCTCCACTTTACCCATCCCGCATTTATCCTATGCACCACATCACTATCAATATCCCCTTCTTTATGATACATGCATATAATGAGAGGTGTTAGCCTGCACAAGGTACAGGTAGCGACTCTGCATATGTGTAAATCAGCTACAAGCAGGATTTATAAGACGTTGAAGGGTGTAAGTGCAGTTTTGGCGAAGGTCAAGAGGTGGAAGTTTTGTGCAATTAACCCTTCCAAACATTATAAGACATGACCAAACAAACCTGCAACTGAATTAAAAATACTCAGTCGCTCCCATATTAGTGGACTGATACTTGGTTTTTCAAAATGAACTGATACTTCTTTTGAAAAACCAAATAGGATTACGAATGGGGTAACAGACTAACCCTATTGCAAAAAGGATAAATAAAGCCTTGCATGATCAAAGGCAAAATAAATTCAAATCTATAACACGCAGTAGTTACAAATGTGGCCAGACAAACATATAATGAAAATTCAAGACTAACAAGTAACAACCCAAAGCGTTTGAAAAAAAAATTAAAACGTTGCATCATTAAAGTTGGAATAAATAATGGACTTTAGGTTGTCGCATACCGTATTTTGACCCAGTGGAGCTCTAAGAGCAAGTTGATCAAAGGTTAAACATTCCCCGCCAGCTTTAATTATCCGAGCTCTTGCTCTCTCAGTGAACCTTAGTGCAGTCACCTTCAGTGCTGGAACTTCATAAGCCCTGATGTCGTCAGTAACACATCCAACAACAACAGCAATCTTATCATCCTGAAAGATCAAATAACAGATATTGTTAGAGAAAAGCACGTGCAAGGAAGTTAAAAGTGTAGAATAAAATGTCATTGACCACAAAAGGATCTAACACGCCACATGAAGGCTAGTTCAAAAGTGGAACACACCCACCAAAGCAAATAGAAGACAAGCTAATAAACCATAATGATTACTTTATCCGTGACATTTACAGAAAAAAATGCTACCTATAAATTACTTAGATTTTGGCTTTGTAAACAACATGTACCAAGTAACTGAGATCCCATAAATGATACAAAGTCAAAAGCAAGAGAAGGCAGATCATATCGACAAGGAGCCCCAGTTCCAGCTAAGTCAAAAATATGATGACCACATACTACCTAATGGTTTGAAAATCATAAAACTTGAACAATTTTATCAATCTATTGGGCCATAGAGCTGCAAAAATATCAATGCTGATGGCCACAGACTACTTAATTGACTGAAAATCTTAAACTTAAGCAAATTTATCAATCTATTGGATCATAGAGCTGAAAAAATCTGAATGCTGATGTAACATTAGCAATGCTCCAATGATGATGTTCTCAACGACTCTTTTAACTCAATGTGCTAAAAATTCCTCACATATAGTTTCCCGTCCAACAGTACAAAGCTAACAGGTTTTTTGGATAGCAAAAAACCTAATACAGCTTATCGAAGCAAATCAAATGAGATCTTGACCAAATACCATTTCTATACACTCTTTCTAATTCTAATAGTAACATTGACTATCATCAAACAATGAGTGAAAGCATAACACATTACCTACCTTTCCATTCATAAACCGGATCAACCTAGACAGCGACAACGGCGGCTTGTTGGCCTTGCTCATGAACAGCCTTTTCAAAATTACAGCATTGAACCTACTGCCCGTCCTCCTAACCAGAAACCTATAAAGCTGCAGTCTCGAAAAAAAAAGCAAATAAACATCAAATTTTTGCTACTAACATCTTCGGCGTAAAACGAGATCTATCACTGATGATAGCATATACGTCGCACAACAAATAGTCAACCAAAATGGGAACTTCAAATGAGAACACACGAAACAATAGAACAGATCTATTTCTATATACATCACATTCGTAAAATCACCAAATTCAAGAGCGCAGACCTAAGAATGCAATTGGAATTGAAGGAAAAGACTTGCCTTGACGAGGAGCTTAAGATAGATATCGTCAGACCTTGGAGCTGTGCGCTTGGTCTTCTTCGATTTGCCTCCTGCAACCAAATCGATCCCCATCTTCCCTTCCTCCTCTTCTCTTCTGCTCCACTAGGGTTTTCGGGTTTGGGAGAAGGGGCGGCGGGGACGAAATGGGCGTACAAATGGCCTAGGGTTCTTTGCTTGGTTATTGGACGCTCTTGTCCCTCGTAAACCTCATAATGACGAAAGGGTCCCCTCTTGCTTGGATCGACGGCTCCAGCCTCCAAGTATCCGGATTTGGGCCCGACTCCAATAGTCCAATTGACTTCATACCCCAAACATGGTGGCCCTGAAGTGGTCCCCACCCTATAAGATATTGGGTTCTCCTCCAGGGTGCTGTTTGGCACTAAACAGCTTAATACATGAGCACCATTGATCCTGAAGATTGGCGCTTTCTGGCACGAAGTATATTCTGCACAAAAAACAAATGTTTTTGTCTTAACATATAAAAACTTTATATGATCAATCATAAATGATAGGACGATGATAACTTCTCTTACCCTAAATGCATGTGTCAATAATTAGCTTAAAGACGTTGATTCGGATAGAGATTGGGCTGAGAAACGAAATCAAGATGATTGTACAAGTGTTTCTTACATAATATAATGTAGGAATTATGTGTACAATATATGGTAATGGGGAGTAAGATTCATGTCACCGAATTAAGATTGTTAAAAAAATGTGGTATTTGATTATGATTATGATATATGCAATATAAGGTGTGACTATGATAGGCAAATATTTTACACTGCATATATTGTTCTATCAACTATAAGCCTCCCCCTGTTCTCTTACCCTTTCTGAGAGCGGACTTTGTATTTTGTGCATATTCTCGTAAAATGAAAATCAAGGCCTAAGTGTGCGGCCTTTGTTGGAAAAAAAATCAATTATAAGCGTCGACATTTATTTGTATTTCTCTTTGGAATGGGAAAATAATTTTTTTTTATTGACTTCTTTTTTGTTGGCGTATACTTTCGTGCAAGTATATGAACTTACCATTTTACACGCTATTGGCAGGCAATTGCCTTTGCCAAGAAGCTTGAGATATACCTTTGCAAGACTTGCCACAAAGGCAAGCTCGCATGTCTTTACCAGTTTCCTTCAGTATAACTCACATGCAAGACAAAAGGCAAAGCTCTGAGAGAGAGAGAGAGAGAGAGAGAAAGAGAGGAAGAGAACATGCAATGGACAATGAAGCTTGTGAGCCATCTCAGACGAAAAAGTTCGACAACTGCACCAGTACTGTTTCAAGGCCAACTCCATTCTTCTCCTTCAAGAAATGTTGTTATTTTTTCTCCCTCTTCCTTCTTCTCATAGTAGCAATACTCGGAGCAGTCGCATTGCTCGTATTTTTCGTCCTAAGACCTCGGAAGCCAATCTTCTCTTTGCAAGCTCTTCGATTGGCCTCATTTACGTTGAATACCACCTCCCTTTCTGCATCCTATGCCTCTTCGCTAGTTTTGCTCAATCTGAACGTGGAGAACCCCAACAAAGTTGGAATAAGGTATAGCCCTTCACAGCTCTTCGTTCTCTTCGGCGGGGTTCCAATAGGAGTGGTCGAGGTCCCCAAATTTTACCAACCGGCTCATAGCAAGAACGTGAGCGTGACCACACGACTGGTGTTTGAACGAGTGAACATCAGTCAAATTGCTAATGAAATTGGAAAAGAGCTTGTGGGCACTGCTTTCCTCAAGCTTCAAATAACAGGCGACATCGAAGCTCGGCTATTTGTATTTAGTAGGACTCTGCCAATGATCAAGGTATTAAATATATAAAAACGAAAGCTCATTAGCTTATCACCTACAGTTCATACAAAATCAATGTTTATTTTTTCTAATTTTATGTGTTCTTTTTCTTCTTCTTTTTGTTATCTAGGTTGCCCTTGATTGCCTGATAAGAATGTACTACATGAAAAACATTATGACAACTGGAGTCCCATTTCTCCAACGTAGGGTATGAGATGGAATATCTGTGCGGGCTTCTTTCATTTTTTGAGTGAGTTCTGATATAGGGTACAGTGCAACGCCCAGCTCCTAGTAGCAATTGAATTAGAGATCAGTGGCTACTATTTATGATCCTTTCACAATGCTTGTGAAGTGGCAGCCGTTGAATACCAAGCCAATAGCTTCAGGCTCCGGGCGCTATTCTGATCCTATATCAATATACTCAAAATACCTTCAATACATACATTGCTTTTCTTTTTCTAATTGTCTCCATTTTTTCATCTGTGTTATAGCAGGCAAATGACCTTCTTTCTCATCTCCCTCCATTTTACAAGACATGCTCTATTGCAGTTTATATATAGTGGTCAAATATTTAGATGACTGTATGTATGTTGGCCATGTGGGAAGTTAGCAAACATTCTCCGTGCTTTTGTGCTCTACAAACTTGACTCAATGATTTTTCCCATGGGTTCCACTCTTCAACGACATCGAAGGGCTTACATGTACTAAATATCCCTTCTACATGCGCTAGGCGTGCATCAAATCAGGGGGCAGGCTGGATTGAATCACCTGCCCATCCCTGAGTTGATGCACGCCGTCACTTCGATGGCTTGCCCGATGCATGCCTCTCATATGCGTAGTAGCGCATGTTAACATTTTCCCATAAAAAAAAAAAAAAGAATCCCGTTTATATGAGCCTCGGTTCACGCATCTATAGCCATCGGATTTCAAGCAAATTAATACAGGGGCCTGTGCGCCGTCATATCTTAATCCGACTGCTCAGATCGTCTTGGCTCACATTGATGTGCATGAGTCAGGGATAATATAAACTTTTCCCATATAACAAAAGTTCATCTACACTTAATTACCCTAAAAAAAAAAGTTCATCTGCACTTGAAGATTAGGCTTTTTTTTTCTGGTCCCATATATCGACGGTTGAGATGGGCTAATGGAACAAGGTTCAAGGAGTTTACTATAAGAAGTGATGTACGCTCTGAATGGGCCCTTCCTTTCTTCCTAATCGTCGACTCGCCGTCGTCGCTCAGACGGAGCAGCGCAGTTATTGTTAGGGTTTGCAGTGAAGCAGAAGCTCCCTGTCGAGAGCGAGTCATGGCGACGAAGACGCTGTCACAGAAGGAGGCTGACATCCAAATGATGTTGGCTGCTGATGTGCACTTGGGCACCAAGAACTGCGATTTTCAGATGGAGCGATACGTCTTCAAGAGGAGATCAGATGGTATAAAATGATTTTTTTCGTTGTTTTTTTTCCTGCATTGTGCTGTGAACGAGGTCCCATATCTCGTCTATTTGATTGTTGTACTGAATTTGGAAGGAAGAAACTTTTTCTGTATTTTATTGAAAAAATATATTCGTCCGTCCTGTTTTAATAGCTCCACCGGAAAAAATTGTTGATTTTTATTGAATGGTGGAAGCCACAGCTAAGAGACTCCAGAATCCACTTAAATTAAGCCCAATGGAGCATCTAAATTTTATCCCGATGGAGCTATCAAAACAGGACAGAGGGAATATATCATTGTATTGGACAAAATATCGCAAGGAATTGATGCTGATTGTGATGTGCATGTTTTGTTTATGAAATGACATTCACGTTCTATAACATCGTTATCTTTTCACGTTGAAAAACCATCATTTGTTGTATTAGTGGCATAACTTAGCATTTATATGTTTTTAAGGAAGCAGGACTAGGTAAACACATTGGGCGGAGACTGATTTTTGTATATTAGTCTTCTGATTTTCAGAAAGTAGATAATTTTACTAGTGTTATAACTTAAAGAAAACATAGGGGAGTAGGAAGCTGCCTTATAGTTTTTCATTATTGTAGTAGTTATAATGGTTATACTTTTTTAAGACTCGTGTGTTTATTTATTTCTGTGGGAACCATTGTGCTTATTTTTAATAAATAGAGCAGATTTAGAACTTCTGTTCACTAGAAATGTTTTGTGGCAATATTTTTCGGGTTTTTGTTTCCTTTCATTTGCTGAGAATATAAATAAGGTCCATTCTAAGTTTAGATCTTGATTATCAAGACACATACGTTCTTTAGTTTGACAAGGTTAAGCTACTGTTTTGACTTGACTTTCAAGGATGAATCTGATTTTGTGCGGCCCCGGTTACAAATCAAGGGCAGCAAAGATTTATTGCTCTGCTGACATATAACTTTTTGACAAATTTTTCTTTTGTGTTTGTTTATTTTTTTTCCCAACACTGGACAAAGTTGTGTGGATTAATTGCTGCGTTTAGTATGAATTTTATTCACAGCAGTTCTTTCTCATGCATATGCCATATCTTTCTTTAGGCATTTTTATCATCAACCTAGGGAAGACTTGGGAAAAGCTCCAGCTAGCTGCTAGAATCATTGTTGCTATCGAGAACCCTCAAGACATCATTGTTCAGTCAGCAAGACCGTATGGTCAGAGGGCGGTTCTTAAGTTTGCACAGTACACAGGTGCACATCCAATTGCTGGAAGACATACCCCTGGTACCTTCACCAATCAGCTTCAAACTTCATTCAGTGAACCTCGATTGCTCATTCTGACTGATCCAAGAACTGATCACCAGGTCCTTATCTTCCTCACTTTCCCGTAAAGCATATGGGATGCCTACTGACAATTTTTAAGCATCTCCATTTCTCACTTTGTGTGTGAATTTTGGGCAGCCTATTAAGGAAGCTGCACTTGGCAATATTCCAACAATCGCTTTCTGTGACACGGATTCCCCTATGCGATATGTGGATGTTGGTATCCCAGCTAACAACAAAGGAAAACATAGCATTGGCTGCCTTTTCTGGCTGCTAGCAAGAATGGTTCTGCAAATGCGTGGTACTATCCTTCCTGGGCAGAAGTGGGACGTCATGGTTAGTTTCTTCGTCTTGAAATTTGTCTAAGAATGTTTTTCAATGTGAGTCATCAAGTATTTATTAGAATCCTCTGGGTGCTTTTCTTGTATGCTCAGGTTGATTTGTTTTTCTACCGGGAACCTGAGGAAGCCAAGGACCAAGAAGAAGAAGAAGTTGCTGCTGCGCCAGAGTTTGGAGCAGTAGATTATTCTGCCACTGCTCTAGGGCTTGCAACAGATCAGTGGCCAGCTCAGATCGCTGACAGCCAGTGGGTTCCCGAGAGTTCTGCTCCAGCTACAATGCCTCCCACGTCTGCCATGGACTGGAATGCACCAGGTAGGCCTCAGCCTTGGCCATTTTTTTATTTCAATTCTTTGTTGAGCTTCTTAAATCGCAAACAATTTTGGCAATCAGAGGATTCAACTTACTATATTAGATACATGGTACTGCAAACATTTGTGAAAGTCAGTTGATGGGATAATAGAGGATGCAACTTACTCTATAAGATACATGGTACTCCAAACATCTGTGAAAGACAGTTTGTGATTATTGCAAGCAGCTACAATTTTTTAAAAATAAGTTAGGGTTGCACTTTTGGCATTTATAAACTTCCCGTTTATATTTGTCATTCACTCCTTGGAGGGTTACATTATGGTGGCCGTCTTCCATAAGATCTTGTAGTTGCATCCTCTTAATTAATTACTCAGCTTAAGTTTTATACTAATACACTAAGCATCTTTTGCCATCATCTTGATAACAAAAGGTGTTACATGTTGAGGATCCCAAAGAATATTAATGTAGTGTGATTGGAGCGGGAATGTTCCACACCTC
Source organism: Houttuynia cordata (assembly GCA_039654745.1). Lineage (NCBI taxonomy): Eukaryota > Viridiplantae > Streptophyta > Magnoliopsida > Piperales > Saururaceae > Houttuynia > Houttuynia cordata. The sequence continues at coordinate 31,446,245 of CM077503.1, forward strand.
TGACTTCAGGTACTCTAATATGCAGCCTGCTTCCCAGGGATCTGCCTGTTTAGTACTTTTGGCAACTCCAATGTTGATCTTCTATTGGTACGAGCCCGTGCATGAGCTTGCTTGACCACCTCAAGGTCTTAACTCATTCTAGTCGCCAGTGCAAGAAGAAAAGACCATCTCAAAGACGAGATCAGTCCTGGTCGATTGAACTAGGGGTTAACAGCTATTTGATTGTGGAGTGATTAGTTATTTGCTTGGGGAGTGATGAGGGAGTGCTAATTTAGTGGCTGGGGTGTTTTAAGTCTCCATTAGAGTTAATGGGGAGCTGTTAGGAACTTAGGCGTGTTAATATAGCCATTTAGGGACTTAAGGGCAGCCAACCGTAATGGGAGATGATTAGTGAATGCATCGGATTGGGAATAAAAGTAATTCTTCTTTCTGACAAATCCTTTCGATATTCATCGCTGTTTTTACCCCAGATTTTTGTTGCTGTTTCTGCGATTTCATGACAAAAATGTTCTTATAAAACTGTTCTACTGATCATGCGTTTTCTTTTCCGTTGGCAGCTGGTGTTAGCGAAGGATGGGATGCGGCTGCTGCTCCTATTGCACCTGCAGGAATGGATCTCGAGGCCACACCTGCGCCATCAGGCTGGGATGTGTAATCAAAACCCATTTGCCTTCTTTGATAGCCCAGGGTTTTTGCAGTTGTCTAGGACATCAGATGGTGCTTTTATTTACATTGGTCCTGGATTTATGTCAGTTAAGCCAACAAGTTTTGAAGGTTTTCTTTTTGTTACAATTTTGAAGCATAGTTCGAAGGATTGTTTTGAGAAAGACGTTCATTTTTTTTATTATTCTTTTTTTCTTAATGGAACATCATTCACAAGACTCCCACGGTCCCACCAAGAGAAGCATCATACGATAGAGGAACACATTAAAGTCGGTACAACAGTGATCCACCCATTGAACTCTCCACGTCTTGAGCATGCTTAATTAGGTGATGGGCAACACCATTGGCAGTCCTAGTCCTCGGAACGTAAGAGAAAAATGCACTATGAAACTACGAGTGATCAAAAGCCTTGTCCACCAAATTTCCCAGCCATGAAAACTTTTCTGGCGATCTTTAAACTTTTCAATCACCCCATGTTGGGGAGTTTAACCCATAATGTTAGTAGTATCTGATTTCTCCTGCGATTTTTCATTAACGTTTTCTTTTATTATTTTCAACGTGCCAAGATGTCATCTACCTTATCGCGTTGTATGTACGTAAAAAATGAGATGGTTTTCATCACATTACCGGCTTGATACCTTTCCCGAGAATTCCTGGCAGAATGTGCAACCTTTCTATATTCCGTGCTGAAAGAAAATATATGAGTATAATGACATTTGAGAATCATCGCTTCAGCCTCATTGGCATTTCACATGGAAGCAAATAAAGTATGCCATAGAATAAATTAGTTGGTAGGCTCATGAACTTATGTTACATTCAATTATTTACATTCCATTTGTCAATGAGAATACACACAGCCCCAAAAGAATAATTCCTATATTTGGATGCTGACCTATTGAATATAAAGTTGAAGCAAACCTAAAGCTCGACCAGCCAAAATTTGTAAAATCTGTGAAATACTTTGGTGGTGCATATTTGTATGCCCTACTTCCCGCTGTACAGTGAATTTCATGTATGGCTAACATCACTTTTGTATCAGTAGTCCAACAGCATTGCTGTTTGGGATGCGAGAAAAGTGTGTATGGCACACTCTCTTTAATGGCATAGAGTCTCCCCATAATTAATCCAACGTACGAACCTGTCCGAATATCCATTCAGGCTTTCACCATTTTGCAACTCATCATACAACAGTTCTATATCTGCATTGTCTGCCACCTGCAATGGTCATATTTTCAAGATTTTAGGAAATATAATATGCCATCTTACTTTTACCTACCCATGATATTTGAAAAATAGGATTGAAATTTGACAACATAAAATACAAATATCTCAACCAACTATTTCCATAAAATTGTATCAAGTAAAATGACACTACTGGTAAGAATTAAACATTTGACAGGGCACAGGCAGTATGAATTGATCTTTCGGTTGTCGATTATGAATCCAATTGATGCAAAATCTTTAGCATTCTTCCATGGTCTTACGGGAATCCCTAAACGTGCTAGCCCTCTTTCCACAGCTCATCGATGATGAGTGCCCTAGTGTCCATGGAAGTTGGGGTCATGTGCATCGACCGGTGTCAACACCTTGGTTCCTGCCAGTACCCTCTTTCTCACCATTTTCTATATAAAAGAATCCCCCCCTTTTCATTCTGTTTTTTTGTCGTTCATTTTGCTTGTTCACCTTGTGGACTTGAGTGGACGATCATGTGTGGGAAAGCTATTATAAAACTCTTTTCCCTCTTCTGGAGGCTCTTCAATGGCGATGACAGCGGCTGCAACAATCGCTGCAATGGCATCCACAGCCTTCTCTGGTTCCATTGGATGCTAACTCCATGGCTGTCGTCCAGGCCAATAGATCCTTGACGACCAGAGCCATACAGTCTGTCAAACATAGAGGCCACCATATGTTTGACATAATTCTTGTAGGAGACCTGGTTTTGTGAAATTCTTTGACTCCTACCTAGTGGATTTTTTTTCATAAAATGAGTTTCTTGACAACCAATTTTTCTCAGGGAAATTTTTTCCAACACCCCTAACCCTTCCTACATGTCTTCTTCTAGTAAGAATTGTTGTGACAGATACTGACCTTAACATTGGATCCATTTTCACAGACTGTTGCAGTAGATTTCATGCTAATGTCATTTACAAAATTTTCTGACATCAAAGTCGCAGCTGGAGAATCTTCAGGCAATGATCTGCAGACATTAAAAGGGATCATATATTAAATAAGGATACTTTTATTTTTTATTTTTTTTAATGAAGAACAGTACTTTTTCGCTCTTAATATTGTACCAAAAAAGGAACTTACTTCTCCAACATCTTATCCTGGTACGAGTTCTCAAAAGACGTCAGCCAGTCAAGGTCAAGGACGTTTGAGCAATTTAATGCATCTCCTCTCCCATCGTGACTGAAATATATGTGATTACTTTCATCCCAGTTATCAGAAAACAACTGCCTGCAAACACTAGAGGGATTGTACCTACATACAAATGTGAGGAGCTCCATCAACACACAGTTAAGGAGAAGCATTAGATAGTAATAGATTGACTCCTTTTGTTTTGCTTTATAGGATTTACACTGGCAGTTACAAACAGGAAATTAAAAGCAATAACAGACTAGAAATTGTAAATTGATTATCCAACCTTGAATAAAAGACATCGTTTTTGGAGGTGGAGATATCAGGTGATGAATCAGACAGACCCTTGTTAGCAATAATACCTCTTTCTGATAATGCAGACTTTGAATGTACCTCCTGTCCAATACTTCCACTAGAGACAGGTGTATTGCTCCCACGTAATATATTTCCGTCTGAGAGGGATCTTTTGACAAAGTCTCTACCAAATTTCAACATTTGTAAATTGATAATATAAAATCAAGGAAATATTCTACCAAGGTGATTTATGATATTTGAACAACGGGAAAAAGAACTGACACGTAGCATTTTACAATTACGGACATGTTCTTTTTACAGAAAGGTTGTCACAAGAGAAAAAATTCAATTAATGGAGGGAAGCTCCAAAGAGTCCGCAATGATATTGGGAAATATAGAACAAACTCAGACAAGGACAGGCACTGTGGTCAGTAGAAACTACTAAAATATTTGATTTCATTATAGAAAATCACAGCCGGGGACATATTTTTACATATGAACTAATCGACTGCAAAGCAGTGAACTTTTATCAATGTGAGTCGAACTGAAGGGAAACAATATCATCTTTAAATATTAATACCTTGTGAGATCATCTCCATGTGCCTTACAAGGCTCATTAAAACTTTCATACTTATTTTTGTCCGTTTCCCAAAGAGCTAGTTTATCATGTTTAGGTTGGAAGTTGCCCAGGAACCTGCTTGAGAGAAAGAGAATAAGAAGGCAACAGCTACATATTCTTTTTATGACCACAAAAAAGTCCAAGTGATTATATAATGACACCGTAATTGTCATAATACAGGTAAAATAAAATGTTAACATACACATTAATTGCCTCCTGCTTCTCAGCATCCATGTAGGAATTGCTATAGTACCGCTGAAGTGTTCTAAAGAACTCTTGAGACTGGGTTGCTGCCTTCCATTGACCTCTTCTTGCAGAAAATATCTAGATTGTTTAAGTTAAAAATACAGTCAGTGGAAAGTTGAAGAACAGAAAGAACAGTTCCGAATTAATAAGCAGATTGAACATAGAAAACCATCAAATACAGAAACATTCCTAAAATGTATGCACGTGTTATTCAATCATACAATGTTTTCATATTATTTCCAAAATGTGGCCACATGAATAACACAGTTTGAAAAATAGCGATAAACTAGTAGTAAATTCATTAGACGGGAATAAATTTATAACACTAGTCACTTGTCCACTTTTTTTTGGCAGGAGTCATTTGTCAACTTGAGATAAAAGATATATTACAACATAAAACTAACAGATAAATTTTAGTATACCTTGTTATGAGCAGCTGAGCCACCATACTGGAGTGCAAGTGTATCACCCATTATCTCATAAAAACCCATCAAATTATCAGCCAGAGGAGAATCCAGATCCACTTTGGCAACATCAATGAGTCCCAATGTATGGAGCTGACGCCCTAGAGCAGCCAATCCATAGGCATACTGCGCAACATTAGTGCGATCCAAACAATCTATGCAATTTGTCCTGAGAACACCTTCCTGAAACATGAGAGGCTTGACAAGGTAGTTCACTTCAGCTTTTCCACCATTTTGCAATACATCCATAACTTTTGCATCATTGATATCATCATTTTCAGGGTATAAGCTGCTAGTGTCATCCCTCCTACAGGTAAAACACAAACAAGATTTTTATAAGCTCAAATTCAGAGAACAAGTCAAGGTTCTTGGAGATGCTATGGCCTTGTATCAGTAAAGAAAATAGATGTGCATAAAAGGAATGATAAAAGAAAAAGAGGTCATGGGGTACGATAGCAGAAACAGGAGAGTTCTGGATGTGCAATAATAAAACATGAGGAGAACACTCACTGGAAGAACTTTGAATCAAATACTCCATCAAGTCCCAAGTTTGGCGTCACTTGACAATAAAGAAATCCAGTCAAATTCAATGCATAAGCGGCCACTTTTCCCAATAATTTAAGCACATTTGTCGCTTTGCTGCAGCAGTCCCAAAATCTCATTAAAAATTTTCATCACAAACAGATAAGCTTTTAGATAATGGAAGTCATTAAGTCAACTACCTTCTTGATAGTCTGTGTAGATCCCAATGTATAAATTTTAGCCGGTTTTCTTCAGATAGGTCCTTATTGATAAAATCAATGGCATTGGCGAACTCTGTACGAAGCAGAGACTCTCTGGGTTTTTTTTCTTGTGTCTGTTAAATAGTGAAAACGTAAAAATGGGGGATTAAAATAGAAAGCAAGGCATTGAATCTTGATGAAGCCTTGATACAAAGAAATTAATTAACCTTAACAAAATTTACTACAATCCAAAAAAACTAGATATAATAACTGACCTTAATCAAATTTAAGATAATTATTGGTTTCCCATATCGCTTGACCAAACTTTCAAAATGAAGACGTGTAGCTTCATAATTTACATCTTTTTTCTGCACTGAAAAGGAAGAAGTATATCAGCCCATAAAATTCATCTCTCAAATCAATTAGATGCCCTCCCTTCCCTCCTCGACTTAGGTATGGAGAACTTACATTTTATATCGGGCTTCATATTAAGGCGTGAAGTCTCTTGAGACCAAAAAAGAGGTATGGAACCTCTATTCTGCACAACAGAGCTTATTTGTGAAGGGTGTCCATTAGAGACATCTTCAAACACTAGCTGCTCTATTTCAACATCATTAGCAACTCTACCATTCTCATTTACTCCCCGCTTTAAGTACCTGGAACATAACATAAATGCTAATTGCTCAGAACAATCACAGTTTAGTAATGTCAAAAGCGTAATTACTATAATAGTAAGGAGCAAAATATTATTCTTTTTTTTACGAATTACATGAGTTGCCAGTTATAAAGAAACCAATAAAGCAATAAGTCATAGCAGTTCTTTGACGAGCTCAGACACCAATGGCACACTTACGCAGCTTCTTCCAGGGAATAAAACAGGATTGCTTTACATTAATTAGGATATTTATTTCTTTCCTTAGCAATACAGCAAAGAGAATAAATTACTAAAATAACCTTATAATGTTTATTTTCTTCTAAAATAGTCTGTGCAATGCTTTTCATTTTTCTACAAATACTGCACGGTCAGACTGATCTGCCACCTATTTTTCCCATCCGCTATACGAAATTTTTTTTCTAAACAACAGCTGAAATATCTTCATATATAGAAGGTTAAAAACAAGAAGCAAATGATGCCATTTTTCACGAATATTGCACATAAGAGCATAGTTTTCAAAACCGGACCGGACCGGCCGGTCCGACCGCGGAAAACCGGTTCAGTCTGTCCGGTTCACCCGGGTTCGCTCAACCGGCCGGTTGAACCGGACGGTTTTATCTTAAACCGGACCGGTCAAAATCACTTTTTTTTTTTTTGAAAATTTTTTCTGCTGGAGGGGGGATTCGAACCTCCTCCCCCCCATTAGGATACTAAACGCCTTAACCACCTGAGCTATAGTGGTTTCGTATTACTTTTATACAAAATATATATTTATTATATCTTTACTATTACTCACTCTTAAACCGGGTCATTCCGGTTTGACCACGGTTTGACCGCGGTCAAACCGCGGTCCAACCGGACCGGCCATCAATCCGGGTCGATGGCCGGTCCGGTTTTGAAAACCTTGCATAAGAGAGAAAAAACAGGTGGGACGTCGGGCTGGGAGTGGGTCCCACTTTTCAGAGCCACCAGAGCCCATCCCCCAGATTGATCTGCCACCTATATTCCCATCCGCTATATGAAAAACTTTTTCTTAAACAACAGTTGAGATATCCTTATATATAAAAGGTTAAAAACAAGAAGCGAACGGTGCCATTGCCATACATGACTACACAAGGTACAAACAATACAAGCAACCTATCTACCTGGTTCACCATTAACTAGCACCTGTTTTTTCTTCTCTTAGCAATATTGCAAACGTAATAAACTTCTAAAATAATACATTTACCTAGTCCCAGCATAATGACGTGAACGCCGCGCAATAAGTGTCAACTTAAAATCCTTTCTGCCAACTGAAAGCTTAGCCTGCATTGACCAATTCATAACCATAATGTATCTTCCACAATTGGAGAAATGTGTTATAGAGTTTAAGTTTTAATAAGGAAGCCTAAAAACTGACGTTTGTTCTGTATCCATGGTTCCACAAATGTGTGCCACTTTTATTCCAGTGAATTCAAACTGATTTTCGCAATGTCAAGCATTCCATCAGAAACAAAATATATAGTTGAATAATCACTTATACTCAAAGTTATCACAAGTGCGAAAAATTTTAAAATCTAGAGTCAATTTATGATTTTTTTATAATATTCAACTAGTGCATTCTGTTTGCTCATCAAACTACTCCAGAAACCCATCAATCATTAACGCTCAGGACTCACATTTCACATTCAGTCTGATGTAATGTATGTATATGTTATTTCAAACTCGGTCATGTTTGACTCTTGGTACATCATTAAAAAATTAAAGTAATAAAATTAGATCAGCAAGTCCAAGGTTCCCAGATTGCCGCTACTCAGCTGATGACACTTTGACTCACGCCGAACCCTGCTCTTAGAATCAATCTTCATGACAAACCAGAGCTAATACAGCTCAACTTTTAGCTCAGGAATGAATTTAGCTGAGTATAATCTGTAAGCATAGAATTGTAAATCATACACATTGCCTTTTTCATGTTTGCAACATATATCAATCACTCCTTACGTGATATTTATGGTTTATACCTTACCTCTTTATTACGGTAGTCAAGCTGCATGTTCACATTCTGACAGGACTACACAATCTGTACTACAACTAATTCCATTATCATCTTTCCAATTATGGAAATCCTATCAGAGGTTAGGTTGGACTCTTAATAATCCATATCTTCGAATATCATACCATTTATTACGTGCCTATTGGGATTCTTAACTAAGAATAATCCAATTAATTTATGTTATTATTAATCTTCTAATACAAATATTTTTCTTTTTGAGCTAATAATATATAAACTGTTAAGAGGTTGAATTGGAACCTTAAGTATGTATTTATGGGGAATAATGATTAAGTAAGGACTAACAAAGGGTATTTACTTGAATTGTCCATTTCATCCCTTTCAATTTTTATTTTTTGACGCATCCCCTTTTAATCTTAATTGTACCATAGATGTGCTAAGCAATATGAACCTGAATGTTGCCCTAGCTGAGCCTTGATGTTTCTTATTTCGGCCGAGCTCATACAATGGAGCCAAGGCTCAACTTGACCAAGATACCCTATCAACCTAAAAAAGTTTTCAGAATGCTTTATGACTATAAGGTGCATCTCATCCCTTCTATTTTTCAGTGTGGAGTGTGGACCTCATTTATGAAATTCTTAGCATCCAACGAATACTTGTGAGATGAGATAACACCACTTAGTTCCACCTTTTAGAATTTGGGAAGATTTGGACCACATTAGTGAAAATGTATTTTTAAATGCATGGCAATCTACATGAAGCCAATAGATAAGCATAATTTGTGTCCCACAGATTCATAACAAGGTGTTGATGCTAACAATCTACAAGAATCAGCCTTCTCAACGATAGTAATAACAAGAACCAAAACAACAACTGCACCATCCAAGTCACTTCCCTCAGTTAATTAATGTATCAAATGGAAATGTACCTGCTTAAAGAAGCCGTACACCAAAGCCACGGTCCATAAAGTATTATTGAGGTGATTTCGTATTCCACGTGTCAAAAACTCATTCCAGACGAACATTGTTTCATAGCGAACTTGCTCTGTGTCATTATCACATAGGTTCCTCTGCAAGCTACGCATAACATGGTACGAGTAACTGAAGAAGAAATCCTTTGTAAGATCCACTGTGCAGAGGAGCTTCTTGTATCTAATCGAGGATAAATAAGAACAAACACAAAGTACAAAAATAAATATCTAGTGATACAAGAGTTTACAGCTATCACTGATATGTAGAAATTCAATTAGCTACAGACATAATTCACCAAAAATATTAAGAGAGCATAATCTTAACTCCACAACTTCCCCGCTTAATTTATCTAATTTACAGATTACAGGTTAGAACATTAGTAGATGTAATTGTGAGATGCGTTCCACAAAACTGTACACTTGAAAACTAAAAAGTTGTAGGATATAATGCCTTGCAAATACTAGAAAATCAACATTCCGATCTTTTTTTTTGACAAATTAGCTCATGATGAAAGGCATAAAATAAACCTCCCTAAAATGCTTGTAGAGCACTCGTGGGGTACAACTTACTGTTCTTTGAGAAAAGTACAACCTTGGGATGCAAAAGTGTTAACACCATTTATCCACCATTTACATAGATTACTCGATTTATATGAAAAGTAAACAACTAAGTCAGAGTTTTCACTTTCCAAATAAAACACACATAATTCTGACTACTAATTTTTCAGAGTCCTTTGGATGTACAAAGTGGCCCTTACACATTTACATACAGTAAAATCATAAGACCTGTTTTCAATCTTAGAATAATTCATATTGAATTGGACATAAGAATTTGAGAGCGGCATCATCTCGCTCTTGGTGATAGAATATATTGTGTGACCACAAATTGCTCCAATCTTCTGTCTTTCTGTGATAAGAAGCATATAATAGGGCCCCAAGAACTTAATAAACCCTGAAAACGAAAAGAAATATATATACATGACATGTACTTCAGCAAAGTTCATTTAAAGAAACTTCTAAGTTATGCAACAAACTCAACCATGATATGCAATTAAATTTTATATACCAACAATCCCATAACAGTCGGTGACAAATTTCAGTCCACCAGTAGCTTTATTTCCTTCGTGGATCCTTCTCAAGAGATCTTGACATTCAACTTCAGAGTAAAATGTAGAGTCCTCGTGGATGTTCAACTCTGTTGGCTCCAGCCTGTCAATTTTCAAGACCCTCCAAAGCGATCTACGCATATTCCTCCCTATCATGTAAAACATCTGTCATACACACAATTAGTTATGGGTTCAAGTCACCATTTGAAATTCTCAAACATAATAAATGACATGGATTTAGATTAGAGATAACTTCAGGTGGCACAAATAGATGCGCCTAAATGGCGGAATGGAATGGATAGCACTCGCTCATTTCTCAAAGATAAAATGTACTCCCTCCATCCGGAATTAGAAGTAACATTTGGTGTATCCCCACGAGCAAAGCAGCGGGAAAAGGACCTGGTTAGTTGATTCAGACGACCATTGGTTACTTGATTAGGGTCCCCATGTGCTAGTTGACTCGGTAGGCCCACAAATCATCTTGTAGATTTTTTTTTTCTACAGTGTCCAATGGTTCATTGATTTCTGCTCTGCTGGGGAAGCTTACATTTTTAATAAATGAGGGATCTACACAGCTTATAATAGCTCAACATCAAGGAAAATCAGGAAAAACATGTATCTCTACTCAATTGTCAACTGTCACTAAAATTTCCAGGAAAACATGGAAATTGGTATTCCTAATAATTAATCAAGCCGAGAAACTTGGAAATACACCTAATTCAGAATTCCATAGAAATCAGATTCAAACTACATACACAAAAGAATTGCAAAGAAAAAGGTAAGATTAGAATTTGTACATACTGATTGAGTCTGATAGAGCTGGAACACCTGCAAGGAGCAGCTACCCTCCTGCTCCCCCTGGATCCGATAGCGTTGTTCATTCTCTGCCTCCATGATTCAGAATTCCCGAGCCTCGTCCGGGCTCGGGAAAGATCACAGGGGCATGCAAGGACCAGATCTCACGCCAGATTGAACCTCCAGAACCCGCTGGGCTGCTTCAAATACAGCATTGACGAGAATCGGAGCCTCTCCGCTTCCATTGACGAGAATCGAACAGAAAGAAAAAAAAAAAAAAAAACAGGACACAAAAGGGAGACGAGAAAGGAGCTTGTCTCTCGTAGATTGACAAATAAAGGTCGTGCAAGTCGAGGGATCGGAAAAAGCTTCTTAGTTCTTGCGTCCTCCTGTTGTTCGTCTGTTGCGTCTTCGACTGGGGCTTCCAGAAGAATTTGAAGTTGCGACGAATCCAGCTGCGGAGTCGTGACGGAGAATTCGCAGGCGAAATTAGAGGAAGAAAGAGAGAGAGAAGCGAAGGGACAACTGGACAAGTGATCAGACGCCTCCTGGAAATGGCAAGTCAACTCGTGGAAGAAAGGGGGTGGGTGCTTTCTTTATAATCATAGCCCCGAAAAGCAAATGAATTAACGAAGAAATGATACAACGGATGCAAATGATTGGAAGGGTAAAAAAGGTGCGATCTATTTTTTAAGTGATGCAGAATAGTGTGATTTAACGAAATGATTTGGTGGAGGAAAAAAATAGTGTGAGTTTAGTTGAGTCGTGGAACCCACGACTAGCTAAGAGAATGGTAAAAGCTTCTATGCATAACTAAACATCATCTCATAACCTTTTTACAACTTATATCACAAGCAAAATTAGCAGATGAGTTATAAGAAGCTTGTGATAGTTTTCCAAGTATCTAGCCAAGCCAAATGGAGCAACTAGCATGGGCCACACATTTTTTCCCACACGTGATTTGATGTATTCCTTTTTTTGGCTGAAAGATGTATTCCTTTATTGAAGCTTCCTTTGCATTAAAAGAAGTTCTATAAGTGCCTTTTTACAAAAAAAAAAGTTCTAAATGCCCGGCCTGGTCACATTATAGTCCTATTAAAGTAATTATAGCATTTGGGTATTACTTTCTGAAGCACTGGTTTCCTGTGACATACGAAGTGACGACCTACATTTTGTGGGGAATAAATACAGAATTATATTTGGAGTTCTATATTGTTGGTCACTTGGGCAGAGAAATACAGTTTTGTACTTGGTCGATTTTCTGCAGGTGAATGGGGCACGAACGGTGCATGCCATGTTATCACACATTCCTAGCGCTGTTTTGCTGTGATACATGGCACAAAACATCCTATAGGCCATTCTCATCCTCTCGTGAAACAAAACATGCGAGACCAACTAGCTTCCCTCCTTTTAAGTACATTTATCAGATTAGCTTCCCGAGTAACCAGAAAGAGGGTGAAAGGCCGTCACTACAGAGCTATTTTTTTGTTTATAATGATGGTAACCTATCGTTCTACAAAGCCCCTGCCGGTTGCATTGGTTAGTAAACGAGCCAGTTAAGGTATGTACAGTAAGAGTGCTTTTCTTTTTCTTCCCATTTTTTGATTCCGGCCTTTGCATACAAAATTTTACAATACTAGAACTCTTTTTTACTGATACAAACAATACTAGGGCTCTTGGGCTTGTAAGACTAAGGAGCTGTTTGGGTACCCATTTGGTATTTGAGTTAAAGGCCATTTCCCTCATTCATTTATCTTAAATGAAATGATAGGCACCACCATGCTTGACAATTAACGCTATTTAAATTACATAGAACGTTGATACATTGTACACCCCATCTTGCGCAGAGGCACCGCCACGAATATGATTGACAATAGACGCTATAGTGAGAGTAATGCTGCAATTATCCTTTTTTTATATACAATTGTACCGAAAATTAGATTCATATCATTGTGGGTAAATTGTATAGATTTCGCTGGAGATGTGACTGTGTGATGTGACTGATTCGAAGGAGTCCAGAGGGAGGAAATAATGCAAGGCAAGAATATGCCAACTAATTGGAGAGGACAAACTACGCATTTACATTCTGGGCCGCGTGCTTACCTGTAAATTGTAATAGATCAAAGATTATGTTCAAAGAAACGAAATTCCATGGGATATTTTTTATATAGTATGGAATCAATTCAATGCATTTAAAAAAGAGACAAGTTTATATGAGACAACTCTCACACAGCTCGCATGAGTCAAGTCATCTCGAGCCGTTAGATTTTTATTTGACGGTGATCGTCAAATCAATGGGCTGGTAAGTGTAAATCACCACCTACCTTTGATGCCGTCAGACCAAGATCCGATGGCGCAAGGTTAGTTGGTTCATGCAAACAACATGAAAGAGTCTCGTTCAAACTTTTCCCTTAAAAAAAGCGGCATCTATTTTTGTTGTTGAGGAAATCAAAGACTCTAGAAGAAGTTCGCACATTTTTGTAAAGCCTTAAAGTGGTGGACCTTTTGATCGAACAGCTGGGAGCCTGTGACATGATTTATCTCGGCGGACAAGCAATGAGACAACATGTGAGTAAGCTGTACCCTTAAAAAGACCTTTCCTGGTGGAGCACGTGAAGCGCGAGGATGATGGAAAATCCCTAACATCTATATTCAACGAATCGTCTCGTCAATACTATAATTTCGTTAACAAAATGTGGGCAAGCCATCTGCCAGTGAGGTTAGTCACAAATGAGAAAACAATTATAGTAAAATAGATGACAACATAACAATAATAGTAAAATACTCATCCATCATGTTCATAGTCGTACGAAGAAGCAAGGTCCCTTCCCAAACCTTGTCCACAGCCCACAGGTGCAACCTCATCAGAGTAGATAAGAGTGTGATTACTTTGATATTGTTAGAAGTGGATATATTAACCCATGTTAAAACCCACTTATATTGATGTGAATGAGTGAATTGGGTGAAGGATGAATAGTCCTACATCCACACCAAAGAGGAGTTGTGGATGGTATATAAGGTCCAAGGTTGGCTTTAGAAGTTAGGCCCAAGGGCCACCCCACTTTTGTGGGGGAGAGCTAGTTGGGCTAACCCACACGCGCGCGCCGCCGCCGCTGTCCGGCCGGCCGGCTCGGTTCGGTTCGCACGCGGGTCGGGTCGGGTCAACAAAATAATATTATTTTGGGACAAATTCAATTGGTTTGGTTTTCTAAATTTATTTTGGTTCAACCAAAATGGGTCCGATACAACGGATGTTGAAAAAGACACTAGTGAAAACCAAGAGGGAGAAGATGATGAACCTAGACGTAGTAAACGTGCTAGAACATCAAAATCCTTTGGTCCAGATTTTCTAACTTATTTGTTAGAAAATGAGTCTCAAAGCTTTAAGGAAGCCATGTCCTCTCCTGAAGCACAATATTGGAAGGAGGCTGTAAATAGTGAAATTGAATACATTATACAAAATCACACTTGAGAGTTGGTAGATCTACCACCAGGGAGTAAACCTCTCGGATACAAGTGGATCTTCAAGAGGAAGATGAAGGCTGATGGATCAATTGACAAATATAAAACAAGACTTGTTATCAAAGGATACAAGCAAAAGGAAGGTCAAGATTATTTTGATACATATTCACCAGTCACGAGAATAACTTCCATTAGGATGTTAATTGCTATGGCTGCTTTGTATAATCTTGAAATACATCAAATGGATGTAAAAACAGCATTCTTGAATGGTGACTTGAATGAGGAAATATATATGCAACAACCTAAAGGGTTTGTTGTACCAGGTCAAGAAAACAAAGTGTGCAGACTTGTTAAATATCTTTATGGGCTTAAACAAGCGCCTAAGCAATGGCATGAAAAATTTGACAAAATGATGATGTCAAATGGATTCAAAATTAATGAATGTGACAAATGTGTTTATGTCAAAGCTAGACCTGAAGGCTACATTATTGTATGCCTCTATGTGGATGATATGCTTATTATTGGTAGCAATGATAATATCATTAAAGCTACTAAGAGGATGTTAAACAAACAGTTTGACATGAATGATATTGGTGTTGCAGATGTTATACTAGGGATGAAAATCACTAGAACATCTGATGGATATGCGTTATCTCAATCTCATTACATTACAAAAGTCCTAGACAAATTTAATGAGAATGATAATCGTCCAGCGAGAACACCTGTAGATGTGACATTACATTTAAGCAAAAACACGAGTGAGAGCATATCACAACTCCAATATTCTCAAATTATTAGAAGTCTCATGTACCTCATGAATTGTACGAGACCAGACATTGCATACTCAGTAAGTAAGCTGAGTAGATATAATAGCAATCCAGGGGAAGACCACTGGAAGGCTCTAGTCAGGGTTCTTAGATATCTAAGATATACTTTGGACTATGGACTGCACTATACGAGATATCCAGCAATACTAGAGGGGTACTGTGATGCAAATTGGATATCTGATACAAGAGACTCCAAATCCACAAGTGGATATATTTTTACTATTGGAGGTGCAGTAGTGTCTTGGAAATCTTCTAAATAAACGTGCATTGCGAGATCCACAATGGAATCAGAATTCATTGCACTTGATAAAGCAGGCGAAGAAGCTAAGTGGCTTCGTCATTTTTTAGAAGATATTCCAATGTGGGGGAAACCTGTGCCACTTATATGTATCTATTGTGATAGTCAATCTGCTATAGGAAGAGTACAAAATAACTTGTATAATGGTAAGTCTAGACATATACGTCGGAGGCATAATACCATAAAATAATTGCTCTCTAGTGGAATAATTTCCATTGAGTATGTTTGGTCAAAAGAAAATATTGCGGATCCGCTAACAAAGGGTTTGACCAAAGAACAAGTGAGCAATTCATCGAGGGGAATGGGCTTGAAGCCTATACATTAAGAATCACCATAATGGCAACCCAACCTAGTTGACTGGAGATTCCAAGATCTAGGTTCAAAAGGGACAACCGAATTGTGGGGGATTCAAGGGGAATCACTATGGAGATAAAATCTCGTTCCCATTCCTATGATGAGATAGTGATGCCTACTGAATGAATCAGGATAAGCTTTACTTTTAATGGTTCTCATAGCTTGACTTAGTTCGAGTGGGGTATTGCAGGATGCTCCTAATGAGAATCACCTATATGAGTGTGAAGGGGCCACTTCTATGAGGATTTTAAGGCTAAATCTTCTAGAGCACTCATGAAAACCAGGTTTGTTCGGGGCCAAAATGAACAAAGTCATGAGAACCACAATGTGTCTGAGAAGTGATTGTGTGACTTCTATTGTCTTGGTTTACACAAATGGCTGAACAGTTCAAGACATCACGTTCACTGATTAGCCCGTAAACCCGATAGTCTTCACAAGTGAAGGTTCAAAGCCGAAAGCTACCTCTCTCCCATGCATGATCTTCTCAATATTTGCTTTCACAAGTTTTTTGCATAGTTTTTGCATATGTTATCCAGCCAATTCTCATTCATGTGGGAGATTGTTAGAAGTGGGTATATTAACCCATGTTAAAACCCACTTATATTGATGTGAATGAGTGAATTGGGTGAAGGATGAATAGTCCAACATCCACACCAAAGAGGAGTTGTGGATGGTATATAAGGTCCAAGGTTGGCCTTAGAAGTTAGGCCCAAGGGCCACCCCACTTTTGTGGGGGAGAGAGATGTTGGACCCATGCACCTAGGTGGGCTAACCCACACGCGCGCGCTGCCGCCGCCGTCCATCCGGCCGGCTCGGCTCGGTTCGGTTCGCACGCGCGGCCGGCTGGGCCGGGTCGGGTCGGGTCGGGTTGGGTTGGGTCAATAAAATAATATTATTTTGGGACAAATTCAATTGGTTTGGTTTTCTAAATTTATTTTGGTTCAACCAAAACAGGTCCGGTTTAGTTTCTTATGACCGTTAACGGACGGACGCGTCCGTTTAATGGGAAAGGGTGTGTTTTCAACGGGTTTTCTATAAAGCTTGAGAAAACTGGTTTTTCTGTATGGATTTTTTTTTCTTGCACTTCATCTTCTTCCTTTCTCCACTCTTCTGTGAAAGCATAACACATCTGTGGTTCGCTGCGTGTGCTGTTTGGAGTGCTCTTACAGTACGTGGTTGATCGTCTTATCCTGGGAGGCAGACGCTCACGAGTCCTAAGCACCGTAGGGAGGGCGCATTCTGTCTTAAGGACAAAGTGCTTCGCTTGATTCGATCATAACCTTCTTCTAACGGATTTATTATCATCTTTGCAAAGGTATACAGATCTATCATCCTTAAGGCAGTAGCAATAGAATAAAATTATTAACAGATATGACCTATGACATATGAACGAATGAGCGGATTGAACTGAATCAGATGCTCGTGATGGATCAATCTGATCAATTGCTGATTTCACCCGGCGCTTGCTGATGGAATGTGGTTCATTCCATCTTAAGGAGTTGGCATCCACAAGCACGGACACATGGGTTTAGATCCATTTAACTTGAGCTGGAACTGGATTCGTCTAATCAACAATAATTGAATCGAAGATGGCGACAAACAGAACCGATATGTTTGTCAATTCTCCACCCCGATCTTCTTCTACCTATCTAAAGGTTAATGATATTATTACTCCACTTACATGGCACCAAACCACAATATGGATTCATGTGGTGAGGAGTGGGTTCTTGTGCCAATTAACTTTTCCCCATGGAGAACGAAAATGAAGTTAAAAAGTAGAATAGTAATATCTCATTAGCTTATTTAAAGGCTTCGGGTAGACGGCTGATCACACAACTCTCGGCAATTAAGCCAAGAGCCAAGTAGCCACCTATATTTAACACGTACAAATGTTCATGCACCTCCCACTTCTTTTTCTTTCCTTGTAACATAGCACTGTACATAATAGAATGACACTGGACCCCACTCGTACATGGATGGCCATATTCATTCTCTAATTCTTTCGGGGGCAGAGAATGGGAGTTGTCAAGTATATAAAAAACAAAGAGAAAAAGAATGGACTTATCCTCAGATTCCTAAATGAATGGACTTATCCTCATATTCCTAAATGAGTACTGCTATATCTCCTTCCAAAATCTCACTTTAAGAACACACTGTACATTACTCTTCCTAAATGTTTATGTCTTCCTAAATGAAAGTTGATGCTTGAAAGTGAGGAAAAGGCCCAATTCAGATCACAATGCACAGGCCCATGTGAACTTACTATTCCAACAAACATAAAAGTATTTTTCTTTATATAAAAAATATTTATTTAGATTAACAAAATTGAGGAAGAGCCTATAAGAAAAAAATTTAAGGTGGATAAGTTAGTTAACCATAGGAGATAAAATTATAAATAAAAATATTCATGAGAGTTTAATAGTAACTTATTTAAGAGAGAAGTTGAAGGAATGTGAATGTAAGTTAGTTGTCCATGAGAAGATTAGAACGGATACTTGTACGTGTAAGTAATGTTAAAAGAGGGAGATAAACACTTAAAGAACTTAATAAAATTAATAAAAAAATAATTTTACCATCTCTTACACAAAAGTTGCACAGAAGAAGCATAACTAATGGTATAACATCTATGTTGAGGACCTCGAATAGTTAAAAAATGCACTATTTAATTATATGATTACAAGGAAGAGTCCTGAAGATGCCAAACCTAGACCACAATACACGGGCCCAGGAGGCAATACGGTTGTGACCAACTTTGCGATTCGAAACAAGGGAGCCTGGATTCTGGAACGTGGCAGATCGTCAACTTCCCAAATTGCAAACGCAGGCTCAGCGTCGACCGGGCACGACCAGGTTGAGCTAGCGTCGGACTCCAGTCCGAGAGGAGCCCGATCATTCATCCGTCTCTACGACATCATCAAGCTAGTCAGAAGGAAGTTCTCACAAGTGGGTTTCAACAAAAAAGAAGGTTTGATTAGAAAAACTGCCGTGTGCATCTTTCATTTCGGTCTCATGTGCATCATTTCAAGCAGGGCGTCTTTAAGATCCTTATTTTATCTTCATTTGCCACCAAAATTGTTCTTTTCATTGAATCCCAAGTTTTTTTTATAATAATCATTGAATCCCGAGTTGCTTCCAGCTGATAATGCTTAGATTGTCACTGCTAGGTAGATAAGATGGCGTTGCTTATGTCGTGCCATCCATTCATGGATTTAAAAGCGCTACCTACGAGCAATCGGAGATTATGCAGACATCAGTTTTCTGAAGGCTATTGCATTAACTTCATCGGTGGGCTAGTCTTGAACAAAGCCGTTTCCTTTACGCACAGAAATGTCAGTCTATCTCGTAGGCAACGCTCACCCAGATGCTCCAGGATCGCATGGTCGAGTTTTGGAAACCAAAGCGCCTTTGTGGCAAGGCCTTTGAACAATATGGTTTCAGATAACTATGTAGGGCGGAGCAGCTATAATGATAAAATCTATACAAGGTTTGGTTCATGTTTGGTCATTCCTCCACCCAATCTTAAGAAGCCTCGTGCCATAATAAAATTCTTGGGTGGTGCTTTTGTTGGAGCAGCTCCTGAAGTTACTTACAGGTAGCTATTATTAATCTAATGACTTTTGCACAGTTAATTGATTTATATAACTATGCATTCATCGTATCTGAAAACTATTTCACTTTACGTACCAAATGCAAATCATATCTTTGTGGGTTAGTTGATTATATTGTTGTTTCATTCATTTGCAGCCATCTGATGTATCTTTTGGCAATGGAAGGGTTTCTCGTAGTGTCTGTTCCATACAACGTGACATTTGATCATGCCAAAGCTACTCAAGATATATATGAGAGATTTCATGCATGTATGGATACGCTTTCAATGTCTGGACTCCCTTCTGCTGAGTTATCAGCAGATGAGATAACTCAACTTCCCCTGTATTCTGTTGGCCATAGGTAAGTTCATTCACATTTCATTAACTTTTTTATGCCTTTCCATTATCTGATCGGCTAATTTTGTTGAACATATTTTTTCTGGGAGTCTATTTTGCCCCTGCTAGATTCTAGTAGTCATGCAAGCTCTTGCATTGAAATAAATTTGTTGCCTTTTATTGTAAACATCCCATTCCTGGGGACAGAGCTCTAATTGTCATCATCTTTCTTATCCCAGCTATCTGGAATTGGAAACATCATACGATTTTTAAATTTTATTAGAATTTAGAGTGAAAAAAAGCCGCTTATTAGAATCATTATTTTGGTTGTTCAAATTTTTTTGAGGTAGTCAAGGCTCTTGTTAAGCATTGATATTTTTCACATCTGTTGTGGCACAAAATGGTATAAAAATCGAAATTCACCATTCAGGGCGTTGCAATGGCATACAAAATTTTAATATTTTGCATGGCCATGGAGTACATCTTTTACAACTATCTAATGGAGCCAACATCAAATTCTTAATTCAATATTTATCATTTTCCATTGATGTGATCCTCAGACGCTACAATTGCTGGGCAGAATGTTGTGCAATAAATTAGAATATGCTTATCCATGTGGTCTATTCAAATTTTAAATTCTTTGTGATAGAATAGAAAATCTAGTTCTCAATGCTTCTCCACATTAACACTTTGGGAGTGGACATATTGGTGAATTGTGACGATTTAGAAATATCCAATTTTTAGAAAAACATAGGATTTTAACTTCTGCGTTCTTTGTTGTTCTCTATTTTCATGTTGCTTCAACTCAGTCAATAGCACCTAGTCTTATAACATCCTTATTCAAGCAGATAGATTCGCATCAATCATTGCATAGAAAGCGACTTAATTAACAACATCTCATACTTATTGTTTATAGCAAGTGATATTTTCAGTTGGGTGGAATTTCTATTCCCAATGAAAATGGTATTTTTCATGCAAAATTTTGCCCATAGGAGGAAGTGATTGAACGATGTGATTTCTAGGTTCTATGCTGTCAGCAGTTATTTATGCACCTACTCTGTATTTGATTTAATTGTTAGTTCCCACCTGTGCCTTTTTCGATTTTTTATCAAATATGGTCGAATATTTCATATGCGATTCCTTTACTTGAATGTATTTAACAGTAATGGCGCACTACTTCAGTTGCTCACTGGGAGCTACTATTCAAAAAAGATTCCTAAGGTTGGTTGTTCTGCAATTTTTGGCCTTTGATGAACTTCCTGTATTTGTTACACATTGAATGGCTTATGTCAGAAGAAAGCATACCACAATATTGTGCAAGCACAGTGAAGATTCTGAGTTCTCCTTTAGCTTATTGTGGCTGAAGTTAGCATGGAGACTACTAACAGGCATCAATTTTTTCCTGTGGAAGGCTAATGCCATAATTTCCTTTAACAACAGACCAGCTTCAGAGGCTGTTCCATACTTCGAGCAGGTAATTGCAGTTAGTTGTTCATCAAGATAGTGATTCTCTTCGTTTGATCAATAAATTGACATCTTTAGCTGTCCAAGTGTTAGTGATTGCGTAGAAAAAAAAAGGTTTTGAGTTAGTGATGATGTTTTTTTAGTTCTTTTGTTAATATCCTACTATGCAGACATTGAATTACCGGGCTGGGAAGCAGCCCTGGAAATTCTTTGCACTCCTATATGTTGTACATCTGTACAGGCCACGTTGTACCCTTGGAGTATTTTAACTACGTTCCCCTCAGTAGTTCATTTTTATTCCACACAACTGCCCTTGGAGTGAATGTAACTTGGTCGCTTTTTTAGACTTGTGAACTCAAAACTAAAAGTATAAAAGACATTTTATTCAGTATAACCACGTTTTCTATACTTAATCAGCATAACCATGTTTTTTTTTCACGACTTCATGCAGTTTGGTCCAATGGTAAGTCAGATGATGCCGCTTGTGGAAGCATCCCCTCTCTCGGAATTTGTCAGAAACACTTCAGGTATTCTATTGCATCTAAAAAGGTGCTTCATAGATGAAAAGTATCCGGAACCTGTATAAAATTTAAAAGCCTTGAAGTATGGCTTCAGCTTTTTTTTTTTTTTGAGTTCTTTGCTGCCAATGACTCTACATTGTTCTGTATGATGACGCTGACATTTGATTTAAATTCTTTAGAAGCATAAACTTACGTCCATACAAAATTTTATATAAGACCTGAGTTTAGAGTTCCATGCTTTCATGGTGTAAGTGAAGAACGATCAGTCACTGAACTCATTCTTTTTAGGTGATGCATTGAAGACGATCTTTGAAACTGCTGGAGCCATGATTCAGCAATATGATAAAGAGGTCATGGTATCTTTAACTCAATTCCTGGAGCAACTGCCGGCTGTAATGAATCAGGTCTATAATGCTCAAATCCTTTTGATTGACTCAAGCAACAGCTACTCGTTTGGGTCTAATTGGGGAGCGATTTTTTATGTATATCGCCAGGTTACTCAAGGAGTATCAGAATTCACGCCAACACCATCTGAAAATCGTGATTACTTCAAGAAATTTTACAACGTACCACACACGTTACTGGTATGTGTCCCCATCTTTTTATCTTTAACTAGGCACTGCAAATCCCATCAAGATATCCTATTAGAAAACTGGATTTGTTCCCTTCAGGTGAAATTCAATTTCGATACAATTGATGAAACGGACCTTCTTGAAGAAGTTTTAAGACCCCGGGTCGAATCTATTGGTGGAAAAATGGAGAAGGTTATATTAACTGGTACCCATATCACTCCTTGTGTGCAGGTTAGTCCAACAAACATACAGCATATACTCTTGTATACACTCATGGGCACGAAACATACATCGTTTTTTAACATAATTACGACGCATGCACAACTATACACCTTTTTATACATGTGCACACACGCACATACATGTCCCCCCTCTCAATTCCTTTTGCCCTACCAGTCACTTATATCTCAAGTTAAAATTATGATTAGGACGTAAGATGGCAAGTTGGTGATGTGTACACTCCGGCAGATGCCATTGCTCAGGGCTTGAAGTCTCTATCAGTAAGTGATACCAAGGCGCTAGCGCGAACAATTTCTGCTTGGTTTAATGATCTTGGAAGTCGTCACGAATGAAATCAATGATGATTGCCAACTCTCCCTAAACACCCACCACAATCATATCTCTTGATAGAAGAATGCATAAGAATGTAAATAACAGAGAACTTTTGTACGTCAACTGTCTCCAAAATATGGTCTTATTAACGATGGAGATAATTTTGCTTTGCTATTCACCAAATGCACTTTGGACGTTAATTTTCAATCAGTTTATTTTCGTTAAAACAGTCAAAGCAGGTGTTCTATGATTTAGAACACAATGCTCGAGATCACAGAATCAATGGGAAAAAGGAAAGGACATGCAGAAGTGAGGAAAGTGTTCTTTGGCAAAATATTCAGCATACCTGTTTTAACAGAGAAGGTACCATCAACCATTTAATCGCTCCGCGGCTAGAGCAACAAATAGAAATGTTTTCTAGCTATGACTTACGAGCAACAGAATTCTTAAATGCCAGCTGAACGATTCATACTGCATACTGAAAAAGAGGCATTAAACTGATTCTACCTTCGTACTTTCCATCAGTTGTTCATTGTTTACAAAATATAAAGAGCACATCTTTTTTTTTTTGAGACATAAAAAGCACATCTTACATCTACTGGCTAGGTCTACAGAACATGTTGGATGATTTCCTGAAGCCTCCACAAAGCTACACTACAATGTCTACAAAATCCTGCCACCTTTTTCCTTGGACCGGATCCAACTTCCTACTACTGCCTTCAGCTCTTCACGAAACAGTAACCTCTACGGTCTTGGATTTAGGCGGCGGCGGCCGCTTCTCCACCGTCACTGTTAGCACCCCATTTTCACACTTGGCGGAAATCGCCGAGGTGTTGCAGTTCTCCGGCAGACGAAACTTCCTCAGAAACTTCGGCGCAGCTTTCCTCTCCAGACGTAAGTACTTGCATCCTTCATCCTCCCCGTCCTCCCGCTTCCTCTTCCCATTGTTGCTCTTAACCACCAGCGTGCAATCATCCTCCAGCGTCACCTAATCAAACGTAAGCGAGATTGTACAAAATTAGCATGGAAACTTCCATGGCATCTGGTGGAGACGAATGGATGAAGAAGGGTAGTGATTTTCTCACCTGAATGTCGGATTTGGATAGGCCTGGAACGTCGACGAAGAAGACGAATTCCTTGGTTGTCTCGAGGATGTCGACGGGAAGGTTCGACATTCCTCGGTTGTCCCTGTTATCCTCAGACGGGGAAGAAGAGAATATTTTCCCTAGGCTTCCTGGAAGATGAAGCAAATGATCGGCCAGACTCCCATTGAAGTTACTGGAATCCACTACCGGGCTCATTTTTCTCCGTCCTAATTCTGAAACATAACCAGTGAAACGACAACGATCATATCAATGCTTCACGACCAGAAAAAACCGTAGAAAGGCAAGCACTATTCAATCTTTCAGAGAAAAAAGCAGTGAGTTTGAAGTAGGGAGATAGTATACCTCGTCTGGGAGCTAGACAAGTTGTTGGGAAGAGATGGTGGCAGCAACCAAAGGGTCTTCAAAATGAGGAGGCAAACGACTGGGCGGGGGAAGAAGCTGTGGGAGGATCTTAACCACACTGGAAGAACGTTCCAGAGAAGAGTGGAAGAGAGGAACGATCGAGAAGGATCCATGCTGCCACTCCGCCTTCCGATCGCTTCCATGTGGACGGAGAAAGATGGCCTGCACTTACACCAGTATGTGGACGAACGCCGCCCAAGTTCAGCCTTATAGAATTTAAATCCTTATTGTACATGACTGTGACCTGCATCAAGGAAAACAAGCCTCGAATTAATGTACTGACCTCTCTTACTTGGGGGATGTTCGTTCATGAATTTGGCTCCAAACTAAGCATGAATTAGGATAGAATAATTTAAATCATGTTTAGTTTAAGAATTTGGTTTAAGAATTTGGACTGAATATAAATTTCAAACTGAGAGAGTATTTTTCCCCATTCATGCTTAATTTGCTAATCCCTTCATGCGGAGATTCACCAAATTAAGAGTGAATTGTGAATTTTCAATTCAACAACCAAATTACATGCCCATTTTACACTAATTCAGCCTTTCACAAACCAAACAGCCTCTTAGCAAGATGCCTTGAAGATTTGTTGGTAGGAAGAGAATTGTTAAGAGCCACCTCGGCTATTGAATGCTCTATTTGTCTTAGTGTGGTGCAAGAAAAAGACGTTGTAAGATTTTGCTATTAGAATTGGAAGATACCTTCAGGCTTCAATCAAAGTACATGGTCTCAGGGACGCTCTTGTGACTAGGGATGGAAACAGGGCGGGTTTGGGCTGGGTATTTTAATTTATCAAACCTATAACCGTCCCAAACCCACCACGGGTCCAATTTTAAAGACCCGAAACCGCCTCGGTACCAGAATTTGAAGCCCAAACCCGCCCCGCCCCGCCCTGGTACCAGAACCTATATATATTATTCATAAAAAATTTAAAAAAAGTTACTAGTTTGGAGATATTAAAGTTTATATATATGGGAAAAGTTTAAATCGCCCTCATATAGCTTATATGAGGCCACTTTGAAACGTAGCCCTTCGATCTTGATCTAACGGCTATATATAGCCATAATGATCTCACCTACTCCTTGATGTGACACACTCACCTACCCACTGATTTAATATCCATCCTCCGATCGGAATCCAACGGCTATAAGAATTGGCCTCATGCTCCTTATATGAGAACGATCTCATGTAAACCCCTCTCTCTCTCTCTCTATATATAGGAAAAAGTTTAAATGAGATCGCTCTCATATTGCTTATATGAGGTCACTTTGAATCGTAGCCGTTGGATCTTGATCTGATGGCTACAAATATCCATAATGATCTCACCCACTCTTTGATGTGACACACTCACCTACCCACTGATTTGATATCACCATCCGATCGGAATCTAACGGCAATAAAAATTGGCCTCATGCTTCTTATACGAGAACGATCTTTGATGTAACGTCCATATCTCCACAAATGCAAATTTCTTCATGGCAGATCTTCTTGCCAATTTTGGAGCTACCCAATACTCAGCATAGTGGTTTTAACATCCACCTAAACATATTCTTCATTCTCTTCATTTGGATGGAGTAGGACAATTATTTTCCCGCTTAAAGGGGTGTTTGGCAACAAGGATTTGGACCATGTGATTCATAGAATCATGCAATTTGGTCCAAACCTACGTTTGGCAACATGTTTTTGGGCAGGATTTGATTTTGGCCAAGTCACACCATAAATCCCATTATTTGGTTTATAACAAGAAAATGGATGAATAGTCATTTACACAATCATAACCCCAAACAGAAAATTCTACTATCCCCACACATTAAAATTCACACAATCTCACTCGTAAAATCATATTATTTCCAAACACAAATTTTCAAATACAAATCTCATCTACAAATGATGAAAAAGGGCAGCCTCCCAAATAGGTTTTTAGTGGAAAATGTATTCAGCCAATGGGTATCCTCATGCATTTGCTTCAGATCATGATAATGTGAAGTAAATTTCCATACGAGGTAGTCCAATAGGCAGTGTATGATAGATAAGTTTCCCAAAAACTCTTGAGTTGTTAGGAATGGATGATCTTGCGTGTGTGTGTGTGTATATATATATATATATATATATATCGCCATTAGATTCCGATCGGAAAGTGGATATCAAATCAGTGGGTAGGTGAGTGTGTCATATCAAGGAGTGGGTGAGATCATTATAGATATTTGTAGTGGTCAGATCAAGATCCAATGGCTACGATTTAAAGTCGCCTCATATAAGCAATATGAGAGCGATCTTATTTAAATTTTTCTCTTATATATATATATATATATATACGTTGTGATTAAGCGTAATCATACCCAGAGAAAATTATTAGGCACATGTTGCGCACGGGAAATTCATGCTCACCACCTAATCACCGATGGCTGATTGACACCACCTACGGGCCCATAAATTGGATTTCGTATAAATCACGCCATGAGCATGATATCCAGGTACATACGGTGACAGAATTAAAATGCGTCTTGACAAAAGGGACAACTGGTGATGATTACGAGACAGGAGCTTGTATTTACAAATGGTTAGACTTGAGCTGACAATGGTTAGGACGTGGGAAGGATCTCAACCGCGCTGTTTCTTCTTGTAATCAAGTGTTCCCTCTGTTCAATGTTCAATATTTGTAAAACACTGGTTTATTATTATATGGCTGTCCTGGCTTCTTCGCAACCAAAACACGAAAGAGAGGGGGGTGAGACCTCTGTTTTTCTATGACCCTTAGAGTTCAATGAATGAGTCCATTATTATAGGACTAATGTTATCCATCGGTAGCCTGGGCGGCGGCTGCCCAAGATTTAGTGATGGGGCCCACAGTTTTGATGATTGGGCCCAAAGATTAGAACCAATTAAACTTGTGGGCCCTACCTAAAGCCTAGGGGTGCGTTTGTTTACTGATTATTTAAAAAAAATCAGGCTGATTCGGCATGATTCTTATAATTGGCGTTTGTTTACTGATTTGACTGATAGGAGCTGCTGATGGTGATAGGTGAAAAAAAATTACCTATTTTCACTTATCAGCTGATAGTGTGTTTGGTTATTAATTTACTCAATTTTTACTCCTGACGATGAAAACTGAAAAAAATCAGCAAATCACCCCTAAATAGGTGATTTTGCTGATTCTCATTCGAATGAGCATCAGCCTGAAAATTTTTTCCTCGTCACCTCCACCATCGCCACTGCCCACGGCCGGCACTAAGCACCACCCACCACCACTACCACCGTCTACCGCCGCCGCCACCCACCGCCCACCACCATCGCCGGCCACCGTTGTCGCCACCACCCACCACCATCACCGCCGCACCCCACCACCATTGCCGGCCACCACCACACCCAACCGCCGTCGCCGTCATTGGCCACCCGCCACCACCCACCACCACCATTGCCGCCGTCGCCGGCACCACCCACCACGAATGCCGCCGCCCACAGCTACCACCTGCCATCCAAAACATATATTTTTCACCGACTTTACCAAACATAAATCACACGTGATTTTTTTTAGGCTCCCAAACGCAAATCACCAATCAAGAGTCAGGCTGATGGTGAAAGACTGAAAATATAATTAATTTTAAGTTCCCAAATGGGTTTTTTACAATCAGAAAATTCACCTTGATTATTTTCAGCCTGAATTTTTTTTTTCGCTTTTCACTATCAGTTTCCAAACGCACCCTAGGTAGCCACCGGCCCCGGCTCCCGGGTTATAAATTTTTTTTATATATAGGGTTTGGGGCGTAAAAAATAAGCATTATCCAGCTGAAATAGGTGTGAAATGTTTCAGCTTGTTAATAGATTATCCCAAAAATCCATAACCAACTAGATTTTTTTAGGATGAAGTTGATTTTTCATGAACCAAACGGCTATATTGATGACTTTGCTCCCTCACGACCAAAAACACGGAAGGGGTGGTGAAAGCTTTATTTTTTTCTACCGGCCTTAGAATTTAAGGATGAATTTCCCAACCTTCAATCAAGCCAGCCCACCCACGTTATCTACAAGTGGTGGATGTTCACCGTCTAAAAATACATGGATGGTGGATAATAACCGACCATGTGAAGGGGTGGGGGTTGGCTATGAACTATACTACTCATCCTAAATTAAACTCGTGTTTGAATGCAGCCATGCTTCATTGAATGAAGGAAGTATTCGGAAGTCGGCTCCTCTTTTGTTTTCTTGCAGAAAGGTGTGCTAATTGTAGATGAAGATTCACCTAAAAAAGCTCAATCAATCACTTGTTGCATCATTCATAAAATTTGTTAGATAAGAGTGTGCAGCCCAACGGCTTATATATGCCTTAAAATGAGGCACAGAATTGATGCGGTCAAATTGTTAGTGGGTAGAAATTTGTATGAGGGAGCATGAGTCACATATACATAGGGCTGTTCAAATTGTTAGTAAATAGAAATATGTGACACACAGGCATGCCTCTTACAGAAAATTAATGACGGTCATTAGTCATCACTCCAACATTAACTTTGCTTTTCTGGAGGTATAATGGAAGGCCTAAAGTGCGGCAGAATACTGCAATTGTTTTTTCTGTTGCAACCACTTAGCATTATTTAAGAACGCAGAGCTTGCTTCTAACACAAACAAATTGCGAGAGAATGATGGCAGTTTTCGGCTGGCTGATACCCAAGACGCGTGGGTACATTTATGCCCCCTTTTTTCTAATGCAAAGGCAATGACCGATTACGTTAACAAATTTACGAAGCTATGTGCTCGACATGTCAAAAATTGATTAATTCAATTTATATCGTATTACTTGGTTGTTGATTGAGGGCGAGCTACTTCCTAGTGATGAGTTGCCAGCACAGTGAATTTGTTTTCTGGCTGAGCCGCTGAAGCAGAAAGTTGGTAGTTGTTTATTTATAGCCTCGAAGTTGGTAGTGTTTTTTGTTTTTTGAAAAACTAAGTTGGTAGTTTATTGTTAAGAACATTGAAGCTGTTAGAACATTTGCGCCTGTTTCAAAGGGACCAGACCCCATTAGTGGGGGTCCCACGATCTCCATCTCCATACTGTTTGTTGTCTATAAGGTACAGAATGCAAACCTTCTCCTCTACGGCTCTACCTGCATGTTCCCTTCCAGTTCCAGCCTTCTCTGTCTTTCTCTAGGCAACAAATGGGGAAAGGCGGGAAGCTGGGGAAACTGGTAAGGAAATGGCAGGCAGTGAGCAGGCTCGCTAGCCGCAAATGTTCGAGCAACATGGCGGCCGAAGCCAGTCCCAACCGTGGTGGGGACGCTGCAGCGTCGTCAGATGTCGAGGAGGTGGAGGTAATTGAGGGAGGAGAACTTCGGGAGGTTTACGTAGGGAAGTCTCGGCGGAGGTACCTCATCGGCTCCCACCTGGTTGATCATCCTCTGCTTCGTGTCCTTTCCGGCCGCGACTTATCTCACCATCATGACGCCGACGAGCCTGCAGTCATGACTGTTGGGTGCGAGGTCGTCCTCTTCGACCACTTGCTATGGATGCTGGAGAACACCGACCCTCCGCCGGAATCTCTCGATGAGCTGATCGAATTTTATGCATGTTGAAACAGGGGTAACAGGGAAGCTTTTTGCATGCATCTGATGTTTTTTATTGTTCTCGACTCATTTACAAAAGATGTGGAGTTGGGCAGTTGGTGATTAGCACATCTATTCAGTCTTGATCATTGGCTCCACCAATTTCATCTTTGTAGTTAATATAATTGATTTATGTGTTGATATCATTTTCTGTAAGAACAATTGCATTTGTTTGTTGATCTTGGTTTGATGCTGTATTGTCGCGTTGTATTGAGATTTGAGGGTACATAAGTGCTTAATGGAGGCATGTAAACCTTGCAAGTTGTAACTAATTCCAGAAATGGGGGGGGTCATTTGTTTTGGTTGAAAAACGTACTTAATGATGAATAATTGTTGATAATGATGGTATAATAAAACTAAATCAAAACGAATCAAAATTTTACATATGCTCATGCTTGAGCATGTGCTAATACTTTCTCTACCCTTAAACCCGAATCGTCCTTTCGGTCATAATTACTCTAAGAGGATGATGCAGGAAGAGTAATATGGTCAAATTAAGCAAACTTTGTTGTACATCTTCCATATTAAGGGCAGTTATCTGTCCTTCTGTCTGCCCATACGCTGGAAAGAGGACTGAACTTTCAGATTCTCAACCGGGGAAATCTTTACTTTCTATTTCCGAAAAAAAAAAAACAAAAAGAAGAAAGAAGGATGCTAGCCCATATCTGGCAACTGTCATGAATTGAATTGGGTCAATGAAATGAAATAGATAGAATGTGGAATCATAGCATGCATAGATATAGAAAGCCAACTTAGAAAGATCAATGACTCAGAAGCAGACTGTTCTTGGATTTAAGCAAAATCTAGTAGGTCAATATCCAACCCGAAACTACCAAAATGAGGTTTTTCTTCTTTTTGGTTTGAGCAGCTGCAAGCGAAATTGGCTAGTAGCCCAATCAATTAATCTTATTGTAGATTAAAAGATCTTAAACACCTCAAACTGCCCACTGCTTCCGCAACAGACGGACGATAACACAGACACCAAAGTAACTTGTTCCCATCTCGAACCCCGCTGGGATCCTGGCATTGGATCTTCAACGGTCCAGATACAGTTACAAGCAGGCCATCTAACTGTCCAGAGTAACTACCCATTAGGTTCCTAACAGCTTTAATCTTAGATCCCGGCCAGTACTCCCCTACCTCCTCCACAACTGCCCACCCCATGATGGCCCCGACTTCCGCCCGTCTCGTCTTCCCGGCGATCATGGAAGTGCTCTTTCTCGTGATTTTGCTTAATGGGGCTGCGGAGGGCGGATTTGGACGACGTGAAGCGGTGGAGGTCGAGCAACATGGAGGTGCTGAGAGAGCGGAAGGCGGAGATGGAGAGCGGGACGGAGACGGAGCTGGAGGTGAGGCTGGTGAGGGCGGAGGCGAAGCCTCGGGTGGTCACGGTGAGGCAGGACGGGACGGGGGATTACAAGACGGTGACGGAGGCGGTGAACAGCGTGCCCGCGGGAAATTCGCGGAGGGTGATTATTCGCATTGGGAGCGGGGTTCACCGGGAGAAGGTGACGGTGGCCAGGGAGAAGCCGTTCGTCACGTTCTACGGCGAGGAGGCTGGCGAGGGAATGCCTAAGTTAGTTTCGATGGGACGGCGGCGGAGTACGGGACTGTGTACAGCGCCACCGTCGCCGTCGAGTCGAACCATTTCATGGCAGTCACTGTAGCCTTTGAGGTTTGTACTCGTCTCCATGCTCCATGTTTCAAGCTGAAAAAACGTACGCCAAAAAGTGCGGAAAAAATATTGCTCCTTCAGTCCAGTTATACTTGTCTCGATTAGAAATGATTTAAACCCCTAAACTCAGTTCATTTGATTTCCTAGTCCAGACAGGTAATATTAGACGAAGGGAGTTATACAATAACTCAATTAACGCTTGATTTTTGGTTTTTTCAGAACTCTGCTCCTATGCCAACTCCTGGAGTAGGCAGTTGCACTAAGGATCTCGGGAGATAAGGCCGCTTTCTTCAACTGCAGATTCTATGGTTACCATGACACACTTTGCGACGACAAGGCCAAACATTTCTTCAGCAATTGTTACATAAAATGCACGGTTGGCTTCATCTTTGGCAATGGCAGGTCAATCTACTTGGTAAACCTCGTGACAACCAAACCAAGAATATGACATTTTCTTTTTTCAGTTCAAATTAATGGAAAGGAGCTTGGCAACTAAGCTTGGCTACGCTTTTATAATGTTGCAGAACTGTGAGATACATTCAGTGGCCATGGGGATGACAGCGCTAACCGCCCTGGGGAGGGAGACGGTCGCCGACAAGAGCGGCTTCTCTTTTGTGCAATGCACCGTCAATGGTTCCGGGACTGCTGTACTTGGTGGACGCCTACACGTACATGGGCAGTCTCGTCAATCCTAGAGGTTGGGACGACATGGGTCGTAATGACCGTGACCGGTAATACACTTGCATCAATCTCTTCTAATTTGACCGGTAATCTTGTTATTGAGCTTACACATAAGCTCGTCTAATTTGATTGGCTTTTGGTCTTTGATTATTGCTAGGACTGTGTTCGATCTATGGGCAGTACAAGTGCACGGGACCTGGAGCGAGCACAAACGATCGGGTCGGCTAAGCGAAAATCTTGACTGAAAAACAAGCCAAACCTTTCTTGAGTCCGAAGTTCATCCATGCTAGAACGTGGCTGCTCCCCCCCGCCTTCACTCAAGAGATGACGAAATAGCCATGCACATTGCTGAGGGGAAGCTTTATTGTACAAGGCGAGGTATGTACGAATTGGCGGCTGGCCTTGCGCCATGAATTTTTCCATGGGTGGCGGCCATTGGCTGTCTACTCTCGTGTAGATCTGACTTTTAAGGCTAGAGTCATTTTGTACGTACGGTGTGCTCGTGAACGTGATTTGAGCTTATTTCTCGCAGTGATCACTACGCTGGGGGTTCGTAGGATAGGACTTAGAGGCGAACATGGCAGATGCACGACCTGCGCTGGGTCAGTGATCGAGCTCAAATGGATTTGGGCGACTTTTGTCAAATTAATTGTGTACTACTTATTAATGGTTACATGGATCAAGTGTCAGTTCAGTTTTTAGACTCGTTGATGGAGGTGTTCATCTTCCCGACAAAATGGTGTCAACAATGGACTATTGAATCCTTTGAGTGATTTGCATAATAAAAAAAAGCAGAAAATTTTGTGATTATTTTGTTTTCTTTTTCAGATTCATTTTTAGAGATGGAAAAGGAAAAACTTGTAATTTTGCAGTTTCCCACACTTAACCTTTTTCTCATCTGTACACGTGAATTAAAGGTTTATGTATAACTAGCTAAACCATCTGCCGGCTTATATATCATACACCTTTGTGGGCACCTAAAATTTGAAATTCACATAACAATCACTACTTGGAAACTTTCATGCCAATTACCTAAAGAATAGAAAGATAACAAGGCATGACCTTTGATTACCTAATCGATAGTGGTGGCTACGCTGATCTAGCTCTTATTACCTTCCATCTTCCTCTTCTTAGGACCCAATCTTCAAAGGTGCTGGCGTCGTACGGGATCTTGAGGACTCCTTGGTTGTCGTACCCGTATTCCTCAGCTGATTTACGGAGGAGGTCTGAGAAGTCAGCATCACTTAGAGAAGTCCTATGCACTACAAATTTCTTCATCTGGTTATCAACGCCCACATATACTGGAACATAACCCCTAGGAACTAAGGTAGAACACTTGTTGACTCGTCTTCCAGGAGCCTTGAAGGCTCTGCTCAATCGACTGTCTCCCACTCCCATTATTAGGATTGCTTAGTGATATCATCGAAGTTGAGCATAAATACTCCTTGCAAATGAATGTCTTGTCCTGTGATTTGTACAAGTGGCCGTGGACCTGTGTACCACAGCAATTATTATTATTATCTATATTGTTTTGCCATCGCACGACAAGCGATCTCAATCTATGATTCTCTACAAAGGAAATCTTTTCATTCTTCTAATCGGGTGATGTGATGTTAACGGTTTTGGTAGTCTGACGATGTTATTTTACATTGAGGTTCGTGGCTTCATTTGCTAGGTGAAGGCGCTTTGCATGCCGTGAAAAGAAAGTTGATGTAAGAGTGCTGATTTTATTTATTCTTCCATTAAGATAATATATTGTACCTATGAGCTTTACTTTTCAATGGTTGTTGATAGGCTTCGGCCGGCAGGGGTGTCGTTAATTTACACCTAGAAAGTTCTCATTTTGCCAAATGTATGTATGAGTACTGTAATGCACAATTTATCTGCAACGAGTTTATTCTTCTGTTTGTTTATTTTTTCTTTCTTATTGCGACGCATTTATCATAGTTCATAGAAACGAATTTGTTGCCCACAATGAGGTCCACAGAAACAAGGTGATCAAAACGTGGCACTTTACTCCCTAAGTTCTATGTCAAAAAAATTGCATCTAAGGGGCTGTTTGGGGCGTAAAAAATCAGCACCATCCAACTTAAAAAAATCCAGTTGGTTAGAATTTTTAGGATAATCCACTAACATATTTCAGCTGTTAAGAGGTGTTTCAGCTGGTTAGTGGATTATCCCAAAAATCCACTAACCAGGTGAATTTTTGAGAGTGGATAAAACTAATTTTTTATACCCCAAATGGCCCCTAAGCTATTTAGAGAGTAAAAAACACGCGAACTCAAACCAGTTTATCGTTTTCATTCTTAGGAGTATAAATGATTCCTACAAGAAATAGCATTGGCAAATGTCGCAAGAATTTGAAAAAATAATACCATGTTTCAATGTCGCAATCAACAACCAAGGGCACATATATAGCACACTATTTCTAGGCCAACATGTATAGGAGAAACCTTAGGCTGAGTCATTGATTTGGCTAAATAACATGGCTTCCAAAAGCATGAACACAACACCAAAAGCCAAACCCAAAATTTCAGAATGTTTGTAGACTATACCAAAATGTTGACATAGTTTTACGCACTAGGTCCATGATAGTAAATTGAGGGCATTATAACCTTAAATTAGGTCATGCAGTGAGCTTTTCCAATATGATGAATGTGAGATATACTTCCTCCCTTCTATATTAATAGTGGTATTTGATCTTTAAATGAACTGCTTTTATCTCATTTTGAAAAACCAAGTACGACTGCTAATATGGAACGAAGGGAAGTATAAACGATCCTAGATTCATTTATTCAATCATTTGCTAATATCTGTGACAGACCAACAAAATCCGGTAGGTGTGGCAATCTAAAGCAATTTCCCTTTCTGGTTAGGAGTGATGCTATCAATATTACGGCACGCTATTCATAATTTACCTTTGTGCTTAGAAAAATGATTCCACAGATAAAAAACGAGGAAAGAAAAATGATTCCGTGGCTTTCACAAAATGTTATCATGTTGGCCCAAGGGCACAGTAATCCCAATGACTACACTTACTATTTTAAGTCCCTGAGCCGACGGCCCGCTAAGCCCATTTGACTTGGTTAAGTTCAATTAGCCCATTTGAGTGTTTTTTTACAACGTTGGCCCATTTGAAGTTAATTCTGTTGAGAAGGCAAAGAAATCGCTTTTCAATCAAACCCAAAATGGCAAGGATGTCCTCGCACAATTTGTCTTGGTAACAGTATGAAGTTTATGTAATGTATAGGAAGAGTAACTATACTTTCTTAAAAAAAGAAAAAGAGTAAGGATACAGTAACAATATAATTTCACAACATAGAAAATCATTATTTATTTGTACTTGCTCCAAACAACGATTTGTTGGGCTGGGGTTAAGATTCTTGTTTGAAGATTTGAAGCAAGATCGATGCTTTTTACTTTTTTTTTTAATTTTAATTCCAAATTTGTTTTCGACGTCTTAGCTACTAAAGATCGTATTACTTTATATGAGTACAATTTTGTTAAGTAGCTTATGCATGATGCAGGTGATAAATAACAATTAATACTATGAATAGTTTATATCATCTTTTAGTATTGTTCTTCTGGTGGCCGAGTCTAATTCCCTCAGTCTAGTTCTATTAATCATTGTTGCTTGCGTGTGGCTGTTTATTGGATTCTGAGTTTAGGTAGGCCATTTTTCCTACCGAAAATAAAGAAACAAAAGAAATAGGCAGGTCCAGTAACGACTAACAACCTTCATACGAGTTACTGATTGCTTGGATATAGCTTTCGATGTTTCATCCTTGGCGTTTCTTTTTTTGCTGCATGACGGATTTTACCATGTTTAGCTTCAACTATATAGATTTAATTTTGAACACTGGAATTACCTTGGCAATCGAAGATTATCGGCAGCATACAATTTGTTGTTAGTCCGGCTAGTAGGACTCTGAGTTGACCTTGGTGCTCACAACATTTAGAGGGATTCACTCTTTAGTCCATGTAGATTATGTTGTTAGCGCTTCTCCTATCAATCTGATGACAACATAAATATTTCGTAATGGTTTAATAAAAAATCATGATTAATGTTGATTAGCATATGTAGAGAGCAGAGTAGATCAGTGTCCTCTTTCCTTGCTTCATGTGCCATTTTTGGCTTTCAAAATGACACCATACATGTCTAACTCTTAATAAGATCAGCCTCCAAAGATGAAACCCAGAAAAAAAGAAGCACTCTTTGTTATATTCTCAAGATTATCATGAAGTGTGCTAAAAGCTGACATTAATTCTATAACCCTTAAAAAAGAAGCACTCTTTGTTGTATTCTTTGTGTTTTGTCTTAACATTGGGAAGTTACAACTTACGACAGACCTGCAATTCTCTAACCCTTAATAAAGAAGTTGGTTCACAGTGAGTTGCTTGTCACACGAGCTGTTCCTCAAAATTCCCATGGCATCAAGGTATGGAGCAGTCCACAACTAACCAGTTTATCGAAATCTAAATGCCACTTAAATGGATAAATCAATGATGTTAGTTGATGAAAGTTCCAAATCATCGAGTTTCACTGCATAAAAGAAAATCTTTAAGGTGCATGGCGAAAGTAAATTGACAGCAACCAAGTTGTACGAACTAGAATAATAATGGATAGAAAATGAACATTGTTGAGGTATTTTTGGTTTAAGGTCTTATTAGATAAAGCAAAATAATGATGCAAAATGGGGAACAACATGTAAGTCTGCAAGGGGACAATTAATTTAGAATGTAATCCCTTCTCAAAATCATCCTAATTTTTCATACCAAAAAAATGTAACCATGATCTTATCGGCATAGAAAAATGAAAAGCCTAAGAAAGGGATAAGTGAGACACTACTTGACGACACCTTGCAAACTTACAAAAATGTAATGCTCTTATATGAGATGATTGAGACTTAACGATGTGGCCTTTCAATCTTAAGTGATAAAGACAATAAGATGAGGGCCGATTAAATACTTATATTTTAGTAGTTATAAAACCAAGGTTATATCTGGGCCCCTAAAAAAAGATAAAAAAGGATTCAGATGATGC
The DNA here is from genome assembly GCA_039654745.1 of Houttuynia cordata. Classification (NCBI taxonomy): domain Eukaryota; kingdom Viridiplantae; phylum Streptophyta; class Magnoliopsida; order Piperales; family Saururaceae; genus Houttuynia; species Houttuynia cordata. Next base: position 31,483,602 of record CM077503.1, read on the forward strand.
CAATAAATCTAAAAAGACGACTGAAGACGGAATGGACGATGTATTGGTTTGTCTCTGTGAGACTCCCCCAGGACCGGCAGCTGATGTTGGAGGACAAAATGAACATATATGTCGACACATACACGAATTCACTTGGTTGCAGGTTTAGTTTTTTTTTTCAACAAACTTGAACTTATACCTATAATTGTTGTATCCGGTATTGCCATTGTTGAGATTGGCATTAAGGGAGCCTCCACGCCCATGACGCCTATCATGGCCTTGAAAATTTCTGACCAACTACACACAAGTAATCTTCAAGGAAACAATCTTTTGTAACTTTAAGCGGGACATGCTAGTCTAACACAAGTTTATTGTCTAAATTTTTGTGGTGATACCAATACCTATAGCCTTAGAAACTTTTACTATTTATCTTTATTATTAAGCTAATATTGATTAATAAACACTGTTGGCAACGCTGATGAGGCAAAGAAGATGATATATGGGTGGGGCATCTCATCATATGATGGATATCATGCCATGATGACTTATGACGATGTTTAGAATTAAGCTTACCAACCCCTGATCGCAGTTTCTTGCTTCATCAATTATTGGGGGTTATTGGCTTCATCATTGTCTTGTTTATTTCCGAGTTTTCTACAGTCGACATTTATATAAGTTTACTATTGTCTTTGTGTTTCTTGTGTGGTTCTGTGGTGTTTTTCTACTATTTTTGTATCTACTTGCTTTCTGAATTCTTCATTCCAAGGAAATTTTAGATTGTCCCACATGAGAGTTACTACTATCTTAACATATTCTTTCCACTGGAGAATTACTCAAGTTACTAATTTTATGTATGATTGGAAGATAAGAAGAATTTGTGCAAGGCTGTTGCAGTAACAACTGACCACAAAAACATGAAGACCTTGTCATGGGGACTGGACTCTTCCTCACAATAAACTGTCATTTTAGGCTATGATGGTAGGGGAAGGCAATAAAATCCCCCAAGAACTTCAATGCTTCGACTTACACCTTGCTGATGCGAATCAATAAATGAGAAAACCTGGAGAGTAAGTGTCCAGACAAGATTGTTGTGGGCAAGATATCCTACTAAACAAACAAGAAAAGCCTTCTCTTTGACAGTATCACGGTCTGCAGTTCAGATAAAATATCTACTAACATCCCATTCACCAGCGTTATCCACTTCAAACTTTTTGTGTTTTTTTTATATAAAACCTTTTTGTTTTTTTTATAACACAACAAACCTTACAAAGCATTCTTAACCACCAGTCACTTCTAACGTCTTTTTAATCAGCACTAAAAAGTAAGCAAAGCTACAAGGTACTAAACATAAACCATGTGACAACCTTACAATGAACTATATGTTAAAAATTGTATATTAAAAACTATATGTTAAAAACAACTTACAAAGAGCAATATAAATTAAACAATTAATCAGAGAAGTTGACACATGTTACTTCTCTTATCAATTGCAGTACCGGACAACTTCATGCTAAAAATTGTGAACTTGGGCTGCAGGCTTGATCATATATCTTTACTGAAGCCACTCAATACCAAGGAACATGTCTAATTACCAATGTACCAAAAAAAACACATGTCTAATTACCAGCTTTATTTGTTGAAACAAATTCCCCCCATTATTATCCTTGTTAAGACTAGAAAGCCTGGAATAGTAAGTACCGGAATGGATAATTCGTATTTCCAGGTCAATTCCGTTGCAAGACCAAATCCTAGTGTAGGAAGGTAAATACAGTACAAATTGGATCTCTGTATCAAATACGTTTCTGCATCCAGATAACTTGTAAAGCTCCTCTTACCTATTTTTCTCGGCCTTCCCTGTCACGTGATGTCTCACCACGTGTCTTGTGGTGGTTGGTCTTCGCAGATATCTTCTTATCCATGACGTGTCAACACTGCTTTTGGGTCCCACCCTATCAGATAATTAGATGGCAGATAAAATAGGTCATTAATGATCCGGTCAACCAATAATTGAGGGACCTTAGCCGAGCCAGATTCCGGAGCCGGATGGCCGTCTCGACTCTCGAGCGGTAGGCCTTCGTTTAGAGGTAGCTACGGCTTGAGCCGACTCGAATATTGTATTTCTTGTTCCGGAAATACCCCTGACGTCCGCCTCTATAAATGCCGGCCAACTGCCTCCCGGAAAAGATCTCTCAAACCTTCCACTTCGCCGGCCGCCGGACTCTTCCGACCATCAGAATCCTACCATCCGTCTCGTCCCAGTACATAGTATGGGTTTGCTCGACAAACTTTGGGATGACACGGTTGCGGGTCCTCGGCCCGAGAATGGCCTCGGCAAGCTGCGAAAATACACCTCCGCTCCCCCTGCTCCACCGGCCTTGGATTTTCCGGTCAGTCGGAGCATCACCATCCTCAAAAATTCACGCAATTCCGACTCTGGGTCCCTTCCTCCTTCTCCTGTTGGACCCAGCGCCCCTGATTCTCCATTCTCGCGTGAGTCTCTATCTTTTTGGTCCCCCTTGAATCAAGCCTCTGTTTTCTTCGTTGTCTTGTAGTTTTATGTGTTTATATTTGTTCTCATTTGTTCCGTCGGATGCTGTGTCGTTCTTATTAATACAGCAACGACGCCGCGAGGGGGTTGGGGTAAATTTAGGAGGATATCGACGTCGTCCGAGACGTCGGAGCGGGCTGAACCTAGGAGCCCTTCTGTTTATGACTGGTAAGTGATCCCGGTTCATATCTTTAGACCTTCATGTCATGAGGACGTTGTAGCAATCTTTTAAATCCGTCATTTGATGGTTTTGTTGTGTTTGCCATGCAATATCATTTGTTTGGCTTGGTACAGCTCTCCGTTTATGAGGGCAGAGGTGACCCTTTTCTTCCCTGTTGTTGGTGCTTACAGGATCGTCATTAGCGCTTTGGATCGCTGATGGAAGACTCGAATTTGATTGATGAGAAGCAAGATTTTTTGTACAGAGAACCCGCAATGATAAGTGGTTTTATGGTATTAGTAAATGCTAATAGTATTACTACCTCATGATGAAGCTATACGGAGAGGTTTTCAACGAGGAGGAAGCAATCGATGCAAGTAGCGGGGAGAGAGATATATAGAAGGTGATTCTGTAGCGCTCTGTGCTGCGGGTTTTGTAGCATATGTATATGATTGGATGTGCATCCGTAGGAATTTTCCCGCTTCTTCTTCTTCTTCTTCTTTTGGATATGTCTTCTGCTGGCAATTTGTTTCTCTTGTGTACATATATCCATCTTCGATCTCGGATCGATTCTGTATGAAATCATTTTTCTCAATGGAATGTGAATAGACTTGCGGGCATTCGTGGAATGTAAATTATCCTGCTTTCTTTATGTCATGATTGCCATTTTATCATTGATAGCAATCCTATTATCATCGACTTTAATATGATTCCTCTCTCCTTATATATAAATAGGTTGTCTTACAATTTACAAATTTGGATAAGTTTATGAAGGGAATGAGGGACGGCCTCCCTCATCAACTATAATTAGATAGTATGCGTAATTTCTGAATAAATGTGTTTGCCATAGATGAAGTCGCAACTCTCTTGTAATTACGCTTTCCTTATTTTGTTTTCTAGCTAAGCGTAGTGCTTTCATTGATTCAAGTGGTTCATGTTTGAAACTTGAAGGCTGGATAAGTCGACATGCTTTATAAGGTTTTCAGAAATGAGAACTAGTTGAGTGAAAAAAAATTTGAAAGAAAAGCCTCAATGATTTGGTGGTGGATAATGATAGTTGTCACTGCACACTCGCACTTTCTTTTGAGATACAAAACCATGATTAGTTTTCAAATTAAGATCCTCCTGTGTTTTCTGTTCTGTGACTGTCTTAATGTGATCACTAATATGTTCAAGTGCGCACTCCCAACTGATCTGTTCCAGGGCGATCGAAAACCTAATCTCAACCTGAAGTGGATGCTTTTTTCATGTCGACTACTACAAAAACCATGAGAAAGGAAAAGTAGACCTGCCCACAGGCGAAAACAGTGCATCCCTCCTAGTCTTTTACCCTTGTTCTGGTCAATGTTGGCAAAAATTCTCAAACCTCAACATTTTGGCCAAAATACCTAAACTTCATGTTCTGGCCTGCTATGGTGAGTTCGAAAAGGTGATAGCATCTTGAAACATGAACCTTGGGAGTTATGGGTCGAAAGACTGAACTTCAAAATTTTTGGCAACATTGACCTGAAGAGGGGTAAAACACTCCATCCTTCCAAAATATGATTATTTTTAAAGAAAAGAAAAATTAGCAACTTCTGTTTTTCCTTCAGAAATCCTTCCAACTCCAAAGTCTCAATCAAAATTGTTTCTCTTTGTTTGGACAGGAATTATGTGAAGAGAGGAGTCTCTATTTGACCAAAGGAATGTCTAAAAGGCCAAATCTGGCTCAGAACAAAAAGAAGAGGTCAAGGAGAGGGATAGAGCTATTTTTACCGAAGCTAGACGTGCACTGGTAAGAGAGTGACCAGCAGATCTTCACTAGGGGATCATGAGAAGAGATGCATATTGGAGAAACCTTTGTTTGTGGAGGTTCCTATATCAATAACATGCCTGCCTTCCTTTGAGTGTGGTTTGTTCTTTTTCTTTGGTGAAGTTTCAATCAACATTATGATTCAAACACAATAGTGCAACACAGAGGTTATTCAATACGAACTGACATAGCCGTTGATTTTTATAGTTGGCATTAAAAACGGTAGCGATCAAATTTGTTCACAAACCGTGTGGATAGCTACCCATCGGGTTAGCATTCTATATCACAATAATGGTCCGTGGACCACCATGTCTACTAATTTGAAGCTTCATTCCAATAATTGATGATATGTCCAGGTTGATGTATTGAGGCACCAAAGGCAAACCATAGTGCCAGTGTTATTATTATTTCTCTTTCGATATGAGCCTTAGTGTCACTATCGACGTGAGTTGATACCAATACACCAGTGCCATTATCGAAATGAGTGGCAACTGATATTGTGCTTTGAAAGGTTTGCAAGCTTACTTTCCAGCCAAGCCTAGAGAGGAACGAGTACCAAACATTCGATTCTGGTAAAAAATTAGAGCAATTTTTTTTTTGTAACATTAAAGCAAAATTTGGTCCTTCTGGACCTTGAGTAGCTAGGGACGACCTGCAGCCTGCAGGGTAGGGCTGGGAATCGGGTCAGGTCGGGTCGGGTCGCCGTTTACCCTACCTAAATAGGGTCGGATAATTACCCGACCCTATTCATGAGTAGGGTCGAGAATGGCCGACCCTAACCCTACTTCAGTCGGGTCGGGTCGGGTAATGACCCAACCCTACTTTTAAAAAATAAAATAAAAATAAGTAATTTTATTTGTTAATTTAGTATTTAAAAAGTTAAAATTAACCTTTATTTGACTAAATTTTAATATAAATATGGTTAATATAAGGTTTTTGGTGATTTTGAAATAAAATTATATTTAAAAATTAGATTATTCAATATTAAACGTATATTATAATATTTTATAATATGTACATCGGGTAAAATAGGGTTGTGCGGGTAATTCGGGTAATTACCCTACCCGACCCTATTTTAAATAGGGTAAAATTTTCAAACCCGCACCCGACCCTATTTTGCAATAGGGTCGGGTCGGGTCGGGTAATAGGGTCGGGTAGGATTTTTCCAGCCCTACTGCAGGGCACGAGTTCGTGCTGGTTGGAGTTGGCCCACAGGCCACGCCGTAGATCGGATTTCAAGGTATGGGCCTGAACTGTGGCATGGGCCTTGCTTCGGATAAATTTTTTTGTGCAGTCTAGCTAATATAGCCCATTCTGTGGAACTCGAATTGTTGGTGAAGCTTCACCAACGAAGTAGATGGTGAATTTTTACCGGCCATTGATCACTTAAAATCGATGGCGCACGGGAATGGTTTGTATGCTTAGTCAAAATCACGAGTACGGGCTGAGATAATAGACCTTCCCACGCTGTCGATTTTGGGCAATCAACAGCCATTGAAACTTCACTAGCTTCAGCAGTGGATTTGATTTCCATTCTCTCTTTTGAAATCTCATGATGTTTACAAGTTGATTTACGAAAAACAAAAATTTATGCTAAAGTGAATCAAGCGGAAGTCGTTGATGAATGGGACGTACTTTTTCAAAGGATGGTGGCGATCTATTGGAACCAAATCCGTGGCGCATCCCCTACACCATACCATGTAAACTCAGCATTTTATATAAATTTTACCAATCTTTGTTGTGCCTCATGTAAATCGTGGTATTTTAGGTCCTGCTGGTCTTTGGATTTGGTAGGATCAAGTAAGCACAACCTGAAAATATTAGTATCAAATCACTCATTATTTTTTTGCTAACAAAATACTTACTGGTCCATACCCTCAGAAACGCGATAATATAGATATATGTAGCAAAAAAATTTGAACGTTGACTGCTGATTTCCTATCATTTGTTATTTTCGTCGATGTTACAGCATCCTACAGAGGACCGCATGTAAACAACATGGAAAATCTATTCAAGTAGATGCAGTATTTCAGTAGTTGCGTGTTGATGCATGCTTATTGTAGTTCTAAGTTGTCCTGGCCAGCCCACTTTTTCCAGAATACCTTAATGGTGAAGTCAGGGGTTCCAACAATATTCGACAATTAACCAATTTTATGAATGTTGCCAAAAAAGAACCATGGATATGTAGTTATGTGCAATATTCCCCACCTACCTTTCCTTTTTCCAATTTTCTCCTTTCATATATTGCTCAACTACAAAAAAGGTTAATTAAGAAAAGGGATGAATGATTTGGTTCACAAGTTGTCCTGGGAGGGCTTTGTGTAGTTGTCAAATATAAATTGTCAGAGGTTGTTAAGTTCCTATTATGACTTTTGATTTCCATAGCGCAAAATGACAATAACTCGTGGGGAGTAGCTTTCTGATGCCATGGAAGTCTACAACAACAATTGAGTCTCGTCATCAACTCAAGATGATCAAAAGAAGCAATCGCGAATTCACTACTATTGGTGAAAGGGAGTTTATGGGCTCCCTCTTCATATGTGGAATGCGGAATCTTGCTCTACCAACTGAGCTACCTCCACTGACCTGTTCTCGAAAAAGACTAGCACTGTATAATTGCTTTCTTTTGCCCATGACGTATTAAGCTTCTCTCTATGATTTGATATCATTTACCTTCTTCACATGCTATTGGCCGTTGCTAATTCTCCTATTAAATTTGACTATTAGACCCTCAATTCTGCCTGAAACATGAGAATGATTACAATTGTCGCTAAATTTGCATCAAAGACGTCTTACGTTGTGAAAACATATTGGTGGTTAATAGCATGCGTCGAGTTGATCTTAAAAAAATCAAACGGCTGGGCTTCCCTTTGAGTACCGATCACATTATTTTTTAGTGTTTTTTCTTTGGATAGGTGTATTGATCACATTTCAATTGAGCTTGTGTAATGTGTACCAGTTCGTAGTTCACCTCTAAACGTTTATCATACGTAGTGCAGATTCTTAAGGCAAGCTGGATACTTCAAATAACAATGCCATAGATTAAAGGTGATACAACCTTGAATTACGAAGTTTTAAACAAACTATGAATTACGTGGTCTATTAGATAAACGTAACCATGAATTCGCAGATGGGGTCCCCAGTAAACCAGATCAGATGAGTGTCCAATCACAATTTTTAAACTGAGGGGCCGTTTGGGGGCGTGAAAAAATTAAAATATCCATAGTTGATTTTGGATGTCTACTGTAGCATTCATGTTTTTTTCGTATTTCTGGATATGGAAAAAATATGAACGGTACACTCTAGCAAAACTTTTAATCACGCCCCAAACGCCCAGTCAGAAAAAAAGGAAAGTCTTCCCAAACGATCAAGAAGTAGAGAACCAGAGTACGGCCTCTCTTTGTTACCATAAAAGGTACAAAGTGAAAGATGTTGTGGAGTACAAGGCATTGTTCGTACTAGCAGAGCACTTGTCCTCTCTCCCTTGTTTTGCTCTTTAGAATTCAGAAAAGCCGCCTAGCAGGCGTCAGCGTCGGGGTTACTTCAGAGTTAAAAGTGAGTCATTTCGGTCGAATTAACTTCGTTAACCAAAGGGCCTTCCATGACACGGAGCATACCTTCCAGCATGGAAATCATGTTGTTATCACAAAACTTCTAGAAGAGGTGCCAGGTGAAAGGCATGAAGAGGCTTCCCTTTCTTTCTCTATGGACATCTTCTGTGGATCGTGGAAAGGAATGAAATTCTGATAAAAACAATCCTGCGCTCTAGTGCCAGTGCAATTGCGTGGAACTAGCATAGCCACATGTACAAACTCAGTTTTATAGGACCGGACTCCATCTCTCCATTGTTTTACTTATGCAATAGTCTATACTCGAATTATTTGGAGAAAGAAAATTAACTGAAGCAAAAACTAATTAAGCACCAAACAGGTTAATGATGTGGAAGATCGAGTTAAGTTCACTGCGGTGATATGATGCGGTAACCACGTAAAAAAAGGGAGTCATTTTTACAATATCAAATACCCACGAGGAAAATAGTCTTCACAATCATTTAATAATTAAGCAGTTTACATATAATTAGAAGTGTAGTACTGGAAGTGATTGAGATTTGCAGCTTTCTTTTACTGGTAAATAACTTCAATTAGAACATGATCAACATGGACGACAATAAAATGCTCAACAAATACTCAAGTAGGACGAAATAAATAGCAGCTTGGTCGAGTAACTTAACTTTAAAGAGAAAGGGAAGGGCGGCGAGAAAAGACAAGAGGTTGAAATCTGCTTAGGCGAAGCAAAAACCATGCACCACAATCACATCGTCCGCAAGTAATTCAATTAAAGTTACAAAAGCACCGCAGCCCCAATAAAAAAATAACAAAAATCTTTGCAGCTCCAGCGGCCCTTTTGCGTCATTTCAGCTCCCATAGAAAAGAGCAGCCGTCTCTGGCTGGAGGAGTGGGATTCATGAACTAAATTGCACCACCGTTTGTATATGCATATATGGGTTAGGTGGATCCTTCGAAGATGATGAAAATGGCCCAGGGCCACCACTTTCGCAGTCTCTGCATAGTATTAACGGTATTCCTCAGATTTCTAAATATCATTAGCTGTTTATATTATTATTCCCCTTCTAGAACACTAGGGCAGAGGTGCCCAACCACAAAATATGATAGCTTATCATTTATCAAGTCTTCTCCCATAATAACTAATAAGTATTGCCAGGGGACAAATCAAACATGCAAAGCCTGAATGGACGGCCATGGCCGATATTGACACAGCGCTTGTACACCAGCTTAATTCCCTCAGCTAGCCCGAGGTTCTTCTGCTCTGTCAGATGGCTTCTGAGCTGAGCGATAGTATATGAGGGCGTCTAGGCTGACCGATTTTCAAGACCAGATTGCAGGACCAGACCAGGCGGGGTCCTGCAATCTGGTCTTGAAAATCGGTCAGCAAAACATTTTCCATAGTATATTATGACAAAGCATAATAGCGATAGTATATTATGACAAGCAACCAAGAACCAAAGTGACTTGAGCCAACGTGGTGGTGTACTGCGGAGTCTATAATAGTAGTAGATGAAGTATACTATCATATCACTATCCCGCCAACCTTCTGTTTGACCTTGATATATAAATAGGCGCTTGCGGTGACTCAAATGCCTGAAAACTCCCTTGCACTGCTTTCCATTTCTCAGTAAGGTGTTTGGTGCTCCAACTAACCATTGAAAAAACCAGACCCTATCATCTAGAAGGATATCAGCCCTCACACGTTCATCTTACCGGGCTCCAATAGTAGAGATCTCAGCCCTTAGCACGTAAATTATCGCTAGCTGGCAAAAGTGTGAGGAGGTTTATATGGTTAAGGGTTGCAAGCCAGATCTTCATAAGCGTGGTAAAGAAAAGTGATCATTTCTTTACTTTCATTTTATTAACCTTTTAAACATTCATATCATCCATTAACTAGCCTCTTAATTTTGATTAAGTGTAGAAATTGCAATATTTATACAGGTTTCTCTCTTTTTTTCCAAGTTCTTCAACAAATCTCAACTACTCTATAGCAGGAGTCGGACCCGAGCGTTGAAACCGTGCCCTGCAATCGGTTGGCAGCGTTTGTTTAAAGAGGGTTGGCCTGAAGCGTGTGAGAGAAGGCGCCATCTGTGCCACTCTTCCAAACACACCCCAGAGACAAGAAACAGAGCAAAGGAAGGAGGTGGACTGGTAAACTGCCGGAAGAAGAAACCTACAAAGAAAATGCTTCTGCCATCAAAACGTATATTGAAGAGGGAGAAATAAAGAGATTTTGACAATGCGGACTCCTTCTGTCGGAAGCATCTCCCGCCGGTCGGCCTACCACCGGAACACCGATCTGTTAGACGGCGGAGACTTAGATTGTGATGACTACGCCCTCGGTGGCGCAATGCTGCCACTCTTCCTCAGCGATCTCCGGCGAAATGATCAGAGTCCTAGTGAAGACCTGGTGGAGGTGACGCTCGAAATTGATGACGACTCCATTGTCGTCTGTAGCGTGGCTCCGCCGACAGCGGAGTCGCAGTTGGAGAGTGTGGCCACGAACAACAACGGGTTTTTTAGCCGGAGTTCGTCGGTGACGTCGAGAATTCGGAGGAAGTTCCCATGGCTGAGGTCATCGTCGGCAAGGTCGACGACGTCGGCAGCTGAAGAGCCGCCGACTATCCACCTCTCCGACAGAGACGTGAGAAAGATGCAGGCAAAGCTGGACCGGACCCGGTCCAGCGCTCAACGGGCGCTCAGAGGTCTGAGGTTCATAAGTAAGACGACGGAGAGCGTGGAGATGGAGGAGCATTGGAAAAGAGTTGAGGCCCGGTTTGAGTCTCTCGCCAAGGATGGATTGCTATCTAGAGACGACTTTGCAGAATGCATTGGTAATGAAACTTCAAAAACACTTTAATCTTGTTATTTTCTTTCTTTTTGTGCTTCCCAATTCATGATACAGAAGTGCTAAATTATGGTGCAATTGAACTGGATAGGCATGGTGGAGTCGAAGGACTTCGGGGTGGGGATATTCGATGCATTGGCAAGGAGACGGCGTCAGAAGATAGAAAGGATTACCAAGGAGGAGTTTTATGACTTCTGGGTGCAAATTTCCGACCAGAGCTTCGACGCCCGGCTTCAGATCTTTTTCGACATGTGTGTTAGCTCTTTTGTTTGTTTCCAGTACTAGAATAACCACTACAGTATTTGTTCTTTTGTCTCAGGCAAGCCCTGATGTTGTTTTGTTAACAGGGCGGACAGCAACGTGGACGGAAGAATTACGAGGGAAGAAGTGCAAGAGGTTTAGTGTCTTCGATTATCTGCTACTCACTAGTCACCACCATGTTATCTATCTCCGTAGTTGTTCCTATTCGTCCGTAGCTGACATATGTTTAACGTGCAGCTGATCACGCTAAGCGCATCGGCCAACAGACTGTCCAAATTGAAAGAGCAAGCAGAAGAATATGCCTCGCTGATAATGGAGGAGCTTGACCCTGAAAACTTAGGTTATATTGAGGTAACACCTAATTGGTTACTTCTTAAGTCAATCCGGTAGTTGCACCACCTGTTTGATCCACAAATGAGAAAGGAAGACTCCAAGCTTGTAGCTTACCAAGAAATTAAATAGACAAGTGACTATTTAGACAATTATTCACTGCTTTTGATGTGAAGACGTTTGATTTAAGATTTAAAGTAGTTTCAAATTACGAAATTGTCCTTGATTTCCAGCTGTGGCAGCTGGAAGCGTTGCTTCTGCAGAGGGACAACTACATGAACTACAGCCGGCCGCTGAGCACTACGAGCGCCGGGTGGAGTCAGACCATTGCCACCAAACCCAAGAACGTGGTGCGGAAGATCAGCAGCATCCTCAGATGGAGCTTCCAAGAGAATTGGCAAAGGGTCTGGATCATCCTACTCTGGGTACTCACCATGGCCGGCCTCTTTACCTGGAAGTTCATCCAGTACCGGAACAGATCGGCCTTCCAAGTGATGGGCTACTGCCTCACCACAGCCAAAGGCGCTGCCGAGACCCTCAAGCTCAACATGGCCCTCATCTTGCTCCCCGTTTGCCGCAACACACTCACGTGGCTCCGCTCCACCAGAGCCAGGCTCTTTATTCCCTTTGACGACAGCGTCAACTTCCACAAGGTAGTAATCAATCAAGAACAAAAACTTAATTCACCATGTAAAAATTTTAAATTCCTATGTACTAATATCTCTAGACTTCACCAGTCACGCACGTTTTTTGGTTTCCGGGAGTGAGATAATCACTTGTTGACGTACTAGTCAAGAACTTAACCATTTCACTACAATCCGTGTCATGATTTACTGCTGCTATTTACGTAACCCAAATGACAGTATAAACCTTCGGACATATTGCACTTTGACTGACATCAATACGTCATGACTAACTTACCACGTCGCCTTTAAAGAAACATACCTTAGATGTCAATTCAGTTTCCTTAATAATAGAATATCTTAGCTATCGATGCTCTAAGTTTAATTAATTTCTGTCTATCTTTTTTTTTTCCTTTGTTTTATTATTGCAGATGATTGCGATGGGGATCGTGGCGGGGGTGATGCTTCACGCGGGGAACCATTTGGTGTGCGATTTCCCGCGGCTGATAAAGTCGTCGCCGAGCAAGTTCGAGCTGGTGGCCCCATACTTTGGAAACGTGAGACCCACCTACGGAGGGCTGTTGTCGGGCGTGGAGGGCCTGACCGGGATAATCATGGTGGTGCTGATGGCCATCTCCTTCACGCTCGCCACCCGCCGCTTCCGCAAGAACCTCGTCCGACTGCCGCCGCCCCTCAACCGGCTGACCGGCTTCAACGCCTTTTGGTACTCTCACCACCTGCTCGCCCTCGTCTACGTCTTGCTCGTTGTGCATGGCTGCTTCGTGTACTTGGTGCGCGATTGGTACGCGAAAACGGTGAGACCCACGAACTATACTGTAGTAAAATACTCATCTGCATACTTACATATACAAATTCATAGCATTTACATGTGAAACCTTCAAACCATTTTGAAAACAGATGTTGGTTGTGTACTCACCTATGTATTAAATAAACTACTTGTCAAATCTTGATGGATGTTTACCCTTGCACTACCGTTAGGTAGCAAACAATTTAATTCATTAAAATTTTCAGCATTTTGTCAACTAAGAATGCTCCTAGCTCTGTTTTGCCCTTTATTAAAGTAAAAATGATTGTAGCCTGTCCTGGAGAAAATGTCCCGTTGACAAGTCGTCCTTCGATTAGTCCTTTGATTACCTTTGCTCATGCCTTTCATGTCAAATTGACAATTTTAACGACACATGACGCATTCAAACAGTCTGTCATACCAAATAGATGTTAAAAAAGCATTAAATAAATGTATGAGAACATAAAATAAAAGAGATTAATATTAGAAAAGTTGTGCTTTCATGGGCCAGGCGGCCATCAAGATTGCTAAAAAATAATAATTGTTGACTGATGATATCTTTAATCGACCAGACTTGGATATATATCTCAGTTCCGTTACTACTCTATTTGGGCGAGCGGACACTTCGAGCGTTCCGGTCAGGGTATTACTCGGTTAAAATTCTCAAGGTAATTTTTTTGTTATAATTGCCTAAAGGTAGTTCTTTGTTTCTCTCCTAACAATTCATTCTTCTTATATCTTATTTCAATGATTTCTTATATTAATTTTTAGGAGGCCAAAAGGCACATTTTTTAGTTAATCGCTATATAAAAAGAAAATTGGGTTTTGTTGGGAGTTGTTTTAGAATTTTGTTTGGGTTAACGATACGTTACTACCTTTGTCTTTCGCCACTTTATTATAGTAAATTGCGTTTACATATATTCGGTTGACTTTTTTTTTTTGCTACTTACTTTGGAGTAACATACTACGCTTACGGAATCAGTCTTTTACTCCTTTTTTTGTACAAGTCTTTACTCTATCTGAATTCCACTTACTAGATTAGGCAGCTGATGAATGCTCATCTCTCGCCTGCCGTCGAGAAGACTAACTTAAACTCTAGATAGTTACAATAAGGAAAAATGGACGTTAGTGTTTCTTTTTAATTGCTTTCCACGTAGCATTATTTCTCTTCATACAAAGCAAAGAGAAAAAATAAGTTCTGAACAACAGCAAAAAGTAGCCAAGTACTTTGCTGGTTGTAACTTGACACGCAATCAAGGACTTGAAGTTGCAGGGGACGAAAATCCATTTCTTTTAGCCTCCGGAAAAAATCTATACATAAAAATGAATAAAGAAGGACAAAGTCCGAGCACTCTTAGCTATTGTAGAGCAGCTCTTGATTGACTGCTTTGTGTGCATGATAGGTTTCTGTGCTACCTGGGAACGTACTGAGCTTGCTCATGTCCAAGCCCCAAGGATTTCGTTACAAAAGTGGGCAATATATTTTCTTGCAGTGCCCTAGCATCTCCTCATTTGAATGGTGGGTGTGGGTTAGATCTTAGAACTTGTTCTCTTTTCTTCACTTATGGCCTCTTTGTGGTTCATTTGAATCTTCATCTAAGCATGGGAGTATACTACCAAATTTGTTAGGCATCCTTTCTCCATCACTTCGGCACCGGGAGATGATCATATCAGTGTTCATATCAGAACCACAGGAGATTGGACTCGGGAGCTGAAAAGGGTCTTCACAGAAACGAGCCTTTCTCCAACCGTGATTGGGAGGGCGAAATTCAGTGAAAAAGGAATCTTAGATCAGACTGGGTAAGTTATCATTCTAGATTTTTCGAATTTACTGAATAGAACCAAATAACAATACGCCCTTCGTTGCATTTCCTCATGAAGTTTGCCAAGACTGCTTGTGGACGGGCCATACGGTGCACCAGCACAAAACTCCAGAAACTACGATGTCTTACTGCTTGTTGGGCTTGGCATTGGAGCAACTCCTTTCATAAGCATTCTTAGAAACCTGCTCAACAATATAAAAGCTGCAGAAGAGTACCAGGCAGTAAGCACTACTTTTTATTCAACATTCGAGTCTGTTAGCATTTTGTATATATATGTAGGTAATTTTGAAGCTTCTGATTAATGTGTGCGGTGAACTAGGACTCTGTAACGGATACAAGCAGATCTGACGATAGCACCAATAGCTTTGCTTCGAGTACAGCCAGTGGCAAGAAGAAACCTCCGAGGACCAATCATGCGCACTTCTACTGGGTCACCAGGGAACCTGGCTCTTTTGAATGGTTCAAAGGAGTTATGAATGAAGTAGCAGAAATGGACCTTAAGGCAAGTCTTCTTTCATGTTCTTTGAATTTGGCCTTTTTCTTTTCTTTAGCTAATTGAGCAGAAAGTAATTAGGCTACTTATCAAAAATAATTACTTGATGAACTATCACTACCAATCCAAACCACATCTATGATGGGACATCACCACATTAGTCTCCTTTGTATTCCTAGTATTATACTCCTTCTATTCCAAAATACTGTATACATTTTAAGCCCACAAGGAAGTCAGATAACTCCTTTCTCCCTTATATCCCCCGTCCTATTCATATACTCATTCACGAACCAAGTTCAAGTCAATCTCTCCAACTCTCCTCCTTGGAAAGAAGTCATGTAATTCGGCAAAATGTACACAGTATTTTAGAACAGTAAATATTTTTAAATATGCATAGTATTTTGGAACGGATGGAGTATTAACTTCGATGTATATTGGTCAGCTACACGCACTGACCCCTTCTCTCAATAGTCATTTGTGGGTAGGATACCAAGTTGCCAACTTTTTAGAGACGCTACTTGAAGTTTCCAAATTGCCTGAATGGAGAAGTAAGCTCTTTGTAATTTCTATTGAAACAGGGCATCATCGAAATGCACAATTATCTAACAAGCGTGTATGAAGAAGGCGATGCTCGATCGACGCTGCTAACAATGGTACAGGCCCTCAACCATGCCAAAAACGGAGTCGACATTGTCTCCGGAACGAAGGTATGTGTACACTAAAATCAGAGTCTTAAGAATGAAAAGCACAATTATCAGAGCCTATATCTCAGTGGTATATCATTTGAGTAAATTACAACTAAAGCATGATATCTTAAATGACCTTGACAGGTCAGGACACACTTCGCAAGGCCAAACTGGAGAGAAGTGTTTGCAAAAATAGCTTCTAGACATCCGAACGCCACCGTTGGTAATGCTTTGTCTATGTTTTTTTGGTAGAATAATATGGCCCTCCGTGTATGTACAGAGAGAGAGAGATGGAGGCCACGTGTAATGAGCTTTCTTTACATTAATGGTTTATATATCGGATACAGGTGTATTCTATTGCGGTATGCCCGGATTAGCAAAGGAATTGAAGAGGCTGTCACATGAGCTCAGTCACCGCACCTCTACACGTTTTGAGTTCCACAAGGAGTACTTTTGACTTTGGAAGACGAACTTCTGAATATCGCTTAATTCTTGTCACTATTTTTGTAATTAAATACAGAAAGAGGAAAGGGCATCTGTGAATTTAAATGTAAATAATATATGAAAATAGCGATTTATAAGAGGAAGAAGAGCTAATCGAAAAAAAAAAGAAGAGGATTTTTTTTTTTTGATAATTGAAGAAGAGGATATATTGTTGGCCACAATATCATTTGTCCCATGTTCTACTATAATGTCCATAGCCATTTAAAAAAATCTTGACAAAGGAACTCACCAGTCACTTCGCCCATCTCTGAATTTACGAACCTTCCCCAGCAAACACATTGGACATGCACCAGACCCATGACAAATGATCTCCCTGACTAACAAATTCATCAGTAATGTACCTGTCCATGTGACTCGCTAGTGCACTGGGAATAAGTCTTTCTGCCCAAATGTTTATATATAAGAATGATGATTTAGCACGTCGTAACTTTTTTTTTTCTTTTATTTGGTAGTGAACACGTCTTAATCTCTCGTTCAAGGTTTTTGAATAATTTTTTTTCTTAAATAAATTTAGAGTGGCAATATTCCTCTACGAGTCTACATAACTGAACAGCTGACTCGTACCTAGAAAAAGGTAAATCACCAATATTTGGGCGTGCCCGGTGTCCCATGTAAATTTTGCGCCTCCCCCCAATAAAAATGTTCAACGCAGGGCCATTTCTGACACTTCCCCCACTCAATGTCAGAAATGAATGTGTTGGCCGTTTTTATTGGTCATAGCAAGCCCATTTGGTATGTCTAACATAACCAATAATTTTTCATAATTTACAAAGAAATAAAGCAATCAATTAGGCTTAGTTAATGGGCCTTATTCGGTGGAGGAGAAGGCCATGCTTTGAGAATTTAAGAGAGGATAACATTTTGTTGCCATAAAAAAGGGATAATTTTTGTCTATTGGGCCTGTAAATAGTCTTAGCCATTGGGCCTGTATCCGACAGGCCCAAAAACAGAAACACTTTCCCGCTTAAAGTGAGAACCATCCCTTGGAATGCACGACTACTCGGTGGTTACTTGGCTGCAGAGCGAAGCTTAGCGGTTGAAGGAAGAAAACGGAGGGAAAAGAAGATGTTGAGTTTGCATCTCTCCGACAGAAACCTGTTGACATCGATCACCACCATTTGCGATCACCCGTCGTCGGCCTTCTGCCTTCTTCCTTCAGGTACTCAATGCGCCTCCGTTTTTATTTGCTTTACTTTCCTTCTCATGTATTACCATTAGCTCTTGATGCTCGTGTTCCCTCCGCTCTGATGCACGAAGCGGCCGGTAAGAGTTTTACAACTTTGCATTCATCTTTCCTTTTTCATTAATTATTGAGTATATTTGGTTCTTCTGCATGCGTTTGTGTTTCTGCATTTCTAAAGTTTCATATGTTCCGCTCCACGATTCAGTTTTTCCGCAATCTTATTTCGGAGGAGTACTCTACTGATTGAGTAAATATATGGCAGTTCATTTGGCTGGCATTGGAATTTGGAATCCTCGTTTAGCATTACAATATTGTTTTCAGTGAAGACAGGAATTTCATGCATGCAGCATGTTTATCATAATAATGCAGTAATTCGTCACTCTTTTTCTTTCAAAAATGTGACGGGGGTGAGTTACTGAGATTCTCTAGTCCACTGAGTGATTATCATTGTAAAATATGAATAATTGGGTAGTCTATTAGCCTATAGCAAAAAGTTTCTTGAATTAGTTTCAGTATGTAGAAAGATAATGGCCGATTTCATTTTCAAAAGGTTGAGGTTACCGCGCATGAACTTTTGGGATATTTGGTAATGTAATGTGTTAGTGGAATTAAATGAACATAAGGAAAATCTCTCAAGTCCACCATGAAATGTTGAATCTTTCAGCTAATTTATCATTTTACCTTAAATTAACCAACTTTGAATGTTTGCATCCAATGTTCAATTTTTAACAGATATTACCATTCAGTTGAAGATCTTCAAATGCTTACAGCTACAAACTTCCTTTGAAGTCTATGAAATTAAAATATCTGGAACAGGGGAGAGAAGAGTCAAATGGCGGCTCTTACACCAGGGGTGCTATTGAAGCTTCTCCAAAACATAAACTCAGATGCAAGGGTGTTTGGAGACCATCGTTCCGTTCTTCTGCAAGTAATAAGCATTGTTCCTGCTCTTTCCGGGTCTGAGCTGTGGCCTAATCAGGGTTTCTTCCTCAAGGTCTCAGATTCTTCTCATTCCACTTATGTCTCTCTATCCGATGATGATAACGAGCTCATCTTGACCAACAAGCTACAACTCGGTCAGTTCATCTACATTGATCGGATGGAGGCAGGAAGCCAAGTTCCAGTACTAGTAGGGGTAAGACCGGTGGCAGGAAGACACCCTTTTGTGGGCACACCAAAGGATTTAATGCAGATGGTGGTGCCTTCTGAGGATCTGCATTCAGCTGACAGTGACATTAGTAGTCCAATGTCGAACCAATCATCAGACAAGAAGCAAAAGATAGTGATTAAGGTGCAGAAGGTTGCAGTTGCTTCCAGGTACATGCAGGGACTTGCAGACTCAAAGGGGTCTGTGGCCGAACCTCCAACTGCTGGAAGTGGGAGTGAAAGGAAATCCGATGATGCAGGAGGAAGCAAGAAGAATTTGTCTTCTTCAAAAAGCAAGCAGGAGCTGAAAGGTCAGGTGCGGGAATTGTAGCCTGTATATGCCACACACGACAAGTTGTAGATAGGTTTGAGAGGATAGCTTGTGATCAAGTTTTATTTGTTCATTCTCTCTCTTTTGCGACTAGCTCTACATATAATTGCAACAGCATGCTTATAGATTTGTGCTTGATGAGGCTACTAACACTTGTGATACAGGCAAGGCCTGCTACTTCTCAAAGTGGCGGTCATGGTGGTACCGTGTTGTCAAGTGCAAGATCAGATATTAGTGATTCCACAGTAAAGGAGGCCTGTAATGCTTCAAAAAGTTCCAAATCAAGGACCAAAGGATCTGCCAAGAAGCAGGCTTCATCAACTCCTATTATTCTTTCTAAGAAGCTGAGCCAGGGCGCACCATCCTGGGACTGGGAGTCTCTGCCTGCTAAGATTGTCAAGCTTGGCGAGGTGTATTTTGCAAAATTAGTTTTAAATGTTGATGTTTTATCCATTAACTTTTGTATTGAGTTGGTTTTTAAAAGAATTGATTTCTTTTCTTTCCCGTTCTTCTGATCAAATAAAAGGGCATGGTGAGAAGGAAGAATGTAGCCTTCTCCGTAGCCGCGGAGGCTCAGAGGGAAGCATCCATGGCTTCAGCTCTAGTCAAGGCCCTGAGGTGAGACTTTAAATTATCATTCCTCTGTTTCTTGTCTATGGTGTCCTCAATTTTCCTGTCCTTTTCACTTGGACAATGGTCCAACCACCTTCACTTCTCCAGTCGAAAGCAACTGCTACGTTCTTCATTCTTGAGTCTAAAAAGCTAAAGACATCCCATGCAAATAGAATTCTTTTAAAATGGAAATTTCCTGCATCAAATATAGTCTGCCAATTAAGTTATGCATTTTCTCCAGCATGTTTGCAGAGCTGCGCCGATATGCGATGTCAAATAACCCTCAACAATCACTAGTGATGTTCTTTGCGCTCTATCGGCTAATTGATCAGCCCGTTAATTCGGCATTGTCTCTTAAAGATAGCTTCAACCATGTCCCAAGCTCACCATTGCAGGACAAAGCCAAGACCAGCAAGAAGAGTATTTCTGATGCACGTCATAAAACTGTTCCAAGTTCTCCAAAACTTTCCACAGGACCTCAAGCCGCTGAAAGGCTGGAATGGGTAAAGGGTGAAGGCATGAAAGAGATACAAGAACTGAGGAAGCTGCTCTTGAAGGAATGCCAGACATGGTTTCTGAAATTCTTGGAAAGCGCTTTGGATGCTGGGCTGCGGCCGGTAGCTCAGCCAAAGAAAGGCAAAGATGGCAGTCGAGGGCGGCAAGCGGAGTCCAACGATCACATTGCTGTTACTCTGTCTCAACTTAAGCATGCTAATGACTGGCTAGACCAGCTTCATGGTAACATTGGGCCAGATGAGGATATTCTTATGGGCACCATTGATGGACTGAAACAAAGAATATACACATGCCTACTTGGTCACGTGGATTCAGCTGCATTGGCATTGGAGAGCCGTTCTGATCAAGGTTGATGATTCAAAATCTGAATTTGTAAAGAGTAATTTATTATTTCATTTATGCAAATGATTGACCGCATAATTTACCTTTGACACGCACGACCAACTACCAAAGGGTATATGTGACAAACTGTAAATAAACTCTTGTTTGTGCACCTCATGAATGAAAAGATGGTTAGTCATTACTGTAATGAAATGCCTACATTCACTGCCCCTGAAATACCACCAGCTTCCTAGACGGTTTCTAAAAGCTATATAGGCAGAGTTGAGAACAGTAATGTCTACATTACACACACAAAAAAAGTAGCATTCTCTTTTTTTTTTATATGCTATCATTCAATGGCTATGAGTGTAAGCCACATGAAGATGGAACAAAGCCCATGCATCTGGCCTCATGGGCTCCAAAATCGGAGGTTCATGACCATGCTATAAAGGCTTAACAGGGTATATAGCTACTTGTGGTCACCTACTATTTATATACTCCCTTCACACAATAAAGATTGTCTGCATTTGAAATGAGTTAAATTTATTAGACTCTAAGGCCGATACAAAAAGCAGAGTTTTGTTCCCCTCTTCCGTGTTTTTGGTCGTGAGGGAGCAAAGTAAGCATTTAATGATCGACCCCTGTTTTTTCAAATATAGACAGGCTTTATTGGAGGGTGGGAGCACCATATTAGGCCTCTATGTACCATGGTCATGGTCATGGATGTAATTATGCGGTGGTCGGGAACACATACCCCATTGTGCACAGGCTGCCTACAGTCTTTGTATGGAGAATTATGGAGAATTTTGAATTAGGATCAATATAGGAAAACTTCGAAAACATTTGGACAAAAATTATAACTCTTACCTCAACGAGATATGCCTTGCATTACACATCCTCTGCTTTTGGGAATACTTGGTGGAACGAAGGGTGAGCAGCCAAGGTGGAGAGGGAGAGCACGCGACAAATCTGGTGGGGTAGCCCCGGACCATGTTTGGCACGTGCCCTGCTTCTCCAACCCGGCCTGCTCAACCTGGTAATGTATCCCTTCCTGGCCCGGGCCGCTCCATAACTAGATATGTCTCGCATTTGACATTTCCTACTTTGGAAAATGGCTCTTTCTCTCTACCAAAAAATAGGGAAAGGCTTTTTCGCAAAAGGTGGAATGTAGGGTGAGCACCCAGGGTGGAGAGGGAGAGCACGCGACAAGTCTGGCTCGGTGGGCTCCGGACCGTGTCTGGCACGTACCCTGCTTCTCCAACCCGGCTTGCTCACCCTTTGAAATGTTCTCATTTATGGGGCACAAGTAGCAACTACGAAAAGGAAAGGCTGGACTCCCTTCTTTTGGATTTCTCTCCGGATCAAGGAAGGTCAGTGGATGTGGATGGTCGGGAAGCATTACAACTGTGGCTATATATAGCATTTCCCTTGCATGAAGTAGTACCAAGCGGGCAGAACCTTCAAAACACGAGGAAATTGGCAGATGAAGGAGTTGTTGATCCTTTTGTAAGCCTGCAAGTCATGCAGCGGGATCTGGGAATTGTTTAGGTCAGAAGAATATTTTTGGTTAAGTGATTGTTAAAGTTTGGCAGCCAGTAGTGTTTGTTGGTGGTGGAATGCCATTCAGGTTCATAATTCATATGCAGCGAATGCTTGCAAAGCAAAAGGAAGAAGAAACACGGGGTAGACTACCAGACACCTACTTTGCAGGGTCATTTCCCCCTTGGCCAAGGGCAGGCAGACCACCCACCGGGCAACTGAGCCTGTTTACCCACCACGGTTCACGCTTCAGGCTGCAGCTGAGACGTACGCGATTCAAGCAAGAAAAAGTGTAATCCACAGTGGAGAACATTGGGACCACAAGTACGTAAGAAGATCCTAGCCTTCCCTTTGCTCTTTAATGTATTGCCAGTTTGCCGTGCTAGGCTACACTATTCCTAGTTTAATGCGACTCATCCACGCTGAGACATGGATCACGCACCGATTAAATTACAGAAATTAGGGAAGGCAGACATAGCGATCGACTTACAAAACACATACAACATGACGTTAATAGTTTTATTATTTATTATTACTTGAAGACATACCAGCGTGATGAGCGTTTCCCATGCAATTAAAATCATGACACACGTGCAGCTCATTGCTCACGTGATTTGCCTTGTGATAGAAAATCTGCTCGGGAAGTCCCACTCCTCACGTTATCACACTGTTTGTATTGGAGGATGTACCTGGGGCCACAATGTCTATCTACCACCTATTGTATGGAATCTCTAGCTAGATATCTCATCAACAAAAAAATTGCGAATGGGACAGATCCATGGAATTCCGTATCGGATATCGGTATCGTATCGGTCGGCTTGAGAGACAAAATATCGGAGATATGTCAGAGATATTTGTAAAAAAATATCGGTAGTTAAAAACTAGTTTTTACAAAATTAGTTTTTACCATATAATTTCATAATCTAGCTTCTAAAATGAGTTATACTAATTTAGACAAAGCATAGATTTTAAAATATGCATATTAGGATGGGAAACAAGTGGGAAAGTTACTTTTTTCCCCTTTTTTTTAAAAATTTTTTTTTTTTCGATTTTTTTCCAAAAATATTATTTTATTATAAAATAGCGATATATCGGTCATCGGCGATATTTGAAAAAAAATAAAAATCGATATTTATCCATCTCGTTTTATCGGGTGGGGCCCGATATCGATATATCGGCGATATATCGCCGATATGGAATTCCATTGACAGATCAAGGAATGGGGTATGGGATATCGTTGACTAAAGAGACAAAATATTAGAGATAAATCGGAGATATTATGTAAAAAAATATCGGTGGTCTAAAACTAATTTTTACCATGTATTTTCGTAATATAACTTCTAAACGAGTGATACTAATTTAGATAAGCATAAATTTAAAAATATGCATAAAAATATGTATATAATTTAAAATATGTGTTTGCGTTTCAAACCTGTATCCTTCCACTTGGCATAGGATGGAAAACAAACGAAAAATTATTTTTTTAAAAAAATACCGATATATTAGGGATATTTTAAAAAACTCCGAAATCGAGATTACACAATATCGTTTTATCTGTCGAAGCCTGATATCGATATATCAGCCATCGCCTGGGTTGGCTATAGAAAGACAATATATTTCCTTCTTTGTGCTACAGTGTCTAGTGTATGGGTGAGATTTCTGCTTTGACTTCTTGTAGTGTTTAGTTACTGTGAGACTAGTTGTATGGTTCATTGGTTAATGGAAAATAACAGAATTAGCCACCCACCATAAAAAGAACAAGTAGAACCTTGTCACAAGAATAAAAAAAGTAAAGAACTTTCTTCAAATTAGAGGTTCTAACGGTGCAATGGAATTCCAACATAGACTACATTTATTGCACCGTGACTAACTAAAAAAGTGCTTCCTCAACGAAAAAGTAAGACTTTTGCGCTTAGCTCAAACCTCAATTGTTTATGTATGTTTTATAGAAGTCAAAACAAATTTTCATTTGGAAATTATAGCTCCATATACAAAAATACTGATATTTATTAAGGGTGTGTTTGGTTAGTAGGAAAGGAAAAAAAAGTGAGAAAAGTCAAATGCTTTTTTTTTTGAGTGTTTGGATGGACAGAAAAGTGTGACGGCTGAAAACTGTTTTTCCCTCTCATGGGGACCACACAAAAATTTCAGTTATACCTTTTTCCTTCTTAAATAGAAAGAAAATAAGAGAAAAGTCCAACTCCCCCTCATTTATTTTCTTCTTTTTTCTCATTTAACTTTTTTTCTTTTTCTCTCTAACCAAACAGACCCTCACTGGGCTAAGATTACAAAGTAAATGATCGATCAACCTAAACGATGAAATCTTAGCAAGAGTTTCAAATATAGTCCTAGCTTAGAAAACAACTGTTGTATAGAAAAATTTTTTTTACATCATCAGTCTCACCAAGGCCCGACAATGTCCTGCGGCGGCCTAGCGGAATCTAGCGAAATCTTGTGGCCTAAAGCACTTCCTATTTAAAGCTTCAGCTTTCTCCGGATACTTGACCATTATATTTTCGTCAAAAGAATGTCAGACAATGATAAAAATGTTTAGTTAAGAAAAATTGGAGCATTGTGTCACGCCCAAAATTCCCGGCTTCGTCAAAGTGTAGAAGTTGTTAAAATGATGAATATATAAGGAAGCTAAAAGTTTTTGAATGCGACTAGAATACAATTGTATCTTTAATTGTACCATCATAAAAAGACGCATAATTGAGATAACATAGCCTGAGAATAAAACTTATTAATAAACTAAAACAAAAGATCCATCTCTTCTAAAGAGAATCTAGTAATTTAAAAGTTTGCCCCACATGCCAACGTTAATACAAGTTCCAAACTAAAATTTTAAATTAAAACTTTTCTATTGCAGTCTTTAAGTTCTTTCATTTCCTTCAACTTTTTTCATGCTTAATCGATATCTATCCCTGCATCACAGGATGCACGAGTATTCCGAGTAAATACTCAGTATGATGCAAAAAACACAATAGAATATGGATATTCAAGACATGATAATGAATATGATCAATATGATAAGAACTTAATCATCAACAATTCTAAAATTAGAAACATAAAGCTTTCATCAAATGAAAAATATCAATATTCACCAAAACGCAAAGATAATTAAAGTGTATGAAAGTACAATTTCTACTCTCAATCAACACCAGTCGCAAGTGGTTATTTACCCTAGAGGTTCTCGTGCAGGAACCTGGCCATGGACCTAAGATACGAGCCTCATCAGTGCTTACAGACACAATGAGTGGAGACTGCTACACCTTTCGTAATGTCTCAACGGCCTAAAAATAATACTTAAATTAATAATTCAACTTAGTCCAACAATAGTTATTATGTTTTTCATGTGATACATAATATATTCTAGCCGGACAGATGCACGACAAAGCACGAGAGTCTTTGGTCGGCGGATTTCAAATTGGCAAGGTTTGGTCGATATTAAACATGTATCGAGTTGTTTTACTTATTAAATGTCTTTGCATATATTACAGTAGTTATGGAAGTATCAGTGTTTATGAAGCTGCAATATTTTTTATTTTCAGGGAGGTCAATGGTGATTAACGTGGAATATAATCAGCTTGACCCCTTACTAAGAGGCACTGAACATCCGGAGGGAGATGTTACTAGTGAAATAGGATATTCTCCTTACCCTGGAAACCTAAACCAGGTGAGTTTGAGCCTTTTTACTTTCGTCAAAATTTCTGTTATCAGTAAAGTTTGTTTTCTGGGAGGTGTTTTGCACTATGTCAACTGTTAATTATTTAACATATTAGTAATATATGGGCCAGAAAGCTATTGATTAATAAACAAATCAGCTGTATATATGGAGAGCAATGTTTTATTCAATAAGTGAAAACAAAACTTAGAATACATATGACAGGATACTATCAGGGGTTCTAGGAGAAGTTTCTATGTTTTCTTCCTCATATCTCTTCGTTTAAGAGCAGGGAGAAGGTTCAGAAGATTCACCTGCTAAGAGTGGGAGGGAGAAAAATGTTTCAGTATATGAATACGGTTTTTGAGGAAGAAGAGGAATCTATCGCATTGAAAGAAAGAAGGGTAATACAAAGTGCAGTAGTCGACCAGCCTTCAAGAGGCTTGGGGACTGCCAACTAAAGCAAAAGACTAATATGTCCTCACTTAAGTGAAGGGCTCTAATCAGAAATAAGAGATACAATTGAAAGACTAAATTACTCTCTATATGTAGGAATAGAATATTAAAGACCCAGACAAAATAAACAGAGCAAATACTTCTCTACCAAAAATATGACCTACAATGCAGATTAGGGTGTCTGATTTTAGGAGCAGAGAGAGGATTCCCCCTGGGGAAGGGGAAGGATTACACTCGTCTTATTGAGAGCTTTAGCTTGCAAAAGAGTGTTTTTTTTTCTTATTTGTTAATTGATTATAGGGGGCTATAAACTTGATTAGTCATGTGATTCTACTTTTCTTGTGCAGCTGATTCTGGAACTTGATTCATATATCAAAGAGCTTACAAATATGCGAGGTGCTATTGCAGAATTTGGCAATCCCAAGTAATATATTGTCCTTTGCATCTATCATCTGTCTTATGATTAAGTTGAATCATAGACATCAACAATTTAATCAACTTTAAGTGTTGGTGCAAAATCTGATGTTCCTCTAAAAAGTGAGCAAATACATGGGAGTGATGAGAATCTTGCATTACTCGGTCTATGTTTAGCGTAAAAGATTTAGAATGGATTCAAATTCGGCAATAGCATATTTTATAATCTATATGTTGCAGTGTTACCGCCTCCTGTTCTATTTTTGTTAGAATTCCATTTCTTGGTCAGAAAATTTTTTCATGATTATTTGTGAATATCCAGAATATGACTGCATAACTCGACTGCTCCAACTGGCTAGTCTATATAAGGATTTGAGTTGGCCATGCTGCTTGTACTGCACTAACAGTATGAGAGATTCAGGATTAAGAGCTAAGATTAAGATGTTGTAGAGAAAGACTTTCTATCTGTTCGTAATATGGTTCCATAACTTGATTAGTTGCAGTGTTTATGATGTAATTTCCTAGATAATATAGGTGTTGTTTATTGTATGGAGACGAGGTTTAAAACTGAGGCATGCAAAACAACTAGTGGTGATAATGAGCTGAGCCAACCTTGTAAATACTCTGACTGATCAACTTGCAGCTCAAAAATGAGCTTATTGAACCAAGCTCGACCTCAGCTTGGCTCGACTCAGACCAACTTGAGAATTCTGTGGCTCAAATTTTATACATGTTTTGTATACATATTTTATAGCATAAAACTACTTTGACATGATTTTCTTTATCATTTTGATATTTCATGTATTGTGGTGTTGTGGAAAATCTATTTGATATGAATTTTTAACAAATGAAGCAGACCTTTTATGAATAATCAACTAGACATGATGTTGAGCCCAAACCAGCTTGACTTGATTCAGCTCAGCCTGGTGTCGCTCCCGAAGGAAATTTTTTTTCCACACTTTTATTCCCATGCCTGCACCATTTCAGCATAGTAGGGAAGTATGGCAGCTTTGTGGAGATGAGTGAGAATATATTTCTTTTGGGCTTTCTTGTTGATTCATCTATTCCATTTATGAAGACACTGTTAAAGCTTTGGGAATTTGCAAGTGATATAATGATATTCTGCTTCTTGTTTCGTTGGCCTATCTCCCTACCTTCACAAACTAGGATGTTGCATTAGTTTACATGAGATGACGACTTACTGTTTACAGATACAAAGATTCTAGCAAGGCAGAACTTAAGTCATCAACACGGTTGGAGTGCATGATGCAAGATTACCCAAAGACATTGCCACCGTCTGCAAGGGTTGGATTCACGGTCAGTAATATTTCTAATGCCTACTTATGTAATCGTACATTATGGTGTGCTCAAGTACATATGTCTTGCTATTTAACATTCTAGTGAAAAGATATTGAAGATGCTGTTTTATAAGGGTATTAGCTGTAGTTGTATATTTATCTTGTGGGTAGTAGTTTGTTATCATCAGAGGGTGTCTTTATACTGAGACATTGAGGCATTGATATTTTCTGATGCTCGCGGCTGAAAGGCCCATGCTGTTCTATGGTTTGTTTGCCTGCAGGCGCTGAGGCGTCCCTAGAAAATATATGAATTAGAAGAGTCCAATATGCAGCCTACTATTTTCCTTTGCATCCCTTTCGTATTCATTTTATTAGTATGGTACCAGTTGTATCATCAACAATCAGGGTATCAAATCCGATTTTAGAATGTTGCAATGAACGTATAATTTTAGATTTGTAGGTTGGTTTGTACTATATCTCATTTATGAAAACCATTAATTAATAGTTGGTGTCTCTCTTTTCATCGATAGGTGATGGACAATGGCTTGCTTATGCACCTGTTAAAAACAATGCTGAAGTTGCTGCTTAGGTATCTCTTATTTTTTTCCCTTTGTGCTCTTATATATTTCATGAAATCTGTCCAAGATAGAGGATAATCTCAGCTATTTTGTTCAAATCGTGTTATTTTGTGGGCGTTTCATCATTCATTGTCTGGAAAAAAAAAACATTTTGTTTGTCACATATAACGTTTTTCCATCACAGTTAAAAGTTCTGGTAAATTAACATTTTATATTTGGTGGTCCTTGAAACCTTATTTGTTACTCGAAATTGAGCTGTCGATTCTCCTAATAGTTAAATTATAATATTTCTGCTAGATTACAGAGTTTCTTGAGAGGCATCTCATAGTTCACATATTTGTCATACTTCCCAGGTGTCTAGTACAAATTCTACTCCTTGTTTCTGCATGATGAACGTTTCTGATTTCACATTGATTGCTATCATTATAATAGTTACTTCATCTTAAAATATTAGGTACCTAAAGGAAATCCATATCATAGTGCAACTTCGGGTGAGATGGCCATTTACAGAGCAAATAGCCTCATTCTTCGAAAGGTCCGTCCTTTAGCTGCATATGAAAGCTGAAAAATGTAAATATCATCATCATCATCATCATCATCATCATCATACGCCTTATCCCAACTATTTGGGGTCGGCGGCATGGATTATATACCGCGTTTGACTATTATTGGAATCGAAATGGTACAAAATCCATACAAAGAACCATAGTGACAAGTTTTCATGCCAGATGCCCTTCCTGACGCAACCCTCTAAAGAGAGAATGATGATAAGAAGACTCAATATCATCATATTCATCATAAACCTTTCCAAATATGTGGATTGGCTTTATAACATGATGGTTGCACATGAACTATTAATATAGCCATCTTCCATCACAAAGCTGGTAACAAAGAAAACCAGTGTGCTTTTACATGGGTGCATGGCATGAAAAGTGTAAATATAATGATTAAAATATTTTTCTGTTAAATAAGGATAAATGAAATTTATTTTTAACTTGATTGATTTTGCATTTTTCCAGGCTGGTGTCTCGGTAGCTGATCCAATACTTCAAACTTTTAATGACCAAGAGTTGGAAGTGTGGCCTCCCATCACTTGGGAGTCCTAAATTGGCCTTGACATTTTCTGATGCGAAGAAAAAACTTGGAGGTGGCTGCTCGATTTCCCAGAGGTCTACATTGGCTATTAGAAGCTCAAAGGTGTACATCGAGGATCTCACTCTGGATGGAGCACTTGTAATCAACTCGGTTGATAATGCAGAAGTATCTGAATTTATTGAGTTTTTGAAATGTAAAATCAATAAAGAAGTATGACATTTTAGAGAACCATAAAGTCATTTTATGAATCTCGTTCAGAGAACATTAGTAATTAGCGTAATAATTCTCATGACAAGCATGGCCACAGAACATGATCTTTTCATAATATTTTGATTAAAAAATCGAATTGTCTTTTTTCATATGCACGCTTATGTTGCCTATTTATGTTTTACAGGTAAAACTTAGTGGCCATGTTCAAAACAAAGGTTGGAACCTTCAGCCCATAGACTACAAGGATGATTCCTATTCTGAAGAGATAAGGATGAGGGGTTTCAAAATTGACAAGGTTGAGCAACTGGAGATGAACTACAATGAACCAGGAAAGTTTTGCTTCACGACCTGAATGCATACCTTCGCATTTTTAAGTGCAGTTGATGTACATCGTGCAACATTTTGTTTTCTGCCCTGCAGCATCAGTTTTTGGTTTTTGCGAGAAAGTACTTAATGTCATTTCTGAAATGAGCATATTCTTCTTTCGAGTTTACCTAATGTCTTCCATTAAGGAGTGAAAATGAACATCTCGATGGGAAGTGTGTCTTAGATCTTCGTTTTTGTTGCTGCGGTACTTTTGCTTTTTACTAGGGTGCACCTTTGTGAAGGATATACAAGTGAAGGAATGAAGGTTTTTTTTCCTAGTTTATCTCTTAAAGTAAGGAATCTCTTTGAGTTCTAATCCCCATCTTATTAGCATTCAGTATCATCCATCTTGCTTTTACAGCCTCGAGATGTAGACTTTTCTAGTGAAAGTCGAATGCAAAGGCGTTTTAAATGTAATGCCTCGTGGTGGAACCGTGGAGGGTATCTTTGCAGACATCCTCCATGCAGATCTTAAAGTCTTCCCTCGTGGTGAAGCATATGAATTCGGGCTAGATGCCCATCCAGTATTATGAGTTGAGCTGTTTTTCTTGCTGTTGTGGAAGAAGTTATAGTTTACATGATTCTACGTCTTTTACCCGAAACTCTCGCCCTACTAGCCAAAGACAACACATCACCTGTTTTAACCAATCTTGCTGGGTAGGTCTAATCAGGCTCAATTGGGGTCAACCCGGGTTGACCTGGTTGCTGACGTCATCAATACAAAAAAAGGGGGCTCGATGGGCCCCCGTCAGGCTCGACGGCGGGGCGCCCGAGGAGCCGGTCTGGTTTTTAAAACCATTGTTTTAACTTTTTGCCTACTGATCTTTACCTTAAGATCCATATAACTTGCCAGCATTAGAAAATAAGTTAAATTTATTGGCCTATAGGGCCCACGACACCTCACTTACCCCAGAACATGCACATTCAATCGTGAGGATCAAATCCAGTCAGCTACTGCTGGACCAGTAACTTTCCAATTGCAACCAGGTTTTTTTTGGACGGATTGAGTATAAAATTGGAGTACTAGAAAGTATATGGTTGACGGCCAAGTTTAGTAGCAGGTATAGTTGATAATATTATATTTCCTTTTTCGTTTTGCTAGGAAGTAGGAAGTACCTGTTTATTTTAAAAAAGTGAAAAGATTAAAATTATATTTTGATAAGTATGATTGATACGATGATGTGGGATTTTGGCGATCACCGGATCATGCTTATTAGGGGAGTTACATGCGTTGACTCTCTCTCTCTCTCTCACTCTCAACAGTTTGATTTTAGACTTAAGACAGGAAAAACAGTTTGATCTTAGACAGAAAAAAAGAGGACAGGAAAAATGTTAGGAAGAAAAAGGTTACACATTACCTTAACTCTGTAAATTTTATATTATTCCATCATATTCATTACACTTAAAAGATACTCCCCTCCGTCCAGAATTATTATGAACATAAGGTTTTTTAATATTAGCTATTTTTAATTCATTTTGAAAGACTTCATGTTATTAATAATTTCGGATTGGAGGTAGTATAGTAGTAGGTTATAACCTAAGATACACATTCGATTCTACTTGGAGGCTCTCCCTTATTTTAGACATCCATATATATATTGAATACAATTGAATATAATTTAATAGGTGAAATTGAATTTATCAGACTGGGGTTGATGCCATCGTCACTTCTCTTGGTAATCTTGGTTGTTGTACGGACTAAACGCTTCCGCGAGCCAGTTGTTCTTCCTCCAAGATTTCCACCCCATCTCTTCGCATATTTCATCACTATGGTTAATACTAAAAGTCGAAATGCAGTGCCTCTTGTAGAACCTTGTGGTCCTTTTCATGACTTCCATTTCTTCGTCCGTCTGCTGAAGCATGTCGCCAACGCTTGGGAGCGTAAAGTGGTCATCAAGCAGTCGAGAAAGCCATTTGCACCGTAGCTCCGAAGAATGCAAGTTTGACACGCTCTCTATGTACCCAACAAATGCCATGTTTGGGATCATAGGGTGGATGGTACCCCTGCAATTAAACCAGAATAAAACTTTAGTGATGATAATAATTATGATTTTAAGATCAATAATACTTTGTTATGGGTATTATATATTACCTGTATAAGGGCATAACACCGGTGCCATTTTCAATCAAATCACGATATGGCTCAGGTAATATTGACTTAAGCTTCAATTTCCCATCAAAGCCAGTTGCAAGCATCACAACATCGGCTTCAAGCTTAGTTCCGTCGTCCAATTCGATTCCTCCCTCATAGAATCGCCACTTGGATGATTTCTCGAACAGAATTCTCCCTTGATCAGCCTCAGCAAAGAAATCATCAGGCAAGATGGCCATCTGGCATGAAGCATAGTCCTCCTCGAATGGGTGATCAGGAACCAATCCATACTTTTGAAGTGGTAGTTTCCACATTAGGTAGGACTCAATGAACTTAGAAACTGCTCTTCTCTGTCCAGTCATATGGGGAGAAGTAGATTTCCACTTGTCAGATGTTGACTTATGTAATCGAATTAAAGGTGACAGGACTTTATAAAAGAAAACGTGCTCAAAGAAATAAAAAGCCATAGGAAGCTGGCAAATTTTACCAGTGGAGAGGAGAGGAGGCAGAAGATGTCCCTCAGGAAGCTGGGGTTGGGTCTTTCGTGGAGAAACTGGGAGCTCCTTGTTGAATAGAACAAGAAAAAGGGCAGTCCCCATATCTGATAGGATGGAACTGTCCAATGCAAAGTCCTTATTATCATCGTGCATGGTTCGCCCCCTAGTCCTTCAAGTGCCAATACCCATAAACACAAGTCAATGGCAAATTTAACTTTCTATCGACATTCTATTCCTTTTTAGTAGTACTACATGAATTTGCAAAAAAGATTTAGAAATAGCATTTATTCTACGAGCTTTGACTTTCTACCATCTACGTAAGATAATCCATTTTGATTTCTTTTTAATCTTTGATTTGATGTGACTTTTAAACCTATACTTAATTTTGATCTTACATATATAGGGATGACCTTTTCCTTTTCTTTAGGCATTCCCGGCCTTTTGGGCGAGCCCATCACACGGATTTGGCCTCATTCGAAGACTACCTTCCCTTAAGATAGGTTTAGTGGAAGATTTGGACATGGAAATGTAAACGGAATGTAATATTAATTGGCTTGTCCCCTTGATGGATGGGTAATTATAAGGAAGAGCCGTTTAGGAAGTGTTAAAGTCAATGGGTCCATATAGTCTTGCGACAGCAATCTTGATGTCTGACCAAGTAATCAACTTTTCTTGTTTGGTGGTCTTCTAACTGGAGCTGATAAGAGAAAAAAAACACATGGTTGACAACGATTATGCCCCAATGACCACCAATTTCTAAGCAGCCTAAAGACGGCACGTGTAGAAACTTCTCTACTTTTTACTCACCATCAAGTAATAGTATCTACTAGCATGGGTTGACAAGATTTTGGAGACTAGTCATATTTTCTCCACTGCATGAGCACATGGCAGATGCAAACATACGAAGGTTTAAGTAAGTGAATTTTGACAAACTTTTCGTGAGAGTTTAGGATGAAAGTTGCAACCAAACAGAATTTTTATGTCGTATATATTATCAGCGCACTCAGACTTGCCCGATTATATTCCTTAAGTAAAAATTTGAATTATATAGCTACCTTGATTTGCCTTGGCACATTCGAGAGCCAAATCTATAGCTGATTTTTTGTAACCAACGACGACCACCTTTTTTCCTCTCATAAGCTCATCAGCAGCTTCGCGGTCCAGCTTACAGTAATCTAAAGAATGCATCACCTGGCCACGAAATATTTCAGGCCCTTCTTCCAGAGGAAACGACGGCAGTTTTGGTATGTCACCGTATTTGCCGATGCACATCACCAGAAAATTGAAAGAATACCACTGCAATTAGAAAGGAGAAACAATAACAATATCATTATGCCAAAAGACAAAACAGAACTAAAGAAAGAACATATAGAAAAAAAAAAACCCATATGAACTATCAACAACGTTTTAAGTAGCATGGCAAAAAAACATCGTTTTAAGTAACTTCAGAAGTTGACGGGCATAAAGACTTCATCCGAAATGTAGGATCTCAAGGATATGACACTAAATTTATGAAGCCAATGATCAGGACAGCCAACTGAAGATTTCCTCACGATAGTAACAATAATGACGACAATAACAACAACATAAAAAACAATAAGAACAGTAATCCTAACGAGAATAATATGGAGAATAGTACTATCTAATTTGGAGGGAGATATGTCAACCTGAATGATCTCCGAACCAGTCTTCTTCACACCAATTTTCCAGACTGGTCGACCAGCCTCCAACGGTCGCGGTGTCCACCCGTCGTCGGAGGAGACCGACTCATTGGGTTCACCGATGTACTGAACCTCCACGACTTTGGAGTTGAGCTGGACAAACTTCAGCACGTCAAAATGAGTTGCATAGTCATTCAAGTAGTCCAGGATTTCAATGTGGGTCGGGAAGCTCGTATCTTTGGTGTCCGGCCATGGGAAGTCGGAGAACTCGTAGTCCCTGCGGGGTGTCTGAAGCCTCGTAGAACGATACGAGCAGTGCCTCCAGACACCACCGATCGAGTTCGAGGCCTCAAACACCACCGGATTGTGGGCAGCAAGCTGTTTCGCAGCAGCGATGCCACTTATTCCGGCACCAATTATGGCCACCTTCGAGTCCCAAAGACAGTCTTGCTTGGCGGCCATTAAAGCTAACTGAAATGCTGCAAGCAAAGGTGTGTATGTGAAATATATGGCTTGAGAGAGAGAGGGATGTGTGTTCTGCATGGAGAGGAAAGCAGGCCTTTATAGCCTACGAGGAGGGGGAGGCACGTGAGATTCACGTGACAGGGGGCCCAGGAGACAGCATCATGAACAAATTTCTTGGAAACATGTTAGGTGCAGTCAACCCATTCCTTGGAGGCTAGCTACCGAGTATGGTCGAAAACTCGAAAACTACAATGCAATTACTTCATAAACTTGTTTAATTAGACTAAACTAAAATTTGATGTAGTTGAAGTGGTTAAACAAAGAGAGTCTCATTATTGAAATGGGGAGTAGTTATGTAAGCAAAATTTGAGATTCTTCGTTGAATGGCTAGGGAAATTTCTTTCTCTCTGATAGAGTTGACATAGGTTTGAAGACCTTGAATATTGACTAATTATATGACCATTTGAGGCCATCCAAAGTTGGAATGTGGTGTAAATGGAACGAATTGCAAAGGTCTTTGCATGTGCACCTTGTTCAGGGATATAAAACTAAACAGAGGAGTTTTTCTCATGCACGGGCGAGACCCACCTAAGAAACGACTCTGTTTTGGGCATGCGTCACTAGAGAGGAGGAATCCGTCAGTCCCAACTCTGAATTTTGAAGTGAGAAAAATTCATTAATTCATTGTACTTAAGCTTGTTGACTTAAACTCAGAGTAGCTTAGAGCCCAGCAAATGAACGAGTTGAAACTTTGATAATTATTTCATTAAGACGCACAACATGTGAACGTTGAACTCATAGGGCCACCCTGACTAGAATTTCGAGCAAGTGCGGATCATAAAATATTGCTCGTGTTTTACATTCTATAGAGACATGCTAATCTTTCAGCAAAAAAAAAAGAGACTGGCTAATCCCTCCTAACCTCCTGTATCAATATGTTTACTGTGGTGGCTAAGTGTGTTGATTCTATTTGGTATATTAACATCTTTCTTGGAAATGCCGTGGTCTCGTGGATATCTAATTTGTAGGAGGTCAGTCCCAAAAGATGTGCCAATTGCCGAGGACCAACAAGGCATGCAAGCCCACAATTTAGTGTCTATCAGGGGGAAAAGAAGAGCAATCCTTAGAATAAATTGAGGGAGATGCGTAAGCATAGATCTTTTGTATTGATTTGCATGTATCTGGTTAGTAGGAACTGAAATGAAGCGTCCACGAAGTTTACATTTAGTGCGGAATTTTCTGCTCTACATGAACATATTCTCGAACTTGAACGTGGAAAAGTATAATATTTGGAAGTCAGAACTCCTTCTTCCTGCAGAGCAACTCATTCCAAATAGGAATGCAAGAAGTGCATGGAAGAGGAACCAACCCGGAAGTTTAGTAGAAGTCTGCAGATTACAAATATTCCAAAATTTCGAGCCTAGACCTTGTTTCTCTACCTGGAAACATTGATTCATCGATCACGTCGTTTTCCTTAATTACTGTTGTTTACACCATTTTTAGCGGTTTTAGCATTTCTCGATGAAGTATAAAAATGCCCCTTCCCTCTAAGGAAGCTTCTCATGTCCATTACATGAAGTTTGGCTTAGCCTCCGCCAAATTAGAAACCGAATCTAATACCCGACTTCGACTTGCCTTTTGGTGTGTGTGAGTGGAGAAATTTTTCAGTGTAGATATGACACTAAGTTGGCATGCTTATGTAGTGTCGGTCCCCAATCAACAAGAGACACATGTGTGAGCCCCGGCTAACAACCAAAATTTCACCCAGAGACACGCGCAAGCATACCAGCTTGTGTTGGATCTACACTGAAAAATTTCTCGTGTGAGTGGGCATGAGTATAGGCCAAAAAGGTGATTGCAATTTAGAAGAAAGTGGTTTTGTTTTTAGTATGGAGTAATGACGGAGAGTCAATGAAGAACAAGGAGATGGCAGTTGGCTGGGGAAGGCTCAGAGAGGGAACTTGGGCTGTGGTGCCTACGGTGCTTTGAGCCTTTGACCACATTAATCATACATATACAGTACAAAACCAGGGAAAAGTTTCCATACATACCCAAACAAATGGCTTAGCCCTCACGTCATCATGCTTTTTATTGGGTCAATCTTCCACAAAGAGCCCCATTTGGTTGTTCGTCCATCTGATTAATTATTTAACAGTCTTAGACTTTCTTAAAATCCAACCTAATGTTAAATCGTAGCGCATACTATTGTTCCGCTGGCAGTCACAGCTTGGAAATCCATAATTTCTTTGGTAAAAACTTTGAAATTCTTAAGTTGCTGTTTTGTTCGTTGCTTCCCATGACCATTAAGTCGTGCACTTATACTATCAATCCGTCCATCCCTAAGCTTACGTTACTAAGGCTAAAGAGAAGACTAGGAATGAAAAGAAGATTGCAGAACTTTATAAAGCAAGGGAATTCTTATATCTATCCATATTAGACTGAAAACCACTTACTTAGTAGACAAAAAACCCACTTCATTGATGTGGCCGGGGCCAATACGTCCGGATCGAGGCCCAAAAGAAAATGAATTCTGGTCCACTTCA
This sequence comes from Houttuynia cordata, assembly GCA_039654745.1. Classification (NCBI taxonomy): domain Eukaryota; kingdom Viridiplantae; phylum Streptophyta; class Magnoliopsida; order Piperales; family Saururaceae; genus Houttuynia; species Houttuynia cordata. The sequence continues at coordinate 31,521,007 of CM077503.1, forward strand.
TTGAAGCCAATTTGAGAACATGCCAGCTGTGGATGTGGTCATTAACACCAACTCCCGTCCCCATCTCTACGCTGAGAATTCCGGCCTGTTGGGATATCAAGTAACTATAATCATCTTCTTATTACTATCAGCTCTAGATTTGTGAAAAACGAGCCGGTATTTAAGACAGCATAGGAGCCAAGTTATTCGCTCGAGTCCTGCTTAGACGCGGGTGTGCACGTCCTTTATGTCATGTACAATTTAAGCTTAATGGATGCTTGCTAGTATTGAGTATGAACTAAATATTGATAGTATGTTTCCCAAGTACTGCTCGAGCTAGTGTGTCATTAAAATGAACTCATTAATGAGTCTGGATTTTGTCGCTGCGATTGAACTGATTGAATTCAACGTCGTGGTACTGCTGGTGAGGCTTCGCCCGCAACGACGCTGGTGCAGCTAAGTCATCCCCCAACCAAAGTGACGCCAGAGTCGGTCACCATTTTCAGCACACTGTCTGTTGCTTTTCCTCGACTGCGGAAGTGGTCACATGTTTCATTGTCCCATGATCACCAGCCAATATATTGCGGTAGACTTACCTACTATGATGTTTGGACGTAGACTGAGCACCGTCGCAAAGTGCACGGCCGCACTCATTTGTGAAACTTGTGGCTAGCATGCATGGCCATGGAAGCGGGCCCGCCTATTTCTAACATGCCACGCAGGATAAACCAATGATGCTGCGAAACAATACTGACCGTGTTTTAGAATTAGGGTCCCATTCCATCAGGAAAAGGTAGAAAAAGGGAAAATTTGGGCCCCGCATTAACAGTTATTATGGATAAGCCCCTCGGGGAGATGACAGAAGTGTAGCATCGCGCTTTGCAATACAAGGAGTCTTCACTATTTCAATCTGTGTGATCTCAGTGTACTATATCAATCTTGAAAACGTCACAGCCATGCATGCATTAGGATTAGGATTCGGAATTTTTTTTTTGGAGGGGGGGGGGGGAACTCAAATTAATTTGGCTTTATGAATATTCTTCAATATAAGGAGGTTGGTCTTAAACAAAATCTTTAAATAAAAAACTTCTTCTGAAGGAAAAACACTAATGTACCTTGTAATTTTATGCAATATGTGATAACTAATCCGCCAAAACATAGTTGAGCATCCGACTTTGGACTGGCAGTAAGCAGAGTCTTACATGGCTAGCTTGGCTCATGGCGCCGTCTCTTGCTGCGTAAAGCTCATGGCGTACGTTGCATGGTGTAGCATCAGCCAACCATTTGTGCGGCACAGAGGAGATGAGAGACTATTGACGCAGTATCCGTGCCCTTAGCAGACATTTGCGCTTATGATTCACGATGTCTGTTCGCTCATGTAATCAACTGACCATCATGACTCATGGTCAGGCCTCCCGTTGTTGCATGAAAGAGAAAATCCTGCTGCCCCCATGGCCATGCCCCAGCCACGCAGGACGGGCGTAGCATCAATCTAGGGACCCGATGTATCGAACTGATCATCTAACAAAAGAGAACGACTCAATCTTCTGTAGGCCTCGTTGTGTGTTCCATCTGCAGGAGGGCAGAAGAAACAAGGAGTCAATGTGAAGTGACATGCAGCATGCCCAGGTTTTTAATGCTAGAGCGATAGCATTAAAGGCAGAGGGCTAAAGCGATAGCCGTCGATTCGTCTTTAATCTTATGTTTGCATCAAGTTCCTTCTGTGGTCTTGCCTAATTTGTTGCCTGCCTCTAGTTTTATGTTGACGGAGACAATGGCGACAGCGCCCGCTAGTTGCGCAATCTCCTAAAAATTGACAGAATAAATTCTAAAAATATTTAAAAACCATTTTCCCTTTTTATGTTGTGAGAATATGCAAATGAAGTGACGAATTTATGAGAGTCCTGGTAGATGACGTCATCAATGCAACAAACAGCCACATAATTTTCCTCGTGGATGATGATAAAATGAAGGCGATAATGTACTTTGTTTGGCAAGCGGCATGGAAATTAGCTTGCCTGCCTAGCCCCTGCTGCAGAACTTGTGATCCTTACTTCAACATAATGGTTCAATGTATCTTTTTGATAATAATAATAAAGGTTCAGTGTATCTTGAATACAACCCACGCGACCCTAACAAAACTGTCAAAATGTAATACCAAAAAAGAGAATAATATAGATCAAAATGCTTCTTACAAAAACATTTTCTCTTTTCATTAGATGGCCGCTTCCTCATGTTGGGTGGTTTCAAAGTGGAATTTTGATGGTGTCTTGCAACCCTCTACAATCTACATCCCAGGCTGCTGCTGAGGCTGAATGTGATCATCATCGTGGACAATTCATTGCCCCACCACTTGCCCTTGTTCATCCCCCTCCATTCTCGCGGGATGACATGCACTTTATATGGCTATTCAACTTGCTATTTACCTCAAACTTCAACTCGTGCATATCCAAGGGGATTATCTTAATGTTATCAGGTTGTTTCACACTCCACCCCGGCCTCGGGCCCTTAGATCACTATTGGCCTTCTTACTAAAGCACAACATCTTGTTGCCACCTTCCAAGGTACCTATTCCAGTCATGCCCAATCAGGTAATGAGTAGATGCAGAATTGGCTTGTAACCTCTACAATCCCGCCGTCCAAAAAAGATAGGAACAGCTTATTCTATCTCGGACAAGGAAAATGTACCTACTAATTATCAAAGAGACTCGGAGAATATAATTTGCAGCAGTTAGGCCCATGTAGCCCAAGCCCAATAGTAGTTGTTTAACATGTTTTTTAGATGCAAAGGCAGGAGTGTTTTACTTTTCCCTAGGAATGCAACGGGCCGACTTAGATTCCAAAACTATTCTTTTTTTTTCTTTTTTTTTTTGCAACAGATTCCGAAACTATTCTTACATATGTGCACTCATCCAGTCATTTGATAACCAAAATATTGATTTAAAGATTTTCAAAATGACTGGGATGCAGGAATGCGCTTAAATTTTGGAAGCACCTAGTATAGTTGCTCTCCTTCCCATCCGCTCACGGATGACGTATGTCCCGATTCTCCTTTGACGGGCTTTAATCATCTTTTAATTATTATTTTTTTGGTAATAAGTATCTTTATACTCAAATAGTTGGAAAAAAATGCTATTTGATTATGATTATGAATATGCATCTTATAGAGATCGATGGGCTAACTGTATAATAAAGCTTTGGTTTCAAATGAGTTGAGTGAATGTGAATCTAAATATATGTCATTTCCGCTTAAGCTAGGGAAATACTCCTTTCGTAAACTTTGGCATACTCTTTGCCTGTGCCTGTGCCTGTGCCAAAATTAATTCCAGTGAATCTTACATTCCGATTCTGCTCAATTCGCTATCCAAACAGGTCGAAGGATCTGTGTGCAAGGTCCGGGTAAAAGCATAGACATTTGTATAACTGTCTATGTGTTCATGTGCAAACTTTGAATCTCTTGAAACCATTGTAGCAATATCCCAAAAAAGATCATTTTAAGTAGATCATCTTAAGTACGCATTTGAAACTTTTCATATGTTTGCACGCAGGCAGAATGGTATACGTCTATAAGAAGGAACGGCGATGACGTTGCATAGAATAACATCCACATGCAATACAGAATGAACGACTACAAGTGAGAAAAAAGAATATCCAAGTTTTGAGAAAGCTGGAGAATGTGGATACGGAGTACGAAACAGAATATTTAAAATCGAAATGAAGACGCTTATTCAAATTAAAAAAGAGAAATAAAGACGCTTATGTGTAGAGTAGAGTCTGATCAGACAGCTTAACATATTTGTAAACCTACATTGGGAGGCGTACGTACGCCACACACATTGAAGTGACGAAACTCAATTGGCATCTAACTCGGATCGGTCCCAGCATCTTCCATGCCGGATTCCCAGCATCTTCTTCTTGATTCCTCCCCACCAAATTCATTCAATGGCTCACACATTTCCGTTCCCACATTTAAAACACCCATCCTTCAACAACAACAGAAAAACGTGCAGGAGGTGGGAACAAAGAGAGTAAGTTAACTTGGCTACCATGGAGGTCCTTGAATCCCCTCTCGATTCCTTGGTTCGAACCTTATACCTCTCAGCCGCACTCACGAGCTTCTGCACTTGGTTCTCCGTCCATGCGGCCACCATCTGTCTGTGGGTTCGACGCTTCTTCTCACCCGCATCCGATTCTTGCCCCCGCCTCAAGCCATCTTCTTGTTTGATCCACAAACAAGCAGATTCAACGGTCATCTCTGCCGAACGGACGGCCTCCTGCTTGTCAACCACGGCGGACGAGAAATCGCGCGTCTGCTGGCGGCCAAGGGAAGAGGCCAGTAGTGTGAGGAAGGGTAGGTTCACAACCTATTACTGCAGCGAGGACGTTGCTGGCATGGCCACGGACTGGGACAAGGAGGAGGAAGAAGAGGAGCTAACGGCGTCAGTATCCGGTGGGGCCGAGTTGCATGCCCGGAGTTTAATATTGCCGGTGAGAAGGACGGGAGACTTGGGATGGTACCGGTCGCAAGACATGAGGGTGTTCGATGGTAGCGTTGTTAGGTTTTGGAAGGGGGGTGGCCTGAGCCTGGAATCGTAGCCCATGGCCATGCGTTAATTGAACGAATTGTAAGTTGTAAGCAAGTAGCAATATTGGAAACCTTGAGTTAATGGGGCACAGGTTTCCTCAGGTGTCTGTACAAATTTTGGTTGGAAATTGGAAAAGCAATTGGTTTTATCATCTTTCTTTTTGCTAGCAATTGGTTCTATCATACGAAGGCTGCTATGGCTAATTATATTGAGCTACCAATCTTCGCCCTTGGGACTGCTAAGCTCCCAATGCTTCATTTATTGCATGGAATGCGTTTATTTTTATCAGAGGAACAACCACTACAAGGCCCAACCCCCCAAAGTGCCCCAAGCCCCTACTTGAACCTGGGACCTCATTTTACATCCGGGGGAGGTCCAAACTACACGTGAAAGGGTGGGATGGAGAAATTATTAGGTACGCGGCACATAGAGGAACAGTTGTGCTCATCACCAATGGGTGATGGACACAACTCCTCTGCTTGTCATGATGGCCACAAGGACCCACAAATTGGAAATCTTCTTTATCGCCCATTGGTGATAAGCACCATGGAATTCTATATCGGCAAAATTTCGCCGATATATCGATTTCGGGCCCCACCCGAGAAATTGAAATGACAAAATATCGTTTTTTAAAAAAATTTATAATATCGGCGAAATTTCGGTCTATTTCAAAAAAAAAAAACATTTTCAAAAAAAAAATTAGAATTTTTTTTTGAAAAGGGAAAAAATAACAACTTTCCCCTTGTTTCCAATCCTAATATACATTTTCATGCATATTTTGAAATCTATGCTTTATCTAAATTAATATAACTCATTTTATAAATTAAATTATGAAAATATATGACAAAAATTAATTTTTAACTACCGATATTTTTTTACAAATATCTCCGAAATATCTCCGAAATTTTATCTCTTAGGCCGACCGATATTTTACCGAAATCTGATACGGAATTCCTTGATAAGCACACTATTCCCCTACCTGCCGCGTACCTAATAATTTCTCAGGTGGGATGGCTATTTGACTGAAATGATCAATCCATATACTCCCTCAGTCCCCATTGAATATCCTATGTTGTAAGACCATATAGAGCAACTTAATGTGGGACACTGGTAGTACAGTAAGAGGTGATTATAGAATACTGAGAATTCATGACACTTAAAAACAATTTCGGAACTTTTTATTTTCTTCTAAACTATTTAATCGAGTCATTGCTAGATCTTGCGAGATCTTCTATATTTAGGGAGTTGCGATTCCTTACTGCCCAAAAAGAGGCACATACGTACGTTTAGGTTGTATGACATTACGGAAGGTCTATAGTTTCCGCTCATTGTGCCTGTAAGCACAGATGGGGCCAACATGCCTAGACGCATGGCTGGGTTCTGAAGGGAGAACCTCTAGGATGTTCTGGTATATTTTACTTTTGCGATCAGTAAATTCAGCGAGCAGAAATTGTAACTCCTTACACTATGGATGCCTGGAGCCTTTGGATGCCTATACAATGGCAATAAGTCAGATCTGGAGTCTCTGGAGTCACCGCTCCTTTACCGCCACAGCAGTCTTTTCAGTCCCCTCCTCTGACCTCTCCCCTCTAATAATCTCTCTCCGACACTACACCAACCATTGTCTGATTGGAGATCACACTCCCCCTCTCAGACAATGGCCCGGTCCGAGACCTTCCAGTTGATCCAACTTCTCTTGTTCCTCGCCATTTTCTTCACAATCCAGGCTACCAGCGCCCTCATTCCCGAGAAGTCGCCTCCCAGTGATCTCATCAGGTCCTCGTGCGCCAGCGCCCGTTACCCAAAGCTCTGCGTCCGCACCCTTTCCCCCTTGTCAGACTCCGCCAGGACCCCCGCCGACCTAGCCCAGGCGGCCGTCTCCGTCTCCCTATCCAGGGTCAGGCGCTCCTCGGCCTTCCTTTCCCGCGTCCGGGTTAACAAGAGGGGGAGAGAGGGCATGGCGCTCAGAGACTGCGTGGAGCAAGCTGTCGGACACCATGGACCAGCTCCGGAGGACACTCAAGGAACTGAAGCACCTACGATCAGGGACGTCCGGTGGCAGATGAGCAACGCGGAGACGTGGGTGAGTGCGGCGCTGACCAACGAAGACACGTGCCTCGACGGCTTCCAGGGGGTGCAGGGCAGCGTCAAGGCGGTCCCAGTGAGGAAGCCAGGTGGCCAATGTGGCTCGCGTGACCAGCAATGCCCTCAATCTCAGCAACCCGCTTGGCTTCCACACGCCCCTCATGAAGCTGGCGATCGTCCAGATGCAGATACCACTGGCCAATGCAGGACTTCATTAAACATATAGTTATAGATAAATGAGCTATAATTTACGGGCATAATAGCATGGCTATGCATTACGAAGGTCATTAGAACCTGTTAATATGATCCAGGTTGAGATGATTACGGTAAGCTTGTGTAAATCGTCTGAAATAAACTGTAAGGTTGTTGCTTTTAAGGTATGATCGAGAACTAATTACCATATTATCAGTGCATGGCTTTAAGAGTTATTGTTGTTGAGGCATAGTGTTGAGGTAGAGAGAGAGTAGAGACTATTAAATTCTTTTTTTTTTTTGGATAATTGACTCTTACAGCCCGTTTGGGGAGCGTTTTTTTTCTACTTTTTTTATCTTAACTTTTGGTTTTCGGAATGACGGGCAACCCGTTTGGCAAGGTTTTCCCCAAAACCAAAAGCGGCCCAACGTCCTTTCGTAATTCTCACCCGGGTTTAATTCCAAAAATGCCGGGGCGGCCCTCTCCTCCCCCTCTGGCTCGACGGGGCACCCCGCCGCCCCGGCGACCCCCTTCCCTCTCCCCCCCTCTGGCTCGACGGGGCGCCCCGCCACCCCGACGACCCCCGCCAGAGAGGAGGTGAGTGTCTACTGCTTCTTCGCTTCTCGGAGACGGGTTTTGCTGGCTCAAAGTGTTGTCTTTTGCTCCTTTGGTTTCAATTTGGGTGACAATTGGCTTGTTATTCCATTGTGGATTTGTGTGTTTTTTATGGGTTGTATTGGTTTTGTGGATGTAGCTTGATTATTTGGTTATATTTTCTGTCAATGTGCTGTGTGTCTCAGCTTATGTTAAATGATAGTTCACTTTCGTTTTTTAATCGAGATAGGTAAATTTGAAAGGAGGGATTATCAAACCTGATTTGTGTTGAATATGAGTATGATGTTGTTTATGTGTTCTCAAAGATGTTTCCTTTCTGTATCTGTTATTCTCGTTTGACATGCAGATACATAATTTCTTTATGCAGATTGATTTTGTTTTCTATTCGAAATGTTGGGATGGTTTGGTGGTTTTTTTGGCTCGTAATAAGCACTTCTATTTGATTTAGTTCTAGTTCAGAAGCTCGCATGATTTTGTGTTTATGGCTAGTATTCAGTTCATATGTATTGAAAATTCTCACATATCAATGTTTACTGATGATAGTACGGAAAATTCATAATGCATGTTCGGTATGTTTGTGTGAAATCAATTAGATGAATGTACATTGAGTTTTGCATTATATTTCAGTTTGATATGTTTTTTTCCTAGTTCACTAGTTCCCTATCTACCAGCAAATTGACTTGTCATCTTAACTTGCATAATTTTTTATGTCGAAGTACCAACTATCAAGCGTGGATAATATTTACTTGGATGTATGATTGATTTACTTGGACGAGCAGGATACTTAGAGGAGGCCTATGAGTTCATCATGGTGGGGATTATGTGATTTTGTCGAACATGTGTGCATTAGATGGGCGGTGGGAAGATGTTAACCACATTAGGAAATTGATGAAAGGCAGAGGAGCTGCTAAGACACCTGGTTGCAGCTCAATCGAGGTCGGAAATGTTGTCCATGAGTTCTTTTCAGGTGATGGAATGCATCTGCAATAAGAAGAGTTGCACCGAATGCTTTACGAGTTGGTTGAACAACTTAAACTAGCTGGATAGGTGCCCAACACTTCTCTGGTGGTTCACCCTGATATGACCGAGGAGTTGAAAGAATCTAGTCTGAGATATCACAGTGAGAAGCTAGCTATGGCTTTTGGCCTCATAAATACTCCTGCACCACAATTCGTGTTGTGAAGAATCTTTGGGTTTGTGCAGATTGCCATTCTGCTACCGAAGTGGACCCTGATATTTTTAAAGTGATGAAAATAATGAAGATCCCTCAAAACTATCTCTCTGTGAAAAATTGAAGATATGTTGTTTAACTTCATGACTGTCTTCTCGTGGAATGTATAATCTATGTATATTGGCAATTGATAACTTATAAGGGCAAGGAAATTGGGAGGTTTATGTATTAGAAGAGCTGAAATCTGTTATGATGCCTTTTCAATTAAGGGGCCGTTTGGTGCGTGATAAAGCCAAAACATCCAGTGTGGATTTTGGATGTCCACTGTAGCATCCATGTTTTTTCCAACATCCAGCTAAAACACCTCTGGATAGGGAAAAAAGTTGGATGCTACAGTGTAGCAAAACATCCACACTAGTGTAGCAATTGCTTTTAATCACGCCCCAAACGGCCCCTAAGTTTGAGAACTAGTGAATCTCCCTAATCCCAAAGTACTTATTAAAATCGCTGTCAATGTTGAGTTTACTGCTAAACATGTTTGTCATCGTTTTTTAAAATTAGTGTGTTTCTACCAAACAGGTCGGTACTTGAAATGTAACAATTTCAGATTTTGAGACAAAAAATTTTTTATACCAGATCTTAGGAACAAAAACGTTTCAAAATAGAAAACGCTCCGAAACATGGTGTTAATTCTTGTATGGCGCGCGTGTTGAACATCTACTGGTTGATTTTGTTTTCCGTGCAAAGTACTACATTTAACACGCAGGTGTGTTGCCAAAAAAAACACGCTGGTGTCGGTAAGTGGGCCTTTTGATGTAACTTCCGACAAGAAGCACGTTGATTGTCATGCAGCTCCAGCTGAGAAGAACAAACAATAATGAGCTGTGTGATTCTGTTTTTAGAAGAGTAGAAAAGTTTGGGCTCCAGATGTAATGGGCCCTAGTTACATTGGGCCGCTAGGGGACTAAAATTTGTAAGATCGAATTTTCTTTAAGAAAATCTAAATGCTCGATAGGTTGCAAAACAAAAACATGCATCACGAAATCGTACATACTTCCCAAGCAGAGCCAATGGGCCCCAAGCCACATTTCTTCTCCAGCTCTACTAATTCGAGCCATGGTTCAGTTGGTTTCCAAGGCTAAAGGAAGCCATGTGGCCCATGTCCCTCACTCGGACTATTAAGCAATGCTGAAAATATGGACACCGAATAGTGGACGTTGCCGGCCCAAACCACGCGACGGACGAATATGTCGTATTTGTTAGAGCCGTGAGCTGAAAAAACTTCTTTTATTGATATCTCATCCACCTGAGTGTCTGTCACTGAGGCGTCTGAACTCTGCAACTGGATATCTCAATCATCCAACTTCTCTGTTTGTTTTCTCGTCTCGGTATAGCGCAATTATATTTTGTCGTCTGATAATGAATATAGCTTTGCCACTGCTCATGGTTGCATCAATTTGCTCAGGTTTTTTTTTTTGGCCGGTGAATGATTGAGATGAAATGATCCACTCTTTAACTCTACACATTTCTGTTTCGAAAATTTACGAGTGAAAATTGATACACCAAGTGATCCTTCCTGAAGCTGCGTTAGAACTTCTTATGCCACTGCTGTTTGCCATCCCATTTTCCTGAGCCTAAACCCTTTCAATACTGTTTTAATTCAAGTATTAAAATTCGTGTAGAGTTTTGCCAGTGAACGTTCAGCATTCAATTGTGTCATGTCTCTTTCTTCATCCAGGATGCATAGTTCCAGATAGGACTAATAGGTGTCTATTGCAGGAGCTAATGGCAGACCAGCCAGTGAACGTGCAAGAGTATGAAGAATTAGCTAGGCTAGCTCTTCCTAAGATGACCTACGACTACTTCTGCGGAGGAGCAGAGGACCAACATACCCTGAAGGAGAATGTTGAAGCATTTAAAAGAATCCAGTAAGTACTATTACAACGGAATCTATTGACTAAATTTAGAGATCAACTTGTATCTCAACTTACATTATTAGGTTTCGACCAAGAGTACTAGTGGACGTCAGCCGGGTTGATTTATCAATAACCATACTGGGCTACAAAATTGACGCCCCTATAATGGTTGCTCCTACAGGAATGCATAGGTTGGCACACCCAGAAGGTCTGCATTCTGCTATTCTCTGATGATTGCATTTGTCATGGTTAATATTGACTGGTTGGCTATTAATAAAGGTTAATTCTTTTCGTTTTAATTAGGCGAGGTTGCAACATCCAGAGCTGCAGCAGCGTGCAACACAATCATGGTGAGACATGTTACTGTTGGTGTTTTTATATACATCTATATCAGGTGTTTACGTAGTAGTTACTGTCTTAATAGGTGTTGTCCTTCTCATCGTCCTGCACGATCGAGGAGGTCGCTTCAAGCTCCAAGGCAATTCGTTTCTATCAATTATATGTAAGTTGTCATTTGATCTACATTATGTTACTTCTAAGAATGTTGTTGGTTTTTTTATGTTGGCTCTGAAAGTTGTTAGTTTTTAATACTTCATGAACAGGTATACAAACAACGAGATATTGCAGCTACATTAGTACAGAGAGCAGAGAAAAATGGTTTCAAGGCTATTGTTCTCACCGTGGACACTCCAAGGCTTGGTCGGAGGGAAGCAGACATCAAAAACAAGAAAGATGCAGTCTTAATCCTGGTGCATTTCTGGAAGTTTATGATGTGCAAACTTTTATAAGTAACTCTGTTAAAATTTCTTCTGCAGAATGGAAGCACCTATGTTGAGGAATCTTGAAGGTCTTCTATCAATAGATTTCGACACTGTGAGTACAGTTAATGTTTCCTACTTCATTCATGTATTGAGCTACCAGTTTCTGTATACCAAAAAAAAAAAAAAAAACTACCGGTTTCTAAACTGTCTGGTTTACTTCGGCTACAAGATGATGTGCCATTTTGTAGAAATGATAAGCCATGTAAGCTTTGGCGCTTAAAATGAATATGCTTATGACAAACAAAATACTTAATAATCCCATTTGGTTTTACAAAATGCAATATATGTTACTGTTAATGTGCGGCGGAGGGAGTCTAATGTTAAGTTGAAGGGTTTTCGACTGCCAAAAAAAGTTACACCGTTTCTGTACTCTTCTCAGGTTGAAGGTTCCAAGCTTGAAGCTTTTGCTTCTTATACAATGGATCCCTCTCTGAATTGGAAGGTTCTACTCTTATGACTTGCACTCATCAAATACTCTTATTCATGAATCAACGTGAAATTAGTTATGGCTTTGTTATTCTCAAGTCAAATTCATAAGATTGATTTTCTTCTATCACAAAATGTTTAAAGGTGGTTTAAGATTCTAGCAATTTATACAAAATCTTACTTCAAATATTTCCAAACAATAAAAACCAAAAAAAAAACAAGTTAAAATTTCTGTGTTATTCAGTATGAGCATAAATGACTTGTATTCGCAGGACATAGAATGGTTGAAATCCGTTACAAACTTGCCCATCCTGATCAAGGGTGTGCTTACGGGTGAAGATGGTAAATCAGTAGTCTGCTGCATATATTTATCAATTCTATTCAGATTAATAGTTGAATGGCCATAGTAAAAAGTCGAAAGTATTGTTCGTCCCCAGTAACTAATGTGCTTGCCAATGCCAGCCAAGAAGGCAGTGGAAGCAGGAGTGAGTGGGGTCATAGTCTCCAACCACGGGGCTCGCCAGCTTGATTATTCCCCTGCTACGATAACTGTTCTCGAAGAGGTAATGCTCCAACTTTGCTTCTAATGGTTGCATCTCATTAGCTTGCAAAAAGTACAACTTTGGCCTCTCTTTCCGGCCTGCTTGGCAATGGCTGTCCCTAGTTGGGGGATATTTTTCATAAAAAAGGTAAGGAAAAACTAATATTAGTAGGCATCCTCTGCGTTAATGTTACTTAGCTATAGGGAATGGGATTAGCATCACACCAAATTTACCATATAAACATACACGCGATAGGCATCCAGAAGAGGGAAACTGCTACTTAAACTGGCCCGGATTCTCGGCTCCAATGTCGTATTAGGATACTATTTTTAAAAGAGATATTTTCGAAGAGAGAACTGTGTAAACATCCATATAATGTTTAGGTGCAATTTGCTCTTTTCGAAAAAAACTAACCATTTAGCAGGTGGTTCGAGCTGTGGGAGGCAAAGTTCCTGTTCTATTTGATGGAGGAATTCGGCGAGGAACAGATATTTTCAAGGCCCTAGCTCTTGGCGCCAAAGCTGTGCTGGTAAGTTGTTTCATCGTAAGATTGATCTTGATTTATTACCTCTTTGCTTTTCCAAAACTAATTTCATTGTTACCCGTGCTTCAGGTGGGTAGGCCAGTGGTTTATGGTTTAGCTGCAAAGGGAGAATATGGTGTGACGAGTGTCATGAAGATGCTTAAAGATGAGCTTGAGCTCACCATGGCTCTTACCGGCTGTCCTAGGCTGCAAGATATTACCCGAGCCCATGTGTGCACCGAGCGTGACAGGTTGAGATCGTCACTGTGACAACGATAACGGGTGCATAACCACACGAATAGCACATTGCTGGGGGAAATGAACATTAAAGATCCATCCTGTTCAGTTATTACCAGGTTCATAAAGCATCACTCCAAAGCCATCGAAGTATCGAACTGAAAATCTTGAACTAATTCTTTAATCTATATAAAAGGCAGCTCCTGGACAATTAAAATTTCTGGATTATGCTGGTTGAAGAAACAATAAAAATTGTCATAAAATCACAGTTGAATCTGTAATACATCTTGAGCTGCAAGACACCCAATGCAGTTAGAAGTCACAAACTTGTGTGAGCTTCAACGAGAGTTCAGCTTGATTATTGTATTAGCATGTTGTTCAACATAGCCTATCAATCCAAAAATTCCCCTGCGATAAAAAGTTTACATCTAATCCTAAATGCTGACTGTCATGGGGTTCTAAGAATAAATATTCTGGTTGTTCAAAACAAACTTTACTTCAAAAAAAATTTAAACAGCCACTACATACAGGTTTGGCAGAAATCACCTTGTTTTCCAATATCGCTAAGACTTAATTGTTCCTCTGTGCAGCGACAAGTATACCAACCCTAAGCATTTATGCTTGACAACAACTGAAACCGTGGTTTTGAATCTGTTATCAACCATATCCTAAACATATGATATGAATCTTTTGTCAATGTAACCTATCCAAAAGATCGCTAAATGAGTGTCTCGAGATGTTCCATTATTCCTGACAACTATCCCCATAAGGGCTCTACTAGCAGGCTTAGCTTTTCATCTCAATTGGCGAGAGCTTCGACGTCAGCTGAAGAGGGTGCCTGTGGTATGGAGCTTGCCTGGAATTGTAGGCTCAATTTATATCTGACAGTTTCCTCACATTGAGGTAGTTCACACTGCCCAGATAAAGTCCCTGCGTTCATATTGGAAGATACTCAAGATAGTTAGAATATTCACCAATGTGATACAAATAAAAAAATCACGACCATAACTTCAAAAGGAAAAACAAACCTATGGAAAAAACAAATCTTTATGGAATATGAGCCCTCACACAAACTGTGTTTCCAGTTGTTTGACATGTCGTTCCTCAATTAAGCTTGCAACTCTCTGTAAGAACAAAGTTAGGTCTACTCTCACAATAGGAGACGAGTACTGAAATATAGAAGAAAAAAATTGCTATTTCTTAGACCCTAACCTTCACCGAACTTCCAACTTCCTCTAGCTTTTGCAGTACTAGTTCTGGAGAATGAAATGAATCATGCTTCACATATGTTGAAGGGGTAGTCTGCAATTTCAAAAGAGATAACTTGTAGCAATTGCTGAAGATGCAGCAGAAAGAGTAACAACAACAGAATGTCATCTACGCAGATTGTTGACTGATCCAAATTGTCCATTATTATTTCTCGATTTATCTTTCGACTGAACTAAAAGAAAACTACAAGAAGAAAAATCTCCAAAGAACATACATGTACAGAAAGAAAACGTCAAACACCACACATACACAAAGAATGCTCTATCCATTCAAAATTTTGGAGTCTGAAACATCAATATGAGCACCATAATGTACGAGTGAGGATATTGGTAACAAGAAAAAGGAAAAGGATGCTGTACCGGTTGGGTTGACATGCTTGGGCCAATGTACGGACCTGCCCGAGCAATGGTATGATGCCCAGACACATTTTCATTTGTGAATGGCCAGGATAAACTCTCGCTTCTTAAACTTGAGATACGTAATAAAACAGCCTGTCCATTAAGATCCAAAACGTGGTTAGGAAGCACATCCGCAGCTCACCATCTAACAAGTGCAATTGATGTAATCTGAAGAACCTTTCTGAAAGCTGCTGGATGAGCAATCCCTTGAATCTGGACATCATCACTTGCTGGCCTTCTCATACCATCATTTTCTATCCTAATTGAATAAACTCCAAAAAGGGACTGCAGATAGTCTGATAAGACAGGAAAAGTTAAGAGATTAACTATTAATAAGACCATAAAAGTGAACTTTGCATATATCCTAACAAACTTGCATCAAGTTGCTTTTAAAAGGGTAAGTTTATATACTTTCGCCTAGAAAAATAAATGGCATTCTCATGAAATGTTTAGATTAATCTTGTTATTATAAGTTAGAATAGTGCAATACCTATAATACATTGTCTAGTTCCAAAAATAACGGGAAAAATATTTCGTCTAGAAAGGCCAAGGGCCAAATACATCACACCGTGTCAAGCAGAACCTTTATTTCTGAAGCAGGTTTCTAAATTGTTTACTTCAAGGAGAACCTCGAGGCATGAGTACAGAGTTATATAACCGAATTATCCAGCATATCAGTTTGGTTTAGATTATCTGTTAACAAAATTTATTTACTATCCTTAAATGCGCGGTATTTCTGAGTCATCAATCCAAATGATCCATGTCACCTGATTCATTTACACCAACCTACTTTCAAGATGACTTGTGAAAAGCCTCATATATAAGATAAAATTGAGTCTGGAAAATTCAGCATTCGCCCGCGAAAATTCCATACAATACCTTGCTCGATCACAATGTCTGCTACTGAAGGAAGTAGAATGTGCTTTTCTTTCTTCAGCATTCCAAGACATGGTAATATCACCGGCTTCGTGACCTATAGTGAGAGGGGAAAAAATTGTCAAAATTGCTAAGATAACACTCCATTACCACAGACGCAAAATCAGCCACAACCAAAAATTTATTGCAAGCCACCACACCATTGGCTTATATAACCTCAAATCCTTTTCTGTAGGCTCTGTTTTTTTGTTCATAAGGCAATGCAGAAACAAACTAATTTAAGAAGACATGCCGAACTGATTAGAAGACGGAAGGACTTGCCCTGTAAACAATAGCGTGCGGGGTGACATAGAGCCGTCGCGATCGGAAGTCGCGGCGGAGAATGTACCTCCGAACGGGCAAGTAGAGCAACATGAACAATCCAATCCCGCAAGCCAAAAGCAGAAGCAACGAGTAAACGACCCATCGAGCCGTCTGGTACTTGACAAACTTGTCTTCCATCCCTTGGAAGGACGCCCTGTACAGAACCGTCTCTCCGTCTTCATCAGCACCTTCAACCCCATCTTCCGACAAAAGCTGTCTCTCCAATTGACCCACTTCCACTATCTCATCTGTCATTCTTATGCTCTCATCTGAATCCATTCCAGCGTTAGGATCCGTTGTTCGGAATTCGTGGCAATCTAGCTAATAGGAGAACCGAATTCAAGAGTATTAATGAAAAGTTGAGCTCGACTCTGCAATTCCCCAGCAGATTTTTCTCTTTTCTTGCTTCCGTTGCAACTTTTCCTAGATCATGCTATGAACAGCGAACTGTACCTTTTTACGTTGCAAGATTCGGTCGGGAAACTTTGTTACTCACGTGAGTTAATCCACGTCATAAAACATGGGTCGAACTTTAGAAGAGTCTCTTCTGCATCGTATCCGTTCAAATCAAATCCCATGCCAGTGATCAGCGGTTATTGTGCAACTCGTGGGATCATCAACGTACGTTTATCATTCCTCTTGGAGTTGTCGCTGGGACTTGATGGGTAGGAGTTGGACTAGTAGGTAGCAGTTGGAATGGGCCTCGTAGGGGAACACCGACACAGGCTAATCTAAGGAATTTAATGGGCCTCTTTATCGAGCCCATTCTAATTTTTTCTGGGCCACAATTGGAGTACGAATGTCAGGGTCGCCCAGGGAAAAACAACGGCTGAAATTTTGGTTGGAAGAGTGCGGGAAGGAAAATGGGAGCTCGTCGGAAGTCTGCTGCCGCCACGGACCAAACCCTAACCAGCGACGACGAAGAAGAAGGGTACGGCGCGGCCATTGGACTTCAATACCAGAAGCAACAGAAAAACCGGAAGAATCAAGAAAAGAAGGAAAATGAGATATTTGCTTCCTGCTCCTTCGCCGACCTCGGCCTTCAACCTTCCCTCTGCGACCAGCTCCGAGGTTCTACCTCTCTCTCTCATTTTCCCTATTGTAGCTTACTCATTAGCGGCGCATCATGTGCTTGGACTAAATTCTTAGCTTGACTTGTGTTCGTATGGTAATTTGTCCTGCGACAAGGAATTGCAAATAGACTAATAGCGTGTGTTGTGATCATTTTTGAACTGTTTCTAACAGAGAGGATGGGATTTGAGGTTCCGACGCAAGTTCAAGCCAAGTCAATCCCTGTTATTCTTTCTGGGCGACATGTGTATCCTTATTTTTCAAATTTAAGCATCGCCTGAGAAATTTATTGAAGAATTTTTATTTTTTGATAACATTTAAAGAAGTTAGGACAGTTTACGTCTTGCATTACAGTTCTTTAACGATATTGTACTAGACTAGTTAATGCGGCGACTGGTACTGGTAAGACGGTTGCATATCTTGCACCAATTATTCATTATTTGCAAATGTCCAATCCTCGTATACAACGGTCAGATGGTACTTTAGGTATGCTTTTTAGTTATTTCCCTTGTTTTTTATGGCATATTCAATTTACTAGTGTGGTGGCAGATATTTGATTAAACTTGACTAATTGAATGCAGCTTTGGTACTTGTACCAACTCGTGAGCTGTGTATGCAGGTTTATGAAATTCTTCAGAAATTGCTCCACCGTTTCCACTGGATTGTTCCGGGGTACATAATGGGCGGTGAAAACAGGTCCAAAGAGAAAGCCAGGTTGCGGAAAGGTAGGGTAAATAACGAAGTGGTGTTCACAATGTTTCCTGGGATATTTTTATCACTAAATTTTAGTCACCTTATTTGTGTATTGGTGGAATTAAATTTTTTATTGTCATACAATAGCCAAATGTTTATGATTTGCTTTCAGGAATATCTATTCTTGTAGCAACCCCTGGTCGTCTCTTGGATCATTTGAAGAATACTGTATCCTTTGTTTACACAAGGTTGCGTTGGATAGTCTTTGACGAAGCTGATAGGTATGATTTGCCACTGACTTGAGTCTATGTCTGCAATCTTTTTTGTGTAATGAATCATGCTGGACAATGTGTTATAACTAGTTTTTCTCCATCGTATTTTCTCCTCATACTGTAGTGAGTAGGTTTTGTTATGTGTTTCTTTTTATAACTGTGTGCATGAAGTATTTTTCTTTCTGTTTGTATCCAGAATCCTGGAGCTTGGCTTTGGAAAGGAAATTGAAGAAATATTGAAGCTTCTGGGTTCTTTAGGTAATGATTCTATAGTGGAGAGCAGTTCAGATTTGAGGTCATCCGAAGAAAGACAAAATTTACTATTTTCAGCAACGTTAAATGAGAAAGTCAATCATCTAGCAAAAATAAGTTTGGAAAATCCAGTAATGATTACCCTGGAAGATAAGAAGGTTGCTACTGACGTACAAAGCATGAGCACAACAAAAGTTAATTGCCTTGGTGACAATGGAAAGGATGAATCCAGCTGCCTGGGAGTGGTAAAAAGATCTGCAGTTGAAGATTATAACCTTCCATCGCAATTAAGTCAGAGATATGTAGAAGGTGTTTTTGCTAGTTCTGCTGACGTACAAGTTTCCACTACTAGATGATGATGATGCAGTGAGATTGAAATTCTTAATGCTGGATTTTTTTTTGCAGTGCCATGTGGCTCACGTCTAGTTGTTCTTCTTTCAATTCTTAATAATCTGTTTAAAAGGCAAGGCTCGCAAAAGGTAAACATATTCTGCCTATGATTGAGATACTCGTTTCATACTGTTCGCTGAATACTCCCCCCAATTACCCACCCACAGCACAATGTGCACACACCCTTGGAATAAAAACAGAAAGGAATGAAAGAAAACTAAATGACAAAAACATCTAGTAGCATCCATAAATGGTTGTGCTAGTTTATTAAATCAAAATTGGGATTAGCATTGGCAACTTCAAAATTGAGTTTGCAATAAGACTGACTTTTTGCTAATCCAAAGAAAAAGTCTTCCAATTTTAATTGATTCACTTTGTCTCAGCTAATAAATGTTTAAAATTTTAATGTAAATGGCAGAATCAGATCCAACCATCAGATTCGCAAACTGGCATTAGCATATGAGAATATGACTATTATTATATTCAGATGCTTACCTAAGGCAGTGAAATTAAAATTATATTCCAATTATGAAGATTGTTCTCTTTGGTGGTTACTCTATTAGTAGATTCTACTTACTATTGTAACTGTTAATGTAGTCACTGTAATTGACGATTCAAATTGACAATTCAAAGTGTTAATGGAGGCATTATGGTTGACATTTATTTTTATTGGGCATGTTCACACTAGCTTGTTTTCAGATCATGTGCTTTGATTGCTCTTAGTTTACATTCATGTTGCTGCTAGAGATCAGATGGGCCCTATAATGTCAGACGTTTCATTCTGCACATTTGAAATTGTGGTATCTTTTACAATCAGTACAAACTACAAAGATATATTTTGTCATGAATATTTGATTATCAGGTTTAGGTTGTCAAATCTGCTTAGCTTCATTGTGTAGGTGGTAGTTTTCTTTTCAACATGCGTTGCTGTGGACTTCCACTATTCCCTTTTGTGCGGTTTTCGGTGGTCCAATGATGTACAAGAAGGTGGAAAACAGAGCCAACCATTTGTTAGCTGCAAAACTTATCAGTTACACGGGAATATGGAGCATGATAATCGGAAAGCAAACTTTGTTAGCTTTAAATCCGAAAGGACAGCACTACTTTTATGCACAGATGTTGCTGCTAGAGGTTTGGATTTTCCTGAAGTCAAATGTATCATCCAGTACGATTCACCAGGGGAGGCTACTGAATATGTGCATAGGTAGCCTTTGTTCCCTCTGCCCTTGTAGAAGAATTATTATGTGTTTACATTTCGCATTCTTCCTCATGATTGGAATTCATAGTCCCTATTAATAATACATTTGGTTTTCCAAAATGAACTGATTTGGAAAGCGAAATAGATTTATTAAAAGTCAGACCGAGGGAGTATAAATGAAAATAAAGACATTTGTATACAATCCAATCCAATATGGAAAAAGCATGAACCTTGCAATTATACATTAATTGGATCATGTTTTTACATGGTTATTGATTGATTTGTTTCAGTGTTATTAATGATTTTCATATTCTTGGTAGGGTTGGAAGAACTGCTCGGTTGGGTGAAAAAGGAGAGGCAATATTGTTCTTGCAACCAATTGAAACAGATTATTTGCTTGAATTGCAAAAACATGGAGTGTCTTTAAATGAGTTTCCACTTCTTAAGATGCTGGACAATTTTCTTATGCATGTTCAGAAGCATGGTAACAAGAATTTTGCATCTTTAGATCACACCCTTGGCTGCTGCGTCTGCAAAGAGCAGTTGAAGCCTTCGTCTTAGGAGAGGTATGCATATTTTGGTATTTCGTCTACTTGCTATGACATTTCAAAAGTGAATGCTAGTACTACTTTTGAATTTGTTTTTGTTGTTTTACCTGATAGTAAATCCACTTTTGAAATGCAACACATCCAATCGTAATTCTTGATCTCAAATTTTTTGTCTTCCATTGAATTTTCTCTACTTACCGAGGATTGCCATGGTGTTCAGGCAAAGCTGAAAGATTTGGCCAAAGATGCATTTTGGTCTTGGGTTTGTGCTTACACTGCCCATCGTGGTGATCTGAAAAGGATCTTTGTGGTGAAGAAGCTTCACTTGGGTCACGTTGCAAGGAGCTTTGGATTGAAAGAACAGCCTTCTGCAGTTGGAAGATCATTCCAAATGAAATCTAAGAAAAGGAAAAAAGGTCAAAAACATATTGGAAAGTGCAAGAAGAGACGCCGTTTGGCTAAATGAACAATGTTTAGGGTCCCCATAATATTTCAAGGGCGTGGGGTTGTACGTCGTTGTATCCTCACTTTTTTGTTGATCTTTACTATTATTGTTTTCACAGGAATATAAGACACTTGTTTGTTAATTGATTGTTGGGCACTTGAGCTGATTGGTGACGGATATCTTACCTCCCGTGCATATAGTACATAAACCGCTGAGCGAACTTGTGGACTTAGGTAATTTATATCCGCTGTTGTGGTTGAAAGCCAGAAACATCATCTGGAGTCTCTGTTGCCTATGGATTATGGTTTATTTACGTTTGAATGTGGCACTTTTTCAGCAGCCGTCGAATTAGTAAGTCTGCTGTGTTGATATAAATGTTGCTATGGAGTTATATTGTAGCATGAGCTGAAGTTTTAGCTTTGTTCTTTCTGTTTAAGATGCCTAAATTGTTAGGGTTTAGTCCACATCGATTGTGGAAGTGGCCGGTGGTCATTTTATAAGTGTTTTGGGAAAACCACACATTTCAAGTTAGCTTTTGGAGAGAGAGGCTCAAGACCATTTACACAAGTTATCAACAAGTCTCGGCTCATTAGCCTACGGAAGAAATTGGGTTTACCTACAACGTAAGGCTCAATGTCTGAGGGGGAGCTCAATGTCTGAGGGGGAGATTATTGAGAGTTACCCCACATCTTCACTGATGTGGAATAACTCAACATCAATAACTACCTATAGATGAAAATTCTTGGAAACATATTCATTGTTCTTATTAATGCTAAGTTAGTTGGAGTTTATGTTTGTGATGATATATGAAATTTGACGTGCATGATGGTTGGAATGGCTGGACCATGGAATGTGTGATGATTGAATTTATAATTTAAGGGCTGAATAAGCAACATTAGCTGAAATTTGAGTACGTCGTGATTAGAATGCAAGACTTTGTTATGATTAACCATCTTGTTTCAGTTTCTCTTATCCTGTTTGAAACAATTGTAAGAATCAAAAGTCATATTCTGGAGCTGTGTTTGCTTGGAACTGAATAATGTCTAGTAGAAAGTATCACTAGAACCCAAGCTTGTCGCCCAGTCCTTGGGCATCATTGGGTCGAAGGAGTAACATGAAATTAAACAGGAACTCAGTTGTCGAATATATAAGCTAATAAAACCCACTAAGTTTCCTACAGGCTAAGAAACATGGAGACCGCAATAAGTTTTGGGCTATTTTCCACTCCTTTTCCCCCGGTTTCCACACTACTATGAAACCAGAGGATTTTAAACAAAATCCTTTCCCTTTCCCCCGGTTTCCATCAATCTAAACAGAGCCTAGGTGTCTCGTTCAATAGGAGATCATCTTGTGTATTTGTGGATGAAATGGCAGGTTGAAATGGTCTGATCTGTAGCTGCGGACTCAATTTATGGTAGAGCTGTTTTGTGCATTCGTTATATGTCTCTTTCTCGAACAGCCAGGACTTCAATGTCGAGGCTCCATGTTTACATTGCATAGGGGTCCAGCTTGAAGCCAACGGCTCAAGGGCGGGTCCCGTGGGTTAATGAAGGCATTACAAGTAACGACATCAGATAGCAATAATTCAGATAGAACTGTATTGAAGCAGTGATCAAGGCAAGAGAAAAATTGCTAGCTTAGAGTTTCGAAGGCACTTTGTATTGTGATGTGATGTGATGTGATACTCATCAGGATTTTAACATAAAACGACGGGCAGTGATAACCCTGCAACAGATTCCTACACATTTCCATACACAGCTGATGTGTATGGACATGAGTGGGTGAACTGATGTGGGGTCACATCAGCTGACCCATTCATTTCCATACACATCAGCTATGTATGGAAAATGTGTAAGAATCTGCTGTACAAATATCATTTCCCTAAAACGACCATCACGTTGAAATGGAAATGGGAAAAGAACGAAGCTGCGATGTCAATCACTTTTCGCTTGCCGACTTCATGTCTGAAGCATGACCAAGTACCAACTTCGAATTTTAACATTTGGTAATTGATAAGCCCCCTTAATGTGAAATATGTTTTCTAGGCGATCTATTTATCCTCCGGGCATGGAATGTTGTATCGGCGATATATCGGCCTTTAACCGGTAAAATGATACACTATAATATCAATTTCATTTTTTTAAATGAATTTTTTTATTTTAAATCAACTTTCCAATTTGTTTCCCATCTTATGTCAAGTGGAAGGATACGGGTTTAAAATACAAACACATATTTTGAATTATACACGCATATTTATGCATATTCTAAAATTTATACTTGTCTGAATGAGTATCACTCATTTTAGAAGTTATATTGTGAAAATATATAGTAAAAACTAGTTTTAGACCACCGATATTTTTTACACAATATCTCCGATATTTTGTCTGTTTGGTCGACCGATATTTTACCAATATCCAATACGACACAGGTACAACAAAATCATGAGTTCCTTACTTTTGGAAGGGGAACACCTACAGGGTACAATTACATAATAACTTGGTAAAAATAATACTGTGTCGGAACTTAACAGCTCTATTTGGTTTTGTCCCAAGGAATTAAATTTCAGCTAATTTTCAAAAACCAACCAGGAAAATTGGGATGGTGGGAGTAAGAAAACTCCAAGAAGCATAATGTCATCAAAATAGAACAAAAGGAAATCAAAACAGAACTGGGAAAAGTAAGGTCTACTCAAAGTTTAATCAGCAGTTTGACTTCTTGGTCCGGAACTAGCGTCATCTGAGGAAAGCCCAGTATATGGAGTATCAAAGTCTAAAGAGTGGTGCTATTTCTCCCGCTTATTTATCACGGCCACCCTCACGGGCCTCTCATAGAAATGTTGTGGGGCTATAGAGCTCCATGAGGGTGGCCGCTATGAGAGGCCCGTGAAGGTGGCGGTGATAAATAAGCAGGAGAAGAAGCATTTTCTAAGTCTAAAATATGTGAAGATTAGAGAAAGAAAAGTGGGACCATTCATTTACAACATTCTATTAATTTTTTATTATGTCACTAGGGATAGTCCCTCGTGTAAATTCATATATTCCATCTGTTCCAAAATACTATGTATATTTAAAATTTCTTTTTCCAAAATTAGAGGAGACTTGAAGGATTGACTTGAACTTGGTAAACGAGCATACGAGTTATATGGGATGCCAAGGAGAAGAAATTACGTGATTTCTTTGTGGGTTTCATGGTCCAATAAAAATGAGAATTTTATCAAATGTACACAATATTTTTGGAACGGAAAGAGTATTATCTTCTACATAAGAATATAACTCCTCCCATGAGAGTATTCTCAGACAACGTCTAGAGAGTCTGCCGTTGCCAAGGGCAGTGATAACCCTACAGCAGATTCCTACACGAAATGAGTGGATGGCTGATGTGCCACATCAGTTCACCCACTTATTTTCATACACATCATACTTATGAAAAATGTGTAGGAATCTCCTGTACAAATATCGTTTCCCTTTGCCAATGAATACGACTAAGCACATATCCGTCCAATTCATCAAAGGACTTACGGTAACGAGAACCCATCTGAGCTATATATCTATCGTGACAGACGACTAAACGAAGAGAAAAAGATAATATATTTATAGAACACAGTAATGATTTTGTTATTTTTTGTGCTTAATGTCCCTTTCCACGTGTGTTGGGCTAATTTTTTTTGCCAGGGAATCTATATTATGTACGAAAACAAAGGATCGAAGTCAGAAGATGAAGATCCCGATAAAATTTGGGTGTGTCGCTGTACAGGCAGGGAGTGGGAGACAGGCCATCATCCTTGCGAAGCAAGGACTTCATTCAACTCCAACAGAGCTACGAGTGGCTTCCCCAAAGCACCCTTCTTCCCCGCGACTTTCGCTTATTGTCTTCTCTCGGGTGTAAGAAAGGATATGCATCCTCTCCGATGCCTCACTGCCAATGAAGTGTATAGTGCAACCGTCCTGAATGAGCCTCTCCCTTTCATGGGCCCTGAAGCCTAGCTGGGTCAGCTGTTCGTCGTTAACGCATTAAAGTCAATAGACCTCTGGATGCAATGAACCCCTGCTGAGGGATGCCCGAATCTGTTCCACATGGATTCCTTTGGTCAAGGGCCGAGCCCACCATGTGCTGCTGCTCCATTCTTATCAGTTACACCCAATAATGCGGTAAACCCAGATCATCACTTCAATAATTGCCAATCATTCTCTTCCTTCTCGCGGCACAATACTACGCAGGTTCTACTGTGTGACTCGACTCAACAACCGTGGCTGACCAGCTCGACCAATCTTTTTTTTTATATTCATCAATATGTTCTTACTCTCACCTCCGGAGGTTTGACACGCTGCTTATGCTAGTGCCGTCTTCCTGCTCGATCTTTTCACTATTCTAGATTGTGACATAGATAGATTCCACCATCTCTTTCTCTTGTTCATTCAAATGTTCAATGCATGATAAATCAGTGGTGTCATCTGAAGGGACAAACTTACTAGCGCAGATGGTGATCTTCTTTCCCCATTTGGATAAGATTATGGAGAGATTGCACATTAGTACTTTTGCCTTTTCTTCACCTTTACTGGAGGAAATAGATCATCCCACTTGATGATGGGAAGGCCCATATGGCAAATATTTATGCTACGACTTGGTGGGTGCCAATTGCTGCACTTCATAGTGGCCCGCCTAATGTTTGAAGGTGTCTAAGACCTGTAAATAGGTGATCACCACCTCACCCTGGATAAGGACTCGGTGCTGTCATATCCTTTTCGCCCTTTCACTAATTCTTGGGAGTCGAAGTAGTTCATATTAGCTAGCCACTTTCATCAACAAGGATGGAGCCTCAAATGCTGAAAGGAGTTGAGTTTAGATTTGAGAGCACCTTATGCATCATGAGGGCGGCCACGACTCAGACCATTTGAGTGACTTTGGTGGTTTCATCAGATCTTTTATTCTCACAGACATAATGGGCGTACGTAGATGCTTGATGAGTGTTACTAAATTCTTTTTAATGTCTCTTGAATGAGTATATTTAGGTCAGGCTGCCCTCTAAATAGTGAAAAGCTAGCCCGCACTGCTTATTGCGCAAAGATTCATTAAAATTGTAAAACAGTCTGAACCATGAAGAGAAGAACTGTAGAAACATTAATAGTAGAACTAATAAACTTATTGAAGGAAGACGCTTTAATGATTTTTTTTTACAACAAGATACTCCCTTAGTCAAGATTTATTATCTCCCTAGTGGATGGTAGACATTAAATTTGAAACTAATTCCCGAAGGAGGGAGTACGTCGGCTGTTTGGGGCGTGATTAAAAGTAAAATATCCACAGTGGATGTTTTACTACACTATAGCATTAATGTTTTTTTCCATATCCAGCTGAAACACCTCAGGTTGTGTTTCACGCTGGATATGGAAAAAACATAAATGCTACAGTAGACATCCAAAATCTACTTTGGATATTTTGGCTTTTTCACACCCCAAACTGCCCTCTAGTGGATGGTAAACATTTGTGTCCAAGCAAAGGGATGACACTTCATGCCAGCAGGTCGATAGTGCCAAACCCGACCTGAACCATTTACCTAAACCTCAAACTAGAAGTCAGACCCGACCTGGTCAGATCCAACCAAGACCTGACTTGATTGAATGTAAACGTTCATCTTAAAAAGTAAGAGACAACTCAATAAATAAAAATTAAATATGCTTTAGTTCCTATATTGAATTTACCTTTGAAAATTACAAAAATTATCTTATTGTAGCCTAAACCGGATCCGGTTACCTGGTTAGATCTGCAGAAACTTGGACCCACCCGGCTCGTTCCAAATGGCAATCCCAGACCATTAAGGTTGGATTAGGTCGGTTCAAACCGAGCTTTTTACATATGACCTGGCGCCAAACACCGGTTTGTCATATTACCCGGAATCCTTTTCTTCCTTCCATATGACCCGGAAAGTACCCAAAATGCCCTTAGGTTTAGGTATAAGGCACCCACACTTTGGTTTTCCATATTACCCGGAAAGGGAGCGACTGCCCGGAAAGGGAGCGACTACCCGGAAAGGGAGCGAGTACCCGGAGAAGCTGCCGCTAGTCGGAGAAGAAGGCGTTCCGTCCGGCCGCTCCGCCCATATCATCGCCGGCGCCGGCGTCGTCGAAGTCCGAAAAGGTCATCTTCGCGGCAACAAGCGGGAAAAGGAGCGGGAAAGATCGGGTATTGGAAAACAACTTCAACGGAGGCAAGGCACATCGAAAAACTGGTAGGTGAAGTTAAAATACGACGATTTATATGTTGAAAGTTGGTTCCAGAGAAGAAAGTTGAAAACGTAGCAAGTTTTCAACTGTTGTTACAGTCGTGTCGTCGACAACACGACTGTTACCATAGTCGTGTTTGATGAAACACGACTCATATACGATGCACTCATATACGGTTTTCAATATATCGGGTCTCACGGATTTGTAACTTATGACGGGTTTTTAATGGCAGGTACGGATGGAGAAGATAGTTCTTTGTTTACACTACGATGGAGTTTTGACGGATTCTGGTAAGTACGTGGGCGGGATACGGAAGCTCCTGCCTATAGATACACGAATAAAGTACCTAGAACTGTTGCAGCTAGTCGAAGAAAGATTACCGCTTAAGTCTACACCTGGTACATTAACTTTGTCATATCATGTTGAATCTGAAGAATACACATTTCTCCTTGAAGATGATAAAGACGTAGAGTCAATATTTATACTTCACAAGAGCAAGCAAGGCACAAATGGACTAGTCCGCCTGTACGTGGAGTGGACTTCTACGGGCAATAACACCGAGACATCGACTCTCAATAAGGAAATAAATGCCAATGCGAATAACAGCCCGGCCGAGAGGCTACCAGAGGCAGAAGTGATGCCGGGCAGTAACACACCGCCGGAGAGGCTACCAGAGGCACAAGTAATGCCGGGCAGTAACACACCGCCGGAGAGGCTACCAGAGGCACAAGTGATGCCGGGCAGTAACACACCGCCGGAGAGGCCGTCCAGCCCGGGCAATAAGACACCCGCATCAGCAGTCGAAGGAGGAAGAGATGGGGACTATGCGAGGTGAGACTTCTAAGGCGCGGATACAAGCAACACGTGTGCTATTATAGTCGACTATAATAGTACACGACTAAAAGGGTTATCGTGCCGTATTGAACACGACTATATACTCGTCGTGTTGAATCGTAGACGACTATAAATCAATTCGTGTTGCATAAAACAATACCTCATAGTACACGACTAAAAGGGTTATCGTGCCGTATTGAACACGACTATATACCTAGTCGTGTTGAATCGTAGACGACTATAAGTCAATTCGTGTTGCATAAAAGAATACCTCATAGTACGTGCAATCGTTTTGTCAAGTCCATTCATACATGTTTTTGCCCGCAGTTTCGGAGATGGAGAAGGTGAAGATGAAGAAGATGACGATGAAGATTCCAGTCCAGATGAAGAAGAATTGTTGGATGAAGATGAATTACCGTGGTCTGCAGATGAGTGGGATGAGCCTCTTACAGTACCACATTTCAGCCAGCCATATCACACGCGAACATCAACCTCTAGAGGTCCAACGGCAAGAGACACATCTAAAGGGAAATCTGTCGCGTCGGAGGACGATGACTATCTCAATATTGAGGGTGATGGTGGTTGGGATTGGGGTACCTATTCTGCAGAGGCCGGTCCTTCAAAACATTGTGAAGAGGAGACGATGTTGACCGGAAGTTTGCAAGCAGAAGACTACGAGGCACAACTTACGTTAGGGGCTAGATTCGAAAGCGTCAAGCAGTTCAAGATGGTTCTAACTGATCTGGCAATCAAGAGGAAATTCATGTTCAAAGTAGCGGATGAGAGCAAGGACACATTCGCTGCAAGTTGCAAGGTTTCGGGGTGCAAGTGGTACATACGAGCGTCGAACAGACTTGATGGAGTCAGCGTAACAAGGAGGGAAGAACAGCATACATGTGACACTTCTCTAAGTTCGAAAGATCATCCATTGGCTTCTCACCTCTGGATCGCGAGGAAGTGTCATGGCCTCCATAAGGATTCAAACTCCATAAAAATCTCAAATATCCAACAATACATTGAGAAGCATTGGGGCGTCACCGTCAACTATAAAAGGGCATGGAGGGCGAAAGAGGAATTGATCCGATTGATCGATGGCAACCCTGAAGACGCTTATCGTATTTTGCCACAATACGGAAGGGAATTAGAGCGGTCTAACGCAGGTACACATGTGGGCATCGAAAGATCAGCTGATATACCTGATATCCCAATTGAGTTATCCGGCTACGACTTCAGACGTGTGTTTTGGATGTTCGGCCCGGTTGCAAGAGCATTCCGAAGAACACTGAGACCGTTGCTCACGCTTGATGGAACATTCCTAAAAGGAAAGTACCCTGGAGTATTATTGGTTGCTACAGCAATCGACGGCAATCAACAATTAATGTGTCTTGCATATGCAATTGTGGATAAAGAGAATATCAAAACGTGGTAAGTTTAGAACCAGGAAAGACGACTGTATGAGTAGTCGTGTTAGGCACGACACGACTGGGCACACAGTCGTGTAATCGACAACAGGACTACTCATCTAGTCGTCCTTTGCTTATAGACGACCTTGTAACAACCTGAAGCATTCTATGTTTAATATGTTTGTCTCTCACTTGTACAGGACGTGGTTCCTCACCTTACTTAAATGTTTTCTCTTTACGGACCCCCCGGCATCCCTGGACACTATTGTCTCTGATAGACAGAAGGGACTTCTGAGAGCGGTCGCCGATGTCTTTCCCGAGGCTCACCATGGGTTTTGCCTCCGGCATATGGCCGCAAATATGCTTAATACTTGGAAGGATAAGTACCTGAAGGAACTCCTATTCCGAGCTGCAAAATGCTTCAGGAGACCAGAATTCGACGCTACGATGGAGAAGATGAAGGAACACAATGAGGCGGCCTGGAAATATGTTGACAATATTCCGAAAACACATTGGGCGAACGTCGAATATCCGGGTAAAAGGTACGGCACTCTCACGTCGAACGCGTCAGAAAGTGTAAATAATATGCTTCTAAAGGCAAGGTTTTGGCCAATAACTCGGTTGATCGAGCAAACGCGGGCGACCACAAGCGTCCATTTTCAGAGACGCCGAATAGAGGCAGACGGCCTACCGACTCCGTTAACAAAATATGCACAGAATCATATCAATCAGATGAGGAATCAGAGTGCTGGAACAGTTCGAGTTCAACCGCTATCATTACGGCAGTTTGAAGTGACATCTTTATACCATGTGGTAAGCATAAATTTGTTTTCTGTAAGAGACGCCTATAACAAAGTCGTGTCGTCGAAGACACGACTACCCATACAGTCGTGTCTTCGACGACACGACTGTATTGTCGAATACACTAATTAATTCATGTTTTCGCATCAGGATGTTGTGGACCTTACGAATAGAACATGCACATGCGGCTTCTTCCAGAGCATGGGACTTCCGTGCAAGCACGCCATGGCATGTATTGATGAGAGGAGTCTGGAAGCGGTAGAATATTGTGAGAAGTGGTACTGCGCAAGTACGTACCGCACCACGTACGAAGAAGTAGTGTTCCCTACTTTAGACAGAAGTCAGTGGGGAAATTACGGCGTATTATTTAAATGCGAACCGCCAAGGCTTGAAGCTCCAAAGAAGGGCAGGAGAAAGACAAAAAGAATTGAGTCACAGCCCGATCCACCTGCAAGGCCACGTGCGAAATGTGGGAATTGTCGTGAAGTTGGTCACAACCGTACAAAGTGCACAAAAAGCCCCGTTCCGAAAGAACATCGGACGCGCAGGAAACGAAAACTTCCGCAACAAGGCAAACTGTCTACGAACGAGACAGCGGATGTACGCCGCTCCGGCTTACCTCAGCCCCCACCATTCTTCACTTAGGATGTAGTCAAAGTCTTGTATAGCGCAGAAGGCCTACCCAAATTAACATCTCTACTGTCGTGTATTGTGAAACACGACTACATATAACGTCGTGTTGAATCAGAGACGATTATATACGTAGTCGTGTTGTTCCAGAGACGATTATATGCGTAGTCGTTTTCCATCAGAGACGATTATATGAAACTAACCTGTTGTATCAAGGCCGTATTCACATTCATGATAGCGATATTTTGTCTACATCTGGTATGAGTCAAATATGTGAACTTTGTACATTAAAAATGAAGTTTGTACAGTGAAAGAATGTGAATAAAATGAACTTTGTACAGTGACATCTGGTATTTACAGGAAATGAACTTTGTACATTAAAAGAATGTGAATAAAATGAATTTGAAGTTATTCTTTATCCGGAAGCCGCAAAAAACCCGCAACTGTGACAGCATCTTTTGTGCCTTGTCCGGAATCGTCGTCAAACTCGCTGTTAATAAGCCCCCGAATCAAGGTTGAAGCGATGACTGGTCGCCACAGTCGTGTGATTGTGGACTGGTCAAACTCCGGGGGGTTCACATTGGACGCCAAATGCGCGACGTACATCATGATGAAGATGCCACAGTCTTTCGAATTTTGTTGCCACGGCGCTTTGGTTATCTGAGTCATCTTCCAGTCTAGCAAACCAAACCACCCCAGCTTGCCTGCCATAACGACGTTCATGAACTGCGTGAATTTGTCAGCAGCTTTTCTGTGATGCGGATATAATTGGGCTCTGCCAGACAGTGGGTTGTAGAAGCGCCATACACAGTGCGGGAAATGGACATACACGAGGCAGAAGTGGGAGCCGGTGCGGATTGGGAAAAATGCGTAGAACATGTTCCTATTCAAGCCGTCCAGCATCCTCCCGAGCTTTTTAACCAATTTAGCATTATTTCCCCCTTCCTGGTGCTCCTGCGAAAGCGAAAGAGATTTAGACAACGATCTAATAATATCATAATTATTTACTTATCACTCCTTCTGCAGGGAACACTTACGTTGTCGAATATCTCTTTGAATGCGTGGCAACCAAAAAATGCCCACGGATATTTCATCGGGTTTCTCTCGTTGCGCTGGCTCAAAAGACTTAAAAAAGCATCTATAACCTACAGAAAACATATTGAGGAGTCATTACACTTCGGTAAGGCAACATGCAACTTCCAATTAAAAGCCGATTATTCTATATATACGATCTGCATAGTAGTCGTGTCCTCGATAGACACGACTATGCGTATAGTCGTGTATTCCATAGACACGACTACGTGCAAAGTCGTGTCTTCCAATACCGACTTTATGTCTACAACCCTATATATGAAGAGCATGGGTTTACTTACATTGGTGTTTATTTCTGTTGTTTGTAGGAGGGATAAATAGTCGTCATCACATAGCGTTGGGATTGGATAAGCCTTCCTCGGATTGGCCATCCATCCATCTATTGCCACTCTATCCCGCTCTAACAGTACCCCCATGTCGAAGCATAACTCCGAATCGGCATAGTGGTCGGGGAGAGCAATTACAGACTTAGACTTCTGAGGGGTTAGGAGGACATCGACGTCAACCGGCTGTGATGCGGTTAAGCCAGTGCCCTCGGGGACCTCCTCCTCCTCCCTCGCCTTCTCCTCCTCAGCCTCCTCTTCCTTCAACTCCTCCGTCTTCTCCTCGTCCATCGCCTCTTCGTCTGGTTGCACCTCCTCCTCCTTCCCCTCCTCCTCCTCCTTCGCCTCCTCCTCCTTCCCCTCCCCCTCCTTCGTCTCTTTGTCCAGAACATCCGCCTTCACCTCCTCCTCTTCGACGTCCCCGCCCTTCACCTCCTCCTTCACGGTTTCGATATCCGACTGCCGTATGGAAGAGATGACCTCATCGATGATAGAGGTCGCCTCTCTATCGGATATGGTTTGTTCGGAGTCGGCTTTCGGCTGAGGGGACCTATTTCTTCTTTTCTGCTCCTCCGCCATTCTCCGTATATGGTCCTCTTCTCTAATCCTCTGCTCCTCCTTCGAGCCGACAGTCCTGAAGCGCTTCCTTATCACTACACCAGGGGGGAATATGTCCCGGCCGTACGTCGGACGGGTCTCGACTTCTGCACGCTCCATATCTTCCTTGAATTCTGGTTGGAGCTTCTTCAAAAACATCTTGGCAGAGGATCTCTTCGCAGCCCGTTCCATCTTGTCTTCCTCAACCGCGCGTTTGATGGGAGCTGAAATGACATTTTACTTCTTCATGTCAGTAGTAGCAGCACGATAAAAAACATAGTCGTGTTATATAGAACACGATAAACCACATAGTCGTGTACAATGAAACACGACAAATATAGTAGTCGTGTCTGATGGGGCACGAAAAAATAAATCATCGTCTACAACTTACCTTTACCCCATTTCGTCGAATCCAGATGTGACTTCCTTGCCAGCTCCTTCGTCCGCATACCGATAGGAGTGTTCTTATTATGCTCCTTTTGAAGTGGCCGCTTCTTTGGGTCCATCTGATGCACTGATGACGATTGTGGCCCCATTTGGGGCCGCTTCTTCGGCTCCATCTGATGCACCGATGACTTCTTTCTCTCCATTTTGGGGCGCTTCTTCGGCTCATTCGTCGGCTCGTCAGTCATCTCCTCCTTCGGATGCTCGAAGATCTGACCTTCTAACAGCATTGACGCTGAGGCGGCAGAGGACTTCATAGAGTGGAGAATCTCTCGCAGAGGTCCCACTCTCCTTCCCATCTCCTCATAGGAAGACAGAGCTATCTCTATTAGTGACTGTATGCCCTGAAGGGCACCCTCCAATCGGCCCATTGCAGTTGCAGTCGACTGGGCAGCCTTTCTCGAGGAAGTGGAGGCAGGTTGGTTGGGAGTCGTCTTCATTTCCGGCCTCTGCGGCCTCTGCCGTCGTGGAGGATGGGCCCCTGAGGTTGACGAAGCAAGGAGATATGCCTCTCCGGCCATGGGGCTGATTACGTCGACGAGTTCCTCCCCTATTTGAAGATTGTGGAACACTCCCGTCCAATAGTCGGCCATGCGGTGCTTCTTCTGTGCACCTTTCTTCACCTCTGTAATGAGGGCCCCACTTCCTGGCCATCTTTTCGCCCGTGGGCTGGTAGGGCCCATGACAGGATGGAAGATTGTCGTGTGCTCAAAAAACCAAATCTGCAAATTAAACAGTTGAAAACATTATAACAATGCGCGGTTGCCTTAGTCGACTATAAGTTCAACACGAATTGAACTATGGTCGTGTCTTAAAAAACACGACTATATACCTAGTCGTGTTTCATTATACACGACTATAAATATAGTCGTGTTCTATGATACATGACTATATATATAGTGGTATTGTATAAGACTTTTTCCCGATCGAAGACTATGAATGCTACATACCTAAAGGACATATGCGGCGCCATTTAGGCATCCACCGCCCAGGCACTCTCCTTGCGATCTCGCTCCCACTAGGCGGCTGGTATGGGTTATACCAGAAACCAACATCTTATGTATAACCCCAGCCCAATTGTATGACCTCAATCTTGGGAGGTCGTCAATGTAACGGTACAAAGAGGGATGAACCGCTCTAGTGCCGTGTGGAAACAACACCGTGGAGAAGAGGAGGCAGATGATCATCCTCGCAATGTCCTCCTCTTCCATCTTCAGTTCGCCCGCGCTAAGCTTGTCTATCATTTCCTCAATGTGTGGAATGTCTGCTCTCCTCGCGGCGAAGTACTTTCTGAAGAATTGACCTTCCGGTCGGCGTGTCAAAGAGGGGAGGACCTCAACTCTGTCGCCCTTTGCGGGCAATCCGGTGATAAGGGCAACATCTTCCTCTGTGAAATGTAGCGTCCTACCCTTGATATTGAAGACCTTCGCCGACTCATCCCAGTACCTGACCAAATGGTCGAGGAGGTTCCGAGATACAACAACGTCCTCACCTTCAAAAATGACAGCGAAACCAGCCTCGTTCATCAGCTGGGCACATCTTTGGTGACGCTGTAGGAGGGCCGCACACTTTTTCATCGCCCCCGGTTGACAACACGTCTTCAGCGCCGGTCGCGCATTATATGTTCTCTTCACTGGTCGGTCCATCGGAGCCTTCCTTTTCCTGCCCCTCTGATTTCGCTGCCGAGGTGCGAAGACAAAATCATGATCCTCCTCCTCTTCCGGTGGTATTTCCTCCATAGACTCATCTCTTTTTTTATCCATCTGCAAGGAGTGAGGTATAGTGGTCAGTACAAAAGTGTCCTCGGTGCAACACGAAAATATAAAAGTCGTGTCGTCGCGGACACGACTAAATACACAGTCGTGTCTACTCTAGACACGACTTTATAGTTCATAGTAAAAATTAAAAATTCAAATGTCCGACCTTATGAAACTAAAATCAGGTAGGATAGTTGTAACTTACCGTAGTTTAGTCGTCTGTATGTCTGTATTTCCTCGCAGGTGCCTTCACAGTCTTCCTCGCCGTGCACCGAAGCTCAATCCGGTCAATCCGCCTGTTGCATGCAGGCGGAGGGAGCCGCGGGGGTCTTCTCAAGGTTGAAGATCAGAAATCCCGACGGATGCGCTTCAAATTGCCGCCTTTGTCCACTCTCCCTCAGTCGTGTCGTCGAAATCCAGCAGGGGGGCAGCTCGATATCGAGATGGGGGACGCGAATAGGCTCGAACTCGTCCGTGTATTCCGCCGGTTGAATCGCCGCTCCAACTCGCCGGTCGCCGGTGCCGTCGCCGATGGGAATCGCCGGAGAACTTCACACTCGAGGCGTGTTGTACACAACACGCCTCTTCGCACAGTGTTAACACGAAAAAATAGAAGAAAGGGCATTTTGGGTACATCAAGTCCAGATTCCGGGTCATATGAGATTTCACGGGAAAAACCTGGTAATATGGGAATATGAGATTTTGCGCCAGGTAATATGGAAAAAACTCGTTCAAACCCCTAGCCTGGTTGAGACGGACAACATTGTGTGATAGAGAGCATCCATTTAGACCCCTATGAACGATCCACCCATCTAAATACTTGATAGACATTCGATTCGGCAACAACTTAAGTGGTGTCATTTCGGTCGTGATCATCATCAGCACGCCCAACTGGCCTGAAATGACGCCCATTGGACTCCATTTATTCATCATTAGGCTCTAAACTCCAGGATTATCAAAATAATCGGATTCTTTCAATCTCTTATTATCAGTCCACTCCCCAGCTCCGGGTCTCGTGACAAATGTTGCCTCCCAAAGGAAGTCACGCGTTAAACGCAGAACACGAATCCGAGTTCGGAAGGTTGAAAAGTCCAAGACGACACTACTACTTGTACCTTCGTGACTCCATACTTCTAAGTTTTCAATATAAATCCCCACTGATTTCTGAACAAATCCGATGGAAGCTTGCAGACTGGAAGGAGAGGAAGGAAAGATATTTTGGAGCAACGAAAAGCGAAAAACGGCTTTTTCCCTTTCTCTCCCAGTACTGAAAGCATGCATGAAAAAAAAAAGGCCTTTTGATCATGGGTGATGCCGAGGACGCCAAAATAATGCTCCTGGGCCAAAAGTGAAAAGTGACAGATTAAAAAGGAAGAGGAAAATGGCAAAATATCGCAATGTGGAACCCACCTGGGCGGAGAAAGGAGTGCCCTCTGATATCAGCGTGGTCATTTGACGGGTGCCCTCAATCATCACACGTGAATAACACCACCGTGAGTGCTGCTGCCCAAATGAGGCAAAAAACCATGTTACAACCATTGGTATTCACACAAAGCATCCAATTGCCGCAAAATCCTAAAAACAGCCTTTTCCCAACGTCATTCGTCCATGGCCTCCCGGAACCGGTGCTGAAATTGCGCAGTTGGGGTTAACATTTTCATGGTCAGTGCTCACCTACTACACTCGAGGGCTATCACATTCATTTGTAACCTTGTGTTAATGATTCTGTGGCATAGCATAAGCAAAATCTGGCCTTTGTTATTATTATACCGCGTGGTCATATACTAACGAATCGTATCCAGAGCTGTTGCTGTCGTAGCGGATAGAAAGGCACTCTCCTTCAAAGGACCAAAGCCTAGTACATGTGCTGTCGCAGTTTACTCTTTTCCTAAGCTTAGCGTGGTCCTAAAAAGGCCGTCCAAACTCCAAACTACGTTTAGGAATCCGTACAATCTAAATAGCCGAGTCCCATGGCCAAGAGACCACTAAACGTATATTACTAGACTGAGTCGCCGCATCCGTACGATAAAAGCCAAGGTTGGGTGGCATTTCCTTACAACCAGGATTAAAGCTGTACTTAAGCTCTATTTATTTACTGTATTTTAGTTATGAAAGTGATCTGACGCTCATCCGCGCCGCAATCGTGGAAAAGGAGGTTCGATACGTGCGATAATTACGAAGGTGCCCTTCTCGTCAAGTCCACCGAAAGGGGCACGGGGGTGCCGACCGACTGCCAAAATCCTTCATT
The DNA here is from genome assembly GCA_039654745.1 of Houttuynia cordata. NCBI lineage: Eukaryota > Viridiplantae > Streptophyta > Magnoliopsida > Piperales > Saururaceae > Houttuynia > Houttuynia cordata. The sequence continues at coordinate 31,558,225 of CM077503.1, forward strand.
AATAACCCTTGTCTCGCAGACGGTAGTTGGTCCGACAAAAGCTGCAAACCACACATGGTGATTTTGCTCGTGGGTGGGTCGCCCCCCCCCCCACTGCAGCTCACCCGTCCATGTCCATGTCCTCTTCTATAATCCTCATTTTACTCAGTAACTCGTAAGTCCTAAGCCCAGCCTCCTAATGTAAAATCGGATTCCACATTGCAATCCCAACAAAACAAGTCCCTGAGAGCAGTGGTACTCCAGTAGAACCTGGAGGATGATGAGACCGGAAAACCGTTGAAAAACTTGAAAGGTAGGTAATTGTCTCGAGGCCGGGGGCAGTTTCGTCATGCAAAATGTTGACGAAGAAGCCATGTGAGAGCGTCCAGTATTTTCGGCAGAATAAGCGCATATTTCGCGCTTTGTTTAAATCGCGTCGCAGTTCCCAGATGGAATAAAATGACAAAAATACAAAGCGCGCAGAGGAGAGAGCGAGCTGGGAAAGAGAGGAAGTGCTGTGTGGGAATGCGAAATGAGTGAGATGTGTCTGAGGAGGGAGGGGCAAGAGGATCTTTTTTAAACGAGCTGGAGTGGAGTCCCTTTCATGTCGGCTTGGGACGACTAGAGAGGCAGAGGTAAACCACCCTAAATTTGAGGGCGTGGGGAAGAAAGGCAAAAAGTTGGCCAGGCAGGGGCATGTTCACTTTCTTCTCTAGAGCCGGGCAAGTGAGGGACAGCGCCAATCCATTTGGAATCTTCTTCTGTTGTGACCAAGCTGCTGCTCCTCAGCTGACTTCCTCTTTTGGTTCGTTCAACACCTGAAGGCGACTCTTCCCCTGATTCGGCCAAGATCCTCTCCTTCCACTTTTTCCCACTTTTCCGGGGAGGAGACACCCCACTAGATCCGTCTCTGAAGCCCGTTGCAGGTGTTTCAGTCAAAGCAAACTCCCTCAAGTCGTCGTTACCTGTACCTCCCTCAATTGTGAGCTCGATTATGAGTTTTGGGGATCAATCCTTACTGAAGAATTGAAGCGAAGTTGGAGATTGGGGAGCGGGAGCTGAAGAACTTGGAGGGAATGTTTTGCTGGATTGGAAGGTAGAGATTTGGGGTTACCATGGGAGAAATGGAGGTTCTAAGGAGAAGTCCGGCATAGGTTGTACTGTAATAAGAGGTTCAGTCTCGGGGCGTTTAAACAAAGGTCAATCAATACGTTTGGGCCATGGGCGAAGAGGTAGTAGTTGCTGAGACGGGGCGGGAACTTGGTGCGTTTATCTTGTGAAGAAGTTTCCGAGGGAACTGTACTCATTTGGTTAAGCTGTGCGCGGGATCTACATCTGCCAAGATGAAAACTCCATCCAATGGGTTTTCTGCGCATGCAGAAGGTATACTTCAGCTTTATGTTTAATTATTATTGGGATGCTTCCACTAAATTTGTTCTTTTCCTTGTTGATATTCCTTGTCTAAATTTTATTATTTTTTATAGTTCATGTTTCTCCTTTATTACTTTATCCGAATTTCTCTCCAAATTGTAGTGCCCCTGCAGAAGCATGTGAGAAAGTTTTGCTCATTCTAACTTTTCACAAGAAGAATCTACTCGAAATGGAAAAAAAAAAGATACAAGGCATTGGGCAGTTGTATTAGTATAAATTTTTTAAAGTAACTTAATCGAAATAGGACTTTGGTTGTTCAAATCTTAGAGATTTACTTCTCTATTATTGAAATAGCAAAAAAATTTACTTCTCAACCCAAACTGGAACATACAAGCACAGCTACAGGGCAAATCTAAAAGTTATAGGTATATGCTCATGCATTCACCAGTCCAGGATGATCCAAAACAATATCATTGCTAAGTTTGTGGGTATAAGTACCATATATGAATACATCTTATAGCTTCTTGTGGGTTTGATTGTTGCGTGAAACAGGGGAAAAAAGGAATATGAATTCAGAACTATGGCATGCATGTGCGGGTCCATTAGTATCATCACCTCCGGTGGGGAGTCTTGTGGTATACTTTCCTCAAGGTCACAGTGAACAGGTTTGCAATTGATTTTCAAGAGTTGCATTTTCATTGTCTAGAAAATTATAAGAGCTACTGTATTGTAACTGAACGCCTCTGGTGTTTCACAGGTTGCAGCTTCTATGCAGAAAGATACTGATAGCATCCCAAGTTATCCCTCACTTCCTTCCAAATTGATCTGTATGCTGCATAACGTCACACTGCATGTATGGAAGCTTCTATATGTTACTTGTCTCTTTCAATCTTTTCTGCCATGTATTACTCACTCAGTCCCTACTGCTTAATCAGGCAGATCCGGAAACCGATGAAGTATATGCTCAAATGACTCTTCAACCTGTGAATAAAGTATGTATCCTAATGTTTTCATCTTCTTTCTCGGTAATTATGGTGTGCTCTAGCACTAGTGGCAGGCATAGTTGGCGATAATGCTAAGTTGCTAACATTCCACGGAATGGAAGGCCTCAGTGCAAGCCTTGTGTTTTTGGAGCTTTCATATGTTTGTATTTTCTCTGTTGTGCCACTTATAGATGTCGGCTTTTGCTTGCCAGATCATTTAATTAGCTGAAAGTAGTGGTAGCATATCTTAGCTATTCATTGTCTGCTCTCTTTTGAATGTGTATGTTTTTGTGTTGATCCTATAATTTGTTCTTGTTTAGTATGATAAGGATGCATTTCTGGCATCTGATATGGGCCTGAAGCAAAGCAAGCAGCCTGCTGAATTCTTTTGTAAAACACTTACAGCAAGTGACACAAGCACCCACGGTGGATTTTCAGTACCTCGTCGAGCAGCTGAGAAGATCTTCCCACCTCTAGTATGTTCACTTGACCTCGTTGCTGCAACATTGTTATTTGAATTAGGATAACATATATAATATCCTATCGTGCTTCTGACTGGGAATGCGTCCATAGGATTACTCAATGCAACCACCAGCACAGGAAATTGTTGCCAGAGACTTGCACGATGTAGCTTGGACTTTTCGTCACATCTATCGAGGTATTGACTCTATCTTACTTCTCTAATTTCTTGTATCTGGATTCTCTTTCTGATAATATTTGCCTAGTTTAGAAAAGATAATGCTATGGCGACCATATGTGGTAGTGATGATCAATGAGCTCTTTAAATGGAAATGCTCCTTTAGTATCTCTATTTGTTACAAATGACATGTAAATTCTGCCTGCACATTGCACTTTCCCTATTGCACACTTAGCCTTTCTGAAAAGGGATAATTTTGTAATGTAATGGTGACCACACATGGTAGATCTTCTTTCCATTCAATGAATGGTTTATGCATAACCTAATAGTTTCTTACTTTAGCCAATTTTAAAGTACTTACTTGTATATATTTTTGTACTTTACCATGGATTTCTGTTCTGATTTGCATCCCCACAAAATTTCAGGCCAGCCCAAAAGGCATCTTCTCACAACTGGTTGGAGTGTGTTTGTTAGCACTAAAAGACTTTTAGCTGGTGATTCTGTGCTTTTCATTAGGTGGGCAGTGAGAATTGGTTCTATGTGATGTGTTATGGACAATACTGTTAAACATATTTTAACAGTAATTTTGTTCTTTGTCTGTAGGGACGAAAAGTCACAACTGCTTTTGGGAATAAGACGTGCAAACCGGCAACAACCTATGCTTTCTTCTTCTGTTTTGTCCAGTGACAGCATGCACATTGGCATCCTTGCTGCAGCAGCTCATGCTGCAGCAAATAATAGTCCCTTTACTATATTTTACAACCCTAGGTACATTTAATGGTTCTCTATTTTATGTATATATAGTGGTAGGACAATAACGCAAAATTAAAAAGCAAGCATGAGTTCATATTCTGACAGCTTCTGTAACTACAATCAGCATTAGAATTTTCTGATCTCTACATTTTGCTTGCTGACATTCTATCCGCTTGGAAACATTCAAATAAATAAGGTAATCACACCATATTTGAATGGCTCTGTCCATATGGGTCAAGCAAAGTGGAAGTAATATGTAAGCGATAATTAACACTGTAACCCAATGTAGTGCGTTAAAATTCTTATCAGTTCTTGACTCATTGAAATATTGACCAAGTTGATTTCCTGTTAACAGAGCAAGCCCTTCAGAATTTGTCATTCCCTTGGCAAGATATCAAAAAGCAATGTACACTCAAGTTTCTTTGGGAATGAGATTCAGGATGATGTTTGAAACAGAAGAGTCAGGAGTGAGAAGATACATGGGCACAATTACAGGCATCAGTGATCTGGATCCCATTCGCTGGAAAAATTCACAGTGGAGAAACCTTCAGGTGACTTTGTAGTTTCATTTGCACAATGGCTATGTTTTCAATTGTTCAATTCGACCTGAACCATATTCCAAATATTAAAAAAGAAATTAGACTTCTTAACACATATACAAGGATTTTAAAAAGACTCCAGCCCCTTCATGAACTGTTTCTAATCTTCAAAAGAGAGTTCGTTCCCTTAACCCTTTTTGCCTTCATCACAACAATGATCATCTAATTCTTCCTATTAGCATGATCTTAATGTGCTACCTCCATTTAACGCCTCTGATATTGGGGGAACTCCTCCTTAATAGGTCAATTTTCTCTTCAGCGTCTTGTCTCTTTTGCCTGTGGCTGTTGCAATTGTCAAAATTTTAACACTGATTATGAACACCTTACAATGTGTTTTCAACCTCCATAGGTGATCGCCCGAGACTCTATGAGCAAAAGACTGTTATATAATGATGACTTCCCACATCGTTGTACATTTTTATGGTACTGCAGTAGCATTCATTTATTTGTTTGCTCGACAGGTTGGATGGGATGAATCAACAGCTGGTGAAAGACGGAACCGAGTTTCTATATGGGAAGTAGAGCCTGTTGCAACTCCTTTCTATATATGCCCTCCTCCATTTTTTAGACCCAAGTTTCCGAGACAGCCAGGACTTGCAGGTCTGCATTCTAAAGTTTAAATATTGCATTTGTGTTTGTAGTGCATTCTTAGAATGCATGCATTTACCAAAGTTAGTCCTTATCTTTGAAATAATATCACCTTTCTTACCAAGAGTGCATAGGACTGGCATTGCAGATGACGAGTCGGAAATAGAAAATGCTTTCAGAAGAGCCATGCCATGGCTGGCTGATGACATGGGCATCAAAGATACTCAAAACTCGATCTTCCCTGGTTTAAGTTTGGTTCAGTGGATGAGCATGCAGCGGCAGCAGCAGCAACAAAACCATCAAGTGATGGTTCCAGGCGCTCAATCTGGATACTTCCCTTCCTTGCTTGCGTCTTCTCTGGCCAATAATCTCAACAGTGCAGACTCATCGAAGATACTAAATTTTCAAACTGATGCTTCTTTACCTTTATCCAGTCCCCAGTTCAGCACTGCCAAACCAAATCAACCATCCCAACCAGATCAGATGTCCCAACCTCCTCTTACATGGTCCCATCAGTTGCAGCAGCCACAGCTGCGACAGCCTCCTACTAGTCAACTACAACAGCAACAAGCACAACAGACGACCATCAATACAAGTGTTATTGCGCAGAACCAACATAGGCAACAGCAGCAGAAACAACAGCAGCAGCAACAACAACAACAGCAGCAGCAGCAACAGCAGCAGCAGCAACAACAACAACAACAACAACAACAACAACAACAGCAAAAACAACAGCAGCACCAGCAGCAGCCATTGCTGCAGCAACAACAGCAAGTTGGCCAAAGTGTGGCACAATCCCAGTTTCAAAATCAGATTCTACAACAACATTTACCACAATCACAGCCACTGCAGCAGAAGATTATGACATCAACGTCACAATACCAACAAAATCTCCATCAGCAAAACCAAGTTTTGATGCAGCCCCAAAGTCTTCAGTTTCAAACACAAGGTGAACAACCCCAACACCAACAAAGTCTGCCTCAAAGCTCCCAACAACCACAGGTGCAGCTAACTCAACACCAACTTCAGTTGCAACTGTTGCAAAAGCTGCAGCAGCAGCAACAACTGCTCTCGCAACTAAGCCCACATGCACCTTCTCAGTTACCACAGCAGCAACCACTAAATGCCCAACTGCAGCAACAGCAACAGATCATTGGCACCCAATTTTCCCCATCTCCACTTAGCCAAATACATGAAGTTTCCTCTAATCATATCCTTCAGCATCCGAAGCTTCAACCTCTTGGTATAACTCATTTTGCTCACACTGATGTGGAGGTTCCTTCTTGCTCGACATCACCTTCTACCAATAATGGCAATCCATCTTCACTCAGATTACCGAACAAGACCCAACACGGCCCATCCGTTGTGGTTCAAGATACACTCATTCGACCTGGGCCGACAAGTAATTTAGTTCAAGAAATACAGAGCCGACCTAATCTTCAGGTCAAGAATGAGTTGCCCACAACAAAAGAAGCCGATCAACTAGCATATCATGGCAGTGCTATCACTGATCAGCTAGATGCCACCTCCTCTGCGACCTCATTTTGTATGGACGGAAATAATCAGCAAAATTTTAGCCCATTCGGTTTTGATGGAGAAAATCATGCGGATGCACGAAATAATCTTCTGTTTGGAGTCAATATTGATGGTGTGACACCAGACACTCTGCTGTCTAGAGGATTTGGGTCCGGGAAGGATCTCCAGAACTTGCTTTCAAGTTATCAACAAAGAGACATTGAGGCAGAATTGTCCACCGCGGCCATCAATTCTCAAACATTTGCAGTGGGTGACATATCCTTTAAGCCTGGATGTTCCAATGAGCCCATTCCCGATGAAAATGGGGTCTTAAGCAGAGGCATGTGGTCTAATCAGCAGCCACAGCGTATGAGAACTTTTACCAAGGTTTGCAACTCATATTCCACTGTTCAGAATGCTTACATCTCCTATAGATTTTCCTTTCCTACCCATGCAATTTCGTTCCTGTTATGTTAGGATGAATCACCTGAATGGCTTGTCTTAGTGATAGGGTGTCACGGAAAGCATTTTAGATATCTGAGGCCATTATCTGCATTCAGCCTAGCTTTTCCAATGGAGCCTTTACATTTTAACAAGCAGTGGCAGAGACCCGGCATTGGGGAAAAGGAGGATCATGGCCCCTAAATGTTCGGGGCCAGTTAAAACTGTACCCCAAATTACATTGTTTGACAAATAGGCTAGGCTGGCTTGTCATTCATTAAGGGACCCTACACACTTGTATTACACACACCACTCCACTGCTGACAATGACCAGAAGTGCAGTAATCCTCTCGCATCTACTAATTGTGAACACCTCTCGCTTGTAAAAAAAATGTACTGCTAACCAATTTTCTACCTTTGACTTCCCTAAGTTGTAGTGAAGATTGTGATGATTATAATAATTGTCAACAGCGTATCAATTTCACGCCACACTGTTTTAGCATACGTCAGTGAGATAGTGACCATTTTGAAGTTGCTAATTCTTTTTGTTTGGCATGTTTTAATAGGTTCACAAGCGTGGGTCAGTTGGAAGATCTATAGATATCGCTCGATACCGAGGTTATGAGGAACTGAGGCATGACTTGGCTTGCATGTTCGGGATTGAAGGTCAGCTTGAGGACCAACATAGGAGTGACTGGAAGTTGGTCTATGTGGACCACGAAAATGACATTCTTCTAGTCGGAGATGACCCCTGGGAGTAAGTCTGTGCACTTTCTTGAATTTTTTATGTCTTTGATGAACGCGCTTGCCTCATATGATAATGGTAACATACCATCTCTAATTTTAAACCTAACGGCTTGAACATGAACTGTTTACTTGGCCCGTCATTTCATTTACATTCTTCTCACGTACAGAGAATTTGTTAGCTGCGTTCAAAGCATCAAGATACTGTCATCATCAGAGGTTCAGCAGATGAGTCTGGATGGTGATTTGGTAAACGTCTCAGTGCCCAATCAGGCCTGCAGCGGTTCCGATAGTGGAAATGCATGGAGAGGACATTATGATGATAATTCAGGTGTCGCATTCGAACAATGAGTGAGACCACCATTTTGCAGACTTGAATAGGGGGCAGCTCGCTAAAGGCATAAACGGCATGACGATCATTCTCCATGAAGATCTAGAACTATTGAATAATGGCATATGAAGAATCTTGCTTTAGAATCTCTCAGCAAACTTTGCATACTATATGGTGATGCCTCCCATCGAAGAATTGAACAACTGTAATTATACTTAGAATAGGTTGTGATTGTAATCTTTGTAAGATTTGTTAGGCTCACACCATAGAACAGATGAAGACGTGTAATTTTCACAGCATGAGGAAATTAATTTATCTGAGTTGCAATTTGTTTTCATTCTCTTTTGCCAAGAAAACAAATAACTTGCTCAGATTAAACTAAGGCTCCAAAAAAAATCAAAGCACAATAACAGGCACCCAATGAAAACGAACTTCTCTCGGGACTTTTCTCTTCATTCAATGCTATGCTTTATAGTCCTCATCCATGACCGGATTCAACAATTAAAACAAAAACTTCTCCAGTATCAAAACTACGAAAGCACAGCCATCAAGTCAGACATCCTCAAAGCTATGTAATCTGACCCATCGCTGCCCTCGAACTCATTTCCGGCGTATTTGGAATATAAAACTGTATCCCCAGGAGCAACTGATAGCCGCTGCCTGTTTCCCTCTTCATCCAAGGGGCCAGGCCCTACCGCGATAACCTGTAGGTGCAAAATGAAATCTTCCCCAGTCAAACAAAGGTGAACCAAATACCCATAGTTGACAAAGCGATCTGTCCAGGCAATTGCCAGTCCACTCGAGTAAACAGGTGATTACCTAGGCAGCTTTTATTAGATTTATAAATAAACACTCATTTAAAATTACAGTGACTAACATTTGAATCATGTTTTCCGGGATTTCTTGATATAATTTGCTTTAATTTCGAACTTAGACCCAGCTAATCAGCTCATATTTAAGCCAAAAAGAAAAGTTACAACTTTTGACGTTTATTAAGACTTAGTTCTGGAGTCCCCATGTAAAAAATAAAACTAATGGTAACTATCGAATTAAATTTGCCTATGTGGGTGCGGTGCTAGGCAGTTAAAGCAATCGCCTTTGACTACGATGCTCTCCACTAAGTCTAGAAGAGTCCATCCACTTCGCCCAACAAGTAGTAAATAAGAGAGTTTTAGATACTCATTATCGACGTAACGTGAGGTAGCAATCCAGGTGAAGCAAATATAATGAATTAGTATAACCAACCGATATTTAACATCCACAAGGCCATACCGTTCCAATTGAGGGCTTTTCCTTAGTTGCCTCGGTTAACAGCAAGCCACCGGCTGTTTTTTCTTCAGCCTCGACAACCTGCAATTATAGCATGACCAGATCACATTTTTGTTAGAACCTACGAGAGGGCTCCAGAAACAAACAATAACAAATGGAGCAAACAATCAGATGAGTATTTAGCTGAAATGAACCTAGGCATCGCAAACATGGCCACCAAATAAGTTCTCCATTAACATTGCAAAACATACAAGTCGCAGAAAGGTAGCTAACCTTGATTAAAACACGATCATTTAGTGGCTTCATGTTCTTCACATCATCAGTTTCAAGAATACCAACAACGTCATCTTCTTTCAGCAGAAGATGGTTTGTTCCATTGAATTCAACCTCTGTACCAGTATATTTGCAGTAGACAACCTGGCTACCAGTCTATCACCAGAGGAGAACCTTAATCAGTTACGCTTTTAACATAGATAAGGGCTCCCTATATATGCAAAAAATGCCATAACGAAACAAGAGGGATAACATACAGACAGAAAAGGGCAACTAGAAAAGTTGTGGAACAAGGGAACAAATATTAGAAATACAAAATGACCTATTTCTGTGAAGAAAAATTACCAACCCTACCTTCATCTGTGAAGGTGGAAGGGAGAGCAATAAGATAGAGAATAGCAAATCAAGTTCACTGTTCACTATATATGTGCATGACCTATTTTCCTGATTCATAGCTAACAACTAGCCCTTCACCCGTGAAAGGAGGAGGAAGTGATATACGCTCCAAAACACCAAATTAACATCATTTGTATACCTAATTCTTAGATTAAGCGCACATCTATCTAAGAAATCAACCCATCCTTATTTCAAAATAAATGTATCATCATTTTAAATCAACTAAAGTAGTGAACAAAAAACAGAACTGACAGCTCTACCTAATTTGTTCCCCTGTTATTTTCTTGGGCACTATAGTACTAAAGGTTCTCAAATTATAATTGGGAACTTTATACAAAAAAATAATGATTTGGAACAAGGTTCATTACTGACAGCCTTGTACTTAGACAGACATATGCACAAGGTCCACATCTGACTCATTGACTTGTTGAGAAAAATGAGGCACAATATAATGACATCGTTAGAAAATACAGAAGATGAATACACGTAATATAATTAGAACTCCTCTACTTCCATGCATTGTCCCAACCTATTTGCTATAAGTATGACGTAAAGCAAAGTAAATTATCAGATATACATACCCGAATGCTGATGCCAACCTTCTTATTTGCAACGGTCCTGCCATCTCCAACAGCAACCACCTCCCCACCTTGAGGTTTTGTCTGAGCTGTCGATGGAAGCAAAATGCCACCCACGGTTGTCTCCTCAACAGTCTTGATTTTAACTAGAACTCTGTCACCCACTGGTTTAATGGCGGTGTACTGCAGGGAGGCAAACATATCAAGACAATAATACAATCCAGAGAAGCAGGAGAATCGAGCTATTTCACTCACGACAACAGCAATTGCCGTTGCCGATTACTAAGCACCATCCAAACAACAATCTAATTCATACAATTTCGCCGAGGTGATCCAAATTGCAAACTTTATGCTTTGTAAGAATTAGTCTGAAAGAGAGCCCTGAGGAGGTGTTGGCTCCGCACTATTCCTGAAAGCAATATTGTAACTAAGAACACGGAATTGGGACAATGAAGTGACCTTGGGTGCAACAACAGTGGCAGCTGTCACAGAAAATCGTTTAAAGGGCCTTTTACTCAGCTCGACACCGTATGTCCCGAATGATGAAACCCTCGCTCTTGAAGGACAAAGGCCTTCGAATAAAGGTATCGTCTTGGCCGCAAAGCAAGTACCAGAAACATGTAAAGCCGCCATTGCCACTGATAGAAACAAAAGACTCAAACGTCAGTGGGATCCTTCAGTCCTTTCTCATTCCAAAATAGTGCAATTAAAATGAACTCGAGCAATTCGCATTTGCAAACTATTGAGATGAATTTCGGAAACAATCACAAAGAAGCCTCATACCGGATGAATGTAAAAGAAGGAGCTAGCTCTGAGCAGGTCTTTTCCTTTCTGATACCTCTCAGCTCTCTCTTTCAGACATCTAAAGAAGATAAACCCTAGAGAGTTGCTTCCGAATCAAGACCGGCAGACTGGATTCAGATGTTTCTAGAATCTTGTTCTGGACTTCTGGGCTAGAATAGGACTGTTGGCCCAATTCCATTTCAACGCATGAAGGAGCTAGATGTATCATGTTACAGCAGTTAATTTTAAGAGGCCCATGGGCTGGGGTTTGGTATGGTGCTGTTTTTCCTTTCCTTTTTTTTTTGGGGGTATTGCTAGTGCTAAAGTTGTAAGTGAACTTCTTCCATTCCATATTATTTGTCCTATTTAGTTTTTTTGAAAAAGCACTAAGGAAACCAGTTTATTATGAAAAATCAAATAAAAATATGAGGCCCGGTGGCCTCCGGGCGACCGGAGAGAGCTTCTCTCCGGTCGCTTATATTTTCAACTGTCGGACGGTTGAGGGGTATTTTAAAAAAAAAAACTCTCCCTCTCGATCCCTCCCTCTCTCCTTCGCCAATCGGCGCCGCCCCCATCCTCCCTCCCTCCATTGCCGCTCGACGCCAACCCCGTACCTCCCTCCCCCTCGATCCCACCCTCTCTCCCTCGCCTCACTCCCTCGCAGCTCGACGCCGCCCCCATCCTCCCTCCCTCCTTCGCCGCTCACCGCTGCCCCCATCCTCCCTCCATCGCCGCTTGGCACCGACCCCGTACCTCCCTCCCTCTCTCCCTTGCCTCACTCCCTCGCAGCTCGTCGCCACCCCATCCTCCCTCCCTCGCCGCTCGGCGCCGCCCCCGTTCTCCCCACCAAAAGACCTCTCCCCCGTCCTCCCTCACCCGCATGAAAGGTAAAGTTTCTTTTTTTGTGATTTCTTACTGTAATTGATTGTGAATGATTCAGTTAGGTTCTTCAAATAATTGTGAATGATTCAATTGGTTCGGGGAAGCTTATTGTATTGATCGAATTTCCTAATTTGCAGCAGTTGAAAAGCTGAAGATTTCTTGGCAGGTGATGCTAAAACAAACTGACGGCTCCTATGTTTGTGTAGCTGAAAGTGCAACTCGTTTCACATTGGGAGAAGTAATGATTTTTTTTAAATCAACTTTATTTGTGCTGTTGTATCAATGTAGATTTCTCACAATCTGTTTGATGCTATTTAGACGAAGGAAGAACTATTGTGGGTTCTAGGACTACAAGAGGAAGAAGGAAGTTCTCAGAAGAGGCTATAAGGTAATTTAGTTAGTAATTGTAGGTGTAATTAAATTCTTCTGTGTAATTGATAAAGAAATTGTTCGCCTGCAAGGATGTACCATTGTGGGATGCTAGTTAATTTTGCATTACATTTTTCATCTCCTTCTTTGTCTATGCACTGTAGACTGTACACTATTCTTTAGATAATTTGTGACTGTAGACTGTACATTGTTCCAACTTCTATTTATTGCATTTATGTGTCGTATATGGTGCTCCATCTGAATTTGCTATGTTGTTTGCGGGCAGTTTGAATTACAATTTGTAACATGAGAGATTGTGTTTGTAGTTGTTTGCTGTTTCGGATTAAGCTGTTTCGGTTTTTATCCCATATTGGAGGTTGACTCTGATGCCAGTGAAGAAACCATTCGGTCCAACTATATTCGTCTTGCATTGGTTTGTACTTACAGAAAACTGCATTTTTTTAGTTTTAGATGGTGAAAATTTCCCATTGATATATGAGTAACGTATTTGTTTCCAAATTTTATGTGTGTGATGTTTGAATAACATGTTGCAGAAATGGCACCCTGATCAGAGGAAAGATGAGTGATGTATTTGTTTCCAGATTTCAAGACATCAGTGAAGCTTACCAGGGTTAGTGCATCATTTGAGTTTCATTTGGAATGGTCACTCAGATAATTGCAACAATTCAACTTGAGAACCACCATCTTACCAGCTGAAGAAGACATGCCTGTAATCATGGCCAGTTTTAAGAAGTTCAATTGTGGGATCATGGAGCAATACGAAGACCATAGAGGTTATTCAAGGATGTGAAGAAATCATTCTATAAAATCGTGCATGTGTTGTTTATGGGGCTGCCAGATTGTATATTTGCAGTATAATTTGAGTCAGAGTTCCTGACATCTTAGTACTTTTGTTATTTATAGAAATTGATCGAATTTCCTATATTGAAGCAGTTCCTTCATTTTTTGTACATCGCTAAGGCATGTTGACTTTGTCTTCAGTAGATTATATATGAACAGCGGCAAATTTTCCAAGGCTACTGTGTTCACTTTAATTTCACTCAGCTTCTGGCATCTTAGTAGGTAAAAACGAGGTCTTTGTTCAATGTTGCGAAAAAGCCTATTGTGGCTGCTGAATAATCCGCGAGGAAGAAGCCTCTTACCTTCTTCTTCCTGTCGTTCTCATTCCCTTCATGTTTTATATGCACTGAGAAAACCGTATTCCTTATATTGAGTCTTCTTCTTTTCTTGCAAAATAGGATATACTATTTCTGGGTTTTGTTCTTTCATTCATTTTAGCTTCAGCCCGATTGAGCTTAATTGCTATTTATTCAGTTAAGGCAGCTGTGTTTGTATACAATTTTTGGGGTGGTTCTGTTTTGCTCCATATATTTGCACCTGCAAACTATGATAGTTGTAAGATTTCAGACTTATTTAGTACACAGAGAGCAGAAGTGAAGAGGAGAGATGAGTGGAGTTAGGAAGAGGAAATTCCTTTTGAGCAAGATATATGCATTCCAATGTGGTAGAGCTTCATTCCACATGTTGCGTGGTCTGTAGTGACATATATCTAACTTCATAATACAACCACGTAAAACAGCCATGAAAAGATGTCTAAATCATATTGTTTGAAGTCAATAATGGAACACTCAACTAAATACAGCTAATACAACAATTGAATTACAGTTCTGAACATCATAATGCAGCCATGCTACCATCAATTAGATCAGCAAGATGCAAAAGCATTTCACAAGTCTGTACAAACTTCTTGAAACATCTTGATACAGAGGGGTTGTTTTATAAGTCTCTACAAACTTTTGACCAGTTCAAGCATTTCACAAATTCACATACAAGATGAACAAATTCTATGTAACAAAATCTAACTATTACATTATTCTCATCCATCACCCTCTAAATATAACTAACATCAAACATATTATCAAAAATATAAATAACAGAGTGGTCCTAGTGTTATCCCTAATGTACTCTTCCACCACGGACGTTCGATTTCTTTGTTGATTAAGTAAGTTGGAAGGCACTCGTGGATGAACTGTCGTAGAAGTTGGATGTTTTGGCTGCTTGTTCAACCACCTGAAGTACCCGCAACCTGCCTCCCCCTGCCAATACCAAACCAAAGTATAAATATACATATAACACAAATACCAACTGAGATTTGTAGTAACTTATATAGCGATTATGACATTTCAAAAAAAGGCATCAGTATGAGAAACATAAAATGTCATGCGGTGGCCGAGACATCGAGGGCATAGTTCCCCCATTCCCATACTATTACTACTAGATGCATCCATTTCTATATATTGTTAAAATAATGCAGATCAACCCAGTCGTTCCTACATTGCCCTTGTTTGGTGGGAAACTGCAGAGGGGTTTTGCTACCTTCTTCTCTTCTTGCACACAAGAATGGGTTCAAAGGGTTCAAACTGTACAGATTGTAATTGCATATTGTATGGCTAACTTGCAACACTTCTTGCATAGAGGAGCCAATAAAATACGACAAGTAACAGCCGCAAATAAGTTAGATTGAAATTAGCTTTAAGAAAATTGAAACCATATTGTTCATACCGAAAAACTAAATAAGAGTATTAATATAAGGCGGAGGAATTAGCTGGCCCGCTTGAAGAATACGCAAACCATAACTATCAGCCTTCAATGAAGAAACCAAAGAAAAATCAATTTGGTAAACCAACCGGAATGCCATTCAATACCGGCAAGAATTGACCCAGATCCCCTTGGCTTCATCTTATGTTAATGAATTATTGACTTATAGTAGCTATTATCAGTCAAACTAAACAAAATGGAATGTCATTAACGGATTAGCAAGAATAGATGCCAAATCCTCCTGGCTCATGTTATCGTATGAATTGATTAACAGTAGCTATTATGTCATGCGGTTTTCTGGAAGGCCAGATGCAAGTTCTCCTGCATATATACAGGTACAAATTATTTTCTACTCCCCCTAATAATTGTTTGAATGACATTTTTAAAAAGAAAACAACTTTGAAATTGAAATGTAACTACGACCCTGTTATGAAGCAACAAACCTGATCCAATCTATTGGCAAGGAGAAGTAAGATTATTCTATTAGCATAAATAGGTTCTTTTTGTCTTAAAGAAAGTTTCACAATAAGATCATCGGCAAGCTGGAAGGGCTGACCACTATTGCTCTTCTCCGTTAGCCGATCAAGCCTCCTCAATAAGAAATTACAAAAAAAAAGAGAAACTTTAACATTAACAAATTAAGTGACGAACCTTTTGGTGGGGAGGACGGGGGCGGCGCCGAGCAGCGAGGGAAGGAGGGACTCCGGTACGGGAGCGCGTCAAGCGGCAATGGAGGGAGGGAGGGAGGATGGGGGCGTCTCCGAGCGGCGAGGGATCGGGAGGGAGGGAGGGAGGGAGCATGGGGGCACCGCTGAGCGGGATCAAGAGGGAAGGAGGGTGGGATCGGGAGGGAGCGAGGGAATGAGATAGGGTTTTCTTTTAAAAATACCTTTCAACTGTCGGATGAGATCCGACGGTTGAAAATCCGGGCGACTGGATCCAGTCTCCCGGAGGCTACCTATTTCCTAAAAATATTACTGTAATATTCAACAGAGGGAGTGTTTTTTTTTTTATAAAGAAGCTCCTCCCGCAGGACACTCCTAGGTCCTTTCAAACAAGAAATGGATAGACGATAAAAGGTATTTGCTACATGAAAAATGGTTCTGCAGGAAGCTGCAAAATAAAATTGATACACGAATACATAATAAAAAACACAATCACATAAGTGATCCGCCAAACACCAGGAACAAGATAAAGAACGTCATGACAAAAATCACCCGGAACCTTACTATGAGGCAATTGAAAAGCCTAGAACGCATACCACCAAGGACTTTTTTTTTGTAACAAGGGTGTTCGAGTCCTTAGGACCCGACTAGAAGGGCAGGGCAACCGACCTCCTAGAGCACCGTATCCACTACCAATCCTCTTGTGTGCATACAAGGCCCACCTATCACATGCACTAGGTAAATCATGATATAATATTGGATGGCATCCCGTCAAGGACATACGTCACATACCTATTAAAAGTAACGTCCATTGAAAATTGTAGCCTCATATCAATAAAAAAATTTGTAGCCTCAATGAAGTTCATCCCTCATTATTGAAGGTCAGCGGAGATCTCTTATAACTAGTCTTGCAGGAGGAGTGACCACCAGGCGGCTGACCACTCTAGCCAATAGCTTGGGCTCCACACATACAACATTGGGTGGCAATAAGAACTATATCCTTCGCTAAATCTATTTCTAATGAACATACTAAACAAGTATCAAGCCTTGAAATAATCTTATTCGGCATGACTCACGAGTTTAATGAAAATAGTAATCATCATGTTATTTGTCAAATTTTTTCGACCAAAGTATTAAAAAAATATTTATGGACAAGAGTCTAGAAATGTACGGAGTACTTGGCAATGAAACACACGGCCTCCTCCTGCACCCTCGAAGCTACGAGCGAGGAGTAAAAGGCCTGGAATGGAGTCTAGCTCTTCGACTTGAGGCAATGAAACACACGGCACGCACGACTCAAACCAATCCACTCTTTTAAAGTTTTCATTTCATATCAAAGCAAAATAGAGAATACAAAGCAACATCAACACTTCAATTTGTATGCCTTCAAATAACATTTCCAATTTTTTTCGAAAAAATGGAAAGTATAAATTCAGCAACACTTGTTCCCACGGTAATAATACTTGTTACGACACGATCACTAAGGAAAAACAATCCAGAATCAGGCAAAGCGTGGCTCTTGAGTCACAGGATACTGGTCGAGGCAGTCCAGCCATGGGTTCCGGGTGGGCCTCTTCACCCGCCCGAGAGCCCGCCAGACGGCGCTGTTGCACTTGAATCCTGACCCGTACGCCAGCTGCCAGACGCGGTCTCCCCGCCGGACTTGCTCCTTGGCCTCCAGGTAGGCCAGCTCGTACCAGATGCTGCTGGAGGAGGTGTTGCCGAACCGATGCAGCGACATCCGGGACGCCTCCATGTTCTCCTCACTCAACTCCAGGTTCTTCTGCAGCTCGTCCAGCACGATCTTGCTCGCCGCGTGCACGCAGAAATGCTCAAATGCCAGCTTATAGTCCGGGATGTAGGGCTTCTTTGCTCCCTCCGTGGCCTTGCCGAATGTGTTACGCCATATGAGGGTGGCGAAGAAGAGGAGCTGCTCAGAGAATGGGAGCACCAGCGGACCCAGGGTGGTGATGTTTGCCTTGAGCGCGTGGCCACCGACTTCCATCAGGTCCCGGCTTATTGCCAGCCCCTTGAGCCTCTGATCATCTTCCTCCTGGTATACGCACCTGATGCAGATACATCAAAGAGATATTAATCTGTATATCTATCGAGCTTGACAACATCTTCTAATACTTAGAAGGGGTATCGGCCTCTTAGAGCATGGTTTCCTGCCACCAATCCCTATATACATATCATTCACACATGGTAAATTAGGGTAAATCAGAGTGGGGATTTGAACTCATGACCTTTGCTTTAGGAAGTGTCGTGGCCATCTTACCAACACCCTTTTGGTTAAGTGATGATCTAGTATTGCTAATGACCTACCTGAAGCTTCTATCATCTGAACCCTTGTGGGTGCGAACAATTTGTTCAAGCTTGTATTTGGCACGGTGGAAATCTGTCCTGCGGTTGGAAAGGAGGACTGCAGAACAGCCCATACGGAAGAAGCAGTTGGGAATGAGCATGGAGCGATTGCGGCCGGTGTACCAGTTGAAGGTGACCATCTCAGTGCTTACCACGACGGCGTAGTTGTTGGAGTTGGCCTGCAGCATGTCCTGGGCCAGGTCGAGGGCGATGATCCCGGCGCTGCAACCCATTCCTCCGAGGTTGAAGCTGAGGATGTTACCCCTCATCTTGTAGTGGTTGATTATCATGGCAGAGAGGGAAGGGGTGGGGTTGAAGAGGCTGCAGTTCACCACTAGGATGCCCACGTCCTTTGGCCGCACCCGGCACTTCTCGAACAGCTCGTCCAGTGCCCCGAAGATGACCGTGGCTGCCTCTTCTCGGCCTTCCTTCATGGTCGAGCAGTTCCCCGGCTGCATCACTGCCTTGGGGATATAAGTCTGATCGCCGATGCCGGATGACCTGAGGATCCGGCCCTGAAACTCGAGGCTAGCCTCGTCGAACTTGCCTGACTTCCGGGCCAGCTCTATGAACTCCTCCTTTGACACCTGCACATGCAGACAATTCCCAGATTACGTCTGTGCCTGATAGCTTTGAATGGTGATGCTAATGACCTAATCCCACTCATTAATCTACATGCATCAATCAATAATCATAGTGTTTGAAGTGTTATCGACTTAATCACCCGGCCGCTGATATAAGTACGGCCGAGGAAAACCAATTGAATGATCGCATTCAATGCCCAACCGCCTACACACGGCTGTTTTAAGGCAACGACCCACCGAGAACCAACAATTAAATACAACGTAGAAAGTAGGAGAACCAACTAAAGAAAGCCAATGGTCACTTGATCAGCTGACCCCGTGCATTCCATGTGAACTTTTATTTTCTAATCGACAAACTAATAACAAAATACTAAACTCCCTAATTGTTCTTTAGTAACTTAAATCCATGGTTAAGTAATAACACTTGACTAAAATCAGTCCAAAACCCGATGTTATTAGATCGTTTCTCGTTTTCCACGTGAGTGTGAGCTGTAGACGACGGAGTTACGTACCTTGAGATCGTCGGACGGGCGGTAGCAGGCGAAATCGACGAGATAGACGGGCCGGGGGCGAGACAAGAAGTAGACGACGGCCGTGAAGACAAGGACGGAGAGGAAGGACATAACGGTCGAGAGGTCGTAGGTAGACTCATCCCAGAGCTTCCGCCACAGCTCCTCCCGGCTGAGACTCCTAACCTCGGCGCTAAACACGACCACCAACACCGGGATGGTGGCCAGATATATCCCATGGCTTATCAGATAATGGTAACCTAGTTTCACATACTTGAGGTTCACGGACTGCAGGAAGTCCGGGAGCCGGCGTCGGACCCTGACGGAGAAGGTGGGGGAGCCAGCGTCCGGGCCGGAATGCTCGATCCCCCTGTTGACGATCTCGGTGGAGAGCAGATTGTGTTCTCCAGCAGCCATTGAAACACAAGGGGAGAGTAAAGCGAGGAAGGCGAGTAGCCGAGATGGGTGTGAGATAAGAAGGCGACTTTGGGAGGGTGGGAGTTATAAAGGGAAGTCGGAGTTAATGTGCACAGCTAATGGTAGAGCGGGGTTGCAACTACCATGAATACACTATTTAATGAAAACTCGGCTAATTTCAGTGATTGTGGACTTCTAAGCAAGGTTTTCAAAACCGGACCGGCCATCGAACCGGATTGATGGCCGGTCCGGTTGGACCGCGGTTTGACCGCGGTCAAACCGTGGTCAAACCGGAATGACCCGGTTTAGGTGTAAATAGGGTTAAGTATGTAATAAATATAAATTTTGTAAAACATTATTACAAAACTGTTGTAGTCCAAGTGGTTAAGGTGCAGGGGCCTTAGCAAGCCGTCTTGGGTTCGAATCCCCCCCGCGCAGCCCTCTTTGAAAATTTTTTTCAAAAAAAAAAAAAAAAAAAAATATGAAAAACCGGGTCAATCCGGTTCCGGTTTACCCCGGTTCGGAAAAACCGGCCGGTTGAACCGGCCGGTTTCGAAAAAATTATCCGGTTTTCCAAACCGGGGTAAACCGGATGGACCGGACCGGTTTCCCGGCCGGTTCCGGTTCTCCGCGGTCGGACCGGCCGGTCCGGTCCGGTTTTAAAAACCATGCTTCTAAGTGTTGTTTTCCAGTCCTCATCGACTTCCACTTGAGTCCGGGTCAAACAATTAGTTAGACGGCTTAGAGGCTATTTATATGCGACCTGCGTGCTTTAGGTGCTTTTTGGCCGCCTGATTTTGATCAAGCGCCAAGGCTTTAATACAATGGAGTCTGCACTGGAGCCAAGACATAATTAGTTTTTATTTTCTGCTAAATTCTTCCTAACTACTTACTATAGAGCCCCTTGTTTTCAAGTATGTGAAAGAGTTATAGGATCACATGTGACTTGTGAGTCGTAGACTCGTAGATGTCAATGTTAATCCAAAAATTAGCTCTTTTACATAGATTAGCATTTTTTTTAAAGACATGCCAATTATTGGAAAGGAAACATTTCCTAACCGCAAAATTTTACCGACCACTCGGGTCAAATTACGCGGTGTAATGTAAACAGAAAAACATGCAAAAGTACACAAAAATCAAGCAAAGAAGGGCAGCCTCTATAGGCACCACGAATCCGAATCCGCTGGTGAAGTGATGCCAGCCAACCACGTAATGCAAATCGAGTAAGGCTGCATTACGTGGTTGGTTGGCGTCACTTCACTAGCGGATCCGGATTCAGGCACCACCATAAAAATCACTCTATACATGAACATCAAATAAGGTTACTACAATGAGGCCTATGTATTACAAGTTTCTTTCATACAATTGCATGGTTTCCCCAAGCTTTCCGGGGTACGTTACTTATACTAGAGACACCTACACACATAAAAATCCAATCTTCTTATCTTTGGAAACACAATCATGGAACCACGAGTTCATTATTAACCTACTATCAGGAGAATCCAAGAGCTCCATGCAAAAGACCCCAACTCCCGCCAGCACCAATATCTTTCTTCTTCAGTATCAAGCTTCAAGCAAAAAGATCTCTTTTCTCCACCAAGAAAGTTTTTATGTACAACCCTTTAGATAAGCCCCCCACTTCAAAGCTGCTTATAAACTAAGGCCATAGAGCTGCAAGAGACCAAGAGAACACCCAAACGTCATGCGTAAATCCATTTTTGAACTTTATCCTGATTAAGCTAGATAGAGAAGTTTGTTTAAAGACAAAACATGGCTTTTTATCCATCATTGGGATAGCTAATTCCTTAGCACGTGGAGAAAACTAAATCTCCGTCCATTGCAATACCGATGCCTTAGAACATATATGGAGAAAACTCGTTCGCCACCCATGGAGTACATGCTACCCTATTGAACAAGAATCCTAATACGATACCAGTTAATGACCAATATGGCCAGCTCGATAAATCATATTGGCATAATTATCGCAGTGTACAAGTAAGCGTTCCCTCATATATAGTTCTTCCCCTTTACTCCGATAATTTGGCATCAAGCTCCATACCAAACGTATGGCGTGCTTATAGTGATGTCCCTTCACATCATTTCCATCCCATTGGCGTTCCCTTTCTTTACCCTGATTTGGCTGATCTTCATCTCTTTGACTCTTGTCTCTTCACCTCCTTCTGCTTGAAAGATGCGTGGGTGGCAATTTAGATAAATTTTTACTAGCTAGTTATAACTTGTAAGTCACGATACTTCACACGTTTTCTATCCTGAACCTTTCCTAGAGCAACACCATGGTCGAATATAGCTGACAAACCCACGAGGCCCGACTTGCTGTTATTTCATCTACTCAACAGTGCATTAGGCAGTAAACATCTAATGTTACTGGTGGGTGTTGAATTGTCTTCTTGCTTTCTTTCTAGTTTTTACTTAAATATTTCCGGTTTTTATTTTTTGTAAAATAAGGATTCAGTTTTTGCTGTTTCATTGACTAAGCGCAATTGGATCAAGTTCGTCGAGCTTCGAATGGCCAAGGAGGGGAGCTCCGAACTCCTGAGTGGCGTGTTTCATCGATGACGTCAGAAGATGGATGGGCCTCACGGGCCCAAGCAGGTGGGGGAGACAATTAAATTGGGTCAACGAGATGAGGTTGGGCAATGAATTGGAGAGTCATCTCTAGGTCGCTGCCAGAAACCACGAACAGGAAATTAAAGATAAACTTTATGGCCTGAGCCATCTCAGGGCCGTCACTAAAACAGACACTCGCACATGCACAATAGCAGAGGCTGGTCTCACACTCTACGAGAGATGGGCGTGCAGTCCTGTTGCGATATAACTATAGAGCAATGGTCAATGCCCACTTTGTTTGATAGTCTGGGAAGATGAAATGAAACTGGTTCAGGTCTTCCAGATAGGTCCCATTTCTGGCAAGAAAGACAGAATAAACAATTTGCCACTCTAAAAAACTCAACGTGATTCATGGTAGCTCAAGCTTTATTTCTGGTAAGAGGTCTTAGGAGGTAGACAAGTTAGGTATTGGCATTGTTAAGCTCCAGCTTGCGGGAGCCCGTCTTTTTCCCCGGGTCCTTGATAGAGCATGTGAGGTGACATTAATTAGAGTACCCAATACGAATGACCTTCCTGCCTGCCAATGCGAACATTTATATTTTTGGTTTTTGTTACAACGAACATGTAGATGTGGTAAACTACATTGGGGATGGTGGTTCTTTCTTTCTTTTGGTTTATGTGGCCATGAAAATTTTACTGCTGAAGGTCAAGGCCTTTTTTAGCCATTTTGCAAGAAGACCGGTGCTCCAGGCTCTTCTACCAGTTTTTTTATAGGTAAAATCTCCGACTTTGTGAATTCCATATCTTTTGGATGAGTATTTTGCTACCTCCATTTATGCAACCCACCCCTTTATACAGAGACCGTGGATATCTAACATCCTGTGTACATGCGGTGGATATTCTCCGTCTGTGTGAAGGGGGTGGGCTGAAAAGGCAGTGAGTGGAAATCCTTCCTAGAAGAAGGAGGCAAACTAGACGTCCACTTCTTATGGCCACTTCGTCTGTGGGCACCTACACGTAAATCATGCGACACTAATACCACATATCTGAAAATTGACCTGGGCCTAGATTCATACAAGTCTTTATCTAACTGTGAAACCATCATCTTACACGAGTTGGGAATGGGAGGACCATACCTCAGGCAAAATTTTCTTCATCTAGGTTCTAATCCGCTTACACTCGGCCTAGTTTGATCTTAAAAAGGCAGTTTCTTTGCATCGATCGTCCCATGTTCGACGAGAAGGCAATGGTATTGTTCCTAGTCAAGTCTCGTAGGCTTGGGAAGATGGCAAACTTCTTTTTCGAAAATTTTGTGAATATCCATTTCCTGGGTGATTGATGGAAACGGTGGTGCGTGATTCTAATCCAGTACCGAAACTGTCCAAACTTCAGTGCCTGGATGAGGGACCTAGATATCTAAATAGGTCTAGAATTTTTTTTATGATCGGTCGAATGGGTCTAGTTTGGTAGGCCTTCTATATCAAGGTTCCCTTTCTAAACCATTTGGCGCCATGTAGTCGGACTGTGGGTCCAATCCACGATTTCCTTTGCAACTTACTGGATCGTAGGCTATCTTACAAGCGCTCGTAGTACTGGATCACATTCCATGAGGTTATCTTAGTTGGGCCTATTGTTCAATCCAAAACAACATGGGCCACCCTGGACCTTCGGTTTCTTGTTGTTTCTTCTTTTTTTCTTTTTCTTTTTTGACATGCATCGGTTTCATTGCAGATCTAAAGCTTTATGATCAAAGGTGACGTTTGTCACATAAAGGTGACTTTAAAGTTTGAATAAGAAAGCTGATATGTTATTACATTCAATGTGTATATTTAAAGTTTGAATAAGAAAGCTGATATGTTATTACATTCAATGTGTATATTAAAAAACAAAACAAGTTATCCAATTCTGCAACTTCCCAATAGATGCGCAACATAGAAAATTTAACACGTTTTCGGACATCTAATTTTTGTTTCCGATTTCCGTTCCCAATATGCTGACCGCCGAGAATGGTGGACCTTGGACTTTGTAGCAATGTAAGAGCCAAGAGACAAGTTATTGACCAAGCGTTGTCATCTTGTTTAAAAGGATGCTGCTTATCGGAATAGAATTGGACCTTATGGCATGCAAGGAATTGCGTGTTTAAACTTTTAGTTATCATTTTTTTTTAAATCATAAAATTGCATGCTTTTTTTATCTTCCTTTGAACCTTATTGACTCCAGTCCCAGCTTTGCAGGCTTCTTTTTTCCGCGTTTCTTTGCTAATTGGCTTCATTACATGCTTTATAATCTGAAGCCTCTTCGTAGTTAAGACGCAAAAGTAGTGTCCATTGAAAAGCCTAATGCAATCGACCCTCTTTGTGCAAAATAAGCAAATAAAATTTAAAAGTAAAGAAAAATTCGCATATGAGCACCTCATGCGCGTGCTTGGTTAAAGAAGTGGATTCACATTTCATCGAGCATCCCGATGCTACAACTTTAAAAGTATTTACCTAAGTGCATGTAGTGGCAAAGTAATAAATTCGGTGAGTTTGAGATCGATCCACGAGAAAAACGTATTTAGGAAAAATTAGAAACAAGGATTACTAGTTATAACTAAATTATGACTTGGATTTTCTTGTATAGAAAATAAAATTAAACTTGAGAAGTAAAATTAATTTAAAAAGTGTAAGAATTAAGTTGAGAAATTAGGCTTAGACAACGAATCAAATGAAATTACACACGTTATTATTCTAATTTATCATAATATAAGGTATAACACTATAATGATTGTTCTAAACATTACATGTATCCATCGATAACATTTAATCAAAGAACAATACTTAATTCAATTAATGACATAAACTTATCATTCAAACTTATTGATAATTCTACATGTTTAAAGTGCATGACACAATAAATAAATAAAAAATAAGAAATAGAACTATATAAATATTTTATTGGATAAAACTCAAACATAAGATTTTTAAAAATAAATAACATATTTCATAACAATTTCATCTAGCATTTGCCTAATGAAAGAATTGGCTACTCGTGATAATAAAATAAAAATCCTGCTTTGGAAAAAATCATCAACTAAATATCGTAGCAAATCATTGTTCACTGCACTGTTTATCATCTTCCTCGTGTGCGTGTTTTTTTACTGTGGCAACATTGTAGCAATTTTGCGAGCAATTCTGTGATTTACTGTACCAGCCACCCCCGTCGTCCAAAAGCTTTCCCCTTTTATAGCCATCCAAAACCAACGCCAAAAATAAGTTCCTGTCCGGTTTGAATCGACCCAAATCTCGCCCAAAATTCATCGAAGTCATTTCTTCCAAATCCACTTCAAAGCAAGCCCAAATCCAAATCCGCACTTGAGTTTGATGAGGATTCCGTATCCAATTTGAAAACGCCTTTGAACCTTCTAAATCCATATGCTTTCCGTCATCTAGTTGCCCGATTACGAGCTCATCTTCCTTCTATTCTAGTCAAGTAGAGCTCTGTCAAGAAACCATCAGCTCCTTAAGTAGGGTTGTTCACGAGTCGGGCCAAATCGAGTTTTAACTTAGCTCGACTCAAGCTCGAGTTCTAGAAACTTGGCTCAACCTTGGTTCGGCTCGAAACGAGCCTAAGACATTAACAGCTCCAGCTCGGCTCACCCTGTAATTCCTAAATTCGGATTGAATTCGAGTTCGACTACCCTATGCTTAAAAATAAAATGAAGGTTCGACCCTGGCTCGAGCTCAGGCTCGACTACGGAGACAAACTGAAGAGCAGTCCTCCTTCGCAAGGATACTCAAGTCGATCTCGAGCTTATTAGCGATTCGAGCTTTGAGATAGTACGAGCCGAAACAAATTAGAGGGTAGCTCGAGGCTCGTTTCGAAAAAAGCCGAGCCGAGTCAAGCTTGGTACAAGTCGAGCCAAATTTTAAGCCAAGTCGAGTAAAAAAAACTCACAAGTTGACTCAACTCATGAACACCCTTATCCTTAGGACTAGTTATTTTACTATGGTCAGATAATAGGATACAGATTTAGAAAGTAGTAGTAATTACGATTTGCGAGCATGTCCAGTGTTAAGGGCTTCGTAGTTTCGTGGGAAAGTGGCCCAAGCGGGAGCCGAGAAGCAGCAGCCCTCGAGGAAAGCCCCTAATCCAATTAAAGTACTACTCTACTCACGTGCTAAACAAGTGAATCCCAAATACCCCATGTGCTGGTCCCCATCCACCGCGTCTCTCTTTGTCAAGTGTCAGTAACTGAGATAAGTATCCAACCTCCCCATTCAAATCAAATCAACACGCTTCCTTTCCTAGTCACCCATCCCCTGGGCCGCGCAAATTCCATATATAAGCAGAGTAGAGCCGCCATTCCCCCTCACTATCTCTCAAATCTTCCCATCCATTTCTCCCCTCTCCCCTACCAACTCACACTCAATCAACTGGCAGCAAGACAGTCACCAAGCTTAAAGCCAATTTCAACTAAAATCAGATTGTGAAGATGAAGATGAGGGTGCTGAACAGTGATGAGAAGAACGGCCAAGGGAAGCTGGAGCAGCAGCGGTACAGGGGAGTCCGGAAGCGGAAATGGGGCAAGTATGTGTCCGAGATTCGCCTGCCTAACAGCCGTGAGCGCATCTGGCTCGGATCTTATGAAACGGCCGAGAAGGCTGCCCGGGCATTTGATGCCGCCATCTACTGTCTCCGCGGCCGCAATGCCAACTTCAATTTTCCCCATGACCCTCCGGACATTGCCGGTGGCCGCTCTCTCGATGCCGCTCAGATTCAGCTAGTTGCCGCCCAGTTCGCCAACGAAGCGCCACCTCCGCTGCCGGAAGCCGTATTGCCAGTTAAGGATAGTTCTGCATCGGATTGCATGTCTCCGTTGTCGTCGGTGTCCGAGGCTGCAGTTGAGAGTTGCTCGTTTTTCGACTCCTTGCCACCGCTAATGGCTGAAATTGCATTGGATGAATCGCAATTCGGGGTCTTCTCCAGCCAGTTTGACGATTTCGGAAGCGATATTCTTTTTCCACCCATACCGGAGGCAGATTATATTGATGGGGCGGAGACTGGTTATTATCAGCTGTCGTCCCTGTGGAATTTTTGAGAACACAGGGACATCACTGGAAGTCCTGTCAGGCAAGGCTTGGGCAATGGTAGCTTGGTTATTGATCCAAGTGTTACAGATGCATCGCCGGATAAGTGACTAACCCAATCGGATGGCCAAATTTTTAAGGTCACATCCTACTGTATTAATCCATTTTTTCCACAAAAGTGATTGTACTGCTACTCATGTGCAAAAACGGACTAGTTTATTTTTTCTTGTCGTTTAACGAGTTAAACTATTTTAAATCAGTCCTCTCTCTGAATTCTCCGAAACGGGGGACCCCAAGGGGATGATGAATCAAGGTTTAAAAATTGGGATTGCAGATCATATCAACACGTGCTGATGCCTATTTCATACACGTTGAATTATTGTTGCTTGAAATCATGTGTACCATGTATAGCCTATGGTTTTAAAAACCGGACCGATCATTGACTTGAAATTGTTACGGAGTAAGTCCAACCAGTTGCAACGGGTTGTCAACCCGAGTTGAGCCGATTGATGACATCATCAATATAAAAAATAAAAAAAATTCCAAAATTTTATATGATATAAAAACTTTGCATAGTCTAATAGTCCCTATATAGCAATTTAATTAACAAATAACTACATTATATAAAGTAAAATTTTTAAATAAAAAATTAATAATTTTTTTGAGAAATAAAAAAATTATCCCGTATGAGATTCTACCAATATCGATGTCGAAAGAAAATGAAAATATGTTGCAATGAAAAAGAAAAATAAAAAAATAGTGTTGGAAAGAGCTTAAACCGGGCCCAAAACATGGGTTATGGTTTTAAAAACCGGCCCGGCTCGGCCAATTTGACCCGGTTCAACCGGGTGGGTTAAACTGGGTCCACTGGGTCAATCGACCTAGTCGACCGAGCTCGAAAAATCGACGGGTTCCGGTTGAATCAGGTCGAACCGGCCGGACCAGTTTTTAAAACATTAATATAGTTTGACAGCACTACGTAACCAAACCCACATGATGGTACTACATTGGGTGCTAAGATGACATAGAGAATGCCTATGTACTACGTTAGCAACCTATGTACTATGATCACAAAGGTTGGTCATGACCAAAGAATGTCGTATCAGATATCGGAAAAATATCGGTTGACCAAAGAGACAAAATATCATAGATATTGTGTAAAAAAATGTCGGTGTTCTAAAACTAGTTTTTACCACGTATTTTTACAATATAACTTCTAAAATGAGTTATACTAATCTAGACACAAATAAATTTAAAAATATGCATAAAAATATATATATAATTTAAAATATGTGTTTGTGTTTTAAACCTGTATATTTCTACTTGGTATAAGATGGGAAACAAATGGGAAAGTTGATTTTTTTTATTTTTTTATTTTTTAAAATATATCTGTTTTAGACCGATATATCGATTATATATCACCGATATATCGGCGATATTTTAAAAAGCTACTAAATTTGAAATTACACAATATCGTTTTATCGATATATTGCCGATATAACTTTCAATGCTCATGACGACCGGTAACAAAATATTTATCAAGTCATATTGGCCATGATAAAAAAAATAGAGGCAAACCATATGCATGTTTATCATATGCCCCTTTGTACAATGTTACCTGTCTGCATTGAAAAAGAAATAAGGTGATCTTGTACGGGAAGTAAAAAGCTGAACGCAAATAAGGAGGATGGTGATCTTGTCACCCTTTCTTGAGATTCATAAAGGGTGCCCCTTTACTTCAAATATCACAAAAGTCCCTAAAGGGCAAGAAAACTATTCATTCAAGACAAGGCCACAATCAAAGTCCACTACACTCATGAGAGTTGCAAGAAACCAAATGAAAAAGTCACCCACAAACTATTTTACCCATTGGACCAAAAAAAATTCAATATACCGACTAACGCAAAAAGAAAACTTGCACTAAATCTGCACCGAAACCATCAAACATGTATCGAGAATTATAGTCAATCTCCCTAATGAGATGTACCGGAAATCCCTGTAGCAAATGAAAACCTCAAACTCTAGCTCAAATATATATCTTGAAATCGGCCTTTGGTTGATAGATAGTCGGGCTTGAAAACCAGCCAAAAAATATTTCACATTGGCCTAAATAAAGTGGTGCCCTTTGTTTGGTATTGGTGACTTGAACCCACGTTGGAAAAATACAGATTGCCTACCGGTCAACTGGAAGGCTTGGCCGGTAGACTGGATGTAACACGTGGCTGCTAGATACCCTTTAAATGCACTTTTTATGAGGAATCCTACCATATATGGACTCTAGACGTGGGATACGTGTATAAAGGGGTATTAGGGTTTGGGATGAGTATAAAAAAGTTTGTACTCTTATGTTTTGAGTATGTTATGACTTAGAGAATGGCGTGGGATGTTTGGCTTGAGTGTAAGTCTTGTATGGGGTGAGCTCTAGAGTGAAAACTCTTGTGTGGCTATGACCAATTGTTCTTGTGCGTTTTAGCACTTGTCTTGCTTGTGAGACGGTCTCTTGTGTGGTGTTTACCACTTGTCATAGAGTTGTCAAAGATTGGATTAACTGCTGTATCTTGCGAGGAGAGACAGAGCTTGTACTTCATTCTGATTTGATTAGTGAAAATTTGCCCGTGGTTTTTTCCCCGCAAGGAGTTTTTTCACATAAATCTGTGTCTCTCTTCTCTATTATCTTTTTTTTTTGTGGTATCGGCTTTGTCTTTGCACAACACCCTTTATATGACAAAATACAAGGTGTTACAATTCGTCACATAAAAAAATATCCACTTTCAAGTGTTTAGCTAAACAAATGTTAGGTGCCTACTGCCAACTGATGGTTGCTTTCCAGTAAATTGCTTAAAATGATATGAACCTTTTAGGACAAGGACTAGTTCTTCACTTGCTTGGTTTTATTTTTGTTTTCCACATTTTAATAATGTGATATCGAAGGAAACCGACCAGTGCCTGTTCAATCTTAATGTGCAGAAGCTCGGCGGGGAATCTAGCCTTATTTGCAAATTATGCGGCGGCGCCAGGGTCAGCTAATCCAGCATTGTTTGTCGAATATGCGGAATCAACATGGTCAGCGAATCGAGCCTTAATTGAGTTGATCGGATCTCTGTCGGATGTGGGGAAGCTCCCAAGGTTGAATACCCTTGAGGCGTGAGTGAATCTTACGTATACGTAATCAAAAAGGGGAAAGAAGGCAACCCATATTTCTGAGTAAGTTGTGTCCATATAGGATTTTTCTGATTGGTACGTTCTTAGTTAATTTGTGAGTTGTTATTTTTAATTCCTTTCCTATTTTCTATATGCAGCCATTCATTCCCATGGAGATCTAATGACCCCCCTTCGCCCCCCCCCCCCCCCCCCCCCCCCAAATTATGTACCATGCACATGCACTAATTATTGCTATTATTTTATTTAATTATTTTGCAATTTCTGACCCTATTTTTATTATCACTTAAAATAAGAGAGTGGGAAGGAATAGCATGGAAATGCCCCAAAAAAGGATATTCTGAAATGACGTTGATTATAGGAACTCGGTAATCCACCAAAAGAGGGGAATCAAGGAGAACCAGCTTGGAAGGTTCTCAAAGGTTCGTACCCGCGGATGGGGATAAGACTCAAGGCGACTTCTAGAAACTCAGCCGTCAAACGTAGGGGAAATCGAATGACCCGCTAACCCACTTCTTGGTCCACGCGTACGCCCAAGACCCCACCAGCTGTCAACCTCAGGTTCCGTCCCTCTCTCCTATCTCACATGCTGTCAACGCCCTTTCCTGCCGCGTACTTGCTTCAACCCTTGTCCATTTTTGACTACCTGCTTGCCACCTGTTCCTGACTCCCGGAGCAACGCGTTGTTGCCAACTTCGTTACTGACCCCGCACATATATATATATATATTAAGCGCACGCGCGCTCATATCTCAGATTTTTTTTTACACTCGTCACTTACACTCCCTTTTAGTAAGCAATCAGCAAAGATTGGTGTGTGCGTGCACGGACAACATACCTACACAAAGAAGAAGAAGAAGAAGGGGAAGAAATGACAAAACCCTCGTCAGATAAGTTGTGCTCCCCGACGGAGGCCGGAAACCAGTCGTCGGATGGAGGGAGCAGTTCCGGAGGCGGCCGGTTCAAGGGCGTCAGGATGCGGAAATGGGGCAAGTGGGTGGCGGAGGTTCGCCTCCCCAACAGCAGGGAGAGGATCTGGCTTGGATCCTACGACACACAGGAGAAGGCGGCACGTGCTTACGATGCCGCAGTCTTCTGTCTCCGTGGGCCTGGCGCACAGTTCAACTTTCCCCATGATCCTCCGGCGATCCCTGCCGCAGGGAGCCTTACGCCTGCGCAGATTCAAGTCGCGGCGGCGAGGTTTGCGCACGGGGAGGACCGAGATCCTGTGCTGACGTCAATGCCGGCTGCATCGACGATGCGTGAAGTCAGTCACGAGGTGGGGATGGATGATCATCAAGGCCTGCAGGGCTCGTTGGTTTTTGCAGAGTCGTTCATGCCCGGGCCGTGTGGAGGCTCAGACTTGGGCATTTTGGGGTCGTCGTTCGAAGCGTGCCCGGGGGACGGTGAGTACTACTATCCAACGGTGGCGGAGGACGACGAGGAGGCCAACGTTGTGGA
The DNA here is from genome assembly GCA_039654745.1 of Houttuynia cordata. Lineage (NCBI taxonomy): Eukaryota > Viridiplantae > Streptophyta > Magnoliopsida > Piperales > Saururaceae > Houttuynia > Houttuynia cordata. The sequence continues at coordinate 31,590,130 of CM077503.1, forward strand.
TGGCGCGTTTTTTGAGTCGCCCAATCTATGGAGTTTCTGATCGTGACAGTTGCGGTGGGGAAATCCTTTTTTTTTTTTTTTTAAGTGAGACGGGAGGTGGACCCCAGCCTAGCTACAAACAAGTAAACATTAAAGATTACAAAAATGTAGAGAAGTGAGATGCAGGAGGCACTAGCAAAGAACCTCATACAGAGATATTATTTTTTGTATCAAGAATAATTCGGGAAAGAATAGTTTCTTACTTTGTGTTTTGGCAACAAAGATTAGTTCGTTTATGAGTAGCTTTCTTGTTTGTTTGCTTGTTTTTTAAATCTTTTGGTGTCAACTTTTCATGAATAGCTAGACGCTTTTCTGTTGCCAAAAAAAAGCTAGACGCTTTTCCAAGCTTCCAAATCAAGTTGCCATCGTCCTAGTAGCTTTTACACGTGTTAAACCTGGATAGCGGAAAGTGTAATTGACTTTCAGAAAATTCCTCGTCATCTTCCTTTGGAGTGGTTCAACCTCAACGTTGCAAAAAAGCGAGGCCGGCCGCCTGCAAATGTAGTGAATTCAACACATGCGCCATTCATCATTTTTAAGCGAAACGTCATCGTTTCTTTTTTGGTACTAAAAAAAGAAAGGTACTAAAAAAAAGGAAATGCCATCAAAAGGTCTGTGATTTAGGTGGCCGCTTAGTTCAGTAGTGATTCTGGTAAAATGATTGATTAATGAAATGACGAATTCACGACATTTTATCCTACAATTCAGAACTTATAATCCTTTACTGAAGAGTCTCCGGAAGCTTTTTTTGTTGAAGATGTTAAACTCCTCCCAAGCGGATTAGTTGAAGACCCACGAAGCCATCAAAAGCTCGTCATCAAACCAAAAAAAAAAACCCATCAAAAGCTAGTTTGGCAGACCTTGTTTTTACACAGTACGCGTCTAGGATGACTGGGCTCCAATGACAGTCCATGACCGTAGTGCATAAGGGCCTAGTATGGTACACGAGGCCTAAAATTGAACTCCCTCCGTCCAATGAAACCTGCCTGCATTTGAAAAAAAATATGGTTAAACATTATACTCCCTCCGTTCCTTCATTGCATGGCACACATTTTCCGTGTGTGCCGTCGATTCCGAGATGGGATCGGCTTCACCAGTGGATCAGATCCGGACTCGGCTTTATGGGACCAAATTTTTGCTGTTCCGCACCACATGTTGCCCCAGTGTGATCTTATTATCTTAAATATATCAGTCCCACCGGGGAAGATCGAATGTGGGCCACCGTGCGAGGTTTAGCGTACGATCCCATTTCAGGTGGATCACATTTATGGGCCCAAAGTGAGATAATGACGTGAGAAACACGAGCAGATTTGTAGAAAGAAAAGAACAAATGTGGGTCCAACGTCAGACAACCGCGTTGTCCCCAAAGGAGGAGGGGTTCAGATCCTCTCTGTGAGTGCGGGGGAAAAGTGGTCAAGAGTCAAATCTGTTTAGTCTTTGAAACTGTGGACCGGTTTGACCTCCCCCATCGTCACAGAGATCTGAGAGGGGAGCGCACCAGCTTTGGACGTGTTGGCTGAGCTGCCTCTGTACGGTTCGGGCGTTTTGAAACTGAACTCTGTTTACGCTGTAAACTCGACCCCTCCTTCCTCCCCAACGGCGACAACCGAAAAAACTAATTCTCGCAAGGTCCGAATCCTCTTGAAGATGGCGGTTCCTTCTGTCACCCGTCTCCCTCACAGATTCTTCTTCGATACCCCTCCTCCTCCACTCCTTGTCTCGAAAAGAAGAACAAGTTCCCTTTCACCTCTTCTCATCGAAGCCAGCTTACAGAGTCTGTCATCACCCGGTGTGATCGGGCATATTACGGCTTGCAGAGAGGGTCAGGAATGTGGAGAAGTGGAGGAGGGAACCGAGGGGGGGCGGGGAAGAAGGACACGGGCGGCCTGGTGGTCATCGCGGTGGACGCCGACAAGAATAGCCAGCATGCGCTGAAATGGGCTGCTGATCATCTGCTCGCCAAGGGCCAGATCTTCCACCTTCTACACGTCCGCAAGAAGATTACCAAACTTACAACACCCGGTATGGAATTTAATTTCTTTTCCCTTTGCCAAACATTTTCTCATTCAGAATGTCACTTTGCTGATTGCACAGTTCGATTATGTTTTTAATCTTCTAATTATTTCTAAGATACTAAGTGTTGATTTGAATTTACTTATACAAAGCTATTTTTTGCTGTCTCTGCATGTTTTTTGTTGCTTGAAAACTCTGCTCCAGGGCTATTTCTGTAGTGATTAATCACATGTTCAAATTGATTTATACTGAATCCTCCGACGATTGCCTGACCTTGTTATGCAGTCGGACAGCAGCTTAATCTTGCGGAAGTGAATGAGGACATTGCAGCTACTTTCTTACATCAGCTAGATATGCAGACCAAGGAAACTCTCTTGCCCTTTCAGTGTTTCTGTAGCAGGCGAGGGGTATGACTATATATTAAGTCTTTTTTTTTTCAGTATGAACCCATGTTAATGTAATTAGATAATTAAACGGATCTGCATTATTTTTTGTCATCTTTTACGTATGTACATATTACTACTGTTAATTTATCTTTTCTGACAATAGCCTTATGCTACTCACTCAGTTATACTGTAAGGAGGTTATTTTGGATGAGGTAGATATACCAAAGGCCATCATTGATTATCTCATATATCAGTCTGCTGATAAGCTTGTTCTCGGAGCATCATCACGAAGTGCATTTGCTAGGTACTTTGTCAAATACGTGAACATAACAAAGTCTTGTTTCTCTTTTCCTGGTCTTACTTTTGTATCTTAATTTGCAGAACCTTTAAACAAGCAGATGTACCAACATCTGTCTCAAAACTTGCTCCGGATTTCTGCTCCATATATGTAATTGCGAAAGGGAAAATATCTTCCATTCGACCTGCTCTTCGTCCAAACAAGAATGCAGTTGGCCAACCATCACGTCCTATAGCTGAGGCTACCGGGAATCCATACCAGTCTGCTAAAAGTATCTTTTAATACTTTTTCTCTCTACCTATTTACTTTTCAGTTATAGATGGCACTCATAGCTCTGCTTTTCTGGTTTTTCAGCTGATCCTGGTGTCCGGCAGCCAACAGAAACACTAACTAAGTGAGAAAGCACTCTCCACAAATCATTCAAATTATCAAATAAGAATTACATGTTTTGCACTTTTTACTGGTGCTCAAAATAGGTGTTTCTTTTTAAAAAAATTCTTTACCTAGCATTTTTTGAGTTTAAGAATCTAACAGGAACACGATGATAGAATTTCACGTTGGAAAATGATGAAACACACGTAGGAAGCGTTCCCTTTATTGAACACTTTTAGCCTAGTCTAGCTGTTATTTTTTTGTGGAACTTGATCAAATCAACCTCTTTGTAGCTCCAACAGTCCTTCAGCCTCTCACAGTGAAATTCCAGGAGAAAGTCAAAGCCCACATGCTGGACACCTTGATTTTTCATATCAGAGTGTGAGTTCCTGCCCGAGTCCATCCAGGAATAGCATTCATCGACCTTTTGGTTATCCTTTGCGTGGACGTCCTGATGGTGGAAGTCGGCTGTCAAAGATGAAAAATGCACGTGATAAAGACTTGGACCATGATGAACAAAGGAGAAGCTACGAGGTCCGGAGACCTAATGATTCAAACTTGTCAAGTACGTCTGGAGTCGATATGTCTGGAATAAGTGGTCTTCAACATTCATCTCCAGCATTCAAGGAGGTAAAATTATGATTAAAAGGTCAACTTTTACCTTTTGTTTATTATGTGAATGGGGAGTAACCTTTCCATGACCTCTATGGAATTATCGCAAATGGCTGATGCCTGTTTAAAAGCATGGCTAACTCTCTTTGTGATTTTAAAATGGAAATTTAGTGAGTTTCTTGGGAGGGGCTATAATATGCCGTATTGAAATTTCTGCTCACTTAAAGGTCACTTTGTTTAGCATAGTATTCATCTCACTAATGCCAGGACTTATATCTGAGTTATCAGCACAGCTCTGCAGCCGTTTGGGGCGTGATAAAAAGCAAAACATCCACAGTGAATATTTTATTTCACTATTCATTTCATGTTTTTTTCACTTTCAGCTGAAACACCTCAGGACGCGTTTCAGCCTGAAAGTGAAAAAAACCTGAATGCTACAGTGGAAGTGAAGCATCCACTGTGGATATTCCTGTTCTTTCACTCCCAAATGGCAAATTTTGTGTTAAAACTGATGTCTTTGATTCGAGGCTCAAAATATCTATTAAGTCATGAGTTCGGTGATTCTGGGCAGAAATAAAAAATGTTATATTCTCTGTTTTTTAACCTCTTGGTACTGGAATGCAATTTTCCTACTGGGGTAATACAAGAGATCCAGTGATATTATGCATTTCAAACATGTGATGTAGTTTAGGCTGCGAGTATAGTGATTTTGCTTTTCTATGATCTTTTTGGGAATTATGTCCACTTTTTGTTATTGAACCCAAGTTTTCTGAAGTAACGCTCTTTTCTAATAAGTCCATTGGTCATATTTGGTCACATTAGACAAGTTGTCTAAATACTATTCTTTTGTACGTCCACCCTATTTCAAGTAGTTTTGTCTTACTATATAGTCGGCTGCTATCTGTTGGCCATCATTACCACCTTATATTGACTAGTCTTCAAATTTTGTTGGATTTTTTGTTGTTTTGAACTGAAGGCTATGCTCCAGACTGCACCACTGTTTTCATTATTTTGTATGAGAAGGACTGAAGCGTGCAGAACTCCGTTTTTCGTCATTATGGAGTTTGATGAGGGTTATTTACGAGTATGTTTCATATGCAGGAAGAATTAGATGATGAATTGAGAAAGTTAAAGCTTGAAGTAAAGCAAACAATGGATATATACAACAATGCTTGTGTAGATGCTGTGAACGCTGGACGGAAGGTAGGTTTTTGCTGACACAAAAGTTGTTTAAGATAGAGATGTCATTTTGATGTTACTCTGATCGTAGACCATAAATGAAGAATTATTCTTTCGTGCTGACTGTTAGTTTCATTTCCTTGATTTGAAAATTTTTTACTAACAAATCTGCGATGTCCTTTGACAATTATGGTCGATCTGTTGAGAGCTGTTCTTTTTTCCTCATTTTCAGAAATATGATTGCTTCCTGATTTTAATGAAAGGTCATCCCTCGTGCAGGCCAGAGATAGTTATGCACGGATGCCTGATGAGCGGGGAAGTGAAGAGCTGGGACTGGGAGTAGCCCATGAAGAAGATCGTGAGACAAGTGGTGGGCCTAATATGGATAAAGTTCTTTTACAAGAGAACATGAAGGTCTTGGATGCCTTGTCTACTAATGCAAAGTACAGGAGATACACAGTTGAAGAGATCACGAAGGCAACTGATGAATTCTCGGATGCACTCAAGATTGGAGAAGGTGGATATGGCCCTGTTTTCAAATCTAACCTTGATCATACCCTTGTCGCAATCAAGGTTCTCCGTTCAGATGTACAGCAAGGAATGAAACAGTTTCAGCAGGAGGTAGGTTGAGGCTTCTAGTTTGTCTATCAGTTTTTGGTGTTGAATAGCTATGATGATTGGTGTTCACTGCCATTCTATTAATGCACTGGCAAAAGAGACTAATTTTTTGGGCCTTAACTGTTCGTAAAGATATAAAAATAATATTTACAAATTTCTCCAAGATTTATGAAATCAAATTAGAGCCCTGAATTGGGATTACGTAAAATCATGACTCGATTCAGCTTGCTTAAATTGATGATTGACATATAGAGATGGAAACAGATTAAATATATGCAGGACGTCTATTCTTCTGTCATCTATTTGAAGTTGATCATAAATGTCACCTGGTTCCCTGTGCGGATGTCCATACAACCTTTTTGAGAAGAACAAATGCTGTTTTTTTAGGATCATAATCCTATATATGTCCATACAACCTTTTTGAGAAGAACAAATGCTGTTTTTTTAGGATCATAATCCTATATAGCATAATTGTTGCCAGCCTGCAAGCTCAATTGTTTTGTTTTTAGCTCGGTAGATGCTCATATTACTTTATATTCTGTGTGATGATTAATGTAGGAAGTTTTAATGCTTGTCTCGGATATTAAGTCTTACCACAAAATTTAAGATTTTCAAAATAACACATTACAGAAAATTTTTAGGTTGAAGTATTGAGCACAATCCGTCACCCAAACATGGTTCTTCTCTTGGGTGCGTGCCCTGAGTATGGTTGCCTGGTCTATGAATACATGTCCAATGGTAGTCTTGAGGACTGCCTTTTCCGCCGGAACAACACTCCTCCCCTGTCCTGGCAACTCCGCTTCAAGATAGCCGCTGAGATTACCACTGGCCTCCTCTACCTCCACCAGAACAAGCCTGATCCCCTTGTTCATCGGGATCTCAAGCCTGCTAATATTCTTCTTAATCACAACTTCGTCAGCAAGATAGCAGATGTTGGGCTGGCACGCCTTATCCCGCCTTCAGCTGCTGACGCTGTCACCCAATACCGTATGACTGCTGCTGCCGGGACCTTTTGCTACATAGATCCCGAGTATCAGAAAACAGGAATGTTGGGGATCAAATCTGATATTTATGCTCTAGGGATTATTTTTTTGCAACTTGTAACGGGCAAGCCACCAATGGGTTTGGCTCATAACGTGGAGAGGGCAATTGAGTCAGGCAAATTCAAGGCGATGTTGGACCCCTCTGTGCTGGATTGGCCTATGGAGGAAACTGTAAGATTTTGTAAGCTGGCATTGAGGTGTGCAGAGCTTAGACGCAAGGATCGACCAGATTTGGGAACTATAGTGCTGCCAGAACTCAACCGCCTTAAAGAACTTGCTGAAGAGGCACAGCCTAATGCCAAGCAATTTCAACATGCCAAAACTTGGCGTCGCCAGGTCAGTTTTAGAATCACATTGATGAAAATACCTTGTATTCTTTGCCTGCTGGATTGTTCGCCTCACATGCCCCTGACAACGGCATCGCGCTGTGCGTGGAGGCCCATGAATCGTGGTGCACATGCTTGGGTGTGAGCGTATGTTTACAAGCATGTCTGCACACTGGATGGCACCATGATGTGTGAGTCCCATGAGTGCGTGTGGGGCGAATGTGGGAGCATGGAGTTGGGATCTGCTAGTGAAGCTTCACCAGCCGTCCTTCACCAGCGGCACCAGCAGATCCTGTCTCTTGGAGCATGTGGGGCATTCAATAAAACTTTGGAGAATAATGAGCTTTCATGAATAGAAAAAAGTATCTAGTTGCGCATAGCAGATCCATGGTCTTGCCATTTGTGAGCACTTTTGCACATGGATCTGTAGATTTCTTCAAGCTTTCTCCTTTGGTGATTGGCCGATGGCTTTGTTTTGACACATATTGCAAGCTGCTGATTTCTTTCTGTCAGAGTATTTATTTTCCAGCACCTAACATTTAATTGATATGAAGATCCCCACGTTGCTTAGATTACCTGCGATGATTTGTGGAAACAAGGATTTCGGCTAGGGAAATTTCCTGAGGCCCACGTAACTAACAAAAGAAATGACGGGTTTAAAGTGGGTTTTTTTTGGTTAGCATGTTCACATAATTGGCATGTACACTGATTAGACTTTCCTGAACTTGAGTAATTATATATTTTACAGGATGTTGTCGGTGTTTCCTCTGGGCCAGATTCAGGAGTTAGTGCTGTGAGCGACCTGGAGAAAGCATATCCAGCTTCAATGATTGTGGCCCCAACAAATGGTGGTTCGTTCCTCTCATGATAAAAAGCCAAGGTTTGACTAGCGAAAAGGTGAAGTTTAATGCTATTTGACGTCAACAATATTATTATGGCTATTGATAAAAGAAAATGGAGTAGATCCATATCCCCTATGTTATTGATGGAAGCTGAGATGAAGGAGCTCAGTTTAAACTTTAAAGGCTCATTAAAATTGACGGGAGGCAGGAGAGAGAATGGTGCGTTTTTCAGGATTTAGAAATTTAATTAACGACATTAAGCACAAACGCTAATGTCTACATAAACCATTACTCATATTGACATATGCATTGCTGTCGTCTGAGATTCTCTTTTCACTTCGAGTTGTAAAGTTTGACGATAGAATTCTATTTGAGAAATGGGAACATTGTAATATTTCTATGACAGAAGATGGAGGTCAGCATAGCTTTTTTAAATTGCTTTATGTGTAATTTGTAGGGCAATGTAGTAAAAGCTACGAAGGCACTTATATTCAGTATATCTATACTAATATTAAAATGTGAAAAAAAATGTCAGCCTAAAAATAATCAAGGTGATTTTTTTCTGATTGGTGAAAACCCGTTTGGGAACCTGAAATTAATCATATATTTAGCATTTTCTCGTTAGCCTGATTCCCGATTTTTTTTCGTTGGCCTAATTCTCATTTGAATGAGAATGGGTGATTTGTTGATTTTTATCAGTTGTCACTGGCACGAGTAAAAATCACCCCTTTCAGTTTTCAAACTTTACCTTTCTCTGTCAGTGGCTCTTATCACCTCAATCAGTATCCAAAGAGTTTTTAGCATTTACACATCCATTCCGTTTGAAAATTTTCTTATTTTCAATATCCAATCACACCCCACAAAACGAAATTCTATGAGGCTTGGCAGTATAGATAATTACAACTGAGTTACTTGTCAAGATTTTAAAATGGATGCCACGGTGAAGAAGGGAGTGACAGCAACCATGGGCTTTGCATATAGTTTGTATTATAGATGAATTTTGTTATGAGGACGGTTTACATGAGATCGTTCTCATATAAGGAGCATGAGGGCAATCTTTTGGATCGTTAGATTCCGATCCGATGGTGGGTAGGTGAGTGTCAAATGAGTAGTTAGGTGAGTTCCCTGTAGCTGTTTGTTGCCGTCAGATACAGATCCAACAGCTAAAAATTAAATTGGCCTCATAAGCTATATGAGAGCGATCTCATTTAAACTTTTCCCTTTTGTTATTTACCTGTTATACGAAAAATTATTGCTTCTGTAGTGGGATGCATATTACACGCTTCAGGGTTTATTTTATTGTTTCTATTCTTATTTAGTTAGGTAGATTAGGTAGGGATTAGTAGTAATATGCGTATTTGGCAGGACTATTTGTAATTACCATTGGTAAGATTAGGATTAGAGAGGCTTTAAACTAGGGAATTAAGCCCATTTGGCCAATCTGCTTAACGTGTGGGCTGCTAACCCTAATGGCACATGAGGACAAAATTACCTCATTTTTCTTCCTATTAATTACCATTTCTTCTAGGTTCTTCCCCTGGTCTCCATAAATTTATCTCTTACCTCTTTTCAATGGCACTTCCCAATTCAAAACCCTTAGGGTGCGTTTGGCAACCTTGATTTGGATTTAAAGGAGGGATTTTTGGAATCACAACATTTTGAATGACAGGCACGAAATTTCTATTTTTAGAATCCAGTGTTTGGCAACAATGTGATTTTAGCGGTGAGATTAAGAGAATCACACCATCATTTGGAACCTGGAGTTCAATGGATATTTGATTCTTCAATTGATGCCTACTAAAACTAATAATAAATATAAAAAAAGATGAGTATTGTTGTGTCTGATATCATGTCGCAGTAACTAAGCACAGTGTAATTCGCGGCACAGGAATTCGGTGGAATAACATTGTAAGTATTCTGATTCTGCAGGCAACTCAAGTCGATACTGCATCACGTTTGTAGAACAGACAAGTTAACAATTTCCCAAACATTCTCCAATCTAAAATGATAATCATTCAAGAAACCCATACACCCAATTCGAAAAATCGTGTTCTCAACATGACAAGGACCAAAATCCAAAATGACAAGGACCCAGTTTTTTTTTTGCTAATCAAACTTCACCATGTGAAAATTCAATATCTAACCAACCCCCTCCGTCCCTCAAATAGCACCAAAATGGCCCCAGAAAATCCAACCCTCACACCCCAAGAAGACCAGTCCAATTACTCACACACAGCCCCCAGTTACAATGGTAACATGCAGCAAGACGTCAACTTTATTTCATATTCGAGTTTATCCAAAGAGTAACATATCCGAGGAGCAAAAGGATCTCCGGAAGAAGAACATGGAGTGCTGCTGGTCACGAGAGATAGGTGCCATTGGAAATGAAGTTGTAGAAGAAGGCAAAGGAGATGAAGAAAACAGAAAAGCAGATGAGAAGTCTCAGTTGAGTCTAGGAGGAGACGAACGGAGAGATGTCGGAACCGTCCAAGAGGCGGCTGAACGGCGGAGGAGAGCTCGGATGAGCCAATTTCTTCCCATTTTTTGTGGAGCTTCCGTGAGGACGAGGGGGAGGAGCAAGGGAAAGAATCTCGTGTGATTTAGGGAAAGAATCTCGTGCAAGGGAGGAGCTTCCGTCGGCACTCTTTTAAGTTATAACCAGAATCATTTTGGGAAAGAATCAAATCGAACCAAAAAAGAAGTTGCCAAACGCAGGATTTAGACAAATCATGTAATTTTTAAAATCACAAAGTATAAATCCATGTTACCAAACGCACCCTTAGGCACTTTCGATCTGATATAGAGAAATGCATCAACAATTTGGTTTCATTTTGGGCAGCCGAAGCAGCAGGCTTGTCATCGGTTGCTGCACGAGTTTGAGCAGGAGATAAAGAAGCTGAATATGGTTTGGGCAGATGCTAATCTAGGAAATTATTTTTCTTTTCTTCCTCAGAGTTTCGATGGAGTGAACATTGGTGAGGGCCGAGGGGCTCCTATAACTTTTTCTACACCTCAGAGGGGTGGGGAAGACTATGATCCGCCTGGTGGATGTCCACCAGGATACATAAATGCGCCACTGTTAATCCTCGTGCAAGTGTTTTTCCTCATGTAAGTGTTTTAGGTAAGTGACAAAAACTCTTTTATATATAAATGCGCCTCTGTCAAAAACTCTTTTATAAACATGTCTTTTAATGAGATTAAAAAACTTTTAAAAGTTCATTAGCACTTTAAAAACCTTTAATGAGGTGGTAATTTCCAATTTCGGAAAAATCATACAACTCTCCTATTTTTTAGCTTTTCCTGTAAGTTTCAAAAACTTTTATAAGTACAATTCGTCATCCCGACTTCACTGGATATAAATTTCCTATGCATCGCAGTGTTACCGGTTGCTTGACGGGGTCAGTAGTAGGTCCTGGGTGTACGACATATATTTCAGCCATCAGCATGCTACCAGAGTTCCGTTTTGCTTTCTTGATTCTACAACATGATGTATAGTTGGCTCTCAAAACGTTTTTATGATTATACTCCCTCCTTTCCATATTAATAGTCTGATTTATTTTTTCAAAATAAATTAAATTTTCAATTTCGGAAGAAAATAAATTAAATTTTCAATTTCGGAAGAATTACAAATCTGTCTTGCTTTTTAGCTTTTCTAGTATGTTTTAGACAAAGTTCTGTAGTTTTAAAAAGCTTTTATGATATACAAACTGACTTTTACTATAAACTTCAAATACTCCTATCACATTCAAGATATTACGGCTCTCGCTCTCTGCCCTCACCCTGGACGAACTTAGATGAGCTAGATTTTTCAAGTTTAAAAACACATTTTTCATTTTAATCTAAACTAAAATGTTATGACCAACTTTTTTTGAAGCAAAAAGTTACCGAAATTACAAAGAACGTAAACCCTCCAAACTTCCGACGGGTAGAGCCTCAAAACATGTACGGTGCCAACAAGGTGAATGGGAACAGTTTCGCAGGGTCTCGAATCTGTACTTTCCTCGTAATTTCATCTATTCTTCTACCCTTTTTTTGGTAGAAGGCTATTCTTCTACCTGATCTGTAACTTGTTCAAATTTCATTAGGGTGTCACTAATGTAACATACCTTCATAAACGCATTTACTTGGACATTTTTTTCTTTTTTGGGTACAAGTTTGTGTAGACAATTAGACATGCAGGAATCAGAATCAGACCCACTTACCAAGTACCATGGACCACGAGCTAAAGGCCTATACAACTGGTCTTGCTTTATTTATTTTTTTGATGATAGACAACTAATCTTTTACGCAAGAGAGTAAGAAAGTGTGTGTGCCCACCGACCGACGAGCCCCATCCAGATCCCATGCATGTTTTAAATGTTCCTTTTCTTTGTGTAAAACCAGAACCAGTCCACTAGGTAGGCAGACAATTGACAGCGGCCTAACATTAATAACAGTTTTTACTTTATACTACTACAAACATTTGATGTTTTAATTCTATAGAATCAATCAGGCACCTAATATTTGAATGCATATATGCTAAGGTGGTTTGGCGTATATTCCTACGTAAGTATAATATTCATCATACAATTGGGGGGTGTTCTATGGAATTAAACTGGCTGACTCAGTTGATCAGAAATAACAAACATACAGGGCATATAATCCAAACTGGTTTCACATGATTTATTACTCTGATATGGGAGGAGAGGAACAAGCGAATCTTCGAAGACAAAAAGCTTGAGACTTATCTATTAGGCCAAAACCTCATCTACAGGGTAAAGGAGATCATTAACGCCTTTTATCTCAAGGATATTTGCCTCATGCATTGCCCTTTCTTGCACACTTTTTAGGATGAGCGAAACCCTTGAACAAAGAGACTGGTGGGATCTTGAGATTTGGTGGATCCGACAACTTTTGGCCCCATTTTTGGGCTTTTGCAGTTTTGGGCGATTGATCGGCTCAATATTTGAGTTACCTCTCAACTTTTGAGTAAATTATTTTTTTATTTGTTCTTTGTTTTGTACTTTTTTAAAGGGGGTGTTCATGCCCCTTGACTTGTGTTGAGTTGAGGTGAAATTGATATCTCTTGTTTTCTTTAATATAATTTTTTAATTATCAAAAAAAAAAACATTTGATGTTTTACTCCGGCCAGTCTTGCGCTCTTTAAAGTCCCCAACGACCAGTCCCCATCTTGAACGAGTTTCTTTTTGGTACCAAATTTTCTTGCACGACTTAACTGTTTTGCTTACCACTTTTTTTGGTGTTTTTTTATTGCTAAACACGATTACTATTGCGCGAATAGACGACTCAGAAGCGATCTGATGGTTCATATTTCATAATGCACAAAGAGATATAAAATCAACTTTATGCAATATTTTCTCCTTGTTATATCAATGGTTTCCGATAAGATTTCAGGCCACTTTCGTGCGCCTTTGAAACTTCAAAATTCTTACTGTTTTTTCTGCTGAATTTCAAAGTTCAAACTTCAAACATGCGTTTCTGACTCAATAAGAAAAATCATCTTTCTAAAATGAGGGAAAGCCTTGTGTCCTACACGAAGTGCATGCTTTTAGCTGATTGCTTCACCTGAAAACACGTAACTTAAAGGCAGAATTTATTCCAAATCCTTATTGAAAGGCTGAAGCTGCTTTCACTCGGACGACCAAACACGACGACATTGAATCGCATCAAATGTATGCCTTAATTGCTAAGTGGCGACTGAGGTAGGGCCCGGGTCATTTGTATATTTCTACGACCAAGTACGCACAATACAATGTTCATTTTGCCAATCCAGCCTTTGTCGAGTTGGTTGGATCTCTTTCGGTTGTGAGGAGGCCCGAGGATCAAATCCCATTGGGACACCGGCACAGTGTGTAAGGATGCACGAGTTTAACATTCTGAACGCGATTTTCTTTTTTGGGGTAAAACGGACACGTTGAATATACAAGCTGGGCTATACAATAAAATATCAATTCGTATGAATTTTTTGGGAAAAAAAAGCTCCTATAAGTTAGCTTTTTCACAAATTAAAAAAAACAACTCGTATAAGACTATTGGCAATGAGTGAGTGGACGACGCACTGCCGGCCACCACCGTCCATACAAGGAGAGTCAAGCTTGAAGACAAAAAGAAACATAATATCTGTAACATGCTATACACGTGCTTCTGGAAAATTAAAGGTTCTAGAAAAAGTCAAAGTCCTTTCTCGAGCCGCCCACTCCCCAAACCAGCTGGAGCCGGGTAGAGTTAACAGTGGAAAAAATGGCTAATGCCTAATTCCCTAGTCAGAAGGAGAAGCCAAGCCCAGCCACAACTTGCTGTTTTCCGGCTTCGTCGTACCCGCCGGCGTCTGAGGTGCTGGGTACGGGGCCTTCGTGCTAATCCTGTCACCAACCGCCAATAAAACCAGTGATTAATTATGAATGTCCAGAAGGCACTAAACTCAACAGTTTTAAAAAATATTTAATGCAAAAGACAAACCCCGTGTTTTTAAACCCATGCCCAACCCCTGTTCAGGGGTGTCGGCTGTTGGATCAAAGTGATCTAACGACAACCACCCCTAACACGAGTAGGGCACGAGTTTTAACATTAACTCTTTTTAAATTAGATGGGTGGTGGGGGGCCTAAGCTCAAAAACACAAGCATGAGTGAAGAACTAGAGCTGATGGATGTGGGTGGTTTGGGAATAATGAACAACTAAAAGCATGATTAATGATAATTTGGCCAAGAACAGACCGGGTCACATCCCAGGACTCTATCTCATAAGATTCGGGTACTGGATGGTTGGACCACGTTCACTTCCCTCCACATTGGAGCATATTGATTTATAGACTTTGCAAAAGAATTAGAAAATGGATTATTTTTTTTGCTCGAATCAAAATGGAACACGCAATTTTGGTGAAAATCGCTTACCTATCCTTCCTCTTCTCTAAGAACCTGTGGAGCGAATTCTTCCTTGCAATCGGCAGATCTGTTCACAGAAAGAAACAAACATTACTTCGGCACCTCACCAGAAATGGAAATTTAGGAAGAAAAAAATCGCATATCTCCAATACCCTTTGCCTGTTCATGGACTTTTTTGTGTACAATTTTCGTGTGTATATTTTCCACGGAAAAATAGAATTAGAACTACAGGAGTTACATTAGAAGAATTACCGGAGCCATCCGCCGGCGAAGGTCGGCGGATCGGATTGGGCGTTGTTGGGTTGCTGGACGAAGTGGAGACGACTGTTGGATTTTGCTGCTGCTGCTGCGGTAAAGGGAGTGTACCCCGGTCAGGGGTGGTGGAGGAAATGGGATTCTCCTCAATTGGAGCAGGTGCAACGTTCTGTACGCGGCCCTTGCTTGCCAGGAGCATCAGCTCCTTGGCCTTGTCGGCGGGGAGATTGTCGAAGACGAGCACTCGCCCCGCGTAAAACATGGTCAACTGCGCGGCCGATGGATCACAGTCCGGCCTGCTATTGGGAGAAAGGAAGAATTATTAAGGTTAATTAACAACCATCCATCAAAAGAACAGCTTCACAGAATAAGAGATGTCAGGCAGTCCAGCAACAATACCTCGCTTGAATTGGGTTAGGATTATCTGCCGCAACCGGAACACCAGACTCGGGTGCCGTGGGCGGAGGAGAAAGGACCTTCGAGGGAGTGTTGAGGTCCAGAGGGCACTCTTTGCGCTCTAAACCTTCTTTTGAGTTGGCCGTTTGAGGCAGCAAATCCATTGTCGTCACCGGCCGAGATGCCTCATGTTTACCTGGAATCATGCCCACGGAAGAAGGTTCGTGAACGATATTTTTCTCAATCAATCAAATTTCTACAGCATGGATGAAGGGCAAAATTTTATCCGTACAGATGAATCTGGTTTTACAAAAGTTTTAAATCTCCAAACAAGGAAAAATCGTATAGCAAAGAGCGTTACTGAATTAGGCATAGAATTACGTAAAATACTGAATAACAATAGCTCTTTTGGATTGTACCAAAAAAATTGCTCTTTAGTTCTTTTTAGCAAAAGAACAAAAGGAAAAAAAAAGCTCTTCAATCCTAACTACAGTAGCAAGGCTCGTGCGAAATGCAATTGTACTGCTATTCCTACTTTTGAAATTATTTTTGTGCCTATAACAGTTGAAACTGGGAAAATTAAATAAAAATCAAATATAAGGCACATGAACAGAACTTTTGAGAAACCTCAAAAAAGGAAGAGATTTGCAGAAAATAAAAAACAGATAACATAAAAATGGAAAAATCGAGCCCGTGATTTCAATTCAATTTTGCCCCAGCGACAAATTTCTACCAATTGAATCTTAATTTTTCGTTACGATCTCATCGATCAGCGCAAGTTTATTTAAAGAGACAAATATGGCAAATCAGCAGCTATGTGTAACAGAGATGCTCCCCAGGTCGCATACCTCTTTCGTCCAAGTTGCAAACAATTTCGCGCTTCAGATTTTCAAGGCCCCCTTTCTCCTTGAGGTACCGGCTCAAAAGGCTGCAAGTCTGAGAGAACTTCGACTTGTCTGCCGCCTTGGTCGCCCCCATTCGTGTAGAAAAACTGCTCGCCATACAAAACTCTTTGGAACCCGACATAGATGAGATTCACTGCATAAGAAGATCCCAAACAAGAACACAACACTCCTTCCCTGTTAAAAATCCGATCGGGTCTTCCACAGTAGATTTCTGGCCTCTTCCTTTCTTTTTGGGTTTTTGTTCCTTTTTTATTTTTTTTACCTCTCATCAACTTTTTATAAGCCTACCAGATTCCATAGGAGAATTTAAGCACGTGAGATGTTCGTTTTTTCGTTTATCAATTTTTTAAAGCACGGGAAGTAGGCTGTAGAAGTAGAACGAGGCGAGTCAAGAGTGGCCTGTGGTCCTGTGGACCATTATTACTAGCAGACGGGATGAAGCGTAAAATAACAGGATGTGGAACCGAAGAAATTATTGGGTGTCCAGAATACTCTGGAATGGGTTCAGGGAACCGTCGATCTTGGAGAACGATGGTGCCCACGTTTTATGCGTGCGATTAACTGTTTAGCTGAGGCGCACTCAAAGCATGGCTTTTGATTCTAGAGATCGACGGCTCCTGGCAAATATGGGGACGGAGCACCGGCTGAACTGAACTACAGGAAGTCGGGAAGACGAGTGAGGGATGATCAACCTCATTCGACTTGTGGTCCAAAACATCTGCAGTGAAAAATTCACTTTCACTATTTATTTCTGGATTTTTCGATGTGGATGTTTGAAACACGTCCTGAGGTATTTCATGTGAAAGTTGAAAAAATTTCAGAACATCCTATAGATGTTTTGCTTCTTTCATGCCCCAAACGGCCCTTAAATATACTTCGCGTACTTAAATATTACTAAAAACTCCACTCTTACTCGTTGCCTATAGACGACTCACTAATACTAAGAGATAGACCGTTTACCGAACAAACGAAGTGAGGGCCCAGGAGAACGTCCCCTCAACCAGGAGACGAACTAGTTCTTGTATTATAGTAGTCTCGAGCTAGCACTACTCTCCCCGCCAAATCGAACAGAGAACTGACGAAGGAAGTGTTAATGGAGTGAGTTAACTCACGTAGTGAGGGGGATAACTGCAGAACTAATACTCCCTCCGTTCTAAAATACTATGTATATTTAGAAATATTCATAATCATAATCAAATAGCGCATTTTCCTAACTATTTGGGTCAGCGACACGGATCTTACTCCTCCATTCAAGCATGTTTTGGGCTACCTCTTTTGTAAGAGATAGTAAAGTCAAATCCTTTTTTATTAACTCCATCCAAGTTCTCTTAGGTTTCCCTCTCCCTCTTTTAATATCGTTTACATGTATCCCTTCTAATCTTCTCACAGGGGCATCTAATGGTCTTCTTTGCACATGCCCATACCAACACAACCTACATTCCTTCAGCTTCTCCCCTAAACGAGCTACTCCTAAGCTATCCCGAATATACTCATTTCTAATCTTATCTCTCCTAGTTATCTCACTCATCCACCTTAACATTCTCATTTCGGCTACATTCAATTTATCTATATGACTAATCTGTGGTGCCCAACACTCCGCTCCATAGAGTATTGTAGGCCTAATGATTGTCTTATAAAACTTCCCTTTAAGCATTTTCAGAACATGCCTATCACACAACACTCCCGAGGCTGCCCTCCACTTTACCCACCCCGCATTAATTCTATGCACCACATCACTATCAATATCCACTTTTTTATGGATAATGGATCCTAAGTAACGGAATTGATCACACCTTGACACTTCTTGCCCATCTATTTCAACTAAGACTCTATCTATAGTTCTACCTTCCTTAAAAATAAATTCCACACACTCTATCTTAGTTCTACTAATTTTAAAACCTTTTGATTCTAAAGCTTCCCTCCACAATTCCAGTTTCTCATTCAAACCTACTTTACTTTCATCAATTAAAACTACATCATTTGCAAAAAGCATACACCAAGGTACATTATCTTGCAAATGACTAGTCAACTCATCCATAACTAAAGTGAAAAGATAAGGACTTAAGGATGCCCCTTGATGAAGACCTACCGTAACCGGAAACTCCTTAATTTCCCCCTCAATAGTTCGCACACTAGTCATACCCCTCTCATACATATCCTTTATGATATCTATGTAACCACTTATTATACCTTTCTTCTTCAAAGCACTCCAAATAAGCTCTCTCGGCACTCTATCGTAGGCTTTTTCTAAATCTATGAAAGTCATATAGAAGTTTTGTTTTCTATCCCTGTACCTCTCTACTAACTGTCGTAATAAAAATATAGCTTCCGTTGTTGACCTCTCCTGCATGAAACCAAATTGATTCTCTGACACTTTAGTTACTTTTCGCAAACGCCCTTCTAATACTCTCTCCCATAATTTTATAGTATGCCCCATAACTTTATACATCTATAGTTTGTATAACTTTGGATATCCCCTTTATTTTTATACAAGGGTGTGAGGGTAGTTCTCCTCCACTCCTTAGACTTCGAAATCTTGTTAAACAAACTAGTCAACCAAATTAAGCCAACACCTCCTAGTGCCTTCCACACTTCAATAGGAATTCCATCAGGTCTTAGAGCTTTGCCTTTCTTCATCTTCCTTAATGCAACTCCTACTTCATCTACGGAGAATCTCCTAAAATAAGCACTCTCTTCAATATCAATACCTGGCCCTGCTGATCTAGGGGCTGATACTGATTCCATTCCGATGGCTCGACTTTCTGGGTGGTCGGTGCTTCATCCAGAACTACCAGAGCAGATTCAACCGCAGAGCACACCGGGCAGTCGCCGGCCAGGTCGTGCAGACGTGCACCGTGCAGTCACCGCCGTGCAATCAACAGACAGGTTGCCGACGGCTCCACTGCCGCCGACGCCGTTGCCGGGCCCCCCCGCCTGGTATGCCACTTCAACAACCCCCGACTCTAGTCCCTACAACCCATATGGGGATCGGTATTCACCCACCTCTGGTCGATGGAAGGGATCCCGGGCAACGCGGTGGACGGACCCCGCCAGCAGCGCCTCGCCGACCAAGGCCATATCCACCACCAGCCGTTCGTCGCGGAAAGTTCCCAACTTTGCCACTTTCCAGGCCTCTGCTCTTCCTCTCACCCCGACGACTGGCTCCACCCAGTTGAGCCACCCCTCACCACGGTCGGGCGCTGCGACCTTGGCGGCCACAGCAAGGTCCTCGGCCATCACCGCTGGAGCAACCAACTTTTCCAGGGCGACGACCGGAGACACTCACGCCGATTGTTCATGGGAACCGATGCTGTTCCCTGAAACCGCAAGTTGGGAATCGGCAGCAAGAACGACGAGGCCTCGCTCCGTCGCAACCGTGGCCCGCGTGGTCGACCTTTCGACGAGGAGGGCCGGTAGCTTCTGGCCGGCGTCGACACCCCCATCTTCAAATGGCCGCCGCCCGTTCGACGAAATGCCTAAGTGGCCAACGAAACCTTCTTCTTCAGTTGGCCGCCAAGTGTTTGACGAAATGTCTGAGTGGCAAATAGATGGTTTGTCTCCGGCTCCTTTGACTGCAGTCTCCGAGTATACACAAAAGGTTTGCAAGCTCTTTACTGATCATTATTATTACCTCCTTTACACCAAGCCGGAGGAAGTCTTCAGATTCTACCATGATTCAAACAGGCTCAGCCGACCTGAGCCCAATGGTACTATGAATTCCGTCACGACTCTACAAGGGATAGCTGAGAGAATTCGGTCCTTCCACCATGAATGTATGAGCACAGAAATAGAAGTCGAAGCGGTTTAGGAGTTACCTGAGGGTGGAATCCGTATTTTGGTGATGGGAGTTCTCGTCCACTATGACTATTCAACGAGGAATTTTGCTCAGTCCTTCTTGCTCGCCCCACAAGTGGGTGGCTACTTCGTTTGGAGTGATGTGTTCTGCTATGTGGATGGGCCTGATATTGGGGAAGCAACGTCAGTGCCGGCTATTCCTTCCATTACAGCTAACTCTGACACAGCGGTCGAATTGCCGACACATGAAGATGTAGTAAATGGCTGCAGTAGTCAACTCCAACATTCTACTGTTGCCGGAAATGTTTTTGCAGAATCAAGTTCCACTTTGCTCAAGGTCCTTCAAGCTTCGGAACAACCTTTTTCCCGTCAATTGGTTGAGGAAATGCAGCACCTACAGATTACATCTGGCTCTTAAGATTCAATTCCATCTGAAGGAAGTTCTGATGATGTTGAGGATGACGCAAACAAGCATTTCCATCCGATGTTTTCTGGGCAATTATCTGTTGATGTAATGGTTCAAATGCTTGCACGTTTCAAAGATTCACATGTTAAAAGGGAGAAGTCTATTTTTGAGTGCATCATAGCATATATATTTGAGGAGTACAGATTCTACCCAAAATACCCAGAAAGGCAACTTCAAATAGCTGCTGTCCTCTTTGGATCTGTAATTAAGCATAAGCTTGTAGGGCATCTTACACTTGGCATGGCCCTACGATATGTTTTAGATGCTCTGCGTAAGTCTGTTGATTCAAAGATGTTTCTGTTTGGAGCTAAGGCTTTGGAGCAGTTTATGGACCGTTGTAGTCATATTCTTCAGATATCTCATTTGCGAAGTACTCAATCTGACCTTGTCACTTTTATAGAGCGAGCTCTTGCTCGCGTTTCATCAGGCCAACCAGAACCTAGTGGAGCCAACAATGCCCCCATGGACCAGCACCAGGGTTCCACTTCACAGGAAGACGTTGAGGCATCTGAAGCATCATGGCAATTACTGAGCAATGTGCAAGCTGGTCAGCCGGTATCTTCACCACATCAACTGCAACCGAAGCATCAAGCTTTACATGATGAAGAGATTAATTCTGGTGATGCAATTCCTGATCAAGGATATACTCGTCCCAAGGTTTTGATTCTGTTGCCATTTCAAAGCATTGCACTTTGGTTTGTGAACAGGTTGATAGAAATTTCTCCTTTGGAAAATGTGAGGCAGACTGATTGGTTTTTTCTGGAGGATGGTATTGAGGAGGTTGAAGAAGATGTGACAAAGACTTCTACAAAAACCAACGACCATCGGGGTCTTGTTGGTAGCAATCATGATGATGATTTTATATCTGGCATAAAGCTTACCAAGAAATGCATAATGATTTCGAGCAAGGATTTTGACACATCAAACTTGATTGCAGCATTCCCTTTATGCTTGTCATTTAAAATAAATGAGGCGCAAGATGATACGACAAAAGAGGTTGACTGTCTCTCCTCAATCGAAGTACTAGGGATTGATCATGCAGATATAATGGCAATGCAGAACTGGTCGTATGTAAGTGCAGTAGTGGAAAAGCTGAACCAACAATCGGAAAAAAATTGTGCTGATATTGTGCGCATCAGACAGTGGTATTTGGATAAATATGCACGGTTCTATCGCCAGACAATATTGCTTGGTTATTTTCCTACCTCAGAAATGAATTTCTTGTTCCATAGCTTGTGTCTTAATTATGAAGGGAAGGTGAAGTTGGCTAGTGAAAATAAAGGGGTTCTTTCAAAAGTTCTGCTTCAAGTACGACAGATTTATGGGAGGTTTCCTGCCTCTTCAGTTCTGGAAGCTGATAAACCAGCTGAGAAGCATCAGCGGGGATTGGCTGACTTACTTTACCAGCCCGGCCAATGCATTGTGTATGAAGCAGCAAACCCACTGGTGGCATCTATGCGCCGTTCACTACAGGACGTTTGGGGGTCATCCATGAAAGTGGGCATCGACTTTTATCATGCGGCACGGGCTGCGCTGCTTCTGTCTGAGGCTCTAGTTCCGGTTACGATGGATCGAGGTATGGAAAATTTTCATGACTTCTCACTGTTCTGTCCTTATATGAAGCTAGAAAAGCAGTTCACTAGCATCAATCCAGTGGCTAGGTTAGTTCACAATGATTGCTTATATCTGTCCCAAGAGATCTTTGGTCTTGCATTTGTGTATCGTTCAAGGAATTCCGTATCGGATTTCGGTAAAATATCGGTCGGCCTAAGAGATAAAATTTCGGAGATATTTCGGAGATATTTGTAAAAAAATTTCGGTAGTTAAAAATTAATTTTTATCATATATTTTCACAAAAAATGAGTTATATTAATTTAGATAAAGCATAGATTTCAAAATATGTATAAAAATGCATATTAGGATTAGAAACAAGGGAAAAGTTGTTATTTTTTCCTTTTTTTTTTAAAAAAAAAATTTTTTTTTCCAAATTTTTTTTTTTTTGAAAATGTTTTTTTTTTGAAATAGCGAAATTTCGCCGATATTATAAATTTTTTAAAAAACGATATTTTACCATTTCGATTTCTCGGGTGGGGCCCGAAATCGATATATCGGCGAAATTTCGGCGAAATTTCGCCGATATAGAATTCCTTGGTATCGTTCAGATTTTCTAACTGGCTTGAACGAAAATGTGCTCTTTGTTGATTTGGCTCGTAAATGTCATCAAAGGGAAGCAGAAATACTTGAAAAGCAGTTACAGCTAGTCATTATCCGCTTGAATGAGGCACTATATGGTGTTGATGGGTTCCAGCCTACACATCAAAAACAACTGTACGCGTCTGCAACGTTTAGCATTGCTCAGGTTGTTTCCCGCCTGGAAAACGTACGTATTTTCTGGGCTCCACTGTTATTGCTGTCAACATACAAGAGAGTACTGTGCAAAGTCCTGGATTCGGTGTTCTCGGGGATAACCAAAGGCATTCTTGAACTAGATGCTATGGTTACGCGAAAAGATGAAAGTATCATCCGTGAGGCTACAACAGGATTTGTTGACACTATTGCAACCGCTGGAAGGAATGATCAGTTTGCTTCTCTCGGGTTCATTTTTCGCTCTTGGCTTCCATATATTGCAGATCTCTGTTTTGATTTTCTTCTTCCTGGTTACCCGGATTGTGTATTGAAATCAGGAGAAGCGTACACGACTATGGTTCTTCATGACTTGGCGGTGGCGCACTTCATTCCTTGGCCACCTTGAGGACAAGGCGGGAGCGGAAGCGTGGTGGATTGTTGTGAACGTTAGCACGCACACGTCACAGAGACGGACATCACGCTGGATAATTAATTGGGCTCTAGGTGATTAGGCTAGTAGATTTGCTTGATTGAATAATTGATGTATTCTAGGCCCATTAGTGGCCTAATTAGTGGCGCATTTCCCTAGGGCATCGCGCCACCTTTCTCCCTTTATAAGGAGGTCATCCTCCTTAGTCTAGGATAGGCAATAAGAAATTACTTTTCCTTTACCTTTTCTCTAGTCTTCTTCTCTTTCTCCGGCCATGATACCTGGCCCTGTTCGTGTCCCATGCCGGGACACAACAGACTAGACTCAAAATCTATCCCACTACTACACTTTTCATTAAATAAACGCTCAAAATACTCACGCCATCTCTCCATAATTTCCTTATCTTTCACTAAAACCCTTTGATCTTCACTTTTAATACACCTAACTTGCTCTAAGTCCCTACTCCTCTAATCCCTTAACTTAGCTATCCTATAAATGTCCCTCTCCCCCTCCTTCGTCCCTAATCTATTATATAAGTCATCAAATGCCCTAAATTTAGCTTCACTCACTATCTTTTTAGCCTCTCTCTTTTTCCCTTAATATATCTCTCCCAATTCTCTTGATTTTTATATTTTTGCCACTCCTTAAAGAAATACTTCTTTTCCTTTATGACTCTTTGAACTTCCTCACACCACCACCATGTTTCTTTCTTAGGCCCTGTTTGGTTGCCCAAACAGAAGCTGGATTCTTAAGAATCCAGCTTCTTTTCAAAAGAAGTCATAATAACTTCTTTCAATGGCATTTAGTGTAAAATTCAGAAAATAACAAGGGCATTTTTTAAAAAAAAAAGCTAATGATGAGGTTTTTTGTTATCAAATGCCATTGTCTTGTTTTGAAAATTACAGTTTTTGCCACTATGACCTAAATTCATCCAATGAAGTTGATTTTGGCCAACCAAACACCACTTTTCTTAAACCTAGATTCATCTAAAGAATTTGGATTTCCTACTCCTAGAAGTGCTAACCAAACAGAGCCTTAATGTCCTTTCTCCTCTTCACTTTACCAAGTACTTCTTTTTTCACTTTTATAATACAATTAGCCATGCTTACCCACATTATTGTTGGCTCTAATTGTACTTTAATATGCCCCCTTTTTTCTGTTTGTCACTGGTTTGGCTTTATTCAGGTTGGCCAGGACAAAATTCATTTAGATAAGTTGTTCAGTTAAGACACGGATCATATCTTATCTTCTCCTCTTCAAATTTGCAGGCTACTTATTTGGCTGAAGCTGTCGGTTCAGGGGTTGGGAGCTCGGTGGAACGTCTTGTAAAGAGAGTGTTTCAAAGATGATTCGCAAATGTCCTGCATTCATAAATTTGTACACTTCTTCTGCTAAGGTGCTGTGCTGCTCTAGATTCTTTCTTTGATGTGCAGGAAGCGGCTGCAGAATGTTGGAAAATTAGTGAATATTTGATAATCCGTTTCCTAGCTGCTCGATTTTTGGGGAATAATCAAATGTGGTATCAGAGCCCACGTTGTAGGTTTGAGTTCCGCGAGGGTATGCACTCCCTTTGTGCGGTCACATAGAAAGGTTGATGGATGTTTCCACGTGCAGGTGAATATAGTAAGGCCTTGTTTGGTTACAGCTTCTTGTAGGAGATTATGAAAGAATCAGTCGATTTTCGCAAAAGTATGTTTGGTTACACTACTTCATAAGAATTCCAAGGAGTAGTGAAGTCGACTTTTTGAGGGGGAAAGTCGACTTTCCCTAGAATTTTATGGAAGAAGCTAATATTTTACCTAAATGCGTTGCAACTTCCCATGTTTTGCCCCTAGCTCCCTCGTCTTCTTTTGCTCATCGCTCCTGTCGTTCGTCTCCGCTTCGCAGTGCGGCATGAACTCGAGTTCGCCGAGGAGGTTACGGGCTTCATCTTCGACACTTCGCATCGGAGGCTCTCGACTAACGACCACAGAGAAGGGCATGCGACGTTTGATCTCTCTCCATTAGTGACCACAGAGAAGGGCGCGGCTGATCTCTCTCTCTAAAATGGTGTCAGCAATGGCGATTCTCTTGCTCTTTCTTCGCCCCTCGTCGAAACAGTAGTCTCCGACGCTGCCCTTGTATGGCGTTGGAGAGCCGGCCTGATCTTTAGTTCTCATTTGGTGCTGGCTAGGCAGCTTGGTTTTCCAAGAGGGCATCGAATTGGAGTCCGCTGCTCGGGCTCGGTCACGGCTAGGCCGTCGTCAGAGATTAGGAAGAAGTGCGATGATGTAGGCCCGATGAGAAGCTCGTGGCACTCCGTGAGCTGTTCGCGAAGCCTGTGATGGGGATTGATGCGTATATCATTCCTTCTGAAGATGTTCATCAGGTGTGTGGTTGTTTCTGCATCTTTTGTGATTGAAGAAGTGGAAAAGTAGTGTTTTTTATTTGTGGGTTTTGGTTGGCTTGGAGTAATCTTACGGGGGTTTCTCTGCTTTTTAACTTGTTTTTGGTATGTTGTGCTGTTTCTTATCTATTTTTGAACTATGGTATTGTTTGTTCTTGGTTTTTTCATTTTCTTTGTTTATATTGTCTATCTGGAGAGAAGTGTGGATTTGGAAATGTGGTCAGAAACAGATGCAAAGTCCTGGATTTGGAAATGTGGTCAGAAACAGAAACCAATTTCGAAGCATGTGATGGCTAATTTTTTGTTTCTTGTTACTCACCTATACCTCGTCCCAGCTATTCTATCTGGGGCTAGCAAATGGATTCCATATTACCATTTATGTTTGTTTCTGGAGTTTGTATTTTTTAAAATTTTCTGATAGTTCAGAACTACTGATGACAGGGTTTTTGGAGGGGCAATGTCCCAGCACTGCTCATGGTAATGCCTTACACCGCCATACAGTTCACTGTGTTGCACAAATTGAAGACCTTTGCTGCAGGATCATCCAAGACAGGTGTGCCCTTTGAAATAATATGGATCTATCACATATGCCATAAACTGAGACCTAATCACTTGAATCAACTTTGAACACTTTTTTGGGCACTGCAACCTCTCTCAATTTGATCTATTGTTTTACACTTTTATAAACTTGGCGCTCTTTGTTTCACACTGTGCAGATGACCATCTCAAACTTATTCCTTATTTGTCATATGTAAGTGGAGCATTAGGCTGGGCTGCAACACTAGGGTCATACCCATTTGATCTTTTGCGAACTATACTGGCCTCCCAAGGTGAGCCAAAGGTACATCATCGTTTGTGTTCATCTCGGTGACAACCTTGCCTTATCTTATATGATAATTTTGTTCCCTTTTTTTTTTTGCATCGGTAACGTATGAATCAATAAAATTTAATAATTGAAATATGTTTTCTAGTGCATCATTTGGTTGCCATTTGGAAGTGGTACTCTTCTTCTTTTATTTCATATCCCGGATACACTAAAGCTTCTCAGACTCTTCAGTCCATTTTTTTTCATCCCCCAAAACTCATATTCAATTAATTTTTATATTTAATCATTCTCTTGTTCTTACTACAATATGTCATTGTATAGTTACTGTTCACAACTAGCCTTCATTCATCTACCAAGGACATATTTATTGGTGGATGTTCAATGAAAATGGTTCTTTGCAAGGAATCTCAATGCTTCTTCCTAATCTTTTTTCGTAAAGATATAACTAAGAAATTTATGTTCTCTAGGTTCCACTGTAAATTTTTTTTCCAATTTTTTTAGTTGGACTAGTTCATAATCGTATGAAACTGTGTAATTGGTCACTGGAGGGACTGACACTGGTTCATGGCATTCAGTAAATCACTAAATCTTCAATAAAGATTATTATGTAAAGGAAATGTCAATGTTTTCTTCTAATTTTGTCGTACAGATTTAAGTAGGAAATTTTTGTCTTTCAGGTCTCACCATAAAAATTTCTTTCCAACTTTTTTAGTTGGACTAGTTCAAACTTCAGACTTGTATCAAAATTGAAGCTTACAAATACACTAATAGCAGGAATCTGTGTTGATTTAGTAGTTT
Source organism: Houttuynia cordata (assembly GCA_039654745.1). NCBI lineage: Eukaryota > Viridiplantae > Streptophyta > Magnoliopsida > Piperales > Saururaceae > Houttuynia > Houttuynia cordata. Next base: position 31,617,343 of record CM077503.1, read on the forward strand.
TATGTTACGAAGGACTATGCATTGGGGCATTTTTTGGCTGAAAAGCTCATTGATATCCAAATTCATTCACACACCTCTTAATTATTTACCCGAATGCACTTGTTTTGCGTAGCTCATGATATCATGGTTTTCTCTCATGTATGATGGAATATGTGATGCACCTCTATGTCCAGTCAAAACAATATCCTATTTGCTCGAGTATTTAAGTCAATTGCGAAAAGCAATTGTGAAATAGATTAATATTGACCCTTTTTTTATTTTATTATCAGGCATGGAATAAATTCAGGACTTATCAAGAAACATATGAGAGCCTTTCTAGCTTTCAGCTCTTTCTCTGTGGATTAGCAGCAGGGGCATGTGCAAAGGCAGCGTGTCACCCACTTGATGTTGTCAAGAAGAGGTTTCATGGATTATGCATAGAATTCATGTTAACCGTATTGATGCAGATTTGTTATATACGTAGAAAGTTCATAATGAACCAGGAGCTTATGATATATGGATTATGCAAATTTCTTAATATACGGATTACCACATGCTGAATTCTTACCTCTGCTTGTGTGTGTAACGTATAAACTTAAGCAGGAGCCATTTGAACCTGTTTAACCATTAATATTTTACCAATATAAATTGGGCCTTCCTGATTGGGAAGTAGTTTCTATTTTATAAGAGCCCAAATATTATATCCCCATGCCCCATATTAAGTGTTCTATTTAGCTTTTCAAAATAAAAGAAACCAAAAAGGACACAATGTGGGCTGGAGGGAGTGCATCTAATCTTGCCATAGCAACGTGTTGAATTACTTGACAGTGGCAAATATGAATAGTTCCATATGTTTTTATCGGGATTTTATATCCTTTGTCTAGTCTTATTAGCCTAACAAACATTCTACTAAATTTAGTATAGACATGTCAAAATTTTGCATATTCAATTTTTCTTTAGGTGTTTCGTCAAGTTCACAAGGACTTATATGAAAGGAAAAAGTTAGCCCGAGACACAAGTGAGGCTGGACCATTGGATTGTCAATTAGTGGCCCAGAATCGCAGAGCAAAATGCTAAAATCTTGGTCAATTAATGACCAATCACATGGACGGTTAAGATATTTAGCATGAGGGTAGTTTTGTAACTTAGTATTCCATAATCTGCTTCCTCCTGTCAGACTACTCACCATAAAACTGATTTTTCGTTATGTTCAACTAAACATACATCACCTCACAACTAAAATCCAAGAAGTATATTCTGCTTCTTCTGGTCCAAGAAGTTGCAACCAATCAGGCCCTAAATATAACAGCCCGGAGCTTTCGGGAATAATGGCTATTATGTTACTAAATGGAGTTTATAATTATGTTATTGTTATGAATGGGTGTATGAAATCTACGACTTTTATCCACGTGATTAATCTGTGAACTTCTACGTAACTGCTTATATTTGAGGCCCCATATTTAACCCTCCATGATATCATCATTTAAATCTATTGCGTGTTGGTTATCCTGTAAATAACACCGTGGAGGCAGTAGTTTTCTTTTGTAAGGTAGTAGTTGTCTTTCAAATATAAACAAATCTTCCTTGCTGCGGTTTATAATTCTGCACTTTTTTCCATGTCATATAATTTGGAGGGCCAAGTTATGCCTTATTTTTTTCACAAGAGATGTCAGTCTTTGTTACTCGACTCTTAAGGGCGGTTAGTGATAACGGATACTCCCTCTGTCCTGATATGCCTGCCACATCCAAAAGAAGAAGATAGTGTTATTGATGGTGTGGCAGGTATTTCAGTACGGAGGGAGTATTTTAGATATTCATGGGGTGGATTGTTATTCCAGACGATGGAAAGTAAAGTCAGGTGATCCTCGTAGGTGGCTGTGCGAATTGAACTCAAAACCTCCGTTGAGGTGAGGTCCTGGCCACTCTAATTGAACTCCGTTGGTTCCAATGTAATACTCGTACTTTTTACATAATGATGGATAGAAATAGGATACAGGTGCTATGAGCAACATGAACTTTCCTGCACGAATGGCAGAATGAGCATGTTAATGTACCTGTTCAAAACAAATACAGAGTATGTTTTATGTACGCTGTACAGTCTGATCGGGTCAAGTTGTCTTCTGGAAAAGGATTGGGGTGTTGCAGCCGGCAAATTGGTCACCGACCCTGCGGAGTGCCGACAAGCTGTTTTCGACAGCTGTGTTTTATTGCTTTACTCTCTTGGCTAGAGCGCCACAGTTCGGTCCTTGAGCTGTATCGGACTATAATTTAAAAAAGATAAAGTCAGTTTAGGTCTTCAGCAACATTAATGCACATTATCCCAGGTGTGTTAACATGTGGATTATGGTCAGTGCAAAGTTACTGATTGCCTTTTCTTCTAGGCAGTCATTGTTAGTTTACATCATGTATTTTATGTTCTTTTACCACCTTTTACAACTAAAATAAGTAATACTTTTAGGATGCTGTTTAATTGTAACATCATGTATTTTATGTTCTTTTACCACCTTTTACAACTAAAAGAAATAATACTTTTAGGATGCTGTTTAATTGTCTTGCTAAAGAAATACTTTATCTTAAGGTTTTTTTGTTTGTTGAGCACATCAAGTTTCGAAAAAACCAGTTTATTTATGAGTTTAGAAAAGTGCGGTGAGAATTTAACGCTGATGTATTGTGAAGAGGGGAGGCAAGCGTTCAAGCACGTGAATGTTGGTGTGTCTTGGTTGACTCGGCCGATGGTTTCATTTTCTCGACATTTGTACGTCGCCTCGCCTAGGCGACCAAAACAATTCATAAACTTGCGAGCTGTAAGCAATGATCAAATAAATAATTGAGTGCACAATTTTTGAAGAAATTAGTAAGAGACAAGATCTTAGGTAGGGAACCATCCTATTACTACTACCACACTTATGGATCCCGCGTTTAGCTTGATGTGGTTTCATGGCCGGCCTTCTCTTCCCAGTACTGTGTATACAAGTAAGATAGAGTCCTAGCAAAGAAAAAATGTATATCCTCACAGCTCTAGGTAGGGCCCACATGTCTGATTGGTTCTAATATGTGGGCCGTGTGAAGCTGAGGCTACCGATGTATAGTATAACTCCCTAGCAAAATCTTGTTGAAGATCGGCGGAGAAAGGCATCCAATAGATGGAGGTTTATGGGTGTTTTATGGTTTGCATTTATAATATTTAGCCTAAAACAATAAGCTTTATTCTACTCTCTTCGGCCACTTTAATAGATACAGTTTTTTTTCAAATGAACTAGTTTTTTAGTTCACGTGAAAAAAAAATTGTATCTACTAGAAGTGGCCAGAGGGAGTAAGACTTTTGGCTTTGGCCATCACTAGTACTTTATAGGTTATCCGCTAGTTACCTTCAACAGTTTTATTAGTTAAAAACCCTCTTATTGGTACGTGGTACCATGTGTTTTTGAATCAGCATTATTGTATTCTTGATTACTCGGTTGGGAGTGTTCACTCCAAAGAATCAAGTGTAAGTTACATTCTTGTATAAGCCAGGCAGAACACAATTATGATTTCGATAATTAAACGTTTACTTCAAGTGTGAGGTTTGCTTCAGTAGTTAAATGGCTTCGGTGCATGTGAAGTTTTCCAAATGCATTTGAATAGGTATGGCTTGCCGATTTTACTGATGATAGGAATATTGTGCTAATTGCATTATGCTTTTTAATTGTGAATCGGTTATATAACTCCAATTGTTGAACATGTCAATTCTCTTGCCCTTAGCCTTTTATAATTACCGCTGAGGTGGGACCTAGCAAGTACACTTGAGGAAGTAGTAAGTAGCCAACCTAGCCACTACGGTTAAATTGGATGGAGACCGGTTTACATAAGATCTTTCTCAAGTAGCTTGTATGAGCCAAGTCATCTCTATCTGTTTAAATTAAGATCTGACGGTGGGTATCAAATCATCACCGATGCTACATCTTGATATGCCGACTCAAGATTACTTGGGCTCATACAAGCTATATAAGAACGTTCTCATTTAAACTTTTTCCAATTGGATATCTAACTATCAAGGACAAATTTGAGGATTAAGTCGAGTCTATGGCAACATTGTGGTGCTGTAAATAAAATTCCATGTTCGAAATTTTAACAGTGCCAATGATCCATGCATTTTGTAAAACACGTGTGGTCCACCTGCATTTTTGGACATCTCATTATATTTGTACTATAAAATGAGTGCAAGGGAATGCTGTGTAACGTAGCAACTTTTCTCTTTTTTGATATCTGAGTAAAGTCCACAGGCTTACAAGACAAGGGTATATATGATGTCTTGACATCTTGGGTATGTATGATCTCGTAAATCCACATGCATGGCTCAATATTTTGACTCAAATATCTTCTGTTGGCTTTTACATTGTGGTTTAAGATCCCGGAAAACAAAGGTATAACGGTGTTTTCGTCTCAAGAATTTTTATTTCCAACTTTGTCTCAAGAACCGTAGAAGTACTCAACTCCAGTGCAATTTGCTTGTATAAAAAAAATAAAACTCTAGTATAATCGTCGTAACTCGTAAGAAGAACTCCAGTGCAATTTGTGAGGCGCATATACGTGCACTTTTGTCCTTGATCTATTCCATCAAACTATTCATCTCGACTATAAGTGGATGCACAAATTAGGCCTCTTCGGAAAATATGTCACTTAATAATTGTTTCAATATTCTATATATAAAAAAAATTTGTTCCATATTCACCAGGAAATACCTGGGCTTGGGCCTTATCCACATATACACAAGGCCCGTAGTAGATGTCCTTCGAGATAAGTTTACATGAGATCGTTCTCATATAAGGAGCATGAGGCCAATCTTTATTGCCGTTAGATTCCGATCGGAGGGTGGATATCAAATCAATAGGTAGGTGAGTGTGTCACATCAAGGAGTGGGTGAGATCGTTATAAATATTTATAGCCATCAGATCAAGATCCAACGGCTACAATTCCAAGTGGCCTCATATAGGCAATATGAGAGCGATCTCATTTAAACTTTTCCCATGTCGTAATCATAGTTAACACAATTACCCAGCTGGCCCACTTGACAATCCCACACATATAATGGCAAGCAACCTTTGGTGATCGGGCATGGGGCCCAGACTATGGAGTCCATAGTCCTTTCAAGACCCGCTCAAGTCAAACAATTCGACCACCAATTCCGTTCCCTTTCCATTTCCAGTTTTCCACTCCCAAACTTGTGTTCTTCAATATCAATAAAATAGACCATCTCTGCCCCCACTTGAACGAAAAAATTCCCCTAATTTTGTGTAGCCTTGTCTCACTCTCCCACTTTCTGTTTCCTTGATCTTTTGCTTCAATTTCCATTTCCATTTCCGACTTTCCGCTTCCTTCTCCACCTTAGACGCAGACATGGATTCGCCGGCGCCGCCGGTGTGGGAGCTGGAGACCGCCAAGAAGCTGATCCTGCGGTGGGACTCCACCGCCTCCGAGGACGCGCGGGAGCGGATGATCTTCGAAGGTGGCGACCGGGAGGAGGCCCACCAGTACCTCCGCGCCGTCGACGAGATCCAGCGCTCCATCTCCTCCATCACCTTGTCCGACCACTCCGACGGCTCCGTCAAAGCCTCGGGGACCATCCAGATCGCCATGGCACGGCTCGAGGACGAGTTCCGCAACATTCTTGTCAGCCACACCAACCCCATCGAGATCGACTCCCTCATCTCCCGCAACTCCTCGTCCATCTCCCTTATCGAAACCGACAGCAGCATCAGGAGTTCGGACTTCAGCGAAGAGCAGGCCCAACAAGGTGAACCGGAAGCAGGAGAAAAACGACAGCCGGAGGATGAAGAAGGAAGCAGCAGGAGAAGCTGCCGGTCCAGCAACAGCATCAGCGTCCGGGAGTTCGAGCTGATCCCATCCGACGCCATCTACGACCTCCGTAATATCGCGGAGAGGATGGTCGCCGCCGGCTATATGCGCGAGTGCTTCCAGGTCTACGGCAGCGTCCGCAAGTCCGTGGTGGACGCCAGCCTCCGCCAGCTCGGGGTCGAGAAGCTGACCATCGGAGACGTCCATCGTCTCGAGTGGGTTGAGCTGGAAGACAAGATCCGCCGCTGGATCCGCGCCGCTAAGGTCTGCGTCCGGATCCTCTTCGCCAGCGAGAAGCGCCTATGCGAGCAGATCTTCGATGACATTGCTCCGCCCGATGCGGAGGCCGCCGAGGTCTGCTTCATGGAGACCGTCAAGTCAGGGGCGATCCAGCTTTTCAACTTCGCCGAGGCCATCAGCATCAGCCGCAGGTCGCCGGAGAAGCTCTTTAAGACCCTGGACCTCCACGACACCGTGTCTGACCTCCTCCCGGACATGGCCGCTGTGTTTTGGTCCAAGACGTGCGAGTCGGTAAGGGTCCAGGCGGAGGAGATCGTCTCCCGCCTGGCCGAGGCGGCCAGGGGGATCCTGTCCGAATTCGAGAACGCGGTGGAGCGGGAATCGTCGGGGCCGGTGCCCGGTGGGACAATCCACCCGCTCACCAGGTATGTGATGAATTACCTCAACCTCATATCGGACTACAAGGAGACTCTGTCCGAATTGATTGTGATGGCGCCATCCCGATTCCCGGGGGACTTCCAGTTGCCGGAGTCGGAGGAGGAGCAGCCCCCCTTGACTCTTCATGTGATTTGGATCATTGTGAGCCTCCAATGGACCCTCGAGAGCAAAGCCGAGCTCTATAAGGACAATGCCCTTGCTCACCTCTTCTTAATGAACAACGTCCACTACATCGTTCAGAAGATCAAGAGGTCACCGGAGCTTCAGAAGATAATTGGAGATGACTACTTGAGGAGGCTCACGGGGAAATTCAGGCAATCGGCTACTAATCATCAGAGGGCGGCATGGGTGCGGATCCTGAATTATTTAAGAGAGGAAGGGTTGCATGTCACTGGGAGCTTCTCATCCGGGATTTCCAAGACTGTGTTGAGGGAGAGGTTCAAGGCGTTCAATTCGGCATTCGAGGAGGCTCGCCGAGTTCAGTCTACATGGTTGGTGCCAGATTCTCAGCTTAGGGAGGAGCTGCAGATATCGATCTCGGAGAAGTTGTTACCGGCATATAGATCATTCCTTGGCCGATTCCGACACCATTTGGAGAGTGGAAGGCACTCTGATACCTATATCAAGTACTCAGTGGAGGATCTGGAATCCGCCCTGTTGGATTTCTTCGAAGGGCAGGCTTCACCACACATTAGGAGGAGGTCAAATTGATGGGCAGAAAATGAAGTTAGTGTGTTACGTTAGGAACGTAGATGATTCTTTGAATTTTTAAGGGAGTAAACTGGGCATAGACTTGAGAGGCAAATTGGTTTCTGAAGCTACAGTGCTTCTTCCAGCTTGTGATGGATTTGATTACACGATGCAGAGTTGCCCAACCACTTACTCCTCTTACTCCCACACTCACTGTAAGAAAATTGTTTTGATTTGTTACATTTCCACTTTTTGCCAATGTTGATATAGAAATTGTTTTGTTTGTTGCCTTTTGGAGTTGCAGACATGTATGCTACATAGTTCCTCAATTGTACTAGACATAATTAGTGCCTTATCCTAACAGCTTGACATTCTAGTATAACTGGTTAACTAAACGTGTATCTGTCATCCTTGGTTAAAAGTTTCCAATCAGGAAAAAGGACATAACTTTTAGGGGGAAAGGTTCTCTAATAAAAGAGAGTGAAAAAAAGAAAATGGCATTGAAATAAGTAGAAAAGGTCCCCAGATTAAGAAGTGGTGAATAGCAGCTTATTGATTGCCGCTTCACTCTCCCTGCTTAATGGAATGCTTGCTTTGATGAGGCAGCGCAAAAAGTGAAGACCTATGTTTGTGGCCACTTGAATTTGCCTGCCACTATCACATTTGTTAAATGTGTGCTTTCGCTATCTGTGACTGCTTTGCAATATCTTTGGCGCTGGGACATAAATATGGAGACTGGTAGAATTCCTGAAAGTATTTGATCGTGAAAATCAACCCTGTAGTTATGAATTATGTCAACAGAAACACAAGAGGCAGGCTGGCTCTAAATCTTTAAGGTACGTTCATTTGCAAATTATTTCATTTTCAGGTATATTGACACTTTTATAGCTGGGTGCCGGGTAACTTCTGCTAAGAGTCGTACATTCATGATATTTCAGCCATCAGAGAACATTAGAAAAAGATTAGATGTCTTAAGATTTCAGAAAAAAAAAAGCTTGCATGTGTTTTGACTCTGCCTGCATCCTGCCTGATATCAGTGGTTTGTAGGTCCAGAAAAAAAATAATGAAGAATGTACTGAACAAAATTTGATCACAGTGCAACTGCTGACATCTTTCACAACGTGTATGACCTCAAATCATACAGAATTGCCCCAGTGGGATGGTAAAAACACTTCGTCCAAAATCGTTATTACAAAGTGAAAGCTACTTGTTAGTTACGTGGGTGCTTTGCTAATAATTCCCAACTGTTAGCAGTGTGACAGGAGAATTTTTTCACCTTGTGGGCCCCAGTTGAGGCTAACCCGTGACGTTCGGTTGTAAACTGGGGCCCACAAAGGTGGTTGCGTGCCTCTGATTGGTGACCGACACCATGCTAGCATGCCAGTTTGGTGTCGTATCTACATTGAAAAATTTATCGTGTGACAGGGCAGAGACTCGGTATTTTGGGCCGAAATGCCGGAGTTTGGGAATTTTGTGAATGCTGACGTGGTGTAAATACTCGCGGTTTGGCCACATCGCTGACTTTTTGTCAATTGAAATTAGAGCTAATTGGGGATCAGGTAGGTTTCGTATGTATATTGAGGAATCAAATAGGTACCTAATTGGTAAATTTATCATTTATGATATTTCCATAATAATATGAAGTCAATTGTATGATCAACACAGAAGCATGATACTATACTTACCCACATGCTAAATTTTTTGTTTCCTCTACCTCATTGCTATGCTTTGCATTCTCTGCCCGCCTTATCACAAATTCTCCTTGGTATATTCAGCTGAAACGGAAAATCAAACATGGCTCAACTTTAAAATTTAAACATGGCTTTCTTTGCTTGCTGTAGATGAGAAAAAGAGGTGGGCTCACACATTGACACTCACAGATTCGGGGAGCCCCACACCTGTGCTTTCGTGGTGCCATGCTTTGCTGCGAGCATACATATTACATATTGCTCTAAAATCTGCTTGACGTAGCAGTGAGCCGGTGACGCCGTGACGGTGAGCAAGTGGAATTTCATATTAAACCCATTAATTATGTTATTGGAAAAACGTCCATTGGTACTTTATTGTGAAATGCTGCTCGTAGGACTGCTAAGATGCACCATGATGCTATAGGGTGTGCATGTAGGCATGGGCCTTTGAAGTTTGAATGGTGCCATTCACCATGGCTCATAGGATGGGATGTTTTGCTACACTATAGCATCTGGATATTTTATATATCCAGCTAAAACACCTCATGAGGTGTTTCAGCTGGATGTAAAAATCCACATGGATGCTACAGTAAATATCCAATATCCAGTCTAGATATTTTGCAATAATCACGCCCCAAACGGCCCCTAAATCCTCGATTGCCAATCCTTAATTGATGCAGATACTGTTTAAGGAAAAAAATTTAATTGATGCTCTAGACTATCTCCAGCCTCCACTCCAGCAACAACCTTATCCCCGTTGTGATTTTGGAGCGCCATCTTCCCAGCGCCATCTACCCCTCTCGTCGCACTATTACAGGCTGAGGCTACCTACATAAATCCCTTTGTGTCTGATTTATTCTTTTTTTTTTTGTGGGCTTTTCGGCCTTGACCGCATCTACATTTTGTACACGTTCAGAGAAACTGTTTGAATGGGTGAGGCCTATTTATCCTCACCAATTTGTATCTTGTCAGGGCTAATTTGAATAAGATTCAGTTGTTATCATACAAAGCCTTAGGCCAAGCTCATACTTGAGCTGTTAGCACCAGCCCTATGCTGCCCTGCCAGCCTCTCAGTCGCCCCCTCATTGTGTTGATCCTGGCCAAGCCCTCGCGACCTCGCTCCTGTTGCGCTGAATCGTTGACCTAGCCCCACCTAACCTGAAGCCCAGCTTATGGCGCAGGCTTCCTCCTGACCCAGTTTCTACCTCCCTCTGGGCACTTTTAATAGATACAGTTAATTTTTAGTTCATTTGAAAATCAACTGTATCTTTTGAAAGTGCCCGCAGGGAGTAGCATTTTGTAATTTAATATATGGCGAAGTAGACTCGTGAGTCCATAATGCAACAAAAAGCATTCGAATATTGTCCGTCTTATATTTATTTTTCAGAGTAAAGATACTGTCATTCCAGTTATAATAGCATCTCTACTTGCATTTATTCATAGCGAACGTAACTCCAGGCTTACGGACAAAGAAAAAGACAGACTGACCCGCTCACGTAGAAGTTAAAATCTTGATTTCGCTGGATTTGATTTCTTCTATTTAGGTAGCGGATCGCTTTGTGTTTGGTTACACATAAAAAGAGAACAGATTCATGCAATCTTTATTCTGGCATGATAGCATTTATCCCTCCAAAACAAGGATCGACGAAGAAGCTACCTTAAAAATTGGCACTCCTTCCGTCCCATATGAATAGAGCTATAATTTGGAAAAATTGTCATTTTCATTGAATCGTGGGGGACACATAATAGAATGGTAAAAGCTTGGTTGGCTACTTGGTAAAACATCTTAGAAGCTCCTTACAACTCATCTCACGAGCTAAGCTGGAAGATGGAGTTGCAAGAAGCTTAGGAGACTCTTTTAGAAATACAAACACTTAAATTGACCCAATTGGGGCAACTAATATGACACATTTTCCCCAATGTAGGTATTCTATTAATATACGATGGAGTATCATACTTCCCCACAAGCTGCTCTACTAAATCAGACAGTTACTTGCCAAAATATTGCTGTGACCTGCAACTCGGATTTGCTACCATCTGTGGTTTCATTGAAGCATTGATGTTAAATTACGGGGACATCCACTATAACTCGTTGTAAATAGCTTCAACAAAAACTTTATGAAACCAAGGGGCAAAGAAGAAAGCAAAGGATGAAGGAGAAGGTGGGTGGTGCAGGACTTGAATTTTTTTTGGGTAGGAAGATGACACCAATAGAAAACTTGCCAACCTACTTACCAAAAAAGACAACAAAAAAATATATCGAAACCTAATACATGATATAGAATACATGGTGTTGCAGAAATATCCAGCCAGTTTTTAAAAAATCAGGCATTCAACTAATACAACGACGAAGTACGATTCTCTGTCCACTCAATTTTGCTTGCTCTTTTTCTCTTCACAGTGGCTACTTAGATTTTAAGAGTCACCAACTCCAACAACCTCAACTGAGAACATAACAAAAAAGAAACATGTTGCCAATTGTATTCTTGCATCAACCGCGATAATATTTGCGGAAGATATGGCATGAACTTAACAAATTCCTTTCCTTCATCCATAAAAGGAAATGTAGGTTCCGTCATCAATAAAAGGAACTTAGTCAATCCAAATCAAGAAACTCCATTCTCTTTCTCATTGAGCCTTTGAGATCACTAGCATCCCGTTCTGCTTTCTGGGCCTGGAATTATAAACAAGACGAATGCACAATAAAAATAAAATCGTATGAAGCACTGACAGAAGCAAAACTCTCTCAATAAATACTTTACCCTTTTAATCTCTGCAGCAGAAACACGAGTCATATGTGCAGGGAGTTCCTCCTTTTCCAAATTCTGTCAATAATAAACCACTCTAAAACCCAGAAACAAAAGTAATAAACTGATTCTTGTATGCCGACAAAGAGAAGAAATACGGTACGCACCAATTCGCCAATAAGAACAACATTTTCCCCACGAATCACATAAAGACCCAGTGGAATGTCACAGTAAAGGTCACCAACAATCACCCTCTCACAGGCACCCTCAAGAACGGCATTTGCTGTCCAAGAGATGCAGAAAACACTTTAGATGATGAAATTAATACATAGTAACTCGTCAAAGGAAAAAGAGGAATGGAGGCAGTACCAAATTGGTCAAAAGAACGCAATATTCCCAAAAGTTTTCTCCCATCTCGTAGCAACACGAGAAGTTTCTCTGCGAAAAATTGCATGATGTTTAACTTGAGAAACTAAGAAGAATAAAACTGCAAGGTAAATATCTCCTAGAGCACTAACTAGCATCTAGCCAATAAGTTTAAAGTATGTCAAAGACTAGAGATCATCAAGCTTAAGCAGATCAATTTAGTATGAAGATCTTTCTCCTCTATCATGTAGCTACTGTTTAATCAATTAAGTCTAAGTCCAAGCACCAATATTCCTAGATAGTCAATTTCCCAGAAGTTTATGAATCAGTTTTGAGACTCTAAAAACCTGGTTCGGCAAACTCAAATAAATCATGTTTCAAAATAATCTGGTGGATACGATACCGGTATAGATCCTGTTTTGGAGCATCCACACTTCCTAATTTTTCAAAATCAACCAACCTTAATACTCAACAGAGGAAGTACTCCCTCCGTCTGGATTTATAATTAATATTTGGTTATCCAAAATGAATTGATTTTAATTCATTTTGAAAAACTATATGTTAGTAATAATTTCGGATGGAGGAAGTATATTATAAGCTTGTCAAATTAAGAAACTAAATCCAAAATGCTATAAAGTTCTAATTTAGCAATTCTTCAAAAGTAAACACACGAAGAAGGTAAGAACTGCCAATATTTATTAAGACAAACCCACAGGTATTTCAGCAGAGTTCAAGAGTAAAATTTGACAAAGCCACACAAACAAAAGTTCAAATGAATTTCCCACCACATTAAAACGGCAGAAGAAAAATTGAAATTTCTGTACATACACATGTATGAAGTGGAGAAAACATAAAAGCAACTAATTTTCAGCAAAGCTAGGCATCTCAAGAAATGCAGGTCCTATAGGGTAATCCCAACAACCCAAAACAAGGGAACGTAATTCATCCCCAATCCTCTGACGGCCTGATAACTTAAAATTTAAAATTAAGCATGCATATAAAAACAGCTGGCATTAGAATTTAGATCAATTAAAGAGGAATAATATATGTCCTTACTATCAAGATAGCTGGCAAGAGATGTGGAAAGAAAAACATCTTCCGATCCTGGCCAAGACATGGTACTCAAAATCTTCCGGTCTTGCAAATATGGCCCAAAAATTCTCCAACGCAGTCTCCAATGGCATTGGCAGCTCAAAATTCGAAGGAAAAAAACCTCTCAGAATTCCACAGCCGAAACCTATCAGATCTCCCAATGCATCAGGAATCAATCAAATTTAGGACATTGAGAGAATTAAAAAAAAGTGATTCTTTCCGGAGAATTAGAAAAGAAAGAGATGGGAAGAACCTGTTTGTGAAGGAAGCGATTTAAGGCGGAAGAAAGACGGCGCCTTTGGCTATTGCTGCTTCTGAATCGAATTAGGGTTTTGAGTTGCAGGATGGGTGATGGCTCCCCTCCTCGAGAGAATTGCTCGCCCCGACGAAGATGCGTGGCAATTCAAGTTTCCTGCTTTTATCACACGAGTAACACAAAGATCTATCTGGTGGTGGTGATGATGATGATCAATGGCGATGCTCTCCCGTCCAGTTCCAAGCGAAACAACCCCCGACCTTACGCTGCTAAGACGACTTGTACAGTGGTACCTCCCTCGAGACGCTCGCATTTGCGCGGGTCCCATTACCTTTCCGTTCGAAGAACTGCGGGCGTTTATCGAGCGAGCGGTTCCAGCATCACTACGCTTTGTGTTACCAATAAAGGGATCCAAAATATTGAAATACTCCGTAGAAAATAGTAAAATTTTGTTGTCTAATTTTTCTACAAATGTTTTGGGCTTCTGGATTGTTATGGATTTATTTTCACCTTTTCACAATGAAAAATGCCTACCTTTCTTTTTCTTTTCTCTTTTTGCATGAGAGGTATTTGAGTTCTTAGGATGCAACTAAGGGCTGTTTGGTTCGTGATTAATCCAAAACATCCACAGTGAAAAATCCACTTTCATTATTCATTTCCTGATTTTTCACTGTGGATGTATGAAACACGTCCTGAGGTGTTTCAGCTAAAAGTGAAAAAAACAGGAAATGAATAGTAAAGTGAAACATCAATTGTGGATGTTTTATTTTTTATCACGCCCCAAATAGGGTAGGGCAACCAGCTTATTCGAGCACAGTATCCCACCGCCAAGTGTGGGCAGGGCAACCAGCTTCTTAGTTGGTAAATTGGGACATAATCCCTGCTCAGTGCGAACAGAGTGGGGTTCAAGCTCAGGACCTCCATTTCACCACACTCATACTGTTAGTTAAAAAAATTGTTAAACTTTCTACATGGTGGGAGCACCAAGAGTGATAAGATTGGGTAGCAATTAAGGGTATAAACGGGCTGAGCCGGTCGCGAGTTGATCCGGCTCGTGTCGGGCTCGTCCCACTATAAGCCGAGCTCGAGCCCAATGATACTAAGCTCGGCTTAGCTCGTTCAGGCTTGGCTCAAACAAGCTCGCAAGCAGGCTCGAGTTCGGCTTATTATTATATGTATATATTTATATACATGTAGATATATATATAAATATATGATAAATATATTGATATGTTTAAATATCTATTTATAAGATTTGAGCTTGAGCCTAGTAGATACTCGAGCTCGAGAATAGTTAATGAGTAGAGGCGAGCTCGAGCTCGAATTTGAAAATTCAAGCTCAAGCTGAGCCATGCCCAAGCTCGGCTCGTTTACACCCCTAATAGTGAGTAACATTAAGACTGGCGAGGTTCAAGGGAAGAGTAATTAAATCGAGCTTTGGCTAGCTTTGCCAAAAAACCATCAAAAGATCAAAAGAACCGTGAAGAAAGCATGAACAAAAATATAAGCATATAAACTTTAAAAGCCATTATTGGAGGAAGGCTTTAAGTAAGCCATATGTCATAATATCAGGTCAAGTGATCCACTACAAGGGCAATAATACATTAGCAGCCAAGTATTTTAATGACAATCGTGAAGTGCCCTTCCAGGTACCCATTGCAAAGGCTGTATGAACTCCGCTCCATATGCATTAGCTGCTGCAAATAATTGGCTCTATGCGATGGCCCCCGTCTGCTATCTTTTGGCGCGGTCTTGACGTACGTGGATCATGATTTGCCTGTGTCCAACTGACCCTAATCTCGGATCTCTGGCAGTGTGTTTTCTCTCCTATCTTTTATTCATCCACAAGAAAGAAGCTCCCGCCGTTGAGTGCAAGGGTTCTTTCAGCTATATTTCGGGAAGCATGTAATTACTGTACCTGAAAAAATGAAAATGAATATCCATAAAAGTTTGAACTAACAAAACTCAACGTGTCGAACTTTAGAAACGAGAATGCAAGAATTGGTTTTGTTAGTAGACTTACCGAGTTTTGTTCGACATTGAGAAATTTATAAGATTTAGATCTCAAGAACAATAACTGCAAACAGAGAGAAATTCCACTATTCAGCAAATACCGAATCCCAGAGTGTATTAACCAATGAGGACATGTATCTGGCATATTGCATTAATCACATAAGACAAAAGGATGATCACTTACAATCTGAATCTGTTTTGACCCATTTAGATCCATCACTTGCTTTCTCTTTTACTTGATCATCCTCATCATCCGAAGTTTTGGATCTATCATGCCTACTGCCCAAATATTTCTTTACAGATGTATGTGTTGAACTCTTAGGGTATATCTTTCTGTGTAGGATTGTCCTCAAAATCTGCAATATGAGTAACCAAGATCAGTCAACTAGTTTTCATGAACTCGTGCGTTATGTATGTGATGTCTAACATAATCCTGCTTACCTTTTCCACCCTCGACTCAGGAATTGGATCTTTTAAACTTGGAGCTGGCGCAAAACCGCCTTGACATGCAAACACCTTCTTCAGTAGAAAGGAGACCGATCTCTTCCCAACTGTTTTTTTGCTATCCACCCTCACGTCTTTGCCTTTGCTCCTGACCACACTGGTGCTTATTGGAAGATCGTCGACACTTCTCTCATCCGACTCTTTCAACGACTCGTGGACATTTGTCCTCCGATCAACTTCCAAGCTTGAGGGGCAATTAAGAAATCTATCAAGGGGAAGGCTGGCCTTTCCTCCCAGTACTACTGATTCATGGTCGCCTTCTGAAGTACTGATCACGGGTTTTAGCTTCAACATCTTGGCCAACTCCATCTGCAACTTGCTAACCTCCTCAGAGGTGAAATCAGACAAATCGTACGAACGTTCAAATGATTCACATCTCTCCAAGCCTTCGCTTAGCTGGTTGTTGCCGAATGTCCCTATTGCTAGAAGCCCATCTGGCCAATCACTAAACTCATCTTTCCGAACATCTGGAATGCTGTGAACTGCAAGAAAGAAAGAAAAAGAAGATGTCAATCCTACTAAATCTGTTTTGCAGCTCAAGTTGACTGAAGAATCAAACCTAACAGCTTTATTCAAATCATGAAATATAAGAAGGAAATCATTATATTGGATAATTGATATTGGTGAATTTGTTTTGGTACAATTAGCATGGGAGAAGTTAAGAACATATTTTCATGCTACCCATGAGCATATAGAATAGCTAATTTTTATTGGTACTACATATAATACCTGCAAATGATCATCTGAACTATGTATAATGAAATACGTTTTGGAATGACTTGGGGAAATCTTGCGAGGTACTTCATCTTATAATAACAAAGAAATCAGCCCTTCGGGACTTTTGATGGCTTGGTAGGACATCTGCTCTTTCATGGCATAAAAAGTACTATGCCTTTTTTCCTCCTAGTTTTTACCAGGGAAACGTCATCTTGTCCCAGATCCTCGGACCCATGGCCCTGCATGGATCCGAACCAAGCGCGGGAAACAATGTCTTTCATTTGCAAAAGTGCATTGCAGAAGTCAGCTTGCAGAAAAGAAGGCAAAAATATACGAGACGTTGAAAACTTGGAATTCTCTAATAGTTCTCCCAAATCGGCAGAGTTTATGGTTCATCGTATGCATGGATTGCCTGGCTGGCTCTACTTTATCTTATTTGCACATGGCCTGGCCCTTACTTCCATCATACATCAATTGGACCCCCAAGAACTACCCAACTCTCGAACATTCGAAACAGTAGTTTATCTAAGTGCCAAAAACCAAAGACAGTACTAGTATCTAAAGGACCTACACATGAAAATATCTGATGCCTGAATAAGCCTGATCTTGGCATCAGGCATGAGATGTTCCGCGTTACACTCAATCTATTACTTTAAGAATAAAGCTCACTTCAATGTGATCGTCGTGATAAGGACAGTATCTAAAACATTGCATATATATAAAGCTGCGAAGTAGATAAGGCTCACGAGTTTAATCATTACTCTCTCTCTTTTTTATGTATTAAGTGGAGGAAACAATTCACGTGTGACACAGGGAGCAACCAAAAAGGAGGTGCGTCTTTTTCGAAAGAGCATTGGCCTTCCAATAGAGTTTTGGGGACAAACTAAAAAGCAGCTACGTAGCCTCTTTGTAGTCATGTTTGTTTCTTGTGCAAGAAAAAATTTCCTTGAGAAATTTAGAGAAGACAAAAAAAACTGCTGGTTCCAGCTTGACAAGACGTTTTCCTATTCCATTTTAGATAAAAAACATGCTATGAACAAAGTTGTTCCATCGGTAGCTAGCTTATAGCCTTGTTTTTAGAATAGAACCGAGCATAAACCAAATTAGATAAGGTGATATTACATACAACTGATAAACCTTCATATACTGGATACTCTTTTTATTAGCAAATAAGTTTTATTTTGGTTGGAGTGCTTTATTTTGTGGCTCGTGAAGTTTTCCTTTGTGAACTGAGCTAAAAGGTCCACAAAAAACTAATCTGATCCGAGCATAATGATCGAAGAAAAGATGAAAAATAGTAATTATAATTGAAGCAAGAAGGGCGTTGTCTAAAAAAACACTTGTTTATCTTTAATAATGAAGATCGGTAGTGTAGCTCTTCCAAATCGCCAACAACCGCAATCTAAACTCTATAGAAAACTAAAATGAACAAAGATTGCGCAAGAAAACTTATGGACACTTACAATGATTTAAACCCATCTTTGTTGACGGTAGCTTGTTGGTTTGCCGCCCATGTACCTTATTCAGCATCCAGTTTAATACTCATGTTACCAAAATGTAACCACAAATATGTCAATTTTTTCATTGAACACCGATTATCAAAGAGCATTGTTATCAGCTGTTGAAAATCTCTCCTACAAATGCCTCACCTTCATTTGATTGGGACTTTCTCGAAGAACAAATATTGTAGACTTGGGAAAGAGAAAGAAACTCAAATGAGAAGAACTCAAGAATGACAGGGAGTCTGGATCACACGCCAATGGGGAGGGTTTAAGGGGATAAATAGAGGCGAGTGTTGCAGAAACCCATGGCCAGGCAAGAAGTGAGCATCGTACAAGTTCCCAAACCTGACGTTTTGCCACTGCTTTGAGCTGTATGCTCATCTCCACCCACTTAATTATATAGTGTAATACAATGATATCTAAGTTCAGCTATATTACATGCTTATAAAAAGTGTAGCTTAAGCATGAAGGTCAAGCATGTCCAGACATGCCCGGCCTGCCCGTTGCCCTCCTTCATACCCTATTTTGACCACATGAGTCCCTAAAAATGAAAATTACGTTGAGATTAATCTTCCGTGTTACTGCTATTGTTGTATGTCTAGAAGCGTGACACGTTGGGTTCTGCATTTTTTTTACCATTGTTTATAACTTACTGATGATCATTTGCTTATAGTATGATGATCATTTTTTTGTCATAGAATAATAGCAACCCATAATTACTTCCTTCTTAAAAAAATAAGAGCGCATATTAATCATAATTTGAAACGTTTTAAAGCAGCACTGAGTGGAATTTGTAATTACTATAATTTTTTTAGGTACATAACTGCTAGAAAATTCCATGTACGTACATGCATGCGATGAAGGGTCTCTATCGGATCAGTTGATGCGTGCCAACTCACAAAACTGCTTTCTAGTTTGCACAAGTGGTGCTGATGGGATTTAGTTGGAAAGGAGCTTCAATTTGCAGCTGTTGATGATTCATGCACTGAATCACCTGCCTGCCATTTGCACATTGTGCTTTGTAAGTTCCTACAGTTTCTGGAATGGCCCAGGCCACGGCATCAACAAGATTAGACCCTCTCTAATTTGGACCAATCCGGTTAATAATTAACCAAAGAACAAGCACACAAATACATTTCTAGAACCCACCTAGCAACATGGGTGCGTTTGGAAACTGACAATGAAAAGTGAAAAAAAATCAAGCTGAAAATAATCAAGGTAATTTTTAGGTGTTTATGTTTGAGAGAAACCGTTTGGTTGAGAAACCGTTGGGAACCTAAATTAATCATATTTTCAGTCTTTCACTATCTAGCCTAAACTCTTGATTGGTGACTTGCGTTTGGGAACCTAAAAAAAAAGGTGTAATTTGTATTTGGTAAAGTCAGTGAAAAATATATGTTATAGACGGCAGGCGACGTTAGTGGTGGGTGGTGCCGATGACGGTGGCAATGGTGCTGGTGGGTGGTGGTCGGCGATGGCGGCGGCGGCAGTTGGGCAGTGGCGGTGGCGGTGGGCGGCGGCGGTGATGGTGGTAGGCGGTGGTGGTCGGCGGTGGTGGGTGGTGGTCGGCGGCGGTTAGGTGGTTGGTGGTGGTGACAGCGATGGCCGGCGGTGGGCGGCGGTAGTGGTGGTGGGTGGTGGGTAATGCCAGCTGTGGGCGGTGGCGATGGTAGAGGTGACGAGGAAAAAATTTTCAGGGTGATGTTCATTCGAATGAGAATCAGCAAAATCACCTATTTCATGGGTCATTTGCTAATTTTTTTTCAGCTTTCACCGTCACAAGTGAAAATTGAGTAAATCAGTAACCAAACACACTAGGTGAAAATAGGTGATTTTTTTTCACCTATCATGAGTAAAATCAGTAAACAAATATCAATAAGTAGAAAACATGTTAAATTTCCAATGGGCATAAATCAAATAGCATCATGGGACCCCATGGGTGCTATGAGCCAAACACATAAAAACCACTGCAGCGGGCCCGGTTCTGTCCATTTGTTCCCCACCGACGGGACCGACGCCCCGGCCGCCCCCCCAACTCCACCATTTGGTGTCCATCCTATTTATACTTTATTTTTTGTTTTTTTTGTATGTGAATCCATCCTAATTATACCGATTATAAATTAATTTAGGAGTAATTTTTACTCTTTTATTCTTTTTTGGCAAGTACTAAGGAGGGGACCACAGAGGCACGTGAGACAGTGTGGGCCGGGCCACGTAGAGGCAAGTGGCACTTCCACGCTTCAGAAGAGCGAGCGGCCGAGCGGATTCCGTGACCGGATCGATCCGCGGTCGTGTCGTGTGTCCGAGGGGGGTTTGACTTCCCGCGATCGCCCTGCCGCACAAAATCGTTGGGATTTGGGAACACCAATACTTGGGCTTTCGATCGCAGTTCCCGTGCATTTGCTTAATCCTCAGTTTAGACTAATGACGTAGTTCGTTCCGTATTGACTTCTCCTATAATCCTCTCTACGTAATTTTCCAATGTCCCACGACCACACATTCAATCATAAATCAGCAGCTCAAGACTAACTAATCAACCTTCTCGGCCGATCGATTATGGTTTGCAGTTGTGGGTATAAAATTCCAGCCTTCTGTCCCATGTGGTTTGGCTGTAAATTTTTACATTTTCGGTATCATCATCATCATGGTTCCTACTTGGCGGAGAAATTTCCTTCAGAAATCCCTTCTCGAGATGCATGTGTGAGGGAAAAGCCAGAGCGGGAGGGATGGTCTACACAAGAACCCAGGTCAGGGAACACAAGCAAGCCATGTGAGAGGATGCACTGAATTTTTTGATATTTGAGAGGTTGCACTGAATTGAATACCCTCACTTCCATGCTTCTCCTCCTTCAGCGGCCCGAGATATGTACTCGTTGTTACTTTGTCACTGTCGAAAATACTTTCCACATTAGGAAGTTTTCGGATCTAAAGCCATATGCGCGCCAATAGGACCTTCCGCAAAAGCGGCTGGTGTTGGCTATAATATTATATATACTCCTATATAGCTAGCTGGTGCTTGAGCACCATACCTTAGCTTTGAAATTTCTGTACATTATTAGCATGATGCTTGACCCGGTACCAGGGTTCCCAACTTCCCATGGTTTTACAAACCGGAATTCCCAAGCGGGGTCTTACCCAAATCCACCTATATATCGCTCTATCCTGGATAAGACAGAAGTTTTCCCCGTTGCTAATGCTATTACAATGGGCAGATTTAAAAGATGGGCACCCAACGAAATCAATATAAAAGATTAAACGGAGTCAGCATGAGAAATCCATTCTCTGTTTACTCTCAATGAATTATTGGTTGATTCAGCTAATCTGAACATTGATGGGGACAGGACTCCACATGATCTGGGGACAAAATAATATACTAGGATTATTAAATTAGGTAGGGACCTAAAAGGGTCTAAACAACTTAAGATATCAGACGCATGAATGTCTGATATCTTCATGGCTCTCAGCATCAATGATATGATTTGATGCTGTTAGTCATTGACAAACTTCTATAACTGTTGAGCCGAGAAAGCTAGGCCCCAGAACCATCTCTAGTCTGCAGTATTGCTCTTATCAAACAGCAACTGTTCTTTTCATGTTAATAATTGATAGAGGCAGAAAACGAGATGCATAGTAAGAATTGTTTGGGCTCCAATCCACCCTTTCCCACCTGGCAAGCATAACGCGGTCTGTTAATATAACATCAAGGTCATCGTAGATTAAAGAACTCGAATGTCTGAACGTATGATTCAGAAATTCCATCATCCATGAAGATGCCCATTCGAAATAGACAGTTGAGAACAATCAACATGTTCACTCCCACTTGAATCATGGTCATTGATATGTTACAACTTACATGGCCATCTTAAATCAATAATTTTTTATCAAAAAAGAATCAAATAAACATCCGCGTGCAAATGCTTTGTGAGCATTTTGGACTGCTTTCTTAGCATACAAACAGTCACAATGACTAATAAAGAATGAACTATGCCCTCTTCTGTCTGTGACTCCTTTAGATTCATTTTGATAAAAACAAATAGGACACTTAATATGGGAGGGAGGGAGTATAAGAGTATTTTCTTAAAAAAAATAAAAAATGCATTCACACAGCTCTATGTGTTACTATTTAGTTAAATGAACTCTTATATATTTGTTGCACTGGCTTTAACCCTTCAAGAGCAGAGCAGACTCTAACTATCAATTTAGGTCTGGAGTCACCTACCTGTATACGATAATTCGTTCGTTTATAAAGGAGATATTTAAGAAAAAAGGGCAATTGTATCTGTGAATTGGTGACGGGATGTAAGTTTGAGTTAGGATTGCCGATCTGAAAAGTGTTTGAGTGGCGATTAATAAGTAGGTTTGTGAGTTGTGACTTGGTGGATGGCATTTTCTTCCAGGGCTTCGAACTGTTGGGCCGTTGAAATTTGGCAGACGTTAAAAAAGGTTTTTGCCATTAAGCCCACCTCTTTTAATAATTGTAAGGGCCGTGGCCTGGCCCATTTCATAAAATTGACAACTATACCAATTCCTTTTGCCTCTTGGTAAGTGGCAGCCATATATATTAAATTGCCACTCTTGAACGTCAGTGGGCGTTGCAAGTTGCAACAACTCTTATCGTCAACTATTGCGAATTTCCTTTTATTATTGGCACGAAAAGCCGGTGGGTTGGGTCAGCTCTTACTCACAATCTAATTAGATGATTCTGAGAGAGAACGGTACACTGCGTTGTTTACTCAATTAAATTAGTTGCTTATGCATATAAACAAAATTAAATTAGTTGCTTAGCGTTTATTGTAATTGCGTCATTAGCAAGATGAGTTTGGCTTGAAACTTTATTTTCCAGGCTGCCATTCGTGAGATTTTGGATGTAATACACCCCTTTGTAAAAGGAAAACGACACAAATTGACACATCGCAATCCCAGCCAGAGATTTTGTTCCTCTAAATTCCTGCCTAAAAAGAAGAGCAAATTTATGCATTCTATATAGAGCACCATTCCGTGCAATATGGTACAACTTTGGAGACTCGCGGAGATGTACATTTTTTTCCCGAAGTTGCCTCACCGAGGTCCATACATAATTCATTACTCTTGTTTTGGTATATACTAGTTCATATTACTAGGTCAATAATAGCCTTTTGATCTGGTTAGTTGAACTGACGATGTTGTCGCTCTCGCAGATACTCTCTCCCCCTCTCTCGTTAGGTAGGATGCCAAATGAAGTCTACTAGTAACACAAGCCAAATGCTTCAGCTTGAATGGTCGAAACCGATAAACAAACTCAGGTGAAACTCGCAATAAAATGCACCATATAACTTCTCCACTAGCTGATGATTTGGAAGATGCTTTAAAGGCTCCATCAAAGTTTAACATGACATATCCCAGAGGAGGAGACCAACTCAAAGATCTCCCTCTTTTTTGTCGATACTGTTCTCTTTAACTAAGGCCGTCATGTCGGTGTCTCTTTCTTCTTATTGAATTTTGAATACAAATCGAGTCATTATCATGAAACGACTGCTTAGTTGACATTGTCAAGGATTTCTCGAGCGCATGGCTGCAGCGCGAGGATCCGCTCTAAAGAATATCCCATAACACATCCTCCAAAGCCGTCTCGAATCTGAGAATGAAATCGTACAAAAAGCAAAGTAATCTGAAACTAAAAGGATCTTTTGCCTTGCTTTGCTTTGCCTAGTTGTCCTGCTGCTGAAAATATTCCTAGTCAATTGTTACTTGCATGCAATATAATTGAGGAATCTATCACCACCGCGGGGTCTGGGTCATTTGATGACAACTTGTCAAGGACATTTGAGATAGAGTGCTGCATTGTACAGACTACAGACAAACCCTCACCAATCCCAAAAGAAAAATACAGAATTGGCGGGAGAAAGAAATGCACATTAATTTTTTGGTTCAAAAGGCAAACTCATAACGATTTACAGCCGAGGAAGAAAAGATAAAACAGCAACCTCATTAATTTCCCCGCTGGAAAAACAATCCATTTTTGTAGGAGTATAACTTTTTTCTTTACGTCCAAATAGCGTTTTTTTTTTTGTATCACCAAGTGGATCTTTCTTAAGTTCAAAAAAGAAAAATAGCGCTTTTAGTACTCTCTTAGGAGAAATTTTTCGGTGTAGATACACACCAAACTAGCATGCTGTGGTTGGTAGCCAATCAATAAGAGACACGTAATCCTCTCGTGGCCCCCCTTTTGTGGGCCTTTCTGTCATCAGACGGTTTTAACGGGGATGTGTCTGATTGGTGACCGACACCAAGCTGGTTCGTATCTACACCGAAATATTTATCCTCTTTCAGAAAAAGAAAAAACATGTTGAGAAAGGGGGGAAACATTTTCAAAAATTAAGTTATTCAGGGAAAAGGCTATGCACAAGAATTTCTCGGCATCTCTGGTTTCGAATTCAAGTTTCCTTCTTGGGGATGTTCCCGTCCCAGTTCTCACGCATATATGTTTCTTCGCCTCGGGCGGCTCGGCCTGCCTTGTTCTGGGTTCGCACCTGCCGGATGGTTCCTGCTTCCAGAACTTTGAATCTTTCTCTTTTGAAGTTTTGTTTTTCTTTTGAATTCTCCACAGCTAGTTTGAAATACTGTTTTTGTTTTACACAGTTTTGATCCGTAAAAGATTTTGCCAACTTTTTTTGTCTGTTGGAATCTGAGAATCAGTTAAAAAAGTTTGTGGCTTTCGGATAAATCCGCCAAAAGGTGTCTTGCGGTGTTGGTTATTACTTGCTTTCACTGTTAGAAGTTTCGTAAGTGTTTGTGTTTCCAAAAAACAATTCAAGAAAAAGAGAGTTCGGCAAAATAATATTCAGATATCCAATTTTGTTGTTTGGTTCTGCTCATCTATGTTACCCAACTCCTGTATACAGATTATATCTTTCTTCTTGTCTCTGTAACAAGTATAGCAAAGGCTTGTGGAAATCCGGCAGGGGCACTGTAATTCGCCATTTTGGAGGACTTAGAATCAAGATATGGCTAGTGGAAATGTGGACGTAGTGGATAGCAGAGGCTGTTCGAGACTGGTAGTCGGGATTTCCTCTAGTTTTACTTCATATGGAAGTCATCGTTTTGTCGAACCAATGTCGCCGGCTTCTTCCGCGGTATCTGCGCCTCTAGTTCGTCCTGCCGGTCCCTTTTCTGGCCTTGTCATTTGTGTCACCGGACTCTCGAAAGGTAAATTCTGAACTTTGTTTTTCATCTTAAGCATGGGTATGTTAGACTGACAGTCTTCTCACAAATTTGTTTAATTCATTTACCTCAGAACGTCATATTTGTTGGCATATCAAGATCTGGGCAGCTATGTTCTGTCCAAGTGCTAATTTCCATTTCCTTTTTCTTTCTCCGGTGAAACCTGTTGAAGGATTTTCTATCTTAATCTGCTGTTTTTTATGTGCGCTATCTTAATTTGGGTTCTCAATTTATTTGTTAGTTAACATTTGGAATCATCTTAACTAAATTGCAATATTGTAGAGGCGAGAAAACAAGTAATGGCTGCAGTGGAGAAATTAGGTGGCCAATACAGTGGGAATTTGCATCCTCAGTGTACACATCTTGTTGTACAGATATCCTTTACCAATCGCAGCACTTATGTTGGATAGCTAAACTGTTACTAGTCTCTCTTCTACATGGATTCTTAACATTAATCACAGCTTCGGTGGGCGCAAATTTGAACATGCTTTGAAGCATGGATCTAAGAATGGCCAATCTGTGGTCACATTGGGATGGTTTGTAGATAGCGTCAGGAGAAATGGTGAGGTTCATTCATGTTGTTGGAGTATTTTCTTTTATTACAATCAAAAGTATGATAGTTGCATCTATTACTTTTAAATACAAACCTTGCTCCATCCAAGTTAATATTGCGCATCTCTGCTCATTTAAGTTCACTTAAAACATTACTTAAGATATACTGGTTATCAGATGTCACAGATGGAATTTAATTGATGTGGTACTTTTGTTTTAGTAGCTGATGATTCTTTTATTTGCTTCCTTGTGTTTTTTTGTGGGCGGTGGGGGGATGTTGGTGATGCAGTTAGAATGAGTGAATCTCTTTACAGTGTGAAATCTACTGGTGAAAATGGTTTGCCTATGCGGGAGCTGAATTGGCCTCTTGGCTCCGTGGACAGTGGCAATTCCTGTCTTCCTGCTACTCTACTCAGAGATCACAAACCATCTGATATACATGGGCGTCCACTATCACAGCTTTCTGAAGACGAAGCTAGTAATTGTAATGGGCCCACTCTTGCTGGTAATTGCATATATATTGATCCAGACTTGTCAAATGACCTACGTAGGAAGGTAGAAAATTAACAATTTATGCAGACTTTACGCATTTACATAATATGTTTAAGTGACTGGTCATTATTCTTTTTGATAAATTTATTGGTATTTCGAATTAGGTTTATGACGCAGCAGCAAGGTTAGGAGCTACTACTACAGATAATTGGTTTCGAGGCTGTAATGCTAGTCATGTAGTTTGTGAACGGCCGTCTATCCAAAGATACATTGGCCACGCTATCAATCTTGTCACCGTAAGTTCCTTTTTCAATTTATTTTTCTTCTATTCTGGCGCAAAGCATAATGTTTCTTTTGTAAATCAACCTATTAACATGACTTTAAGGCATTTTTGGAATATTTCTTAAACAATGTATTGAGTTTCACTAGTGATGTTTATTTTTATGGCGTTATTTATTTCTACACATGTCAGCCTTTGTGGATGCTGAAGACGGTAAAGGAAAGAAAGTTGCAAAGGCTTGTGCACTTATCTGCAGACTTGGCCAAGCAGATCGGCATGATGCTTGAAAATTTTCAAACTGATCGAGTGGGGCAGGTATATTTCTCCACCGTTTAATTACTATTTTCCTACAAGTATTAACTTGATGGATCTTAGTATGAAGTACGTGTATATAAAATATAAAATGCCATACCCATACACAGAATACAGGGCAACTAAACAAGTCAGGCTTACAAGGTGGGGGGTCAGACCAAGGGAATTGTTGGTAAATAAGAGGATGTGGTTTAAAATTTTTTAGCTTATTTTTATGTGGGGCCCATTGTTTCTGCATATACCATTTAATTACGAAGACGCCTTTTTAAGGCTGTTGTGTTTTGATATTTTACATTAATTAACTACTGATAAAAATGGGTGCATTGGTCAAATAAGCCAGAATTTATCCTAGATTATTTGCTGTCATCCTTTTTAAAGCCTCCTCCTCTTATACTCGTTTAAGCACTCTGGCTCAACGCTTTGAAATTGTTATTCAGTTAGTTCTCTCTTATCATCATCACCATCATATGTCTTATCCCAGCTCTCTGGGGTCGACGGCATGGATTATATACTGCGTTTGACTCTTATCGAAATCAAAATGGTACAAAATCCATACAAAGAAACATAGTGGCAAGTTTTTATGCCGGATGCCCTTCTTGACGCAATCCTCTGAGTTCTCTCTTAACATACAAGCGATAAAAATGGAGCTGTCTTAACATTATAAGATGAAGCTTTCCTGGTTTGTGTAATGGAATAAGTAATCTGACTTGATTTTTCAGAGTATTGTTGATTATGGTCCAAGTCCTAGGAAGCCCTTTTCAAAAATAAAACGTAATGATACTGTAGAAGAGAGAAAGCAGATGGTACTATTGGCAAAAATGGACGTTAGAAGCCGGCGTCCTCATATAATGCAAGTAAGTTATTCTGATCCTGGCATTCGTCCAAAGATTTTAGTTAATTGTATACTTGCACTTCCTGACTGCATGTGGCACCCTTTGTGAGAGCGACAGAATTAGGCAACATAGTCATATGAGAAATGAACCGTTTTTGCTTATAGTTTTGCAATAATAATCTTTATCACTGTTGATGAGGCTGTACGTCTAGCCAAGTCCACCCTTCTGCATGTATCCCACTATTCCTTTGGCTAATAGGATTAGTCTTGCTTGCTTGCAGTAGGTGAATTGGGAATTTTTCTCATTTCCTGGTATTGATAACTAGGTCGATAACACTTGTATTTTTTATTATTTAGATGTAGGTGGGTGGACTTAAAAAGAGGTGGTAATACTTTTTTAAAATGTAAAAGTAATGTTAGTGTTTTAGGATACTAAAGTACTTATAGAATGCGGTGTCCTTTGATTATCAACTTTACCAGATTTTTTTCTTTTTTATATATGCTTTCTTAACTTGAGATAATTTAGCATTCTGATTTATTGGAGAAAATATATTATGGCATAATTTACTGTTAGACTTTGCTGCCATTGGGTCACTTTTTACTTAGATTAACGCTTTTTTACACTACTTACTTATTTTATCGAATTGAGGTGGCAGTCACATCAAATACCAATCTGTCCAATAAACCCAAGGACACTGTTGGATTCGATATGCTGGTCTATCTCAGAACCCACCTCTGCAGCGTCTATTTATATAGAGCACTCTCCCTTGAATGATATCAGCGGCCACAGTTCTGTTTTCTTCGATGCACAAGGTGATGCCAGGGACCTGCAAGCCTCATTCGACCACTGTACGCGACCTTTGAAAGAAAGGTGATATAAAATTGTTTCACAGTTATCTCTTTGAGCTGAAATTATTGCGAGATTTTTTGTAATTCCTTTAGTTCATTTGGAACCTGATTGGCTTTGGCAGTGAAAGAGAGGAGTTGATATTTAAGAACCATTTCTTGACTATATTGTTCCCTCTAGATCGATTTGGTGAATTGGGTCCATCTTCCAGAACTTTTTTCAGTAGTAAGGGTTTTAGCTGTATACAGGTCTTGGATCATATCTACAGATTCTATCATGTAAGTAGCCCTCTCTCTCTCTCTCTCTCACGCATACCTACACACACACACCCTCCCAACCTCTTTCAGTAGCGTACATGCATCTTGTAATAGACTATTAGCAGCAGTTTAAATCTTTTCCTATGTAGGAGAATATGTCAGAAGAGGAGATAGAGATTGCTATCCATACAGATTCTAAGCATGCTGATCGTTTGCGATCTGTCTACGCCAGTGAAAGCTCATTAGAACGAGGCTATGTTTCTTTCAAGAGAATAGAATTTATTGGATTTCGGAGGAGCTTCGAAATGCTGAAGCGTGTGAGTGGGGATAACAATAGCAATGTATATGAGCTTTTGGTAAGAGCATGATTATGATTTTATAATGTCCTTTCTATGTTCAGTTGATTATAACGCAAGGGAGCTGATGTATATGCTTGCAACATTCTGTAAACTGACAAGAAAAGAGTTCATTATATAATTAACATGTATGTTCAGATGTAACTACTTTTACCTTCTGTATCGAATCAGCCATTTGTTTAATGAAGTTAACATGCCAGCTATATTTATAAAATTTTGATATGCTTTTGACTAATTATTGTTCTCGAGATGTACTCATCGATGGAAGTGTCATAAGTCATATTGTCTGATAATGCCTGCAGAATTATGCGCATTCTGTCGTTGCCTACTTGCACGCGGCCTTGGTAAAGATAGCTTTTACGGAGACCTATTTACATTTTCATTTGCCATGATTTATGAAAGAAATGTGTGACATATGTACGTAGAGCTGAAGTAAAACATTTATACATAGTGCTGAAGTAGTAGATCTACGTACAATGGTTATTGAGGTTTGGTCATGGTGCCCGGCCAGGCTAGACGTTCAATAATGTATAATCCACTCATATTGTACGTCATCATTTTTGCAAATGTATGCATTATAAGTTGCAAAAATCCAACCTAGCTCGGACTGCAGATCCAGGTGTAGAACAAACCTAATTCATTTGAGAGAGATTTGGTTGGGTACAGATTCACGATTAATCGTTTGTTTGTCCGGTCGGGATGTGTTTGGGGTCCTTCACACCAGGTCGCCATCCCTTGGTTCAGCCCTGTACAATCACTAGGGGTGCAAGCAGGTCGGGCTATTGCGGGCTGGAGGTTGGCCCGACCCGAACCCTAACAGCTAGAACTTCGGCCCAAGCCCTAAGTCAATTTCAAAAATCCGGCCCGGCCCTATCCCTAAGCGGGCTTAGGGTCGGGTTGCAGGCTTTCGGGCCTTTCAATCAATCGGCATAGTATTTTTATGGCGAATACTTACAAAAGCTGTGTAAAGGCCATGGTTATCGACCATGGCACATGTCACGAGCATAGCCCGTCACCGCAATCAAAATCATGCGGCCATAATGCGGGAGATGCATATAAAAAACACTTTGTGAACAAACAGAATATTAATTGAACTCGTTAACGATTAGGTTGTATCTAAAAATAAGGTAAGCGATAAAGTTATTGAGATGTACTAAGCAAGAGTCCAGCATTTCACAAAAAGATTGGAGTAGGTCAGAAGTGTGGGGACAATACAGTGGGAATAATTTCTTTGATTTCTTGAATGTTGGCCTAACATTACTCAGTACAATTTGTTTGGATATGAGACAAGAGGTGGTGGCAAATTGTAGTGGTGGATGGTTGGAGGTGTCATATGGGGGTTGTGGTTCATATTACATTCTCATTACCATATGAAGTAAAAACATTTGGAAAGGCACTCCACTCGAGGATCAATTTTTACTTAGCCACTGGGCTTAACCAATTTTTTTTATCTAGGCCCGGCCCGACCCTATGCCTTAAAATTCTGGCCCATACCCATAATTTTACGGGCCGGGCCAGGTCGGGCTTCTTGGCCGGCCCACAAAAGTTGCACCCCTACCGATCACCAATCACAGAGGGGATTGGGGCTATTACTGCAAAAAATGGAGGTTCGAAGACCATTCAGACAAAATCTTAGATTTAAGTCGGAGTTTGTTTACCATGTTACTTGGTCACTGAAGCCAAATTTCCATATTACTTAGAAAGTAAGCCTCTTCGGTCTGCCTTCCTAGCAGATTAATGGCTCCTATTAATTGAGGATATCTTGGCGGACATTTTCTAGAATCTAGGCGGACCATAAAATATTTCAGGTTAAGGGGCCGTTTGGGGCGTGATTATTGCAAAACATCCAGACTGGATTCTGGATATCTACTGTAGTATCCAGGTAGATTTTTACATCCAGCTGAAACACGTCCTGAGGTGTTTCAGCTGGATATATAAAATATCCAGATGCTACAGTGTAGCAAAACATCCCATCTGGATGTTTTGCTTTTAATCACGCCCCAAACGGCCCCTAAGGGGGCGCATTTGGCAATGCAAAGGGCTTCTAAAAAGTAGCTTTTCCAAAGAATCCCCTATTGAAGAGGGGTAGAGAAAGCACTTTCTGTGTGGGAAATGGACTTTCTTTCTTTTGAGGGCTCATTTGCAAGAACTGAAAAGTAAATAAAAGAACCCCTCAACTCGCGTGGCAAACGAGGGAGGCGAGGCAGCGCGGAGGGGTGTTTCCGAGCAGTCATCCTTCTTTATCTCTTATCAGCCCCAAAAAAAACCGAAGCCGAAGGGCGGAGTGTCCACAGCAGAGACCCTTCTTCCCTCCCCCCCAAACCCTGTCCTAAAACCCTTACTGGTTTTCGTTCCCTGCTTCCGAAACATTCCTGTCCTTCCTTTCTGCTCAGCAGAAATCGCTGTCTCCGGCACTTGTTGCTAGGTATGTCCTTTTATCGAGCTTGAAAATTAGCCATTTTAGCTGCTTGCTTTTCTGCTCCTCGATTTTCTCCGCTTCTGACTGTAAAATGGATTCTTTATGATTAATATGTCGTCATTTTGTTTGATTAACATCGATTCATACTAGTTTCTTCCGTTTCACCTTGTAGGCGTGCCTACTGATTAGCCGATGGCATCGCAAGCCAGCCGCGAGTGGATTGGGATTAGTCAGTTTCCAGTGGCGACCCAAAACATCCTGCTTGAATTGTTGGGGGAGTTAAAGCAAGAGGTTTGGTTTGAATCTTTCCCTCTCGAATCGGTTTTTTGCTATTTTTTGGGTTTTCTTGTCAGTGTTTCTTATGTTAATTCCATCAATGACATCCTTTACCTAGAATGTTACCACATTGACAATCCTTGTGATGGGAAAAGGTGGAGTTGGAAAGTCTTCCACTGTGAACTCTATCCTGGGTGAACGGGTGGCTGCTGTCAGTGCATTTCAGGTCTGTAATAAGTTTATAGCCTCGGATATTTATTGCTTTCTGCTGTAGTTTTGACAAGCTTATCTGCAGATTTACATCTGCAATTTACGTTTATTTTTATCGTGTACCCTATAGCTATGTCATTGTAGTTATCTGTTTGTATCATATAAAGTTGTTATTCATTTTGGAATATAAAGTTATTTGGTTTCGTACCTAAAATTCATTGTAGTTAGGTCTTGATTATATTATCAAAATGGTTGTCTTAATCTTACCAAAAAAAATAGTTGTTTAAAACTTGACATCAGATGCATTTGCCTAGGTCGTGTTGCTTGCTGGTGTAGCAGTCTTTTGCAGAAGAATTTCATTTTAAATTTGGTAAAAAACTTTTTATGGAACTGAGTGAACAGTATTTTTAACAAAGGTTGCTGCTGACGTTGTGGGGTCACACATCCATGTAAAAGCAGACGTATTTTGGTTGTCACTAGCTTTGTTGGGGAAGATGATTAGGTTGATTTTTGATGTGCAACTGTCAATATCAATGCTTCATGTGCAACTATCATCTCTTGAAGCGAATCCATTTAATTGGCAAGGCATGTGGTGAAGATGATGTTGTTGAACCAGTCATGTCATTGTCCTCTCTTCAGAGGGTTGCATCAGGAAGGGCATCCGCATAAAAATTTGCCACTATATATCTTTGCTTCGATTTTATACCATCATTTAATTCTAAAGTGTCAATTATGGCATAGAATTCATGCCTCTAACATAAAAAAATAATATGTGATATTGATCACTGATATTGACTTCCTGCAGTCGGAAGGACTTAGGCCTATAATGTGCTCCCGATCTCGGGCAGGGTTTACTCTTAACATTATCGACACGCCTGGGCTTGTGGAAGGGGGATATATCAATGAACATGCTCTTGAGATCATAAAGAGGTCCGTTTAGCTGATTTTGAACATCTATTTATCTCGATGGAGTGAATGCTTGTCTTGAGTTTTAAATTTAACTATACCAAGATTGTTGATTCAGTGCTGTGCAAGTCTAATTTTAGTTTTTTTTGGGTATTGCAGATTTCTCCTGAACAAAAGTATTGATGTTTTGCTGTATGTCGACCGATTAGATGCATACAGAGTAGACAATTTGGATAGGCAGGTGATTAAGGCTATTACTGATAGTTTTGGCAAGGGAATATGGCAGAGAAGTGTGGTTGTTCTGACACATGCTCAACTCTCGCCACCAGATGGATTGAACTATGAAGATTTTTTTGAAAGAAGATCCGAGGCAATTCTTAAAATTGTTCGTCAGGGTGCTAAGATGAAGAAACAAGAAGTATGGTATATTATGTTTATTTGTGTATTAAATTTAACCCTTTTTCTTAAAAGCCTTACTTTTTCAGTGTGTTAGGTAAAAAAAAAGTCTGTTGAGATTGACTGGACAGAATTTTTTTTGTTTGTTAAGAGGATGGGCAGTTGGGGGGAAGGGGGTGGGTAGTTATGATTCTTTACATGATGGAAGCTGGGTAGTAATTCAGGTAGTTGTACCCTTGAAAATGTGCTTGGTGTCCCATAATTTTCGTGGACTTATCGCCAATATTATTATGATCATTTTGTTACTGTATTGGCGTCTAGTCCAAAAGTAAGAGCAATAGAATTAGATCACGTGTTTATATGCGTCCCTCGGACTAGAAATAAGCAAGTACCTGTTCATGTTAAGAGCAACTATACATAACAGTTCATACATGTTTAAGATAAAGATGGAATATTTTCCCTCAGCTTACCAGAGGGCCCAAAACTCTCTCCACTAGTCTAATTTAAAGAGTCGTCCATCTTGTGTGAAGTGCCACGCTCAGTGCAGAAACAAGTTTTGCGTTCATGATGATATAGGCGAGAGAAAGAGTTCTATCTTGGCATCATAAATTAGCTCACTACATGGTCTGTGTAATTTCAACTGACTTTTCACGGGAAGTTGAGATGAAATATCTGCCCCTAATGTGTTGAGTGGCAACTGTGTGTATGCTAGTATTGTCAAATACTTTTTTTTCTGAAATTTAGCTTCAAAGCTTCAAAGTTGCTTCATTACAATTGTAGGATGGAGATTTTTTAGCTACAGATTATAGCTGTAATCAGGATTATAGAATCCTGTTTTAGCAATTTCGGTCTTTTGGAATAGCATTAGATAGAAACTAACAAAAACGAGTGTTGGATCAGGTCTCAATCTTTTTGATATTGAAGTTCATTCTAGGGAGTACTTACATGGATTTGATTTGTCAAGTAACAACTGAATTGGCAAGGCCTTCTTCTATTCTATAGAAAACAATGAACTGTCAATAAATTTGCCCTTTACTCTCAGAATTCTTCCCTATTATCTCTTTTCTATCTCTGACTTTGAATCTTTATTGAATTTTCCAAGTTCATTAAGCTCTAACCCAACTTTTACTTCTGCAGTTACTGAATTACAATTCTGAAGTATTTGAATTAACATTCTTCACTGTTTTATGTAATTCAACTTAGACTTCTGACATGTGTCGAGACAAGGTCGTTGGCTCTTCTTTTACTACTGATTGACTCCAGGAACTGCATCATTCCAAGGAGAGCATTGCAAAAGGATCAATTTTACCCTTAGATAGCACTACAAATAATTTTCTTTTGAGTTCCTCTTATCTGATTTATGATCATATTAGAATAGGTTGCATACAGTAATTGTTAGTAGCTCCAGAGTAGTTAATTGAGCTTTTCCTTTTCTAGGATTCTGGAATTCCTGTAGCTTTGGTGGAGAACAGTGGTCGATGCAGTACAAATGACAATGGCGAGAAGGTCCTTCTGAATCTGGCACTTTTTTTCCAGTTTGTTTGTTTTTTTATGTAAATAATTTCAGCTTCAAGCAGCTCATGTTCTTTTTGGACGTCCAGGTTCTTCCTAATGGTACTGCTTGGATTCCCAATTTGGTGAAGACAATCACTGAAGTTGTTTCAAATGGCAGCAAACCTGTTTTGGTTGACCAAAAGTTAATTGAAGGGCCCAATCCTAATGAGAGGGGGAAGTTCTTCATACCTTTGATTCTTGCCTTTCAGGTGAGCTGATTGAACTTGGCATCAGTTTTGTTTAGATGAGGAGAACTTCATGGAGGAGTTGCTTCTTATATGGCATGGATGGACTCGCAGTTGAGATTATAATTCTCAAAGTCATAATTTTCATCTCAGATTGTATGCCGTATAACAAGCTCTTCATATGATAATACATTTTTTTTATAGAGATCATACATTTTTTTAGAGTTTGCTGCTTACGACAAAACATCTTTGTAGAGTTTGTACTGTTATTATATGATTTTCCTACGCCCGGATTTATAAGAATAGCGAATCCTTGATATGATAAAGTTTTATCACCTGTTGCCTGGTCATGTCCCTTTGCTTCCTACTTTGTAAAAATATATTGAGGGCGCTGCATTTGGAACATAATTTTATTAATTCCTTATGGTGTCGTTTTGGTTGGTGCAGTTCTTTTTTGTCGTGAAGAAGATTCAGGGAGCAATAAAGGATGATATAGCGAAGGAGCCGAAGCCTCTTTGGGAGCTTCGTGATATGGGCTTGGCTAAGCGCAAGTTCTAGCCTGATTATTTCACGTTTTTAGAGTATTATTATTATTATGCCTGTAAGCCCTTTTTTAGATTAGCTGCGGCTGCTGAACCTGTGGTTTGTGAGAACTAGTGAATCTTCCTAGTTTCTACTGTTTGCCATTCCCGTCCATGTTTACGTCTTGAATCAAAGTTTGGTTCTCGTGGTGCTTCGAGTGAATCCAGGATGGGTTCTAATTACTACAGCTGTGCTGAATATTACACAAGGGTCATGCGTCAACGGCACCCCTTGAACTGTTAAATTAAATTTTTAGGGGTCTTAACACATTGAATGACATTAAAAGTGCTAACTAGGAGCAGCTAATCACCCAAAAAACTAGCTTCAGCGGATTATCCGATTCTTGATCAGAATCTCAGAAGTATGCCAGTTATGCGGGTCTGCCTAGAAGACCAAAATGCCCTGCTTATTAATTTGAACCAAAACTCACAAACCTACATACGTACGCTTAAATTGCGAGTCATGTGGTCTGCCCAAATTGACCAAGCAGAAACCCTTGGGCTTTCGTCAACCTCAGCCTGCTCAATTTCTGCAATCGTCGATGCTGTCTTATTTTTTCAGCTCCTGCTACTAACTCTCTCATCCAAAGTGCGCCCGCAGCATTCTCGGAGCAGGAGACCTTTGTATTGAATTCATACCCTCAGACTAGAGGAGATTTGGCAAGGGCGGATTAACAGGCCGTGCAAGGATGGAGATGAGCGGCGGGGTTATCTGAGGAAACCGGAAAAGGAAGAGAGAAAAAAGGGCCACAATGTACGTACAAGGGTAGTTTAGTCGAGGAGGGTCCAACAGGTGGTGGCATTGTTGTAATAATCGCGTCTTTTTTTTCGAAAATGGAAAAAATGTGCGGATTTGCCTGAATAATTTATCCTCATTCCGCACTTTGGTGACACCGGTTCGGTTTGGTGGTTCTGGTTGGAAACTTTTGGCAGCTAGCGGGGCTCACGTTTTGGGGACTCTTTTTTTCCCGCCTCGCTTCGCCACTGTCTAGGTATCCATTCTCCGATCAAGATTTCAATAAGCATCATCTAATTTATACTGGGAATTTTTACTTAGAGCTGCGTCCTACAATGGCGTAGCTTCCCCTTCTTTGATTTACGCCTGCAAAATTTCATTGGACTGATACATTATCGTTCAGTTTTCCGTATGGATAGGCATTTCCGAGTTTACATTGTTCTGTTCTCTATATGAGTCCAATTTCTATTATACTCGAAGAAAGAAAACGAATATTGCTGGTTGTTTATCTCAGTTTCTGATACTAGTTTATGTGTGGATTTGATCCTTCCCGGATATCTGTACTATTGAAAAATGTTTTGTGCTTGCTTGAGATTTCTTAATTGGCGGGCTGTTGAATGTTCTCTGAAATAATTCATACTTGTTTGTGGTGTGTTTAAAGTCTGAATTCAGTTTAGTTTAAGAATTCGACATATTTGTATTCGCGACATATTCTTATCCTTCTGCTCTGCTGCATGAAAGGACAATGGGGATAATTTTGTTTTTAGTGAACGTGGAGATGGAAGTATAAATTCGTGAATGAGAAACAGTGAAGTTTAGAATAGGAGCTTTGCTTGTTTTATTATTGTTTAATTTTAACTGATGTTTTTTGGCTGAACAGCAAAGATGAAGATGTCACCCCTGCCAGTGGCGACTTTAGCTGATTCTAGATTGGGTACTTTTGGAGACGAAAAATTAGTTAATCTTTTAAAACGATATTTCGGTTATTCAGACTTCAGGGGAAAGCAACTTGAGGCCATTAAAGCTTCCCTATCAGGTTCCTCATTCGTAACTTCTTTCTAATGATTGCTCTAGTTCATAGGCAATCTGATTAGACTGCCTCTGTCCAATGAAGCCCGTCTAAATGTGGAAAAATACAGGTCCAACATTACATGGCTGTATTTGCCCCCTCAAGGCAAAAAACACGAAAGAGAAAAAAAAATAGAAACTTTTTTTTTTGTACGGGCTCTAGAGTCTAATAAAATTCACTCATTTTACAATTCAGGCGAGTTTCATTGGATGAAGGGAGTAGTTGATATCTGGATTTTTTTACTCCTGGATTCTTTTATCTCTTACATTTATAAATTTGTTGTACAAGATGAAATTGACTAAGTTGTGGAAAGTGCCATTGAATTATAGTGAGCCCACCCATGTCTCAACCTTAAGTCTCATCATGGGAATTGGGGGCTATACAAATGCCCAGTTTAAAATGATGGTTTGTTTTTCGGAAAACTAATGAGTACAGTTATATGTTGTTTTAGTTCTCACGGCAATTAGTGAGCATAAATACTTGTTTTGCTTCTAAATTTTATAATTTCATTTTTCCATGTTTTAATTAAGCAAACAAGTGCTTTTCATCCCCCTTATTAGCTTTTCTTACAGGCCGTCCTCACTTTCCCACCATATAATGATGTCAAACGCCAGTCTATCAGCAGGCATCTAATATATTTTGGTGGTGGGTGTAAGATAACCAAGTTTTCCAAAAGCTTGAGCTGTTAGGAAATGGAAATCCTATTTGTTTATTTTATACTCTAACACCCCCCTCACGGGAAGCGTTCTCCAAGCGCTGCATGTAGAACACGGGTTATAAACATCTCCAAAGACACTTGAAATCAGGACCTCCCATAATCTAGAGCTCCGATACCATGTAAGATAACCAAGTTTCCCGAAAGATTGAGCTTTTAGGAAACAGAAATCTTATTTATTTATTTTATACTCTAACAGAGGATGTGAGAAGGGCGATTAGGGAGGCACATATAGCAGGACCCCTCATATAAGGAAGATTTTACTCTGTTTCACTCTTATTAGCAATCATACTAGTGAAGATCATGATGTCCCTGTTTTCTCGTCCTCTTTTCTTTTCTACAGGGAGAGATTGTTTTTGTCTCATGCCAACCGGGGGAGGGAAGTCACTGTGCTTTCAGATTCCAGCATTAGCTAAGACCGGAATTGTGCTTGTTATCTGTCCTTTGATAGGTGAATTCTGTTCTGTTCCTTATATCGTAGAAAACTTTTACGGCAGAAAATCTGACAATTTTATTGTTTTTTGGTCTAACAGCGCTTATGGTAGGCATGCACATTTCCAGTCTAGATTCTCTGCGCCTCTTTCAGCTTTTTAATGGAATTTTCTTAGTTGACATTGAGAGGATCTTTCTAGGAAAACCAAGTATCAGCATTAAAGGAGAAAGAGATTCCTGCAGAGTATCTTTCATCAACACAGCTGGCACATATCAAAGAGAGGGTGGGTACCATGGCTTGTGATTATATTTGATGATGGATCAAGTCCTGGCCACTGAAATAGCTATAGCCCTCCCTTGATTTAAAATTATGTTTCCACTTTATCCAGTGGTTTTACTGTAATTTTTAGGTAAATTATTCTTACATCCCCCGACTTTTGTCAAAAGTAGACATAGACCCCCTCACCTTGCAAAAACCACAGTTATAACCCTTTTGGTCTTTTCTCTCATTCACAGCCCTCTTTCTACCTTCTCCTTTCCTCAGGCAGCCTCATTGCCATGTTTAATTTTGGGTGATGCACGTTCATCTCTAACTTGAATTTGAAAACTGTGAAAGAGATTTTGCTTTATATGTACTCATTGTGGACTGTTTCAACATAATAATAAAGAAGATAAAAAAGGTATTTTTCTTCTTTGTTTGCAGATATATGATGACCTTGAAAGTGGAAGGCCAGCCCTAAAGCTGCTGTATGTAACACCCGAGTTGGTCACAACAAGTCGGTTTATGTCTAAGTTAACAAAGTTGAATGCTAGAGGAATATTGACCCTAATCGCCATAGATGAGGTGTGAATAGCTATATTTTGTACTTGTAGTATTGACCCTTAAGAGGACATTGAATCTAAAAGGAAAACTCATTCTTGGTAATCCTTTCTATTTGGCAGGCACATTGTATCTCGACATGGGGTCATGACTTCAGGTGTGGGGAGCAGTTATACTGATTTCTCTTAGTATAGTAGCATGCCACCTAGTTCCATCGTTTTCCCTTTCTGTTCTTTTTGTGGGCAGCATCTAGAAACATCTTTTAATAATGCAGGCCAAGTTACCGCAAACTTTCACATCTGAGAAACCAGCTGAAGGATGTACCGATATTGGCCTTGACTGCTACTGCAGTTCCCAAGTTAGTCTTCTGCGTTGGTACTTACTTTAGACTATCCAATGAATAATTTGTTTGTATCAGGATAGTTTTAGTCTGACAGCGTGCAAAACTTTAAACCTTGTTGCTTCATCTTCCTGCTCATGCAATGATTTGGTATGAAAATTAGAAGGAAATTTTTTTCGAACTATGTATGTGAGAAGATAAATGAGGACACGAATTACTACTCATGAAGGTTTTTTAAAACTAAAAATCTCGAAAATTTTGTGATTCTTTTTGGTTTGCCACAGACCTAGCTGCTAAATATGCCCTAGTAATTGGTTTTAGACTTTTGATGCTTGATCACCCTGTCATTGATGTTTAGCTCACTAGGAATTCAAGGGTATAAACGTAAAGATGAGGCCTTTACTTATTGCCAAATCACGAACCTGCTTTTCTGTGGGAGTTTTAAAGCCTCAGAAATGGTTTCCTAAGTAATACGTCCCAGTTTCTTCCATGCATGATGCATTTTGTAAAATATGCATAAAGAAATGTTTTCACTTCTAAAACATTTACTTCTAACTGGGTTCTTTACTTTGCTGCAGAGTTCAGAAGGATGTAATAAACTCGTTGTCCTTGCATGACCCTCTAATTCTCAAAGCTTCGTTCAATCGACCTAATATATTTTATGAAGGCAATACATTCTTTTTGTTTAACTTTTTATTTACCTGCAGCATGCATAATATTTTTTACTTTGATTTAATTGTGTACACAATAAAATGTCTACACTGTAAAGCTACTTATGTATGAGTTTTAAGTACACCAACCATTGGGGGGAAACCAAGGAGAGCCCGCACACGGTAGGTCTACATCAAGGCTCAACCTTATGTCCTATTTTTGCTTTTGTTATGGATAAGTTAACTGCCAATATAATACATGAGAGGGTATCTTGGTGCATTTGTCTATGGATGATGTGGTTTCAGTTGACGAGAATATGGTAGGGTTAAATGCAAAAATACATTTGTGGAGGGAAGCCTTGGAATTGAAAGGTTTTAAAATAAGTGGGACTAATATGGAGTATATGGAATGTAACTTTAAGGAAAGTGAAATTATGTCTAGAACCTTTGTTCAAATAGATGGGCAAGAAGTGCCAAGCTTTGAAAATTCTGATATTTGGGTTCCATTATGTACAAAGAGGGGACACTGATGGTGATGTGGTACACAAGATAAATGCAAGCTGGGTAAAATGGAGGGCTGCATTGGGAGTATCGTGTGATTGTCATGTGCGAAAGGCCACTATTAGGCCCGCAATATGCTGTGGAGCATAATGTTGGGGCCTCAAAGCAAAGTCATGGTAGATAAAGTGAATGTAAGTGAAATGAGGATGCTAGATGTGCGGGATAATTAGGGGAGATGGAAGAAGAAATAAATATATATGGGAGAACTTAAGGGTAACACCTTTAAGGAAGAAGCTTAGAGAATGTAGGTTGCGGAGATGGAATTAGAAATAAATATATATGGGAGAACTTAAAGGGTTAACACCTTCAAGGAAGAAGTTTGGAGAATGTAGGTTGCGTTGGTATGAGCCCATGCAAAGAAAACCAATAGATGCCCGGTAAGAAGGTTGGAAGTTTTTCGGGTAAATGATGTCAAAAGATGGAAAGGGAAACCTAAGAGAATTTAAATTGCATTAATAAGAAAGGATATGGATATGCTATGTCTTACAAAAGAATTGGCTCAAAACAGGCTAGAATGGAGGCATAAGATTCATGTCGTTGACCCCAAATTGTTGGGACAAGGTGCAACTTGATTATGAATATGATCTAGGGATTCCTCGGGGTTCCATCTTCAAAATTCTAAGGAATTCAGGGATTGAACGTGATATTTTTCTCCAGTATTCTGGTCACTAGTTATTTTTGCTCTCTAAATCAGTCAAGTGATTGCATTATCGGCACTTTTGTGTACTGTAGTTCACCAGCCCGCTGTCTTCTATTTACTGTTGTGTGCCAATTCTACTACCTGGGCGTTTAGAGTGAGTTTAGTAGGCTTCAAAAAATGAAGCAGTCAATGTAATTTGTTACACTAATTATTTGAGTCAAAGTGAAGAAGCTGGTAAAGCAACTTGTAGTCTTGGTGGGCCCACTTCATCTACGAATTTGATTTCAGCAAAGAAGTTAATTATTGAAGAGATTAGGTGGAGGGTCACATTTTGTGGTAGTTTGAGTTCATTGATCCTCTTACCAATCCTTAACGTAAAATATTAGCTTACAAAATTGTATTTAAAATATATATATATAGGGAGAGACCGTTTTATATGAGATCGTTCTCATATAAGGGGCATGAGAACAGTCTTTTCGGTCGTTGGATTCCGATCCGACAGTGGGTATCAAATCAGTGAGTGGGCGAGTGTGAACCGTCACTCACACTTGTAGCCGTCATATCAAGATCCAACGGCTATGACTTGAACTGGCCTTATATATATATATATATATATATATATATATATATATACAGAAAAGTTTAAATGAGATCGCTCTCATATAGCTTATATGAGAGCAATTCAATTCATAGCCGTTGGATCTTGATCTAACGGCTACAAACGCCTACAATGAAGTCACTTGCCCACTGATTTGACACTCACCTACCCACTGATTTGATACCCACCCTCAGATAGGAATTCGACGACCCAAAAGATTGGCCTCATGCTCCTTATATGAGAATGGTTTTATATAGAGAGAGACCGGTTTACATGAAATCATTCTCATATAAGGAGCATGAGGCCAATTTTTTGGGTCATTGGATTCCGATCCGAGGGTGGGTATCAAATCAGTGGGTAGCCGTTTAAATGAGATCTCTCTCATATAGCTTATATGAGGCTAATTCAATTCGTAGCCATTGTATCTTGAGCTGAC
This sequence comes from Houttuynia cordata, assembly GCA_039654745.1. NCBI lineage: Eukaryota > Viridiplantae > Streptophyta > Magnoliopsida > Piperales > Saururaceae > Houttuynia > Houttuynia cordata. The sequence continues at coordinate 31,660,062 of CM077503.1, forward strand.
GGCTACAAGGAACTCACCTACCCACTGATTTGATACCCAACCTCGGAGGGGAATCCAACGACCCAAAAGATTGGCTTTATGCTCCTTATATGAGAACGATCTCATGTAAAATGTTCTCATATATATATATATATATGTATATATATATATATAAAAAGTTTAAATGAGATCACTCTCATTTGGCTTATATGAGGCCAATTCCATTCATAGCCATTGGATCTTGATCTGACAGCTACAAATAGCGACATGAAACTCACCTACCCCTTGATGTGACATACTCACCTACCCACTGATTTGATATCCACCCTCGGATCGGAATCCAATGGCCCAAAAGATTGGCCCCATGCTCCTTATATGAGAGCGATCTCGTGTAAACCGTCCTCTCTCTCTCTCTCTCTCTCTCTATATATATATATATATATATCCGTCTTCCGAATGAAGCCTGTCTGCAATTTTAAAAAACAGGGGTCCATAATTACATGGCTGACTTTGCTGCCGCACGACCAAAAATATGGAAGAGGGCAAAACTCTGTTTTTTATTTGGGCCTTATGATCTAATAATTTCACTCATTTTCAAATCCAGACAGGCTTCAATGGATGGAGGGATTATATATGTGTATTGTTGAATGATGGCCAGGATTAAGATTTTTATTTGCATCAAAACCAACTGTCAAATTAGCTTTATAGCTTCATGAACTCCAAAGGCCAACTATCTAATGGTGTTATTACTTTATGCAGTTCGCTATAAAGATCTTTTGAATGATTCATATGGTGATCTGCTGAAGCTGCTTAAATCTAGTGAAGGTTCCTGCTCAATTGTTTATTGTCTGGAGCGTACCACTTGTGATGAATTGGCGGCTCATCTTTTAAAGGGTGGAATCTCCTGTGCTGGTTCGTAATATCTACTGCCTTATCTTCAACCTTTTTTGAACTCTTCTCAATAATAATTTATGATATGCCTTTATTGTGTCTGTTGTAGCTTACCATGCAGGGCTGAATAACAAATTGCGCAGCTCAATACTAAATGACTGGATTTTTTCAAAAATACAAGTCGTTGTAGCCACAGTGGCTTTTGGGTAATATTCTTAAAAGCTTTCATACACAATTCTTTTCCTTCTTTGCTCTCTCTTCGTTATAGAATGATTACACCTAGTTATTAACATTATATTTTGGTAATTTTTGTTGCACTTGTGGGTTGGGGCAACCGAAAATCACTATTATCGTTAAGCTATTCATTGGTACATGTTCAGAATGGTGAGCTTTTATTTCTTTTAGAAGTACATTGTTTTTTCTAAGTAAGTTTTTGTTCTATATTGCATGAGATAAGAGTGGGATGCTTTGAACTTGTAGGGCATAGATAGAAAGGATGTTAGAATTGTATGCCACTTCAATATTCCCAAGTCAATGGAGTCTTTCTATCAAGAGTCTGGAAGAGCTGGGCGTGACCAGCTCCCTTCTAGAAGTGTGTTATATTATGGGATGGAGGACCGCAGAAGAATGGTACATGCTACTTTTATGTTGAGTCCTCTTCTGCACATAAGCCTAGGACATTATCACAAACTTTATTGGAATTCTTATTCGTATTGGCAGGAATATATTCTGAGTAATGCCGGAAATAAAAAGTCACAGTCTTCAAGCTCTCAGGATGGCTTGTCGAAAAAATCAGTTGCAGATTTTAATCAGGTGCACACCTCGATATGACTGATTTGTTAAGTAAGAGGTGCTGGCATATTCTCCCATTAGCATGGTTCCATGTCAATAAGTCTAGATGTTTTTTTATTGATTTGTTTATACAAGTACAGCTGAATATGAGAAAGGTTGCACATCTACTGTGTTGTTTTCATTAGCGTTGATGTTCAAGAAGCTCTTAGAAAAGATTGAGAAGTACATCTATTTGGCGGAGAGCCTCATCACTATCATCATTGATGCCAACATGCACTCTAAACAAGGAAGCATGGATATGATATGATACGGGTGTGGCGATTCAGAAAAATTCCTCAGAAAATAAGGATCTGATGCGATGGAGATAGTTGCATTAATATATATATATATAGTAAGCAATATTTTAGGTTAGTTCTTGTGTTAAATGCTTAATTTCAATGGAAAATGTAGCTATAGGTCTGAAATGCAATTACAAATGCCCTATTACAGGCAGAGTTTTCCCAAAATGCATAATATACAGCTTTGGAACAGTTCCACTTGAGATTTTGTGTAGAAAGTACATACTTCCAAGTCCTGTAGCATTTGTTTAATGCTTGATCGGTGATTAGCTGAGTTAGAAAGGACTTAATGAAGTAATATACAGTTGGTCTATGAAAGGTAGGACATGCACTCTGCCGTATCCAACAGTGTCATGGGTACATGATATGGATACTGTACAGATCCACCGCTTGTTTTGGAGTATCCGTGCTTTCTAGGTTTCATATCATCATTTGACACTGGTGATACGGAAAATGATGATACAAAGTCTATGTATGATGTAGTGGTAAGATGTTTATGCCATAAACGTTTATTGTATATTATGTCCTAAATATGTAACATTGTATCTATGGTTGGAAAGTATTCAAGATACACTATATATTCAAATTACTGCGACAATGTCAAATTACTTTAAATGAGTTCCAACTGTGGCTTCCAGTTTTCCTATAGTATGTTTATTGTTCTCCTCTTACATAATAAAGACCATTACTGATCGCATTGTAATGACCTTTGACATTCACTTGGACTTGTGAACATTTGAGCAATTTTGATATCTAGATTAGCTTCCAATGTTTATTATATTTCTTTTTTCTTGGGAGGTGGGCTAACTTCAGTTATCATTTTTATTTTTGATGCAGATGGTTGACTATTGTGAAGGCTATGGTTGTCGTAGAAAAAAAATTCTTGAAAGTTTTGGAGAACAGGTATTGGAAATTTGTCTCACCACACACACCTACTCGGATACACATTCATCACATGTGGGAAATGACAAGAGGTGTCAACTTGACACTTTGTTACTAGAACAGCTGCTTGATGGGGTCCTCAACTCCAAGTGCATAGAGATAGGTTCACATTATCTTCTGGGGTACTAAGATTTGGTCCAACTTGTTTGGCTTTCATTATAATGGTGACGCTTATGGCATTGCTGGTTATGTGGGTTGGATGACCACATTGATTTGTGTTTTCATCATTTGGTTGCTTCATTGGTTATGCGGGTTCGAAGATGACCACATTGATTTGTGTTTTTATCATTTGGTTTTTCACATGCAAAATGTAATTTGTGGTCATTCATCATGCAAGACTCTCTGGAGGATGACAGTCATGATATCTTTGATGGAAAATTTCTCATTCATTTCTGCCACAGTTTACCACTTTGAGGAGTTAACGGAAACCCTTCTCATTTTTATAAGATGCTATTAACCAAGTTGATGTAGGTACCTGCATCATGCTGCTGTAAAACATGTGATGCATGTAAAAATCCCTATCTGATCGCAAAGTATTTGGGGAACCTTGCTCAAGTATCTAGCACCAGGCGAAGTTCTGGATTATGTCCTGTCTTCATCAATAGGTACATTTTTGTCATATACATGATCTTAAGGACCCATCTACCCAACTTTTCTAGCTCTATATCTGATAATCCCCTAAATTAAACAGAAAGATAAGTGGGCGTAAACAACTAATCCTAAAGCCCGTTAGTACTCGGTAGACAAATTACATACAACTCCTTACAATCACGAAATTACTTCTAATTCCCAAATTAAACAATTAAGATAACAGTATGGTGAAGTTAGTCCTAATGGACCTCCCAAACAGGCCATAACAAATTGAGAAATGGTATCAATGAAGATGATAGGTATACTAAATTTGATCAATTGTTTAGATGCACATCTTTTTATTCTTTTGAGATTTTTAAGTTACTATTTACGTATTATTTTTCAGCTCCTTCTGCATGGAAATGGCGGGCCATGATGATGAGGCAAATTTTTCAGAAGATATTTCTGACTCTGATGGTATTTTGGTCCATTTATTTCTAATTTTAGCATTACTCTGAATATTCAATTGTGCTATGGTTATAGGAATGCTTTTACTTTCCATATTGAAATAAATCTAACTTAGTTTATTTTAGCGAAAAAAACATTGGCACTCCAATTATAAATATTGATGTTAGAAAACATGACGGGGCACCTTGCTGTTGCATGTAAACCGGCAATAATGTTGTGATTTTCTGTAATAAGATTAGATTCATCAGCATCTGAGTATGCTATCTAGTCAGCATCTGAATCTTCCTTAATTGTTAGTTCTAATGACTGAATATGGTTTTCTGGATGCTTAAACTTTGTAAAACAAAGCGACAGGTTTAGGTTTATGTTGTCGGCTGGAGATAGAGTGTATTTTTCAAGCTGTTATAAAAGAAGCAAATGTTATGCTGTAGTGATAGTTATCTGCTTCTGTACCAAAAAAAAAAAATAGTTCTGTACTCGTGTGATTAGCTTGTTTTTATAATTCGTGATTAGGTTGATATTAGAGTGTGAATACCGGATTTTATGTGGGGCAAGTACTATGAAATAATTAAGAACATGGAAGTCTAAACTAGAGATTTTGGATAGCCAAGTATAATCCACGCCATTTGAATTTAACTGCGTATTATCCCGTTGTTTGGGCAAGAGTTTATTACATAGTATGTAGTATTGTCTTTTGTTTAACACGTGACTTGCTATAGGGCTTTTATTTCTTTGGTATGACCCTAAAATGACTTAATCTAAGACTCCTGATCAGACATCAACATGAATGCTGCAGAGGTGTCACAAAAAACAAGTGTTTCATCGCTTGAAGATTTTCTGTGGCCATTGCGATTATAACTCAGCTGTGGCTGTAACACTAGCTCTTTCTTGTGGTCGTTGAATATCTTTTTGTTTATCCTGACGGGCTGACCAGAATGTGGGCATTTTGGATGTCAGTTCTGTTAGGGTCTGATGAGTGATGGATATTGAGAAGGTAATAGCCATGTAACGCATATGCAAGTTGTGTTGTAGTAGTTATAACATTCTACGAAAGAGACAAATTTGATTGGTGCTAGCTCAAACTTGTCCAGTATCAGCTGATCTCTGCGATTTATTTCTGTTGGAAGTGCCACTTTATAAAGTATCATATGATCATTACATCTAATCTACTAGCTTGAAAATATTTAGTTGAATGCCCTACATTTTTTTCTCTTTTTTTCTTCTTTTGATGAAATTTGTTTTAAGGAATAAATTGGACTTTATATTAGAAGTGAGTCTCAGAGAATCTAGCTATCCTTATAAAGACTACTTGAGAATATCCTGACTTATTACTGATCCTGTCTGGTTTATTTATTTGTCTATAAAGTACGTGTGGGTCGATTTGATGCTGGCACCTTTAGATTAAGTTAGGCTGCACGGAGAAGTAATATATGGTCAGTCTGTCTTGCAAGAAAGCTGATATTTTCAAATAGTTTATTTCTTCTTTCAGTTACTGTATGTGCTTTATTAATACTGGGTTAGCGAGGAGAAAAGAATATGGATTTTGTGCCCCATAATTGCATGATGCTTATTTAGCTGTTTTTTTGTTCTGCGGAAGGACTGAGATAATAGCTTGATTCTGATAGAATTAAGAGAACTAAGGTTTGAGAGAAAGGGGAAGAACTCTCAGTATTGGACAACGGAAGAGAGTACAACCAAAGTGGTTGGCCAACCTCTAATAGCCTTAGTTGTAAGAAAAGACTCATACGCCCTCACTTAAGTGAAGGACCGACCAATCATATATGAATTACATATAAAAGACTAAACTGTTGCCTATTAATAATAAACTTGCCTGCTGAAAGACAAAAGTGCAAATGCTCCTCTTAACTGATTCATTATGTGGTTAGCATATTAACACCATCCAAAATATCGTTCTAATTTTTATTCTGAAGCATAAAATGAATTTCAGATGGTTCAGAGGTTATCAGGAGTCTGGGCAAATCACAGTTGAACTCAAAATCTGGACTAATGGAGAAACTAGAATGCCTCCAGCGTGCTGAAGAGAGTTACTATGAGAGAGTTCCCAAAGAACAGGTACATATGTGGATTTTGAGCAATTTTATTCGTGCTTTCGCAGTTCAGATACTGTGTTTGTCTAATGTCACACATTCATAGTTTTAGCTCTACACAATTTTAGCATTTAAAGACTTAGTAACAAGTTTCAAAACAGCCCTGCAATCCTCTTGGCAAGAAAATCGTTACTGATTCTCAAAGGCAAGTGGGCAAAGTACGATTATTGCATGCTTTAAAGCAATCCGAACAACGGCTTGGAGATGCAAAGTAAGCTCCTGATTTGTTTTTTATGACTTTAGAACCAGGTACACATTTATATAGTCTAACCCTTTCAGAAAGGCTAGGGTATTATCTTTCTCCATGTTGTTTACTTCCAATTTGCGATGTAATGATGAATTTTGGCTATTTTTGTTTATCAGGGTCAACTTGGAGGCTTCTGCAATAGCCCTTGAAGATGAATGCTTCGAGAAATATGGGAAAGTTGGGAAAACATTCTATAATTCTCAAGTTGCCAGTACAATAAGATGGTTATCATCTTCAACTTATGCAGACTTGCGTAAACGACTTGGCCTTAATTTAGTGGGGGGGAATGCTTGTACTCAGTCAAACATGGAAACACTCGTCCCTGGGAAATCTAAAGACCAAGATCTTCAACCACTAGAAAAGGCAAGTGAGGAGTCAACTAACGTAGTTGCTCAGCTGGAAACTTCCTCCCAACCTGTATCAATAATACAGTCAGAAATCCCGTCCGAGCATGCAATGCTGCCTCCTATTATGTCCTTTTCAGAATTTGTAAGCAAACAGAAGAGGAACGAATTGAACTTTTCACGAAATCCCACAAACAAGCATTTATCCCTGAAGCTTCCGGAGAAAACGGGCTATATTGGTACTGGCAATGCAGAGAAAAGAATGAAGCTGCAGTAAACAATATGGGTTTTAACATCCTCACTTATTGCGATTGGACAACTTGTACCCTTCCCCACGTTCATAAATAGTTCAGCATCATCTGTAGTTGTTGCTCTGAATTAAGCTCAACTTTTTGTATAATCATGGGTATTCATACTTCACTTTGTAAAAGAACAGGTTGTCGAACTTATTGTGCTCGTTTGAATATATGGGAACTATAAGTATAAAACTGAAATATCCTTCTGCTTGAGGTGAGTTGTATGCTCGTTCCTAAAAAAGAAAGAAGGAAGAACGAAAAAGTGCTTTCTGGTATGGAAGGTGGTTTTGAGGTTGGAAATGTTGGTTTCTTGTTCTTTAGACATCGTGTTGTATTCTTCCTTTTAGCTCTTATTTTCTTTTTTCTATGTTAGAAATTGGCTTGAAAAATTCCTGGCTGTATTAAGCCCACAACCGAATGAGTATGAAAGAAATTAATAGCTCTTCTGTGGTATGGACACATTTTAAAGAGGCGAGAGTGTGACATGATGAAACCCCCCTGCCCATTCTAATCAAACATTCAAAACTTGCCCTTTAATCAAATATGAAGCTACCACCCCCGTATGGCCACGTGCACCCGCTGTCGCCCTCTGCTGTCGCAGATCTGGTAGCTACAGGCTACATCCTTGGCTGCCTTCTGGTGCCATGGTGCGGGCGTGGCCAGGGGTGGCAGACATGTTAAGTTTTTTTTATGACAAAACGTGATACATAAACCTGCAAACAGAAGGATGAAGTCTACGGGGGTACTTTTGGTGATTTAAGGAAATTAGTATTGTTTTAAAATTACTTCTTCCCGTCCTTTTTAATAGACGTAATTGATTTTCAATGTGAACTAAATTTTAGTTCATTTTGGAAATCAATTGCATCCATAAAAGAAGACCGGAGGGAGTAATTGTTTTTCCAAAGCTGAAAAATTCTTAATGAAACTTTTCGATAAAGATGGCAGTCATTTTTTGGTACTGCTTAAAAATGACAGTCACGAATGCAAGTGCATGTCTGCGTATCATCTAAGGACAACTTCAGGATTCTTGCCAAACTTTTACTGCTCCCTCGGTTCAGATTTACACTGTAGATTTTAAAAACTTTTTGTTTTTATTAGGCTATGGATCCCACTGAAAAAAAAACCTTTGATTTCTCCAACATGAATCATTAAAGAATATGCATTCTTGTAATATATCTCAACTCTACTCTTTCTTTGGTTCTCCCATCCATAAAGCAGTTAATAACAGAATTCTACATCTCTCACTTGAGAATCCTCAAATGAGAATAGTAAAGTAGAATAAATTTTGTTATCAAATAAAAAGAGAAATTCTAAACGGTGGGAATATTTATTTTCTTGGATACATGTATATAGAGAGAGAGAAAAAAAGTTTAAATAAGATCGTTCTCATATAGCTTATATGACGTCAATTTAATTTGTAGCCTTTGGATCTTGATCTGATGGACACAAACAACTATAATAAACTCACCTACCTATTGATGTGACGCATTCATCTACTAACTGATTTGATACCCACCTTCGGATCGGAATTTAACGACCAAAAAGATTAGCCTCATGCTCCTTAATATATATATATATATATAAGTTTAATGCCATCAATGATTAGAGAAGAGAGGGGTAATAAACTCCAACCAAGAGAGGAAGCCAGAAGGGTGGCATATATTTTTAGGGTTTGTTTTGACAAAACCTTGTAACTAAACCTGAAGACGAAAGAATGGATTCTAGGGGTACTTTTGTGATTTAAAAAAATTAGTGTTGTTTTAAAAATTTCTCCCTCAAGTTTTTTTTCATAGAAGCAATTGGTTCTCAAAAAAGACCGAATGGAGTAATTATTTTTCTAAAACTAAAAAACTCTTAATGAAACTTTTTGATAAAGATGGCAGTCATACATGACGTGTGCGCGCCCTTTTCCTATATCACCTAGAATCTCCAAAGAACTTCCATATCACTTGAAAATAGGACATAAACTTCCCAAAATGTCTTATTATACACAACTCTTTTGAAGTCATGTGCACAAACACACGACTTCAATTGGAGTTGTGCATAAGAGCACATGATTTTATAGTAAAATTTAGAATGTCATAACTCGCTCATTTTTTTTCTATTTTTGCCTATTTTTTGTGTTCTTCCTTAGTTTTCCTCCTCTTTAATTTTATTAGGATCACATAAAGATATTGAGACATCATATAGTAATTGACGAATATACATATAATATTTGCTGCTTGCCGACATGTATTTCACGCTTTTGCCCATTTTTACCCTCTTATTTGATGAAGCGATTCGAGCACTAATGGGTGGTCGTTATATATGTTTTTTTGTATATCTTAACTTCTGTAGTAGGGCGAGCTTCTCTACTGCTCTTACATTAAAATCTCTTTATCATAGTTTTTTTTTAGGCGTGGGCGGCCGTTGGTCTAGTTCGCCGCGACGTTTGGAACTTCGTCGAAAAGCTTCCTCCTCCGAGTGGAATGCTTTTGCCGGATAAAAGTGAAGAATTTAGTCGGTTAAAATATTTTAAGGCCGAAAAAGGGCATTTTGGAAAGCTCATGTCCTATTTTTAGGTAATATGGAAGTTCTTTGGAGATTCCGGTGATATGGGAAAAATGCTAGTGACGCCAAGTAATGTAGAAAAAGCTCTCTTTTTGTACTGCTTAAAGATGGCAGTCATGAATGCAGGTGCATGTATGCGTATCTTCTAAGCACAGCTTCAGGATTCTTGCCAAACTTTTACTAGGAGTATTTCTTTTCTAGGGCATGTATATATATATCAGAAAGTTGGACGGCATCAATCGTTAGGGAGGAAAGGGGAAATAAACTCCAACTGAGCAGAGGAAGAGAGAAGTGATTATCTTGAAAATTAGCCACCAACAAAAATAGTAACCTTAAGTCATAGATGATAGACCTATAACTATCGTTCGTTTGTTCTCGGACCTTTGATAACGCGGCCCCTCAAGCACTGTGGGTCCAGTTGCTTTTGTTGACACTAAAATAGGCCCATTCACAATCCAAGCACACTACCGTGGGCCCTAGGTTGAAAAGTGGTCAAAACTTGTGGCATATAGGCATGCATGGGAGCAGGCCCAACCACTCGCTTCTCTTCTCTTTCTCTCCGAGCCCAACAAGGGGCGAGCTGATTTTCAGTTCTTCAGAAGAAACCGACCGGGGAGACTTCACGCCCCTTTTCTCCGCCGTCCCATCAGTTCGGCAAGAGTCCGAACATCGTCAAAAAGGAGATTGAACCAAAAACTTGTCCCTGAAAACGGATCGGAGTAACGAATACGCCGACCTCTATCGACATCGCTCTCATTTTTTTTCAACTCTACCGGATGCTCGCTACGCATCGACTTGCACTGCTACTTAGAGAGGTTTCTATCCTCTTGTAACTTCTTTGGATTCCAGGAAATTCTTTTCCTTTTTGTTTGTGCGTATTTCGGTTGATCGTCTTCTTTCATGGTTCATTGGGGGGATCCGATGCAACGTCTCCGAACCCTAATGCGTTTTTCGTTTGTCTTGTAAAGATTGATGTGTTTGTAGGAGTTTGGAGGTATCAATTACGAACAGTGGGTTTTTGGGTCATTTTTTTTTGGATGTTACTGTGTATTATAAATAAAAATATTGAATTGGTAAGTATTTTCATATTATGGATTGGTGGCTGGTAGACTATTAAATGCGTAAATTGTTCTCTTCACTGCAAAATGATTTACAATTGACGGGGCGTAAATGAAGCCTGGTGTAATTATGCAAGATGTTTACTGAAATCGTGTATGAAGTCGTTTAGTTTTATTGCTTTTATTTAAACAAATTGCACTTTTCGAACCAACTAGGAAAGATGTTAAATTTCTGTCAAACAACACTTCAACTATGTAATTTTGGTTTCAAATATTATTAACTGTTCCCATAGTTTTCCGCATCAGCTCATTTCTTAAGTTCTAGTTATACCTTTTAATGTCATGAGTTGTTACTACCAGTTGATGTATTACCTGTTGTGTTTGTTTCCCATTCATTTTATTAGTATGTATTTACGAGTGATTAAGTGAATACATTTTTGTGAAGGAAACTATCTTTTATGGAGAAGCCTTTTCTTCTTAAGATTGCATTGTCGTGCAACTAAGGAGCATGTTAACCAATTTTTAGTATGTTATTATGACATTTATAAATGCTTTGTACTAACCGCTCAGGTTGTTTACCATAGATGTATATAAATGAGCATGAAAGCCAATTTTATGTATTTTTTTCCATTTTGATTGTAGTTTCTTTCACGCCACCAGGGCTAACTGCATGACAAACCATGGCCACGGCAACCATGGCTACAGCAGCTGGTGCTGCTGCTCTTCTTTACTACACATTGAACCGTAAACTGCAGACGACTACTTTATCTCAAGATGGTGAAGAAGAGAATGCTGGAGATATGACCAAATCATCTTCTTCCAGTAGGGGTCAGGTATCACTGAGACCTGCACAGGCACCAGCGACATGGTTGGAGACTATTTCAACATTGTCGGAGACCCTGAGATTTACTTATTCTGAGACGCTGGGAAAATGGCCGATTGGAGATCTTGCTTTTGGTATCAACTTTCTCCTTAAAAGACAGGTAAACTACTACACTGAATGTTACTAACTAATAGCTAGTTGAACTTCAGATGTTGGTATGAATCTGACTTGATGGATTAGGTGGCAGGATTGTGGTGCAGCTTTCATTTATATTCCTGTAAGAATATTTGCTGAAGATATAATATGGATACGGGATACTGTGGGTATCTTTTGTTACAGGTTTGACTAGTGACATGGACTTAGGAACTGCATTGTTATGAGAGAAATGTAGCATAATTTTGAAAAGAACTATTTTTTTCTCGAGTGCTAGGGTTGGTCTAGAGTTGAAATACCAGTTGGTAGGGAAATTGCAAACCTGTCAGTGGTTAAAGAGAACCACACACTGCATTGACTATATTTTCAGGTTCCACCTGTCAAAACTTGCAAATTTTGGCGATATTGTCAGGCTTCACCTGTCATCTTGGACAAGGTTTTAATTGGGTAGTTATTGCGGGTCTCCTGCTTCATTTGGCAAGATATCCGATTAGGCCTGAATTTATATTATGGAAAAAGCGTATGCTAGGTTTTGTGGAAGATAGATAATTTTAAGTATTTAATTATGATACCAATATAACTTGCTGCGTTTGGTCTAAGAATCGTAAGCTAGAAGATATACAGAAGATATAGAAGCAAAAGAATTTTGAGTTGTCTAATTGAAAAGGAAAAAAGATATCATATAAAGGAAGTGTATGGGCAATTGGAGAAAATAAATAGAAGCTGAACAAGGGACAAAGAGTTCTGGGTTTTGTTTAGAAAACGATATGAAGGCAGTCTCTAGAGAGGGCAGTAAAGGAAGAATAGTAAGGCTTTTGCAAGTGTTTTTTTTATTTTCTTAATAAAATGATTGCTAATTGAACTTTAAACTCCCTCCGTCCAAGATTGTGTGTCCCCATTAGAAAACCAAAATGAAGTGATTTATATGAAGAATGAAGACTTACTTAAAATAGGTAGTTTATCATATGATTGAAACTTGCAGTGTGACCTATGCTTTTGGTTTGCTAGCTATGAAGTTGAAAATATTGCTTCAAAATTACTCTATTTTCTCTAGTTTCCAAAGCTATTGCAATTAGCCGCCTTTTTCTCATAAAGATTACACTATTTGGAAGTTGTGCGTGAATTCCTTCTCATAAATCTTTATTTCTTCAGGGAAACCTGCAGGTTGCCTCTGTATATGGTGGTGAAGGCAGTTTCCAGCTTAAAGGAGATGAAATCACTTCAGAGCTTAGATATCTTCTAACGTTGTTGACGCATTGCTGGCATTTCTCTAAAAAGCCATTCCCGTTGTTTCTAAAAGAAACTGGTTATTCTCCCAATGATGTTCTCTTCCAGGAGCCTAAAGCTGGGGTGAGTATGATCCTTGAATAAAACTTGAATATTCATATACAAAGACGATCTATTCCTGTTATTGTTTTTTCTTTTATTTTTCATGCAGATTTTGAAGCCAGCTTTCACGGTTTTAATTGACAAAAACACAAAGTGTTTTAATTTATTGATACGAGGGACACATAGCATCAGAGACACTTTGACAGCTGCAACTGGTGCAGTTGTCCCGTTTCATCACACAGTTGTGCATGAAGGTGGTGTCTGCAACCTGGTTTTGGGCTACGCACACTGTGGGATGGTTGCAGCTGCTCGTTGGATTGCAAAACATGCTACCCCCTGTCTTATCAAAGCACTTCAAGAATATCCTGATTATAAAATTAAGGTGAATCATTTTGAGATGTTTAAGCTCAATAGCACTTGTCTGCTTGTATTCTAAATGATATTGTGGTGGTGAGGATACATAGGATAATGGTGTCCCCTTCGGTTTGGAGGGGCACCTAATATAAAAAAGAAAAGATACGTATGATAATTCACATGTGGATGCATCTTGAAACCCCGTACGTATTTTTCCCTATATGTGGATAATGGGGAACGGAAAAGCTTTGTTATAAAATGAGGCAGTTAGGTCGTCAGTAAGCATGTTGCCTATTGAGCGAACTATGGATGAATATTTCGTTTTCCTTGTGGGGAAGTTATCTTTTAGGCATAAACTCGTGTTTCCTCTTGTTAAACTATATATCTTTACTTAGAGGGTTGCAAATGGAATGGCATCCAATGTAAAAAGTTTGCAAGTGTATTCTTACGCGGATATTACCATAACAAAGAGTCAATTGGTGATTTAGAATTTATGTCAATTGACTCTCAATAAGCTGGGATAAGTTCAAGATCATGTGGATGAGATTTGTGGGATTGGTAAATTGTTTTCTAGTGGAGGCTTTATTCTGCATGCATTTCTTGTGCTGAAGAACTTGTATGCATATCATTTCAAAGTAATTAGTCTTTTATTTATGCATGTCAAAAACTAATTTTTGGTTTATGAATATTTTACTTAATTACCTTTGAATAGTTAGGGTTCTTTGATTCTGCTCGATTTTTTTGTTGTACAAGCTACCTAGTGGAATGTTTAGACATGCAACTTTTCTCTAATGATAAGATATCATCCAGATTGTTGGACATTCTTTGGGTGGGGGTACTGCAGCCCTATTAACATATGTGCTGAGGGAGCAGCACGAGTTCTCCACGGCTACCTGTGTTGCATTTGCACCAGGTTTGTACTTTAATTTTTTTTAATGGGACTTCCATGTGATATAAAAATTCCATAAACACAGAATGTAGCAAAGAATAATGGATTTTTTACTTTGACATCAAGTTTATTGTAATAGTTAATATTATGGGAATGTTGCGCGTGCAGCTGCCTGTATGACTTTGGAATTGGCAGAGTCTGGCGTGCCCTTCATTACCTCAGTGATCAATGGAGCTGACTTGGTTCCCACATTTTCAGCCGCTTCCGTGGATGATTTACGTTCTGAGGTTTCTATATGGCTTATTGTGTTTAATTTCTTTTGACTATTTTTGTGGGTCCCTTTACCTGGTGTTAAGAAAATTGTTTCTGTTGAGTCTGGACTCTGGAGGAGTTTGCAGTATTCGATGGCATTACTTGAGTCTGGAGGAGTTTCCATTAGAAATTTATGTGTTATATATTGGCTCTATGAATGTTTCTCTTTAAAAGAAAAAACTTAAGTTGTTGATATAATTCTGATAGGTGACGGCATCTGCATGGCTGAACGACCTGAGAAATCAGATTGAGCAGACAAGAATACTAAGCACTGTCTATCGTTCTGCATCAGCCTTAGGATCTCGTCTTCCATCAATAGCTAGTGCAAGGGCTAAGGTCGCAGGAGCTGGTGCAATTCTACGTCCTGTTTCAAATGGTACACAGGTAGCTCAGTAATTAAAGATTGTTAATGACCTAATTTTGCAGCTATAAAATTACTTATTGAGAGAAGCATTTTGAAGTATTTATGAGTAGGAAGATTTTTTCAAGAGAAGTGAAATATCATAGAGAGAGTTGGAATTGTGTACAGTTTAGTGTCATGAGCATGGATTGCTGGCTCCCCAATATATCGGTATCGGGCCCCACCCGATACAACGATATGGACCAATATCGTTTTTTTTAAAATTTTCCAAATATCGCCGAACCGATATATATCGTCATTTTTAAAAACAAAAACGTTTTTAAAAAAAAAGTTGGGAAAAAATTTTTTACAAAAAAAGGAAAAAAACAACTTTTCCAGTTTGTTTCCCATCCTAATATGCATTTTTATGCATATTTTGAAATCTATGCTTTGTCTAAATTAGTATAACTCATTTTCGAAGTTAGATTGTGAAAATATATGGAAAAAACTAGTTTTCAACCACCGATATTTTTTTACACAATATCTCCGATATTTTGTCTCTTTGGTCGACCGATATTTTACTGATATCCGATACGACATTCCTTGGTCATGAGTGAAGGATTTTAACATGGAAACCGAATTTGCATCCACAAAACAACTACACTTGATATGGGCTCTTGAGATAAGTTAGCAAGGCCCATATCCAAAGCTGAGACATACAAAAAGGCAATTGATATATTGGGGAACAGGAATATCCATACTTATGTTAGTTTTGCATACTTTAAGTATGCAAAATATGTTGCATACTTAAAAGTATGCAACATATTTTGCATATAAACTAATTGAAACAACAAGATGGTTGTTTACATAGTTCAAAATGGTTTACATAGTTCTTGAACAATTTTTTAATGTTATGCGCTAGGTGAATAATTTCTCCCATGCCTGCAGGTTGTCATGCGGAGAGCTCGCAGTGTAGCTCAGGCTGCTTGGACCCGTCCTTCCATAAGACTCTCATCATGGTCATGCATGGGTGCTCGCCATCGTGTGACAACCACGTGCTCAACATCGGATGAACATAATAATCATCGAGATACTTCTACGACATCAACAGAACTGTCCGAGTCTTTTTTCTCACATGAATCTACAACCATCATAGAAACTGAAGAATTACCGATATCTAGAGTATATGAGGATCTACATTGGACTTCTGGACCTGATTACTCTGCTATAGATGAAACATCACAGGCTGATGATGTCTTGGAGGATGGCAATCTAGATGAAGGGGATCTTGGTGATCCCTCTAGAAATGAGGACAATATGACTGAATATGAGTTGTGGCAGCAGCTTAGGCAGGAGTTATACAACAGGGGCGAAGGCAATGAAAGTGACTCTGAAAAGGAAATTAGGGAAGAGGAGAAAGCCGCTGCTGCTGAGGTTGGAGTGACATCTTCTAGTTCGATTCCTGAAGCGACTGAAGCATGCCGTTTTTTCCCGCCAGGAAAGGTTATGCACATCATGATGCTCAATAATGATGACACAATGGATGGAAATGGTGGATTTCCCTTGAGAAGAGAGGCAGGCGAAGATGACGAAATGCAAATAGAAGAATCGAAGGTTGGTATTTTTCTAACACCAAGGTCACTCTATGGTAAGCTGCGACTGTCGAAGACCATGATCAGTGATCACTTCATGCCAGTTTATAAGAGGCAAATTGAGCGGTTGATTAATCAATTTGAGGAGGCAAATATATCTACTACTGAGGTTTTAGATATGAGCAGTGAAGTTTTGTGACCGGAAGACCATACACTAGAATTAAGTAGTTGTGAAGTTTACCGGTTATGGGAATTTGAAGCGCTTGTATATTGCTAATTGTTATTTCATGTAACCGTCAATAAGGATTTTGACTTTTTTCTTGTTTTTAGTTGCCTGAAGTAGGGTGGGGAGATCATGTGATCCTAACATTCTTGGGATCCATACTCTTTGTATATTTGTAAAAGCACTTGAGTTGAATCCTTTTCTCCCCCTTTGTTGGTGAAATACCTGAGTTGAAATCAACCTTTTTTGTTCTGGCACATACATGTAAATTATGTCGCCTTTTGCCGGCTGTACATACAATGCTTCTAGTGAATTCTCAAAGCCGTTGTGTTCTCTATCAGGTAGACAAGTCAGAGGCAAGGGCTTCTCTTGACGATTCTTTATGAAGCTGTTCTACTCTATATTTTGCTCTCTTAGAATTTTTAGTCTCCAAGTCTAAAGCAGAGTGGGTCTGATTCATCTATAGGCAAAATCGAAAGGCTCGGCGTGTATATGCTGATTTGTGGTATTTTATGATCGGGCTTTTGCTGATGCATCTGTAGACAACGAAAATCATTCATTTGAATGATTGAACTTCTCTCATAACAAATTGATATTTGTGAAGGACATCAACCCGCTTTAGAAGGCAATCAATGTACACCCGAGGAGCCTATTTTAAGGTTACATAAGCTTCTTTAGTAATCAGTTTTATATGTTACCATTTCATATGTCAATTTGGCTGCTATAAAGCGTGTTTTGACATGGTGGGTTTCATCAACCAATGGTGATGATTTACATAGTGGGGTCTAAAGTGAGATGATTTGAAGGATATAGAGCATTAGTCCGAGAATTTTGTGAAACAGGGTTCAACAGTAATTAATTTAGCACTCCCGTAGCCTGTGTATGCGTGTAGGAGCTTATTAGCATAGAATTTTGATAAATGTTAGGTAGAGAGAGGGTAATTGGAAAATATATTTGTCCCAACTTTAGAAAGCAGTGAAGTAAGCAAAACAAGTCAATACATTGTCGTTCGGGTTATTTTCATTTTCAATGGAAGCAACATACCAAAAAAGCTCAACACGAAAACCGTATCTATTTGTATGGGATGAACAATACTCCTTCTTGTGCCTGGATGGCCATAAATGATGGCCTTCTCACATTAGACAACTTGAAAAGAAAGGGGATACTTTTAGTAAACAGATGTGTCCTATGCAGGCGAAGTGAAGAATCAGTTAAACACTTCCTGTTTGAATGCATATGTCAAGGTGATCTAGCTCATGTATCTGCGAAAGTGCAACATCTTTCATACAATTGGGAGCCACTTCATGGAACTTGACTGGATGTTGTAATTCATCAAAAATAACAAGTATGCTGATTACGTCATCCAAGCTGGTTTCACTTGTTTCGCTACAATGATCTGGGAAGAGAGGAACAAGCGAATATTCGAAGATATAAAATTTGAGACTTATGTTTTGAGCCAAAACCTCATCTATAAAGCTAAGGAGATCCTCAATGCCTTCCACCTTAAAAACACTTGTCTTGCACATTGTTCCTTCCTGCACACCCTATGGAACGATCGGACTCCTTGAGTGCAACAAGCGCATAAACACCTTGAGCGTATCTCTACAATGATTGATTATCGTACACAAATGTTTATCTTTTGTCTTCTGTCATTTGTCTTTTGAGCCTCCCTTGACATTGGGATTCTTTAGGGGAGTATTCTGTTTAGCTTTCCTTGAGTTGAGGAGTTGATTGTTCTCTCCCTCCCATTGTACTCTATTTTGCTTTGTTTCTTTATAAAAATTTTCAATTATCCAAAAAAAAAATTGGTCTACCTATGTCCAGTATGGCTATTTTCACTTGCACACATGAGGTTTTTGGTCACCGGTTCCCTAAGAAGTCCCTCTTACGCTTTCCTCTCTTACGGACTTACAGTGGCTTATGGAATTCACCAATGAGTGATGATTGATCAGTGACCTTTCTTCTTTTTTTTTTAACTAAAATACCTACTTTTATGCTAAGAATAAATCACCTCTCTCTCAATAACAACATTTATCCTGTATTGCCAAGATAAACAACAGAGTTTTTTAACGTTAACAAAAAGATACAAAGAAAAGTAACATTCATGGATAGTGAAACAAAGCTGTACTGATGTGCCGGCAAAAATAAGAGATCTACTGACGGAAGATATTTTACAAATTGAAACCAGTATATGAAGGAAACGCGATGGATTTTTGCACTTCAGTCACAGATCATCGTCGGAATGCATTAATGGTAGTCTAAATGGTTGTGGACCTGTTTTCACTGGTCAGGTGCGGCGGTGCCCATGTTTTCATCCTCCATTTCTTGTTTTCCTTACATATTCTTTTAAGTTTTGAGGATGCATGTGATTAAAAAGAAGTTTTGAATATGCACACTTCTCTCTTTATGTCCCTGAAAACAACACTTCGTGGTATCGAAAAATAAAGAAAATTTGTACCAAAAGAAAAAAGAAAAATAAAGGCAACAGCACTCTTAATTCTGCGAGAGGACTGCAATGGTAGTCTGCCAGAGATGTATAAATGAAAATCAGCTTTCCTTCTCCTTTACGTAGTTTTCAGATTAAATAGGCCATGTGATCGATGTACAATACAACGAGGTATCCTTCACATCATCATCTCTCACATCACTAAAGACTAGACGACAAGTGGAGAATCGCCTCATGTTTCACACATTCGCTTCCAGCTCTTGTCATCCGCCTAGATCGACTTCCCCTGTCGGCCCAGAATGTGCCTTTGCACATTCGTACTTCTGAGCTACATCATGAATCTACTTTCAATCCGTCCCAGGGAGGAAATGTTGTCAGGCTGCAAAGCTTTATGATGTAGCAAAAAGATGCTACTTCGCAGTAACACAAGACGAGCCTGCGTGTGATTCTGTCGATTTATAATTGTATGAACATCAGCTGTTGTTTTTGTTTGAGCATGACTCAAGCGTCTTTTGGTCATGATTTGGAACTTGCCGTGAAGTTGAAGACTTCATAAAAACTTTTTACACACAAATGGTGCTTACTTCAAAGAGTAGCTAGTTATAGAGTAGTCTATTTCGAGACAATGGAGAGCATAAAAAGATTACATACGTCTTTTTCGTAAGTGCGCACTCTCAAGGCTCCATGCGTGTAATATGATCGAGCATGTTTGGTCCGCACCTCTTTTAGTTTGTGGCCATGGTTTCTAGGGCTTTCGTTATCACCTCATGAGATCCTCATCCACCATCCGCACTTTTTATCTGATTATCTTGGTTGTCATAGCGCAACTACATATTCCCTCCCCTCGGGTTACTTTTAGTCAAAATAATTAGTGAAATATGCATACCAAAATTAGATGATACTTTTTCTATTTCTTCTAAATTAGGCTAGAGATGGCAACGACGGCCGCCTGACAACCACCCTAGGTCGAGAGGCCTCAACGATGAAAGGCACTCCTTGCTCATTTAGAAAGCCTATACTTTTAATAATGTGGACCAATTATGTGATGATCTCAATTAAAAGTGAACAGAGAGAGTACTTGGATTCCAGTCTTTCTGGACGGCATAACGTGAAATAGGTTCGTAAATCATCGTGCTTTTTAGAATTAGAACCCACTATTAAGGATTTTAAACTCTGTTTTTCATTTAATTGCGTGATAAAGCGTGCAGGCTCACTCTTTCGGTATTTGATTTGTCATTTGAAGTGGATTGATTAATGGGAAGAAACATGGGTTGGTACTTGGTAGAGACTAGAGACCAATATATGCGGGCTCTCGTACGTAAGTCTGCTATAAAGGTCCGTGTGGTAAAATCAATCCAGCATATTTTGTGGCGTCAAACTTGCTCATCTTCCCCTGATTAAACCCCACTTTAACAGCACAACTATTATATGATAATGACATCACATACACGTGCTTAAATCATGGCCTAAAATCCCTCTCGCTTCTGTTTTTTCTTTTGCTGCTACATTTAGTATTACTAGCTTACCCACTCATTGACCTAACAATTTCTTTAACAAAAAAAGAATGTGTAAAGAGCTAACCCAACGAGATTTTCAAGCATCAGCAGCAACCAGATTAAGTGCAATTGCCGGCCACCAGTCGTCAGCAGTGAGAATACTAGACATGCAAGTCAATGATGAAAAAAAATCCGAAAATATGAACGGAAAATTGTGAGGATTTCGGAACCTGGACCGGGTTCCGGGAGCTTCGAACCGGGAAATCCAGAAAACACGAAAACGGTCTGAAGTGAACCCTGTTGGGGGTTTGGTGAAAAGAGAAGGAAGGTGGGGGAGACAGCTGGCAGGAACGGCAATCAATGCCAGCGACAGCTGACGTGTCTTCAATTACTCCTCGCGGAAGCAGCAATCATTGGTGCTCGCCCACCTTGCGCTTCTTTTCCCCCTACGTTACAAAAAGGCCTCAGCCGCCACCTCCTCCTCTCCCCCCTCCCCCTCACTCGCAGCAAAACACGGGCGGAATCCAAATCCCAGGAAGCTCAAACAGTTCCAATTCCTTCTTCTTGAACTCGATTCGTCGCAATTCTCCTACCAAAAATGCTTCTGAAGCTCTCGGAAACTCGCCTTCTCCCGCAGAAGCTCCGGCATCCCGACACCTCCACCGTGTGGGAAAAAGAAAGATAGCTGTTTTCTTCTTCATGAGTCTTGATTGATTTTCTTCTTTTTTTTGGGCTGTTTGGGAATTGGATTATGTCTGAGGCGGTTGCGATAGTGGGTACGGTGTCGGATACGCAGCCGGGGTTGATGAAGATGGCGGTGGGGCAGGCGGAAGTGGAGTTCGCCATGTGCGAGTGCTGCGGGCTCACGGAGGAATGCACTCCGGCTTACATAGCGCGGGTGCGTGACCGGTTCGGTGGGCGGTGGATCTGTGGGCTTTGTTCGGTGGCGGTGGACGACGAGATCTGCCGGTCGGACCGGATCATCGGGATGGAGGAGGCACTGGACCGACACATGAATTTCTGCAGCAAGTTCAGGACCGCGGCGCCGCCCAAGGACTCTACGGAGCATTTGATTTCCGCGATGAGGCAGATCCTGAGGCGGAGCCTCGACTCGCCGGCGAGGGTCGTGAGGTCCACTCCCAACAGTCCGACGCACGAAAAAGGCGGGGTACCCGGCGCTGCGCTCGCGCGGTCAGGCAGCTGCTTTACGACTTTAGCAGGATAGCCAAAGAAGGATCAAATGCAGAGACGACAGAGGAACAGAGACAAGACAAAAACAGTAGAATTTGGTTACTTTGGAGGGGGGGGGGGGGGTGTTTACTAATTAATATGGGTTTAGATCTTAGCATCTGATCCCTTAACTTTCTTTCTTTTCTCATTGTCAAAAAAAGGTTTTTGTTGGGCGTTTCACAATGTAAAGACGTTCCATAAATCAATGTTGTTAAAAATAAATCAATGCTAAAGTACAAAATTTCCTTCTTTTTGTCCATTTGTTGAACAATGGAGCACTTCTTTTCTCAGAAATCAAAATAGTTTAATCTAAACGCGTATTTATGGCTTTTCTTCTTAGCTTTCTTCATCAGCTGTGAATTGTCCCAATCCTCAGAACTTGGCATAGAAGAACTTGGGATTAGATTGATACAACTGTATTCATACAAACTGCGCTCTTCCTATTCTTCTTTTCATGTCATTCCACAGTGCTAGATTTCGCCCTGCCATTTATTTATGTCTCATACTCTGTTTCATCTAGATTTTTGCTCACTAATGTGGTGGTCATGTTTCACGGGGCTTGGCTGGATTTTCATCACGCGGAAGTTTCGCGAAAAGGACGTTCAATTATTGAAGCTTTGGCATCCTCTCATTCGCCGCGGGAGCCAGAAGATAATCAGCGCGCAGCTAATAACTTCTCCATCAAAAGTGGTTCCAACATTCAAATCGTGGACAAAGTCTTTTGCATGATTGGTTCCATGGGGCCCCGAATGGTCTACATTTTTACGTAAGGTAGGAGGAGACTAGGAGTTGAGGAGATAGAGCCGGGCATCCTACCCCCTATTCTATCATGTTATACGAACAAAAGAAGATTCTGACGTTACTAGAGCTGATCAGTGGGTTGTCCTAACAATGGTGCTTAGAGTAAATCAAGAGGAATATTATAATAGAAGAAAGCATCTAAAAAAAATCTTTTTTTTTCCTGGTGTGGGGGGTCGAATTGTGCATGGATACTACGTTGATGGATTCATGTCTCTTGGATGGTATCAGATACCATACCACAGAGTTCAGGAATCAAAACTTGAAGGTACTTGGCGTTTAATTGAGATACTTTGCACAATCACTTGCCGGCTTCTAGCTAGCTATCATTGATTGGGACCAGTCATAGAATTGAGAACTGACGAGATCTTATATGAGACGTTACGTTATCATTTATCATTAGATACAGATGTAACTCTCTTCTGATTTTGAAACCTAGCGCATTTACTTCATTTGATGTTCACTATTTGCATGATCGTGTCGCACCTTCCTCTTCACGAGTTGCAAATACTATGCATATTTCAATCAGTCCCCTCCAGGGTATCATGTAATCTGTTCTTATTTTAGACAGATATCTTCCTCTATTGAAAGCTGACAAAATAAAGTAAGAATAGAGAAAGAAATGCAGCTAAAAGAAGATTGGTCCTTTTGTTAAGCAAACTCTGAATCTGAGAGTAAGTTAAAAAGAAGAAGACAGGTACACGAGCTTGCTTGTTTTCTTTTTTTGGGCAGCCCAACCACCTTAATGATTCCACAAATCAGTTGACCCGTATTTTCCTCGGAGGCTTTAAGTTATTTTACGAGGACTGTGCCTGACTTATGCCTGTATATATGTTATATGGAAATCATTAGCATTCAATCTTTATGATAAAGATATGTAACGGAGTATCTTACGAAACTAAACAGCCGAGTACACGTTTGATTACACTACATTATTTGTGGGTTTTGTCTTTTGAAGATGGGGAGATGGAGAAGGTAAACCTATAACTATGATGGTCATCTTATACAAGATGATCAAATATCTCTGTCTCCTAGGCACATAGTTAAATGAAACAAAAAATAATGCTACAAAAAATGGCCCACACATGTTCGTAATAGCCTGACCAATTTTCATTACCAGCATCACATTATCACTTGCAGCATCATCATCAGAAGAATTTCAGGCTGAATAAAAGAAGAAATTATAACTTTACCTAACATTCCTTGGTCCTCTTCCACTTGTCCCTTAGTCTTGCTTGTTGGTCACATAATGTTGGTTAGGAAAATATTTTTCTTCGTATTATTCTTAATCAAGAGAGGAGAGTTCCTCATACCTACAACATACGAGCCTTCCCAACTCTCATGCTGTAATGTTCAGTAAAAAAAAACTCCATGCTGTAACATTTTTCTCATGTTCACATGAGTTGTTTTCCCTTTATATGAATGTCAATGCTTTGCAAAGGGGTGGATCTAATGCCTTTTTGTTTGGTAACTACATTTAATGGCCATTGATAATGTGAAGTTTGGTCCTATAATTTTTCACCTTTTCGCATAAAAAATCCCCTTATGTTCCAATCATGTAATGGAGAAATTAGGTTTGGATGAAGAGCGGATGATCATTGGTTATGCATTCTCCAGATTCCTCGCTATATTCTATAGGGTTATAATCTCCATGGCATATCTTGTAGCCTTCTTTCCCTCTTTTATTATCATTTTAATTTAATTATCATTTTAATTTTATTGGTGACAAATGTGAATTTTTATAGAAGCACGATGCGAATATAATGCACGGCAAACGGTACATACAGGTGCATTACTTTTGATTTATTTTCTGTTTTCCTTTACATTACAAGATAAATAATTGACAATTATTGGGTCAGTTGAGTTTCCATTTGTGACTTGTGAGTTTTTAACTAGACAACTTGGCTTGGCTGGACGACAGGTGTCTCAATGATTAATGGTCCTTTGATAACAATTAGTTATTCAATTATGTGACTATAATTGATGCATCTGCCTGTTTACCTCTTGCTTTGTACAGCCAATCTTCCTTAATAACATATCAGACGTCAAGTTCCTGAACCTCTTCAGATTAAAAGGAACCATCCAAAAATGGTCAACAAAAATTATTTTGGGCGGACAACAAACATTAAGTTCAGAACACCAAATTGCCTACCAACATTAATGGCTGCACAGAACTTGACGCAGGATTACCCTTCCCAATTAGATAAGAATAGAACAATAAAGCAAACATCCGGGTTCGTATTGAGGTGCGGTGGTGGGAGTTGAGTGTAGGGAGAACCAATTTGGCCAGAAAAAGTATATCCGGGTTCGTGTTTAGGTGCCAATTGCCGAGCCGCTCCGGCGGGGAGGCTGTTGGGATTATCACATAAAAGAAGGCTAAAATACTACCAAATTATGCACATAAATTAACAAATATATACATAAAATACTAGAATGAGTATAAGAATTAGAACCAGGTTCAAGGCACGCTATGCGTTGTCCTTGAAACAGATACGCCGCCCTCCGTGCACAGGCGAATAATAGCGTTCCGTTCCCGAGATACAACGAACCACACCGTCAATTTAAAAGTGCACTTCAAATCAAACTGACTGGATCTCGATCAGATGAGACTCTATTGCTGAATGATGGATGATGAATTAAGAGTGAAGAAGAACAAGTTTTTCTTTGTTGTCTGTAACCCTTTTCTGCAGAAAATCGTTCTCTATATATAGAAGAACGCTGTTGGACCTTTTCTGGAAGAAGAGACGCAATTTTCTGCAGAGAAATGGCCATTTACTCGTTGTAACCGCTTAGCCGATCGATCGCCTTATTTAGCCTGAAATTACGATCGATCGTTTTATCGCGGTACACAAATCCTAAAATTCTAGTAACTACGAACGATCGGTTTATCACGGTCGATCGTTACACGATCGATCACGTTATTTTGCTGATCGATCGCTCCATTTTTTAACTAATTTATTTAATTTCAAGTCAAATTTCAACAGAGGCATCATTCAGGCACCGGACAAGAGTCTTCATTGGGGCCATTTCTGGTATGAGCGTCTGCCAAACTATTGCTACATCCGCAGGTCTCTTGAGCCATGATACTCATCATTGTCAAACGGTCAGAAGGGGAGATGGTGCGCTGGCTGAGTAGAACTTCCCTTATGGGGACAGGTTGTGGGCAAGGAAGGGCAGTGGTGCCATCGCGAGGTAGCCGTGATTGGTGTCTGGCTCCGGCGGTTGGTAGAGTTGATTCTTGGAGTTCATCTGGATGTGCAGGGGGAGCGGAAAAATGGATCGGACGGGGAGTCGGGGACGAGCCCCTTACCGGATACCTGCTTCTACACTGGTCAATGACCACAAGGGGAAGCGGGTTGACACTGGAGAGGCTGATCTGACAGGCCCACTTTTCAAGGATGGAGGTGTCAAATGCAGACGGGATGCCATAGAGGGAGAAGCAACGTATAGTAATCAGCAAGCGGGGAGGACACAGGATGGATTTGGTTGATTGGAGAATCTGGAGCCAAATATTAAAAAGGGAAATTTATATAATAAAGTAAGAAAAAAATTTAAAAATAACATACTGTACTAATTATTTGTAAAAGAGGGTATCTGACAAGCCATGCAGGCCCTGTGTGGCATTTTTTTCTCGCCCTTGATCTTTTTTTTTTCTCACAATAGAGGCGTCGGTTCAACCGAAAGGCTTTCGTTATAACTAAAAGTCGATTATGTTTTTAGATTTCACTCGAGCTCGGGCTCGGCCGCACCGAGCCCTAAATACCGTGTTTTCTGTCTGGCGACTGGTTGGCTTTGCCTCCGTCTCCCCGCGCTCACCTCCGGCCACCACCGAGGCAGCGACTCCACCACCTTCCTCGCCCCGGCCACCATCCTTCCTCGGCCCGGCCACCGTCGCCCCTCGCCCCGGCCAACTCCGCCTCATCGCCACCATCGTGCCTCTCCCCGTCCATTGTCCCGGCCAGCTTCGCCTCATCGCCACCGTCTCGGGCACCGTCACGTCATCGGTACCGTCTCAGCCAGCTCCGCCTCCCCGTCCTCGCCCCGGCCACCTCATCGCCCCATCGCGAGTGTCTTTATAGGTAATATATATTTTTAATATATGTTAGAAATATGTATGAATGTAGATGCATCGTACGAAATTAAGTACGTTATATTTGTGTAGTATTTGATAGTGTTTCTTTCTTAAAAGTTTTGTGAGAAGAGATGGCGGGAGAAATGGTTCCGTTTGTCTTAATGTATGGTGGTAGAATTGATAGAGGTGAATATGAAGGCGGTGAAAGTGTAGGATTATTTATTAATAAGCGAAGTACTTACGAGGAACTAGAGATGCAAGTGATAAACAAATTGGGATGGGACCAAAGATTGTGGAAAATTCGTATGAAGTACAAGATGCCTGTTTATGGACTACCGTAATACCAATTGACGATGACAATTCTATGCAACAAATGTTCTATTTTGCGCCTCATGTGCTTAGCTTCGAGCTATGCGTAGAAAAAGAGGTGTGCATGCCTAGGTTTGGAAATGATGGTGAAGGCGGAAGTAGGAGTGCTCGTAGAAATAGGTCAAGTGGACACTGTAGAGGAAAGCATGTGGAAGATAATGAAGAAGATTTGTCTATATCACTAGCGTGCAAGGAACCCCAAATTTCGCATAGTTTGAGGTAAGTTTATTTAAAATATGTATTGAATACCATTAAACTTACTGTATCATGAATTGTTTATAATGTATAATGTAGGCACACATCTCATGCTCATGAAGCGATGAATATTGGCATGGCACGAGGTGGTGAATGGTTTGGCACACAAACATCATTTGATAACCCTTATTTTTACACTGGTTTAAGTGGTATGCAAGAGGGAAATATGAATGATGATGAAAATGAAGGGGAGAATGAGGAAGAGGATGGGGAAAATGATGAGCAAATGCCGAATTCACCGGTTATTGATGTTGAAGATGTACGAGGAGAGGATAGTGTGCAAGAGATGGTTGATAATGAGGGAGATGAATTGGTGGACATCGCAATTGCTATGGATAACTTGGATGATTTTGAGGAGGAGTTGCCATATGAGGAGGAGCCCCCATGGGCGCGACTAACCGATGAGGAAATAGATGGGGCAATTAATCGGGGTTTGCATGAGGAGACATATCATGAAGAAGGAATATATATGGGGCAAATATTCCCTAATAAAGATGAATTTGTACATGCATTGAGGGAGTTTTCAATAGCGCATGATGTTCGATATAAAGTGTTGCGTACAAGTCCGACACAGTATACAGCAAAATGTCAATACACTGCCTGCCCATGGAGAGTACATGCATCATTGATGAAGGGGATGAATTATTTTAAAGTGAAGACGTATGGTGGCGAACACACTTGTAGCAATGCTCAGGTAGACACTGGTCATAGACAATGTACTGCGGCCTTTATTTGTCGGCATATATTACCCTCTATTAGAGCGGAAGTGGATATCCCACCAGTGGTTATTCAAGAGAGGATTAAGGAGACGTTTCACGTGGATATTTCATACACAAAAGCATGGAGGGCAAGGAATATGGCCATCAAAGCAGTGTATGGTGATTGGGTTGAGTCATATCGATTGTTGCCAATGTACTTGGAGGCAATAGTTAATGCCAATCCGGGAACCATTTGTAGGTTAGTGACGACCCCAATGGAAGATGCTACGTGTCGACGATTTGAGAAGGCGTTTTGGGCATTTGGGCCATGTATTGAGGGTTTTAAACATTGTCTCCCAGTCATAAGTGTTGATGCTACTTTCCTATCTGGTAAGTATGGAGGAGCCCTTTTGGCGGCGACTGCTAACGACAGGCACAAGGGTTTGTTTCCTCTTACATTTGGCCTTGTTTTGGGTGAGGATTACCCTAATTGGAGATGGTTCTTACATATGTTGAAGGAGCACGTTGTCCTTGATAGGATCTGTATCACTATCATATCTGATCGACATAAAGGGTTGCAAAAGGCTGTGCCAGAGGTGTTTCCGCATCCGCATTTTTGTCACCGATATTGTATGCGACACATAAAGGCAAAATATCATAAGAAGTTTAAAAATGATGTATTGACGAGGTTGATAGGGGAAGCTGCATCTATGCTTACCATAAGCGAGTTTGATGAGAAGATGAAACTTATCGGTGCAGAAAGTCCAGAAGGAAAATGGCTACTCACTGAGGAAGGTGGATTATCACCTCAATTGTGGTATCTTGCTTACGATGGTTTTACAAGGTTTGGAATGACCACAACAAAAATGGCTGAAAGTCTAAACAGCGTGTTAAAACGGGCTCGATCATTATCCGTGCAAGCCTTAGTGTCAGCCACATTCTACTGGATCGTCAAATTCTTTGTGAAGCGACATTCGGCCGGATTGGTCATGACAACCCCATATACCCCTACTATTGAGTGGAAGATTAAAGAACAAACATGTAAGAACCCTCACCTTAAAAACCGATTTATTTTTGTTAAACGTGGATTATCGTGTGGTTTAAGCACTTTCAGATTAAATTCGGTTGATTTCGAAAATAAAAATGGTTTTCAAAGGTTTCAATCAAAAACAACTTCACATAAATGAGTTTTAAGTGATTTAGAATCAAATCTTAATTTTTGGAATTTTTTTCTGATTTTTACCTATTTTCCCAAAAATTAGGGTTTGATGGGACCCCCGGCGGGCCCCGCCGACGAAATTAGGTTTTGTGACCAAAAAGCCCCAGACATTAAACAAAGTCGTTATAAAAATTTTCAGAATTTTCTGAGCTTAATTTGGTATTAAAATCGCTAAATTACCCATTTTTAGCCAAAATTGCTCATTTTACCCCAGTTTTTACCTAGGTTTACCCCAAAACTTTCTATAAAAGGAAAGGGTTGCGCGCCCTCCCCATTTTGGAAAAGGGTTTTGGCTTGGAGCAGCAGCCTCTTTCCCCATTTCCAAAAGAGGAAAGGAGTTAAGGTATGCAAATCTATGCTTAATCTTTCATTTTCATTTGATTTTTAATAATCTTTACTCAAAACCTTGATTTTCCAAATGATTTCAAAGCATTTGAAGGATAAAAATCTCTATTTTAATATGTATCTTCAAACCCTAAGCTTCAAATTTCGTTTTTATATGATTAAAAGCCCTAGATTTAAGGTCTATTTTGGGTTTTCAAGCTTAATCGCGATTAGTAGAGTATTAACAATGGATTTATATTTTCTTCAAGGTGATTAAGGTGTTAGACTTCGTGGTCATCCAAATCAAGATAATGGGTTCTTTAATCTCAGCTTGGGTAGTGTAAATCTTGTTTTAATGAATGTATTTTGAAGGGGTTTATTCATTTTTAGGTCTCTAATGGTAAGATTAGTTTTTCTTAATCTCATGCTTTCTTATCTTTGGGTTTTGATTTGTGATGGTCTAAATAGGATTTCTGGAAAGTTTGGTGTAATTTGGATATTGTTTGATGCTTTGATTTGATGTTTGAAGTTATGAAAATGGTGTTTCGGTTTGATTTTCGAAATGAGGATATACTGAGTGTTTTGGAATTATTGAACTTTACTGAGGTACATGGAACTGTTCTTTACTGTTCGCAATTACATATAACTTAGTAACTTTCAACAAATTTCAATAAACTCAGTAATGTTCGAAAATTTACAGTTAAATGGGTTTTTGGAAATTTGGCATTTTTTTTCCATGATTTACTTCACTTAATGACATGAGAAGTATATTATGAGTTAATGAGGCCACGTGATATGTAGAAATGATGATATAATACCTTATGTATGTTGGATTATAGAAAATAAATGTGAGTATGCTTGTAGGAATGTTGTCGAGTTCATACAAGTAAAGTTATGTTTTTGCGGTGGTTTTCACCATGATTTTGGGATTGTGACCAGTACTTAAACAAGTTTTCAACATATGAATATGACACTATGAGTTATGATAAGTATGAATCATGTGATTAGGATATGCATGACTACACACACGCATGAGGATTTACCATGAGATTGTAATTATACCTTGATTATGATGCATGTGGGAATGGGTTGAGAGCATGTTTCATGTGTTGGCACCCACGTAGGATTTGTTCACGTATGTATCCTGAGAGCATGCATCATGAATCGGACTTCATGAATGAGATTTTATCGTGTCTTCATCGGTGTTGATCGATTGTATGCAATGAATGTAATTGCGTGCCGGATTAATCGATCGGAGAATTATCGAACTTGGTTGGTCCGAAAGGACACGTTTTCGATTTGGTCCTTCGTGGATCACGGATACTCTCCGGGTTGAGTTTGATGGATGATATGGGGGGCGTGTTTCGTACTCCCCTTGCGGTTGATACTATTGGGATTAGTCGTACGGGACATGAGTATTCCCTGTGGTAGGCATGTGCACACCCTACCACATGTGTTATAGGGTCCCGCGTAACCGGGATTCAGGCTCTCCCCCACCGCAGGAGACTACCCAGGGCGAACAAACATGTTCTAGTTTCGTTGTGTACGATTCGGGCACCCTTGGCCAGGGCTGTCCAGGGCGAACAGACTTTGGGGTACACGACACCCCCCTGTTTCCAGCGAGGAAACTGATCTATACATGAAATATGCATTTTATTATCTCCTAAACTTATGTTTCTGCTAGTGTTTGTTTAGAATTATTGCTACTTTAATATAGTTTTTGGTTTTTGTAGGAAACAAGAGTAAAACGCAGAAATGGGATAAAACGCGACTCTAATGATTGAATATTAACAACTTCGATTGCATATCTATGATGGGACTGATTTAAGCTTCATGTTAAAGTACACGAAGTCAGCTTTCCAACGCCACTAACTGTTCGCAATTCGGAGTTCTGAGCAAAAAGTTATGATCATTTGAAATATTGCACGTGAAAGAGACACGATTAAAGAGAAGAACCGTCAAGATGAGATTGGATGGATGAGATCGATACGACGGGTTTTATTTGATTAAAAGAAAAAAAAAGAAAGGATTAAACCGGTCCGGTTCAGTAAAAGAAAAAGAAAAAAAAATAAAAACAAAACCGGCCGTTCATCCAGAACAGAGGCGCTCGAGCTTCTGCTCGAGCGCCGGTGGAGAGGCCGGCGAGACCGCGGCGGCGGGTCTCGACGGGGCAAGGCTGGGCTGAGACGGCGATTCCGACGGCGGTGGGACTGAGCTCCGGCGGCGGCGAGACTCGACGAAAAGGAAAGAAAACGGAAAAAAAATCATCAAAAACAGAGTTCTGTCGAGAACTCCGGCGAGGCTGAGCAGGGCTGGTGAACGGAGACCGACAAGGTTCGCGCCGGTGGGCGGCGACGATTACGACGGTCGGACGACGGAGGTTGGGTTCGGACGAAGGCGACGACGGAGGAAACGAGCCGTGCTCAAATCGGGAAAGCAAAACAGAGAATCGTGCCGGAATTGGAAAGCTTCGATTTGGACTCCTTCCTTGATTAGGAATTGACTAAGGATCGGATTTGGAAGCTAGAATCGCCTATAAAAACAGAGAGATCCGGAGAGCTTGAAGGAGGACGCCCGGCCGGAAAACAGAGAGCTGAACAGAGATATTTTCCGCCGGAAAGCAGGGGCTTTCCGGCGTGGTTTTGGCTGGAAGGGAGAAGGGAGAAGGCCGGAGGGGAGAAGGAGGAGAAAAGAGAAGAGAAAGGAGAGGTTTTGGGTTGAATTGCGAAGATGCTACAGTAAATCCGATTTGCTACAGTACCCGTGCATGTTGGAGAAGACGATGAATAGTGCGCAGTGAACAGTACCCATGAACAGTATTTTTCGGTGAATAGTGCAAAACGACGCCAACGAATCAACAACGTTCTCTTTGTCCGATGGCCGGCTAAATCCTTGTCCAAGGCGTAGATGAAACTCGAGTAAATTGGTTGTATCGTTTTCTTTCATCTTAATCTTAATTTACAGTTAATTTATTGAGATTTATTCTATGTGCTCGAGAGAGGCTAGAGTGAATTCTTGTTAATTTCAATCCGAGGAATATTTGCGTGTCCGAGAGGAACGTAAGTAGACTAAGGTGTTATAAAGGAATAAGATTTCATTGGTTTATGCTCGAGAGAGATAGATCACAGTTCCATATTTTAATTGCTTATGTGTTACGTCCGAGAGGAGAGCACTAGATTTTGAATTGACAAGTATATGTCCGAGAGGAATATACTAGGTAATTAGGAATTTATTCAAAAGAGAGAGACGATAAGCTGGTTTATTGTGTGGTGGATTCGAAGCTTTGGCACTTCTCCATATTAGTTAAAATCCATTTTTAAAGTAGTTAAATTTTATTACTTTTTCTAGATTAATTAAAACAAAATTTGCTTTCACTTGAATTTGGTAAAATATTAGTCTGTCCCTGAGGTTCGACAACCCTTTAATACTCACTGTAGTACAATTGCCTTGTGCACTTGCAAGGGTTTAATTTTAAACGATCAAGAAACCGGACTATGATACGCCTTCTTAGGCTTGATTGTGTCCCAAAGATATTGTGCTTACTCCTTGATGGAGGCATCCACCATTGTATTGATGCATTATTATGAATGCTATGAATGATTGTGTATCATGTTGTATGAGATTCATACCACAGGAATGCATGTTTAGACAGTTTGTGGTTAAGATATTATTATTTATATCGTCTTATGACGGGTATGCATGTCCAGTAGGTATGTTGATAAAATTCCATGGTATAAGATGTTGTGAGATGGACGTATGATTTAGACGGTATTATCACGTGGATTACGTATATTATTTGATGAAATTTCATGCTTTGATGTTTCTTGTGGATTTCCGATGTGTCTTGAAAACCATTACTGAATTTTATACTCACCCCTCTTCCTTATTTTGTTTTGGGGCTGCGTGGTGCGACATGCAGACGCGCAGGATCCTCTCTTCAAGGAGTGACCAGAAGGGGTATGGGATTAGTTTGAGCATGATGATTAGTGTTGTGTTATCGTACTCTCTATTGTCATGAGATTACAGTAGATGTCGTGTTATATTTCAGACTGTTTAGACTTGTTATCCGAGCCGTGTGTATGGCTCCGGACTTTATCTAATTGTGGGTGTAAGACTTGTTGATATTCTAGACTTTATACCTCGTTGAATTTTTACTTGTTTACTCTTACACAAAGCAGCGCGAAACTCCGAAATTATATTATTGCCCGTATATGGGTGTAAGTCTTCCGCTTTGTCCGACATAACGTCGCCCCCGCACATCATTCGGCCCATGAACCGGGTTCGGGTCGGGTCGGGCGGTGCGCGGGGCGTGACAAAATGCGCCTTATTGGCAGCATGTTCGTTGACCAAATCAATTCTCACATGTATGAGGTGAGAACAATGCGTGGTAGAAAATATGTAGTGGATGACACCGATCATACATGTTCTTGAAATTATCCTCAGGTGTATAAACATCCATGTCGTCATCTACTTGTTGTCCATTCGAGGCGAAGGCGACCCATCGGCAATTTAGTTGGACATTGGTATACAGCTGATGCATATAGATCGGTGTATGCAGTTGAATTTTTTCCTCCTCTTGATCGACGATATTGAGAGGAAAAGTCACCTATGTAGGTGGTGAAGCCCCCAAGAGTGACATGGAAACCCGGTCGTCCACGCACTAAGAGAATACGTAATGCGATGGATAGTGCTGCATGACGACAGATGGTCGATCACACTACCATTGTGGGAAATGTAACCAACTTGGACATAATAGGCGTCAATGCCAAAACACGCCTTCAACGGATTGGTACATGTTCTTACAATGGTCTTTATATTTAAAGTAGGTTCGTTTATACATTCTTTGAAGTTATAATTAATTGTTGGTTTCTTTGTAGATATTATGGACCCAGGACCGATTGATCCCTCCGTCCTCACAGAGCAGAGCTCGAACAGATCCGATGGCATATGGAACGGAGAGGTATGTGCATAATCATTATCTCCTTAGTTTTGGATATTGCAGAAATTTAACTACTTTTCTAATTGTAAGTACTTTTCATGTGTATAGGATCCCAGGTGCATTGAATACACCGAGCACTGGCAAAACGTGCGCCATTGGGTAGTTAATCCGCGCATGTTGCCGTACATAGAGATGGCAGGTTTTGGCCACTTTACATGGTTACAGTATATCAAGATTGATAGGGCTCTCATCACTGCCCTAGTTGAGAGATGGCGGAGGGAGACGCAAACATTTCACTTGCATTTGGGGGAGATGACTATAACATTACAAGATGTTGCTATACTACTCGGATTACGAGTTGATGGCATTGCGGTGAGTTGCTCAACTGTGGGCATTGAGTGGAATGAAGTATACGAGCACCTTCTTGAACGGGTACCTCCATACGAATCATTAAAAGGACGAACTAGGGTAAGTCTGTTGTGGTTGAGAGAGCAGTTCAGTCGCCTGTCGGAAGATGTCACAGAGATTGAAGTCGAGCAACACGCACGAGCATATTTACTCTATTTGCTCAATAGCACTATATTTGCCGATAGCAGCAGTAGCCATGTGCACCCGATGTATCTTCTTTTGTTAGAGGATTTATACACCACGGGACAGTATGCATAGGGTAGTGCCACCCTTGCCTACCTGTACAGAGAGTTGGCAAAAGCTTGCCAACCTAGCACATTCGGGATTGCCGGGTGCGTCACTCTGATCCAGGTAAACCATCAATAATCTGATTCATGCTGAAATGCTTATTTCAATTATAACATTTGATTCATGCTGGGTGTGTATGTGTTAAACAGCTATGGTCGTGGGAGAGATTGCATATTGGCCATCCAAACACTCAAAGCACTCCACTAGATGGTTTATCTCCGTTAGGAGTTCGGTATGTGTTTTCTATTTAAGTTACTTTGTGATCTTCTATTGGGATTTTAACTAATGTATTTTTCATCTTCTTTATGTTAGGTGGAATGCTAAAAAGAAAAAAATTGTAAATCCTCATAGTGTCCTCTTGATGTATAGATCTGAACTAGACTATCAGCGATCCAGCCAGGTATTAGTCATTCGTAATGTACATGTTATGAATATAACGAATGTAAATAGAAGTGACACGAATACTATTTTCATATGTTGTGTAGGTAACATGGCAGCCATATTATGATCATGTGTTAGCACAATTACCTGGAGTATGTACGGATGGAGCGCATGTGTGGCTATCTAGGACGCCACTTATATGTGTAGACATCGTGGAGATGCATGTTCCAGATCGGGTTATGTTGTAGTTCAGATTTGAGCAGATTTTCCCCCCTATTGGTGTAGAGTTTATTGAACGATCATCGCGTCGAGGCCGAGGGAGTTTTGATTGGAGGTCGCATCATGCGGCCTATATTACTAGATGGGATGACCGGACGACTACTCTCATTCAAGGGGAGCCTACAATGACGGAGCGAGATACATATAATGCATACATGAGATGGTACTTCACGATTACGAGGAGACTTATCATGCCACCTGTGCATGAGGCGGAGATGTTATATCAACTGAGGGGCGACACTGAGGGGGCGTTGGTGAGTATCTCCGACTTCATATTTGATTTAATTCACCATTGTATTAGTAGATAACATATATTCTTCTTCCTTTGTAGCTTACTTGTGTGAGACAAGTGCACGCTCAGTCTCATAGTGCTTTGGTAGGCCGATCCTATGATTGCTTTGTAGCGGCATGTCAGACGATACACGATATCTCTGGTCATGTTCTTGCGAGTTTGTCATTGCTTTGGCCCGTTATGACTGAGATTCCAGGAGTGGAGGTTGTTCCAGATCCTTTATCAGCTTCACGAGACATTGTGACATCATCAGCTGATACGACGGGTTTTACCCCATCACTAGTTATTCCAAATGCCTCGGTCGATCAAGTTGAGAGGCCCTTTCTTCGAAAGTATATACCCGGCGACAGCGTGCACTCCGTGCTCTACGTCAGACACCTTCTTCTTCAGATGCTATGCCTGACGTTGAGCCTGGAGAAATTCCAGTTCGAGCACGAGGACGGGGTAGGAATAAGTTGAGGAGAATTAATTAAACACTTGTAATTTTATAAGTACATTTGTAATACTTTGTATAACTTTGTAATAGTTTAATGTTGTGTAATATATTTTTTTATGTTTTTGTATATGTTTTGTGTAATGTTTATAGATGTGTTATTAGGTTTTGAAAAATTGTAGATTTCATCTGGAGGAGGATGCTGATAGAGGAGTTGTAGTTGAGAGGCATTGTGCGGAAAAAAAGCGTAAGGGCCAGAAAGAACCGACGCCTCAAGCCGAACCCCAAAAATGTCGGTTCAACTGACGCCTTTAGTATCCCTACGAAATGCGTCGGTTGAACCGATGTCTTTTGGGTCAGTTTTAAAAAAACAGTATGTCATTTTTTAAAAAAAAAAATTTCATACCTTGTTATATAAATTTCCCTATTAAAAACCGATGCGTGGCTAGGATTCTGGGACAGCCTGGTGATGGAGATAGACTGAGCAAGAAGGCAACGGAGCTTAAAAAAAGGTAAGAAGTCATAAGGAGCCCTTGTTAAGTTTCTTAAAAACTCTCTTCTGGGCCCCCTCGTTCTTTAAAGGCCCAACCTGCTCACAAGACACAATCTGCCAAAACTCTCTCCCCAAAAGCACACACCTCAAATGGGCAAGTATCTCTTGGCCCAAACTAGCCTGAGCTTGACCCACTTCACGGACCTGAGCATGTTGAGATGGGCCACATCTCTCCTTCCTTTTTCAAATGCCCAAGCCCAAACCCAGCCCAGTTGAGACTGACTAGGAATTTGCATTTCCAAACGTAAGTTTGTCTAGGCACAGATTGTGCTTTGGGCCACAGCCCAGATGCCTGCCCATGGCTCATGGGCTTAGTCTATAAATATGTTTACAAATTATCATGGGCCATGTCCACACGATTGAACGTTTGCATTATAGTAATTTTTAATAGTAGTACTTATCAAAAGGGCACGTGTTCCATAAATAAGACGATCTGAAGTTCTGAACAGCCCGCCTGAATTGGATTTTTGTTTTTTCCTTCCAAGCACGCGACACAGCCTGGAACCAGGGAAGGCAGTCAGAAGTTTCCGCCGGAAGGCTCTTCTTTCGTCCAAATTTGCCTCTCCTTTCTTTATTGCTTCACCTCGAATCACCATCTCCCTCCGCATTCCGTCCCTTGGATTCCTCTCATTCATATTGATTCCGCCCAGCGCCTCAGACGTCCTCCTTCATTCAAACCTCCTTTTCGTGGATTTTTTTAATCGAAAAGCCTAGGGTTTTCTCGGTTGGCCGGAAAGCCTACCCAAGCCCCGGCGTGATAACTCTACGACTCAGGTTAGCCGTCTTCTTTCTCTCCCTCTGAGAAATCAATTTCCCTAATTGAATCAAAGGCTATGAAATGTGGTGGGTTTTAAGGGGTTTGGTGATGGGAGAGCAAGGCTATCGCCGAGCCAAGAAATCTCAGTTTCTTGCTATATCCAATGCTTTTTCTACGCTTGCGTTAATTTTCTTTTTCTATAACCGGGAAGATGTTCTGCGGAACCCATTCCTTGGACAGAATGCTGTACAGTATTCTCCGCAGTTGGAATCAGTAAGAGGGCTTCCGGTGCGTATGCGCCATACAGGAGAGGATGTACATAGACGGAAGATCGCTGAAGTTGATGGTAATTTGTTGGAATTGATTGGAAACGATTCTAAATCTGATAGCAATGTGACTGTTGCAATGTGCACTGGTATATTGGACCACAAGGGCTATTCCAGCTCGTGCGAGTTTTTGAAAGCTCACCGTCATTGCACTTCGGGCGAATTTGTTGATTACATAGCAATTTTCTATTGTAGCTGTGAAAAATTCCCATTTTTGGGATATGCTACTTTGGCGATTTGGCTGGCTGCTTTGTTGTATTTGTTGGGCAATACTGCGGCTGATTATTTCTGTTGCTGTCTTGAGAAGCTCTCAGAGCTTTTAAGGCTCCCACCCACCGTGGCTGGGGTTACTCTACTTCCGCTTGGAAATGGGGCGCCTGATGTCTTTGCTAGCATTGCTGCTTTTGTAGGGAAAGATGCAGGCGAGGTTGGATTGAACAGCATCTTGGGTGGGGCAGTATTTGTAACTTGTGTTGTTGTCGGTGCTGTTTCCTTGTGTGTGGCAGATAAGAGGGTTCAGATTGATAAGAAGTGTTTTATCCGGGATGTTAGTTTCTTCCTTCTGACCCTTTTGGCTCTTACCTTAATTCTGATAATTGGGCGAGTGGGTGTCGGCGGAGCTGTTGCATTTGTGTTGATTTATGTTGTATATGCATTTGTGGTGGCTGCCAATGAGGTTCTGAGGAAACATGCCCGAAAATTAAGGATTGATGCAGTGACTCCCTTGCTTCCAGTTCGGGGAAGCATCTTCGGTGAAGGGATTGAAGAAGATGAATCGGTTTATAGTCCACTCCTAGATGTGGACATTCATGCAGAGGGACCCCATTTAACTACACTGCCACAATGGATGTGGGCATCACATGTGGCCATCTACTCAAATCAGTCCCTCAAAGTTTCAGGGAATGAAAGCCCCAGGTCATTGTGGGGATGGAATGATGCAGGGGAGTTTGATAGTTCATCCTTCACATGTTCTAAGGTATTCTCGATCTTGGAAATACCTTTAACAGTCCCAAGAAGGCTTACTATTCCCATCATTGAAGAAGATAGATGGTCTAAAGGCTATGGGATTGCAAGTGCTTGCTTAGCACCCATTCTGTTGGCTTTTCTGTGGAATAGGGGTAATCAAGGTTCTGGTGTAGTTGTATATATTGTTGGCGGCCTCATTGGTGCAATCCTTGGTTCTCTTGCGTACTATTTCACTAGGCCTGACCACCCGCCCCGCAAATTTTTGTTCCCTTGGGTTTTGGGGGGGTTCCTGATGAGTATTATATGGTTCTACATTATTGCTAATGAGCTTGTTGCACTCTTGGTGGCAATAGGTATTGTTTCGGGGATTAGCCCATCCATCCTTGGGTTGACAGTTTTGGCATGGGGCAACTCCATGGGTGATTTGATGTCAAATATTGCACTGGCAATGGGTGGCGGTGATGGAGTGCAAATTGCTTTTTCAGGATCATATGCAGGGCCCATGTTCAACACTCTGGCTGGTTTGGGAGTTTCACTGTTAATTGGGGCCTGGTCAGAGAGACCAACTTCATTTCTTGTTCCCAGAGATAGTAGCCTCTTTTACACAATGGGTTTCCTTGTTTCTGGGCTTATTTGGGCGCTCATTGTACTACCCAGAAATGACATGCGACCTAACAAGACTTTAGGTTTTGGACTGATAACTCTTTATCTGATATTTCTTTCTGTCATGGTTTCTGCAGCGATGGGAATTTTCTCACTTGTAAGCCTAAGATGACCCTGTGATTGGTTAAGGAGAACAAAGGTGCTGCATAGGGCTTGTTGATGTTTCAGAATGTAAAAATTAACCATTTTATGATATAACTCTTTTGTGTTGTCAAGCAGGCAGTGGTTTTATCGGCAGGTTATCCTGATACAGCTCTTTCTGTGTCAAGCAGGTAGCGATTTCAGAGTCATGTTATCCTACTCACGATAAATAGTTGAGTTATAACTATCAACTGGGAGCATATATATTGTATAGATTCCCACTAAGCGTTGGTAATAGCTGAGTCAGCCTTCTTCAAGTGTACTTGCATATATATAATTTTCAAGATAATTTACACATCAGTTCTATGCCTTTTCTATATTAGTTTCTCATTCGATTATTGATAGATGCATAAATCCAAAGTTTATGTATTGCATCAGGAAGGGCATCAACATAGGAATTTGTTGTTGTTGCTTACATGGTTTCTGTGTTTGCAATTTAGTACACAATATACGAGCGTGGGTTACAACTTACAACGAAAAATAGGCCATCTCTTCATGGGGCATTTGATGTCTGACTTGGTAATTCAGACCAATTCCTAGTGCTATACAACAAGCACAACATCTTCTTTGTATACCAAAAATCGGCCAAAAAAAAAAACGCAACCTGTTATCTGCCAGTCTCGACTTGTACCACCCGAAACAGGCAAATCGCCCGGCCTCCACCCCACCGCCGTTTAAAACGCAGCCGGGAGATTCCGTCGTG
The DNA here is from genome assembly GCA_039654745.1 of Houttuynia cordata. Taxonomy (NCBI): domain Eukaryota; kingdom Viridiplantae; phylum Streptophyta; class Magnoliopsida; order Piperales; family Saururaceae; genus Houttuynia; species Houttuynia cordata. The sequence goes on from CM077503.1 coordinate 31,700,696, forward strand.
CATACTCCGATCTCCCTTCCCCTCCCCCGCCGGCCAAGATGATGCACATGACCTTCTACTGGGGGAAGGAGATGGTCCTCCTCTTCGACTCCTGGAAAACAGACTCTTGGACCAGCTACTCCCTCTCCCTCCTCGCCGTCTTCCTCTTCTCCGTCTTCTACCAGTACATGGAAGACCGCCGCCTCCGATTCAAGATCCTCTCCTCCTCCAAGCTTCCCCCGCCGGATTCGACTACCATCGCCGCCCCTCTCCTCCCTCACTTCTACGGTGGGAACAGTCCCGCCAAATTCGCCGTGGCCCTCTTGTTCGGAATTAACTCGGGGATCGGTTACTTGTTGATGCTCGCCGTCATGTCCTTTAATGGCGGCGTGTTCGTCGCTCTTATTTTGGGGCTCACGGTGGGGTACTTGATTTTCAGGAGCAGCGAGGAGGAATCGATCTTCGTCAATAATCCCTGCGCTTGCGCCTGATCGTTCTCTGGATTCGTTGGTTTGTATCCAATCTAAAACTCGCTTTCTCTGGTTCCGTATAATGTAATAGCTCTTTTTTTTACAATTTTCACCTGTAAACTGGCTTGTGGCTATGCTTGTTGTACTTCTATATTTATATGCAATTGTGCTATACTGTTTGTAAGATCTTAATGCATGTGTATTTTAGCCGATTGTGAATAAAAAGTGCTTTATTTGCGGCTCAAAGTTTACGGATTGTAGTAGTCTATGAAACTTTGCCTGACTAAATTCTATTAGGAAGTTGTTCATATATTGATAAATGACAATGGATCATGGTATGCGTTTACTGATTTATCATTTTGAGCTAAATCAAATATAATGATTCATTTTGACAGTAAATCAATCAATGTGTTGGTGATGTTTTTAATTACATCCTAACTGTTTCAATGTCTACTTTGTAGGCGAATGTTTACATTATTTCTAATTATTTAGCTTTATGCAAGCTTTTCCTTTGCTCATATTGTTTATAGTCCCTTCGTGTCATGTGATAAATTGTGAATAGAAAGGTTGTGTTTTCCCATTGATTGTGGAATAAAGTTTTCCTGAGTTGAGATACGGGATGTAGCTGAAGCCTAAACACCTGGATAAAGATACATGATGAGAAATTTGGATATTAAAAGCTGAAACCTTGTTGGTGAAAGCAGTCAGTGAATGTGGGTGCCCAAATCCTGAACAGCGACACAATTGGAGATCTATGGGAAATTTCTTCCAGAGGTTTCTAGTTGAGGACCCTACTGACTTTCGACCCATATCATGCTTGCGGAATTTTTGTGCCCAAGTTATTATGTCTGTTTGCTTGGACTACCATCAACACTAATATGCTGATGATCAAATAATCGAATTTTCTTATTTTGCTGTTGAGTTGAGAAGGAAGAAGGTGATGTTAGGCAGGATGAAGACGCCCTTTATCATCTTGTTGGCTCATTGACGGTGCACCATGGTCCGATTGCTTCTTGCTCAACCAAAGTATAACCTTCTAGTATCCAGTGTGTAGGCTTGCATTTAGATCCTAACTTCATTGGTTCATTTACATTGTCAAGAAAATAAACTTCATTTAGTACATCTGCTGAAAGGATGAGTAGCTGCCTCCAGCGTTGTACCAGGAGTATACACCCTGGATTGTTGTGGCTTAGAATCGAAGTGTTCGAAATCTGAAATTTTCCGATTATTCAAACAAACAGAATATGGAGAGAAAGGGTTGAGTTTTGCTGGCATCTGTTCCTTGTTGGGATGTGTTTTTTTACTCACTATAAGAAATGCATTTCCAGGGAATAAGATAAAAAGAAACAACAAAGTAAAAGAAGATGATTTCCTATTACAAGAAATCTAAAAACTAAAGCAAACTAGTGAAATTGAATGCATATAGATAAGAAGAATAAAGGACTGCTAATGGAAGCTGCCTATTTCATAAACCAATCAATTCCGGCAGCATCATTCAGAAATAGAAGGTAACAAATCCAGCGGGAAACTGATTATAGTAAATGGAGAATCCGGAATCTCCTGCAAGGATCATACAAGGATGCCTAAGATATGCAAACCAGATGAGAAACATCTGCTCTGGTTGATGGATTACATAACTACTCAGAACTAAGGAAATTCTGAATACTACACCACAGGTACAGGTGCCCCTAAGACGAAAAAATCTGACTACTTACGGGCCCTAATGGATTGTCGGAGATTATGGAGGCCTTAGAGTTTATAAAATGATTAAATGTTGCAATATTTTCATGTTTTGTTTTCAATTGTATGCAATCGTTATAGCAGCTTTGTAGGGTATTCTCACCAGGCTTATCAAGATTTTGGGAACGAGGGAGTTGGGACTTGGGATTGCTACTTTGAGTTGGATTTTCCTTCCTTGACGTTAATTTTTCTAGTTCCATATGAATTACAGAATTGAGAATAGCTGCAGGATGATCGCATTGGACGTAATGGCAACATACTGGAAATGCTCAGAGACTGGGTAACATAGAAACAATATTATTTCGCACATGATAGAATTCTAATCTATACAATTTGTAATCATTATAGTCTTGTACAAACTATCATGTCTTCTGACGACGGAGTTGCTTGATAAGAGAGCCTTTACAATCATTTATTACAGGAGTTGTCCTCTTATCCCATCATTTACATATTACAACATCCTAATTTCTCTTCCATCAATTGGATTAGTCTATATAACGAGTATACCTCTATTGTCATATGGAGACGCTGTTTGGGACTCCTCTCCCAGTGACGCCTGGGTCAGAGCTGGGCACAAGCAGCTCATAAGGAAGAACACCCGCCCCACATCTGTTCCTCAGTCGTGGGTCTTCGTTCCTCTTCTGTATTGTCTCCTCAATCTTGCGTATTTCCTCCGAGAACTCGCAGAAGGCCTGCACGATCTCGGCATCACCAGACCAGCTCGAGGGCTGCTGCCGTTCCCCTAGATACTCTTCGTCGGGGGAGTGTGTGGACAGAGTATCCACCACTGCCATAAACTTAGTGGCCTGCAGCACGCTGGGCAGCGCCGATAGGAAGAACCGCTGCGGGTCCCGGAGGAAGCTGATGTATCCTGGATCGTCTACTTCAGGTATGAGCCGCCGCATGAGGGGCGGGCGGTTCGGCACGTAGCCCCCGAAGGGATACTGGCCGAAGTTGAGAGCAGCATGTTGGGCGGAGGCGAGCCAGATGAGGGTGGTGAGAATGGAGACGAGGTGGGATGGCTCGGACAACGGCGGCCACCAGTCTGCATCACGCTTGTCGGCGTGTCCGACCTCGATGGACTCTCGGTACCAGGACTGGAGCTCACAGTCGGACTGGACAGCCTCCGGAGTAGGGTAGTAGGCTTTAACGTAAATCCGGACCCAGTTCTCGATGGCCGACCAGATGAGGAGACCATCAGTTGCGTACGGGTAGTCCTCCATTACTAGCCGGAGGCCGTGCGGCTGTGTTCGATCCTCCACTGCCATGCCTCTGAAAAAATAACATGAATCATCAAGTTAGAAACGAGAACCAAAATGTGAAAGCCAATTTGTACAATGAAGTTAATAAAGGAACTACACCCACCTTCGGAGAAGATCGGCGGGCAAGCCCTCCAAGTCGAAGCGCCAGAAATCGCGATAAGCGGCAGCGCTGATCTCCATGCAGTACTGGCCGGGGGTGAAGCAGGACTCGATGACGCCGCCAGCGCTGATGAGGCTCTGGCGAGCGAGAGCATTAATCTCCAGGGTGTAGCGCATGTGGGGATCCAGCAGCTTGAAGATTGGGTGCATCGCGCTGAGCTGCCGGTGCGCCGCCAATATGAAGGGCTCCATGCATGCGTGCGTCCGCAGCCTGCATTCCATGCCATTGCCTGATCAGTCGCAGTCTACATATTGTAGCAAAGTTCTATTAATATAGGAGGTCCAGCTTAGTTACCAATGATTAACGAGCTGGTGGACTCCGGCGTCGTTGGAACCGACATGGGCTTTAGCTAGCTGCCACTGCCAATAGGTGGTGGCGTCGGTGGCCGGCGTAAGCACACGCTTTGGGTGAGAAGTGGCAGATGAATGTGGAAGGCTGAGCTCGATGGCGATGGGCTTGAGTGTCCCAAGTTGATTGAGGAAGAAGAGGGTGCGCGTCGCATACGACTTGCGCCCATCCTGGGCGTTAATCCGATCGAGGAATGGCAAGTAGACATCGTGAAAATCCAAAAGAAATAGCTTGTTCTCCTCCAGGGCCTGCCCCCAACCACAGACAAAAGATAGACCAAGTCAGTGAAACCCAAATTTAACATCTACTAACTTAGTACTAGAGTCTGATAAAACAAATGCAATATTCACCTGTTGGATGGATAGTCCGTTGAGGTGAGGTAGGATGTGTTCCTCGCTTATGGCTGACTCCGGAGGGCCGTAGATCGCTGGATCGAGTTTGCTCGTGATTGGGAAGGACTGCAGTGTGCATAACAAAAGCAACATGAGATCAGGCATCACGGCAAAAACTGTGGATTGGATGCCCGACAGAAGATGTGGGGCAAGTGAAGATTGTTTGGTATTTCGTTACCTCTAGCTTTTGGATGTTGACGGGGTTGATTCCTGCCAACGTCTGTCTTGCGAATTCGTCGTCCCGCAACCAAGCATATTTGTCCTCTGCAATAATTCGAAGAACATTATAATTAGTCACAACTCAAAGGTTCTCATCACTATATGCCAAAACAAAAAAAGAAGAAAAGCCAAAGGCGCTTTAGAGGGGCAGTCACATGTTTAGAAAAGAAAGCCACCATCGCTAGCCTCTATATTTCACATGGGTTTTTTTCCATTGGTCAAGTATCTGCCACTTCGCTCGATTATGAAAATAAATAGCAATTAGCATTTGATGAGTTGTTGGCAAAACAATATGAAGAATGCTCCAAAAAAAACAATATAAACAAACCCTTCGACAATCGACACCAATATGATCCAAGTTGTGGTTCAACTACACGTCTAATGGCCTCATAAAGTGACTCATATAACTCGTTTACATAAATAATTTCAACAGGGAAAGAAAGAAAACAACTGGAATGGGGGGAATGATGGGATGAAGTACGGTTGCTTACTTGAGACGATGATGGGAGTGTCATATCTGAGAAGCCCTTGGCTGGACTGTTGGAAATTGGTAACGACTTTGGGCAAGGGAAGCTTCTTCATCAACTCATCTTGCAACCCAACTTTGAGGAGGAGGCCTTCCTTGTAGAGCCGGTCAATGTCTGCAAAACCCTTGAAGTCGTGGTTTTCGGCGTTGATGGAGGCAATGAGCGAGGGTATTAGGGTATGGAGCACTGCCTTGAGCCTCCCCATGGTGAATGTGTCCTGTTTCATCTCCTCAAATGCTTCGTCTCGTGGCACGTACAACGGGTGTGGTTTCTCCATCCTGCTTTCCGCCTTCTTGTCTGGTGAATTACACAATTGCATACAATAAACACTTCCAGAGTTAAGTCTTTCAACGATGAGAAGTTGATAAAAGTCATCCAAGCTATCTACCATGTCTCTGATATCTTGTTTCTAATTTTTTACTCCCTCCGATCACTTTTAATAGATACAGTTTTTTTTAAATAACATTTTAGAAAAAAACTGTATCTATGGAGGAGTATTTTATATGCGACTTCCTATAGCGTCCTCTTTCAATATTGAATATGTTGAGAGAAGACTGATTAGTTTTTCTGATAGCTGTCGCCATGCAGCCCATCAAGTGGGACAACTGGGGTTTGATATATGTACTCTTCCAGATTTCAACATTTATGAAAGCTTCCAGTTGCATTGTGCTTCCAGTATTCTAATGGGTTAGGTCGCTTTCGAGTGGGGTGAACGAGAGTCGACAAATTAATGAAAAAGGAAATATACCTGTTTCGGTTGGGGGGCGACCTGTTCTGCATCTCCTTGGGTATGGGATATCTACACCTCCAAGAAGTGGACGGGTTAATTCAAACCCTTTATCTGGGTTTCCAAGATCATTGTATGTATCATAGTCATACACTCTGTCGGATAACTTCCTTACACCCTTCCCATCACCCCTTAGATCTTTGAGCTCCTTTTCTCTCAGTGCTTTCAGCCCTTCGGGTGTCTCCGATGGCAGATAAGGCTGCAACACAATCAGACGAAAATAATTCAGTTATTAGTAAAAAAAGAAACTGAAATTGTGGTCAGCTTTACCAAGCTGTGAACCAGGGTAGTTGACTGTTATTATTGGAAAAACCACTTTATATCGTTGTATTAGCAATATAATTGGAGTTCAGCCACGTATGGCGGCGATATACAAATGGCTAGACATAAAAAAGTGTATTAGGTCGACAATTAAGGATCTTGTTGATGACTAGGTCTGTTGCCTCTTGCGGATGTTGACACTAGCAAATGAGGTTTGACAACAACAGGAATTTAAGAAAAAGTCAAATTCGTCGTCTATGGATTCCAGTTTCTTCTCATGGCAACAGTGAAAAATCACGAGACAAGTTTTAATTTATCGTTGCCTCAATAATTAGTACTACTCCCTCAAAAAACTAGGAATAAGAATGTGTCCAAGTGTTGCTAAAAATAATGTGATCAAGTGAAAATTACCTTGTTTCCGAAGAAAATCCTCTTGCCGGGATAATCTTTGTTAGATTGGACCCATGAATTGCAAGGGAAATGAACTGTGCCGGACGGGAAGCCTTGGATCACGATGCTCTCCAAGAAGAATTCCTTTTGGTGTTTGTTGGCCACAGTGATCGCACCCGGCTGTCCAAAACTCGAATCAACGACGAATTCTGCAGTATAAACCACCCTTTCTGCTCGAACATTTGCCTTCTCCAACCAGTCTTTCAGCCCTGCTGGCCGGCTCTTCTTACCCCCTCCCGTCCCTACACATGTGACAAATGAGATCAAACGCTTAACAACTGAATGGGATAAAATGGCAAGAAAAAAAAACACAAGGAAATGGAAGACAAGGGATCTTAGCTCTTACTTGGATCAATATCAGTACTAACAAGCTCGAGCACAACATTCCTTCCTATCTTATCAGCCAAAGCGTCCAAATTTTTCGTGACGGTCTCCCTCAGATCTTCTTTGATCTTCTTCCTTACTGTCACCACAGCCTGAACTTTCAACTGCTCGATCTTTGGCACTGTAGTTTTGACGAAATCTTCAGTAATGGCAGCCACGGTAGGTCTTACAGATTTCCTCAGACTGGCCCGCTTTGCATTGATCAGAGCAGGGGACACCCAGAGCTTCCCCGCTCCTTGATGGCGCAGAAGTACAGACTTCGAACATGGAATGAAGCTGGACTTCTCCGTCAGAGAAAAAGCCACCACATCCTTGGCCACAGCCATGATTTTGTACTGAAAGATTCAAATTCTAGCTAGGCTGTTTGTTTTGTTAGCGTTACACCAAGGAACTCTGGAGGACAACAAGCCCGGAGAGAAAACAGAGGAGCAAAGAGCTATTCCTCTGTTTCCGTTTCTCCACCTTTTATTTTGCGACTTGTCTGTCAGACTTTGGAGAGAAGACTGGTCTTCGAGTGCTTGGTGGAAGATGGTGGTGTATTTAAACATAGAGAAGAGAAGCAAAGGGTGGAAAGGGAAGTAGAGGGCTTCTTTGCTGGTTTCCACCCGCCTCACGTTTTCCCTTCCTTCCATTACTCGGTTTGTTTACTCGGGCATTTTCAACGAGAAACATTGGCAAGTAGCAACTAGCAAGCTTCCGAGCAAGCACCTCAGCGTAAGATGAAAAGTACTGTCGGTCCAAGCTATTCTTCAAAGTTCATTCTGGGGGAGGAGGGGCAGAATGGCAGTTTGTGACCGTATCCCAGTACATCCAGAAAAGGGACTACTAGTATGTGTCACAGTTCACGCATGTTGTCATGCGCTGTGCATTGAACGCCCGTTGGATTTTGATCCGACGTTGTGCATGAATACAGATTGCAGCACCTGCATGCCCCTGAAATAACGCGCATTGTCAGTTCTTAATCCGGTAGTTCGTAGATCCCCAACGTGGGGCCTACTGTTATTTTTTTTCCAAAATGTAAAAAACTCTATCCTAATTCCCATATAAACGAAAGATTATCCAATGACAAACAAATTTTCACAAAAAGAATGAATAATTCCGTTTTTCTATCTTGCAAGTTGCAACCAGCCAGGGAGAAGGTGCGAGCATTACAATTATAATTATGTTGACCGGATTGGTTAGGCATGTCAATGCCCGATCTCTTTCCCTTGTGTTCTCGGAATGCGTGTATCTAGTGGATAGGTTATTACCAGCGCCTCGTACCTGGAGCAGTGTCGGTAGTGGTGGTGAGCATGACTTCCCCTATGCGATACCTAACGACTTGCGCTTTGCTTTATAAGTTAGACGATTAGATATATATCATATATTTTTTATTGATTTGGGTAGAACTTTAACGTGATTTCAACACGACATGAACTTAAATACCTAAGAAATAGCTGGGCTGATTCAGTCATAACTCCAACTCAAGTTGCTGGGCTGATTCAGTCATAACTCCAACTCAAGTTGCTAGGACCAACGACCCGACCCGTATGGAATCGATCGGACATTGACCCGACTTAGGTCAGGTCCTATCTCGGATAGGGTCGGTTCTAAGATTTAAAAACCTACTTCTATCTTGGGTAGAGTCGTGTTTGGCTTTAAAATACATAATAACCAACCCTAGCTAAGATATATCATTTAAACTCCTAATTTTTTAATATATACAAACCAAAATAACTCTATGTTTATTCTTTTTTATTATAATAAATATTATAAGGGAAAAATTTACATGAGATCGCTCTCATATAGCTTATATGAGGCCACTTTGAATCGTAGCCCTTCGATCTTGATCTAACGGCTATATATAGCCATAATGATCTCACCCACTCCCTGATGTGACACACTCACCTACCCACTGATTTAATATCCATCCTCCGATCGGAATCCAACGGCTATAAGAATTGGCCTCATGCTCCTTATATGAGAACGATCTTATGTAAACCCCCCTCATATTATAATAATTATTATTTTAATATATTAATTATTTTAATATATTAATTATTTTATTATATTAATTATTTTATTATATTAATTATTTTATTCAAATCTCGATTCCTAACTCAGATTCTCAGGTATTGTAGGTCGGATTTAAGAATCTCGGATCTTATCTCTAGTAGGGTAAGGTTCTATTATACCCGGAACAACCCGATCCAAGATGCAACCCTACACTCAACTAGGCAACCTCCATTTTGTATACTTGGTATACATTAATATCAAATCTAGGTCAACAAATCTAGTTGGTTGAGAAAAATCATAATCATCCTCTTTCAACTATGGATCATGATTTTATTAAAAGAAATTATGGATCATGCCTACAATGTAAAGTCGGTGATGCTTTATCAAGAAAATTAAAAAAGGAAGGAGCAACTCGGAATGATGCTCAGGTGGTTAAAAACGTGAAATAAGGTACTCTTCCGAAGCTATATCAATCATCAACCAACCAATTATACGTGAAATGTGGACTTGGCGATCATGGTTTGATTTCCCCTAGCAGGCGGGGTCCCCCAGTGGTGCCCGGTATCTCTGTCCAGACTCCACACCCACTCACCGGCTATGTCTTGCCACGGTAGCTAAGAGACTTGTGGCGGGGAAGAGCCGAAACAGATACACCGCCGTCAATGTACAAAATATCCTCTACACAACCTCTGTGGCCGGAGGAAGACTTTCAGTTTCAGTGCCAGTTTAGTGGCCCTCCACCAACTCGTGTGATGAATAATCGAAACACGTCGTTTGGAAACGGACAGTGATAGCCATACATTTGGGCTCATTTTCATACACATTTTTAGAATGAGTTCACTTCACCCACTCATTTCCATACACACCTAGTGTGTATCACACCTAGTGTGTATGGAAATGTGTAGAAAAAATGATGTACAAATATCATTTTCCGTTGGAACCTGAAAAAATTGAAATGGAACCAGGTTGGGCCGGTTCTGTTGCAAACGTCTCTGATTTAGAAAATGGCACGTGCATTCCGCTTGGGCTCCGACCCTCTCATGGGTTTTGGAGTTTTATAGGACTTCCGCGGCCAACCCCGCCGCGTTTTGGTCGCTGGCTTAGCCCTCAACAATGGGTTTGACCGCATGAGGGAATGGGAAACCTCCTCGCTCACGGTTAACGAGTCACGGGCGATTCCTTGGTCTTTATCACTAAATTCTTTCATCGCCTTGGTGGCCGGCGACTTTAGCCTATTGTCAAAATTTGACCTCTTTGTTCAAAAACAAAAAGATCTGCTTGTTTAGAATCTGAGTCATTTAGAGGATCAAATACGCAATTTGAAGGACAGCTCAGGTTATTTAACGAGAGTAGCGGTAGCTAACTCTACCACGGCAACTGATTTGGCCTTTCTACCCCTTAAACGTTGTCAATTTTCTTTTACCTTTTTCTTGCTCCCCTAACGAACACTTTTTTTCATAGCTCCATCCCTTCATTCCTGCAGTCATGGTCTAGATGGGTTACAATTTTACAAAAAAAGATTGATCAAGGTTTTGGAGGTGTCAGAAAACTGTGGCCCCATTTCATGTTAGTAGGTTCACCCCTTTAAATCACACGAGTATCAGCATGAAAATTATCATAAAGCTCGGACCACACGGGTGGGCTACCGGACGAGCCAGTCCATTTCAAGCTTCTGGCGGAATTGAATTAAATATGGAGAATGACCGCGGAACAGGTTTTTTGTTTCCAATAGAGTAGAACATGGTTTTGGTGAAGATGCAAGTCTAGCCTACCATTTGACTACTACCAAAATTCCGACGGGCCTAACTTATGTTTTACCAGGAACCACCGATAAGTCACATATCACTTGTGCAACTCCCTAGAAATTTCTTGGCTAACTTAGGGGCTGTTTGGAGCGTGATTAAAAGCATCCATGTATTTTATATATCCTGCTGCTGGATGTAAAAAAAACATGAATAGAGCTAACAACTAGAAGAATCCTTTAGCACTGAGTCCCCAAGAAATTTGGGCATCTCCTCTAGCCAAATATGTGACCAAATCCTTATGGTCGCAAAATTAGCAAGCTCATGAGCAATTCGTGGGGAAGGGCTTCCAAAACCTTAGTTATTGATATATGATATTTTAATCGATTTTAATTATTTTCCTTAACTTTTAGTTGAAGTTTATTCTTGCTTTTATTATTTCAAATTGCTTGTATAAATTGTTTTACCTTTACTTCCATTGCCTCTATTTTTATCTCTAGCTGGGGGTTTAATTAATTAAATTAGACCTCAAAATTTGCAAATCTATACTCTGTATCAATTTGTGCGCTTGTGAATATTTAAAATCTCACAATCATTATGGCACTTGGATCTCAATGTTATACTATAGATACATTTATATGTAAAAAAAATTAGCCTAGGCAAGTGTGTAGGAAATTTTTGAGCTCACAACTCATACTAACTTTTCTCTGTGTATATAAGAGAGTAATTGCTTATAGATCATTTTTTTTTTGTTTTTTAAATCAAATATTTATAGAATTAGCAATGCTAAATACAAGCACATGTTTCAAGCATATATATTTTTCAATTCCTAGTAAAAATTATCTATGTTTCAAGTTAAATAGGTTTATAACAAGTATAAGCTCACATGGCAGGAAGCAGCCGCTTTGGCGGAGAAGGAAAAGAGGAGGTGGCCGCTTTGGTGGAGCACACTTACATGGAAATGATTGTATGGAGACTCCAATACCGCTGTATGTGGTGAAATCAAAATATTACTGCAAGTTACCAATTTAATTTTTATTTTTTCCTCAAAATAATTTATTGATATTTTTTTAAAATTAAGAGATGAAGGATGTACGGTCATTTTCTATATATGTCATTACTACAGGGATTTTATTTAACCCATGGTTTACTGGAGACACTATCTAGTTAGTTGTAATGGATGAATTTACAATAGGGTTTGATGTTTTTTATTATTTATAAATCTTGTTATTTAATATTTTTAATTGATAAAAATGTGCCAAAATGGAAGAGGCTATGGAACTATTTGAAAAGTTAAAAATAACAATATTAAGCAAAATGTTGTCATTTATAACAATTTAGTTGATACTTTATGCAAATATGGAAAAGTAAAATCCGCATCTTAGTTGTTAATTACTTTTTAACAAGTAAACATATTTAAATAACATAAAATTATTATTTGTTAAAATTTGACTTGATATTAGAATGATTTTTTAAAGTCTTATACCTTTTTCTTACATAAAAAATTATTATACGTGACAAAATGTATGTGGTTATGTTTTTTTAATTTTTATAAACACTTCATGCATAAAAAAACCTAGTTAAAATACTTTGTGCGATTAGAGGAGCATTGAATGAGTTCAAATGAGGATTTAAAAGTAGATTAGATTTACTTAAAATTGATTAAAATTAATAAAGAGGTTGTTGTTTCGATGCATGGAGAGTACATGTAATTAAAAATTACCAACAAGTCAGTAGATTTAATTGGTACATATAAAGTTTGTGTTCTTTTTAGTAATAACTGGCTCCCCATGGGGAGTTGATAACAAGATGATCCCTCTCTGTCCATTCAAGCATGTCTCCATTTTAGAACAGAGGTCCATGGCGGACTTTGCTCCCTCAGCCAAAAACACAGAAAAGAGGATGAAAACTCTATTTTTTTACGGGCGCTAGAGTGCATTAAATTTAGCTAATTCTCAAATACAAACAAGCTTCATTGGGCAGATGGAGTATTATTAAGGAGGACGACACATAAAGATCCTGCTACACATGGCTAAAGGTGGCAAGGGGCAACACAACTTGAAATACATAAGAGCATAGCAAATAAGAATTACATAAGAACATAGCAGATAAGCCCATTGGCTGTTTCAGCTCGCTAGCCAATCTGCAGTTGCAATGCCCACTAGCCCACCCGAGAGCATTAGGTATGGCAATTTTGTATTTTTAATCCTTTCGAACCGGTTTCTTTGACCGGACCGGAGATTAAAACAAAAGATGAACCGGTCAACCAGATATCGGACTCTCGTCGCCATATTTATATTGCTCTCCGGTTCGACCGCTGGCGTCCTCCCTTCCCTCCGCCGTATCTCGCTTTTCTGTCCGGCCATGGCGTCGCTCGACACGGACGTGAATATGACACCCGTCGGAGAGGGCTCAAGCGTGGCCGGACCTTCTTCGTCTGCTAAGAAACCGAAGCGATTCGAAATCAAGAAGTGGAACGCGGTTTCACTTTGGGCGTGGGGTATGTGTTGCTGGAATCTCCCTCTTAACTTTCTTAATTCATGTTTTTTTTCCTTCTTACTTACCTCATTTGTACGCTTAGTTTAGTTCTCTTCTGCTGATTGTACTTCATGCTAGAAAGGAAACCCTAGGTGTTCAATTAGGTTTTCTCCTTTGTTTCGTCATATCAATTTGGGGACTAATTTTGTTTCAAAATTGCTGAGCGCAGACATTGTAGTCGACAATTGTGCTATTTGCCGGAATCACATCATGGATCTGTGTGAGTATTGCCTTTTATTTTGGTGATTAATGGCAATATGGGCTCTGCTAGAAGGCAGAAGCAGAGCTTTCAATTTGTATATTTTTCATCACTTGAATGCACGTTTCTCGAATATAATATAAGCAGTTTGTTAAAGTTCTAAGGTGTAATTCTTGTAATTTTTTTCAGGCATTGAATGTCAGGCAAATCAGGCTAGCGCAACAAGTGAAGAGTGTACTGTTGCTTGGGGTGAGATTTTTTTTCTTTCGAATTTTAAGCGCTGGATATTTGGTGGCAACGTTATGGCTGTTTTTTAGTCCTAGGATAATGAAGCTTATAGTTTTGGTTTTACATACTAAAAATCTGCATCTGGTGGGCACGGGAAAATCAACATGTAACTAGTATCAGCTATTAGAACAAATGCAAACAAGTAATTGTAAAACAATGATATATGCTACATGCCATGCTCCCTCTTTGTTACCAGCTTTGTGATGGAAGATGGCTATATTAATATTTCATGTGCAAGCATCATGTCATGAAGCCAATCTACATATTTGGAAAGGTGTATGATGAATATGATGATGTTGAATCTTCTTATCATTGTCCCCTCTTCCGAGGGTTGTGTCAGGAAGGGCATCCGGCTTAAAAACTTGCCACTATGTTTCTTTGTATGGATTTTGTACCATTTTGATTCCCATAAGAGTCAAATACGGTATATAATCCATGCCGCCGACCCCAGATAGCTGGGATAAGGTGTATGATGATGATGATGATGATATATGCTACATTAGCAATATATATATATATATATATATAAAAGCTAGCCTGAGAATGTGGGCAGGAAGCATGTCTGATTTAAGGGAACCGTTTGATATTGATCGCATACTTAAATAACATGCTTACCGAAGATTTCAAAATTTGAAGCATGAATTTTGTTGTTTTTTTGGATTTTTAATTTTAAGAATGAGTATTTAAATTAAGCTCTGCAAAAACTAAAACTAGGACGGCTGCCTATTTGCATAATCAACTTGCGGTTTTTTTGGCAACATACTTAACTTGCGGGTGTGGCACAACTTAACTAGTCATACCAATTTATGGAAATTCGGGATATAAAGGTCAAATTAATGCCATGTAGCAAGTCACTACTTGTACTGTAATTTGGGGCTTCTTTTAGGCCAGCCTACCAAAGAGTTCCACCTCAAATACCCTATCTTCGCATATGGGGGGCTGCTCGCTGCTCTGTTGATGAATTAATTCCTGCTATGGAGAAAGAGATCCTCTACTGCTTTGTCTGGGCTCCTTCTTGTATCGTCCCCTATTCCACTCTTTTTGTATCTCCTGCCCCCCACATATGATAATAGATCATCTTAATTAGAAAAGCCTCTAATTCTTAGGAAATGTTTAAAAGAATAAAAGCAGGTGCAACATATTAATGACCTTGGAGAATGTGACGAGCATGTTCTCATTTCTGTGCACTCACCATCTAAGATACATCATATATTTATGTAAATACCACGAGTAGGCCACTTCTACTTGTCACCGTATCGAGCTCTGATATTTTTTTTAACCAGCCTCTTAAGGCAACTTGTGGGACCCAGTTCTACGCTGAGTTGTTGACAGCCAAAGCTTTTACAAACGTTGCATAAAAAAGATTTAGCTACTACTCTCTACTGAACTTTTTAAGAAACTTCTTGTTTGACACATGTTGATGATGGCTATGCCATATTGATGTTGAGTTGGAGACGGTTGGACTTTCTCTATTTCATTTTAATTCCTGCTTCCACATTCTTAGTATCTCCACCAATACGGTCCATCATTTATAGAAGCCTTTGGTTAGTAGAAACTTTTAGTATCTCAACAATAATTCTGACACTAGCTATAATACCTTGGTACATGCATTAATAAAATTGACCACTTAGTTTATATCCTTTTTAATGTAGCATCTTGTTGTTACTATACCCTTGTGTAGCAATCATATTCGTCCAATTCATGAAACTAGTGTTTTAAGGTCAGACATTCTACCAATCCCGTTCAATAGCAGGCACGGCTGGATCCTCGACCCAATACCTATTTATAATTGTCGGGCAAGTTGGTATACCACCTTTTTTATTGAGAAGTATCGCCAAACTGCATTCAGTAGGATTTTTATGATCTCTTTGGCTAACCAAGCCACTGAAGCACAATTGTTCATGTACTTGGATAGTCTAAAACAAATACCATCCAGGCTTAATGCTTCTCTTTTTAATTTTTTTTTCCAAACCTTTTTTTTTGGCTTTTTTGTTGTAACCATATGGTAATGAGTAATATCATTAGTTTGCGTGTGATTATGTTCGTTTACTTTGGTTCGATTATCCACCCATTTCCATTAACACCTCAAATTGTTTCTTCCATCGACTTTTATACTCTTTGTTGACGGAAACTTTATGCTTCTCTTTTTTAGTGCACCTAAGTGGATCCAAAGTTCCAAATCCTTGTGTCTTTTCTGCCTTATTTTAGCCACTTTGTAAATGTCTTTTCTACCTTGCATGCCCCAACTTTCTGTATAAATCTTCATCAGCCTCTTTAGTATTTTGCTAGCATAAGTACTTTTCTATGAATCCTCAATACTTTCGTTGTCTGTCATAATTTAAAACTTCCGTTTTTCTCTAATACCTTCTTGAATGCGCTCACTCCATCACAATGTTTTCCTTTGCTATCCACTACTCATACATCCATTCCCATGTTCCACGTCATTGTGGGCTCCACTTCCAGTCAGTAATTTAGCCTAGAACCTTTTATTCTAAAAATGTTACGCTATCTCCTTTTACAGCACACCACCTAGGTCTGGGTTCTCCAATCTTGCCATATTGCTTATCCGCCCTTTGAGCCCCACGTCTAAAATTATGAGCTTACTTTGTTGTGTTAATGCCCCCTTAATGATGACTTAACAATGAGTAAGTATTTCACTTCCCTTTAAGGAGATGCAAATTTGCGTTTTGTGAGGATCAGTCTTACAATTTTCTAAATGTTTTTGTTCTTCTTACATTATATATTTACATTTGCTAGGTAATAAACCATGGTCATTTTGATATTTCTCCCTTGCCATTCCTCTCTCCACACGTGTGAATTCCTTCCCGATGCCAACCTCCTCTCTTATTCACTGATTTGGAGCCAGCAGTAGAGATTTAAGTATTTTCACCTATATATGATGTGTTCCATCACTAGCAGTCATTATCTGTATATATTAGTATTTTCACCTTATAGCTTTATATCTATATGCATTAGATGTGTACATTTGCTTATGTTGTTGGCCCTAAAGGCCCAGTAGGTTGATTTCAGTTGTTGTTTCGTTTTAAGTTAATTAGCTTAGGCCCAGCCCCCGTACGTAATTAAGTCTATATAATTTCATATGCATCATTAGGATGAGCACAATACACCATCTACATTCACTTCCTTCGTCCTCTCAACCTGCTTGCGTGCTTATTCCTACCCATTAAAGGTTGTAGAGGTTTTCTTGTGCAATGGCTAGTAATTATGCTTATGATTATGATTATGATTATGATTTTGCTCATAGTTACGTATCCATTCCTGTGTCTGGTCTTTTCATCCCTGCCAAATTCGTCCTCAATCACTCATGCCTTTCTGACCCTGTTTTTATTGGGATTGTGAATATATAGCATTACAGAAAAAGGCTTTTTACTGTTTCTATGGTGTTGCTGTCTGTTAAAATTTTTTTTTAGCATTGTGTTTAATCTATGGGTAGGGCTGCATCACGGGTCGGGTTTTGCTAAACCCGACCCTACCCGAGATAGGACCCGAAAAATTAAAACCCGACCCGGACCCGAGATAAAACCCATAAAGTTAAACCCGACCCCGACCCGAGATAAACCCACAATACCCGACCCTACCCTACCCGAGAACCCGAGATGAAACCCGAGATTTTAATAAAATAATTAATATAATTATAAAAATCTTTAATTAAATAATTTATATAATAATAATAATAATAAATTATATATATTTAAAAATAAGTTATTTAAATGGTATATTTCGGGTCGGGTCGGTTCTTGGGTATTTTAAAGCAAAACCCGACCCGAGATAGAACCCGGGTTTTAAAACCTTGAAACCGACCCTACCCAAGATAGGACCCGACCCGACCCGGGTCAATGTCGGGTCGGTTCCATCCGGGTTGGGTCGGGTCCAGGTTTTTGGTGCAGCCCTATCTATGGGATTGTGAATACATGTTGCTGTCATGTGAACGATGTTAAAAGAGGGAGAGGGAGACTTAAGAGATAGAGTTAATAAAAAAGGATTTGACTTTATTATCTCTTACAAAAGAGGTAGTCCAAAACAGACTTGAATGGAGGAGTAAGATCTGTGTCGCAGACCCCAAATAGTTAAGAAAAGGCGCTATTTGATTATGATTATGATTGTGTTTAATTTGATTAGTTTTGCAGCTGGTTTTAATTTTGGAAGTTTGCCTGCTTGTTTATACTGCTTTTTTTTACCATGCTGCAACTAAATTTTTTATGTGCAACTACAGGTGTGTGCAACCATGCATTTCATTTTCACTGCATCAGCCGATGGCTCAAGACTCGCCAAGTGTGCCCTCTGGGTAGGCTATAATATTTTCATACTTTCTGGTTGTTATTTCCATCACGATTTTGAATTTCATGATAATTGATTTCTCGTTCTATTTTGATAATTATATTTGCAGATAATAGCGAATGGGAATTTCAAAAATACGGGCACTAGATTTGATTGTGGGCTACTTTATCTTGCTCCGAACGTGTATGTGGGTGGACTTTAGTGGACCATTTTTGAACAATTTAGTTATTCTCGTGGCTTGTTGGTTTTTGACTTTGTATCTTTGGTAGATAATTTCTGGTTTTCCTGCATCTTGGCCTGATTTGTTACTGGTTTGGAGTGGGAGAAAATATGCAGGCATTGTTAAAGGACCCAGCCATATGACAGTTCACATGCGATCCATACGATTGTTTGTTGGCTGCAAGGATAGGGTTTGAGAGATCATCATGTTAGAGAGAACGTTGAAAATAGGACTCACTACCTTGCTGGATAAGCTTACAAAAGAAAAGAACCCAGACTGGGTATAGGCTTCAGTATCTTAGAGTATGCATTTGGCACAAAGATCTTTATTGATATAGTTGCCACAAAGATCTTAACCTGGTGAGATAGGTCGAAAGGCATGGAAGAGAGATTGAATACGGATATGGCACTGATACAGTGGTGACGATGGTCTTCGAAGAATTTGATTGGACTTTCTAATTATATACTTACAAACTCCAGTGGTGTTTGGCTAAAACAGAAAACTGCGTGTGGCGTGTGCACTGAGATCACAAAGAACCTTCTGCCAGAGTGGGCATTTAACAATCCTATTATTGATAGAGGGATTGGCATTCACTGAAGGGTGGAGTTTAAGGTGACGGTTCCGGCAATGGCCAATCGAAGGGGAAGAAAGAATGGGGAAGCATTTTCTATCGTAGCCTGGTAGGTCACACTCACGCACTTTGAACTCTGTACTTGTCAGGTGTGGCCCTTGCTCTGATTCTATCCTAAACTGCGTAGCGGGAGCTGAATGGGCACTCACCGACACAGGTTTCTGATGACATGGTATCATATCGATTATTTCAGCACTGTATATCCGGATTTGGGAAGATCATGCATCGTTTACTTTTCTTAGCATTTGCAATATATTTGTACCTGAAATGACAGGTGTGGAAGGCATTTGATCATGTCGACGCTAAACCTGAAATATACGAAAAGTGGGAAAATCAAATGAAATGGGGGATATCAAGAGTGTGCCGCACTGCTACTCCACTCAGGAAATGAAATGTGGTGGGGTTAAGCTACTGTGCCATAAGCATTTTGCTTTATCTCGCTGAGGTGATGTATGTCATGCAGTAGCATAAGCAAAGCGGGAAAGGCTGCAAAACAGTTTATGAAACGACACATTCGCACCGACTTTTTCCCAGTAATGGCTGTTACTCTCAGAGCGTTAGTCATTCGGCAACATTTGCGGTTCCTACACATCAAATTGCTTTCAATCATCGACCGAAGAAATCTAGGCAAAAATGAACCATGTATGAAATGAGGCCCTGCGGTCTGCTTACCTGCGCTCTCCCCTAGAAGGCAAAAATTTGGCCGTTGAAAGGGCGGAAATTGGGCGGACAAAGACAAGTGTGGAAAGTGAGGCGTGCGCCGTTGGGTTCCTCTGAAATAATTGAAGCGTAACTAGCAGCGAACGACGGCGGGCTAAATCACTTGAGGCAGAGAGAGTTGGTTCGGATTAGTTTCGTTTGTTGGAGCCACAAAGGTGCCACCATCTGCGGTTTGGCCATGTGGGGTGCGGTCAATGACATCCAAGTTTATAACCGTTGTCACTATTCACAGTATTCGGCCACTGAGCAGCAGCAGTAGCGACAGCAGGGGGAGTGAGCCACGCCTACTGTCGCTACCCGACGATAAACTACTACTTTTTCAACAGTCCCCAAACCGAACGGTTGTCGTTCTCGGGGTCGGCGGTGCCGGACATTTCGTCCTCGCTTTTGTCCTCTATTCACGAAAATGCCACTCCGTCACGTTGGATGCAATGACCTTTCTAAAGTCGGAGTTCAAAAAAGTGCGCTTAGTTTGGTCAGCACTTAGCATCTCCTTCTGCGGCCCAACGGACAAATATGTTTTTATTGAGGGTTTCCATTTATACGCGTAACATGACGAGGACATTGATCATATATGTAATATGTTTTATACCCCCCAACGATAATCTGGCTCACTTAGTGCGCGTGTCATAAACTAGCATACTTGCTTTTCTGGTTGATCTAAAGCCAATTAGCAGATTTGAACTTTTGCATCTACGCACACAGTAAGTTGATCGGTGATGTATATGCAATTTTTTTTGGCTTAGGTGACATATGCACACAGTTGTAGACTTGTAGGGGATTAAAGACAGTGGTCAAGTCCAAGTTCGGTCAACTAAAAGCACCTTACTAGTATTATAAAAGTTTTAAGTGAGATTGCGCTAGACGTTCGCTGTCATCCAACGATTGGGGCCTACTGAAAGGGCAAAAGGGCACTGATGCGACTGGTATTCGGCACATGGCACTTCCGTTATAAAATGAAAACACCGTGGCACCTTCACAAGCATGTCCCATTTAAACGCGACAACGGTCCACGCCTATTCCATACTTTGTCCCGTTGTATCCGTTTTTCCCTCTGACAATCGCTCTTTCTAGCGCGACCCCCTGCTCCTCCTCCAACGGCGGCGAAGCAGTTCGGCATCTAGTCCATCATTTTTACTGCTTCCGAGCCTCTATCCCGTTTCAAATCTCCCATGGCCGCCGCCTCTACTTCTTCTGTGCTCTTTCTTCTATTCCTGTCTTTCCTCTCCGCCTGCGCCAAACAGACCTACATCGTCCACATGAAACGGAACCAAAAGCCGGGCATCTTCCCCACCCACACGGACTGGTACCAGGCCCACCTCCAGTCCCTCTCCGTGGACCCCTCTGACTCCCTCCTCTACACCTACGACGCTGCATTCCACGGCTTCGCCGTCTCCCTCGACCCTGACCAGGCCGACGCCCTCTCCCGCAGCGATTACGTCATCGGCGTTTACGCCGATCCGGTCTATGAACTTCACACAACTCGCACGCCACAGTTCCTGGGACTCGACACCCAAATCGGGCAGGCCCAGGTCCTGAACCAGGCCTCCCATGACGTTATCGTAGGCGTTTTGGACACTGGGGTGTGGTCTGAGAGCCCGAGTTTCTCCGACCTTGGTATGCCTGCTGTGCCTTCCAGGTGGCATGGCCAGTGCGAGGGTGGCGTCGATTTCAGCCCTAAATCCTGCAACCGGAAACTGATCGGCGCACGGAGCTTCTCTAAGGGCTACCGCATGGCCATGGCTTACAAGGGTGAGAAGCCCAATGAGAATCCGACCCCGCGGGACGTTGATGGCCATGGTACCCACACTGCCTCCACAGCGGCTGGCTCTCCGGCCACAAACGCCAGCCTGCTCGGTTACGCCCAGGGCACAGCGCGCGGGATGGCTCCGCACGCTCGGGTGGCGGCGTACAAGGTGTGCTGGACTTCGGGCTGCTTTGGGTCGGATATCCTCGCCGGTATGGATAGCGCCATCGCCGACGGGGTGGACGTGCTCTCCCTCTCTCTTGGTGGTGGCTCCGCTCCTTACTACCGCGACACCATTGCGATAGGTGCATTCGCGGCCATGGCCCGAGGGATCTTCGTGGCCTGTTCGGCGGGAAATAGTGGGCCGGCAAGAGCCACCCTCGCCAACACTGCCCCCTGGATCGCCACCGTCGGTGCTGGCACGCTCGACCGCGACTTCCCGGCTTACGCCGAGCTCGGCAACGGAAAGATATTCGCCGGAGTATCGCTGTACAGCGGCCAAGGGATGGGCCCCGCCAAGGTGCGGCTATTCTACATGTCCGGTGGTGGAAGGGGTAGCAACTCCAGCAACCTGTGCCTGCCTGGCACTCTGGATAGGAAGCTCGTCCAAGGTAAGGTGGTGCTCTGCGATCGAGGGATCAACGCCCGGGTGGAGAAGGGGGCGGTGGTGAAGGAGGCGGGCGGAGTGGGGATGATACTGGCCAACATGGCCGCCAACGGGGAGGAGCTGGTGGCGGACAGCCATCTGCTGCCGGCATTAGCGGTGGGAAGGAAAATCGGAGACCAGATCCGAGCATACGCTACATCAGACCGCAACCCAACTGCCGTGCTGAGCTTCGGCGGCACGGTCCTGAACGTGAAGCCGTCTCCGGTGGTGGCTGCTTTCAGTTCCAGGGGGCCGAACATGGTGACGCCAGAGATCCTGAAGCCGGACATGATCGGTCCGGGCGTCAACATCTTGGCCGCCTGGTCCGGGGCCGTAGGGCCGACCGGCTTAGCCAAGGACACCAGGAAGACCATGTTCAACATCATGTCGGGTTCGTGCCACTCATCATCTTCCTCACTAGTAAAACTATATTTATTTGACATTTAAAACGTGTTTTTGATTTGGTTTGGTTGTTGCAGGGACATCAATGTCGTGTCCGCACATCAGCGGCCTGGCAGCGCTCTTGAAGGCTGCCCACCCGGAATGGAGCCCGAGCGCCATCAAGTCCGCCCTCATGACCTCCGCCTACTCACTGGACAACACCCAGGCCCCGCTCCGGGACGCCGGCAGCGGCAGGCTGTCCACGCCGTTCGCCCACGGCTCCGGCCACGTGGACCCACAGAAGGCCCTTTCGCCGGGCCTCATCTACGACGCCTCGGTGGAGGACTACGTCACCTTCCTCTGCTCGCTCAATTACACGCTGGAGCACGTACAGGCCGTGGCGAAGATGCCACACGTCACGTGCTCCCGCCGGTGGTCCAGCCCGGGGAACCTCAACTACCCATCCTTCTCGGTTCTCTTCGCTGGGTCGAACCGGGTCATCAGGTACACCCGGGAGGTCACCAACGTTGGACCGGCGCGGGCGGTGTATGATGTCACGGCTGGTGGGCCGCCAAGTGTGGGGGTGACTGTAAGGCCCACTAGGCTTGCGTTCCGGGCCTTGGGGGAGAAACAAAGGTACACCGTGACCTTTGTATCCCAGAAGAGGGCCTTGGTGAATTCGACCACGGACTTTGGTTGGATCATGTGGACTAGCCAGCAGCACAAAGTCCGAAGCCCAATCGCGTACACTTGGAAGTAGGATCGGGCATAGAAAGGCATTTTGTTGAACGGACATTGGTTGGAGGTTGGATGAAGCAGTATCCCACTTTCCATTTTGTTGGCGGCGATGGTGCTGGGCTCGGGTTGTTACTTGCATTTTGTGTTTTATTTTTCTTTGGTTTTACTTTATCTTTCTTTTGCTGAGAGGAAATGAATCTAGAGGGGGAGGGTGGGGTATGCGTGGATCCTAACGGACTTGGGTTGGGGTGCACATTATATTACTGATATGTGGTTGGTTTTCGTTCTTAGGGGTGGTTGATGGTGGGGGCAAAATTAGCTCCGGACCACAGCTGCTGATTAGATGAAAATGGTCGACTAGTTTGCAGGTTGGGCTTTTGTTCAATGCGTAAGCAATATGCGAAGTAAGGTTTAAAGATCTAATCTGTCCAATGGTCAGAGTCCAAGCAGGCAACCACAGATCACTAGTGATTACTACGGGTGCGTTTGTTTACTGATTCTCTGAAAATGATTCGGCCTGATTGTTCTAATTCGTGTTTGTTTACTGATTTTATTGATAGGAGGTGCTGATGGTGATAGGTGAAAAAAATCACCTATTTTCACCCTGATAGGGTGTTTGGTTATTGATTTGCTCAATTTTCACTCCTGACGGTGAAAACTGAAAAAAATCAGCAAATCACCCCTGAAAGAGGTGATTTTGCTGATTCTCATTCGAATGAGCATTAGCCTGAAAATTTTTTTTTCGTCACCTCCACCATCGCCACTGCCCATGGCCGGCACCACCCACCTACCACTGCCCACCATCGTCGCCACCCACCGTATACCACCATCGTCGGCCACCGCCCGTCGCCGGCCACCACCCACCACCACCATCGCCACCGACCACCACCGCTATCGTCGTCGGCCACCACCCACCATCGCCGCCGACCACCACCGCCATCGTCGCTGGCCACCGCCCACCGCCCACCATTACCGCACCACCTACCACTACCACCACTGTCACGGCCCGGGTTTTAGAAACCATTTTTAAATAAGAGTGGTAGCGGAAAACTCGAGGATTGTTCCTCTAAGCGATAAATCATTGGTTGAAATTGAACTGTGACTAGCAGATTAACTGCTTAGCCATAAAGGTGTATAACTTCTGATGAAGGGAGGTGTAGCCTATCTGGCAAGTGAGATCACTGATGAAGTAACTTATCTAATTTGGAGGATATGACGATAAGACCTCGGCCCTGAGGAATTACCTGGTTTACCTTCTGAAATAGAAGTTGACTTCACAATAGAGCTATGCCCTGGAGCAACACCAATGTCCAAGGCACCGTACAGGATGGCTCCAGTGGAGTTGAATGAATTGAAGAAGCAATTGCAGGAGTTGCTCGACAAAGGATTTATTCGTCCAAGTGTCTCGCCTTGGGGAGCACCAGTTTTGTTTGTCAAGAAGAAAGATGGTTCTCTCAGATTGTGCATCGATTATAGGATGTTGAACAAGTTGACTGTTAAAAATAAATCCCACTTGCCTCAGATAGCTGTTCTATTTGACCAGTTGCATTCAGCTAAAGTTTTCTCTCGAATTGATCTTCGCTCAGGTTATCATCAGTTGAGGATTCGAGATGAAGACATTCCTAAGACTGCCTTTAGGACCAGGTATGGTCATTATGAATTCCTAGTAATGCCTTTGGAGTAACCAATGCACCTGCGACCTTTATGGATTTGATGAACAGGATTTATCATCCTTGGTTAGACCAGTTTGTCATTGTCTTCGTAGATGATATCCTTATCTACTCGTCATCCTTCGAGGACCATGCAAAGCATTTGGAGCGAGTATTAGATGTATTGAGAGGGCATCAGTTGTATGCCAAGTTTAGCAAGTGTAACTTTTGGCTAGAAAGCGTTAACTTCCTAGGGCATATTATTTCAAAGGATGGCATATCTGTTGATCCATCTAAGGTCGAGGCTATAGTCAATTGGGAAAGACCAAAAACAGTCACTGAGATTAGAAGTTTTCTGGGTTTGGCAGGGTATTATAGATGATTCATCAAAGGTTTCTCTACTATTGCCCTACCTTTGACCAAATTGACAAGGAAGGATGTGAAGTTTATTTGGGATGAAAAAAATGAAAACAGTTTCTTGGAATTGAAGAATAGATTAACTAGTGCACCAATTCTTACTCTTCCTTCAGGAGAAGGGGTTTGGTGGTGTACAGTGATGCATCTGGAAAAGGCTTAGGTTGTGTACTCATGCAGCATGGCAAAGTTGTGGCTTATGGCTCAAGACAACTAAAGCCACATGAGAGAAACTACCCAACACATGACCTATTTGCATTGAAGTTGTAGATGCACTATCTCTATGGTGTGCAGTTTGAAGTCTTTACAGATAATCAAAGCTTGAAGTATATTTTCTCTAAGAGAGATCTGAATTTGAGGCAAAGGCGTTGGCTCGAGTATATCAAGGATTATGACTTCTCTATAGCTTACCACCCTGGCAAAGCTAATGTGGTGGCAGATGCACTTAGTAGAAAGTCAGAAACCCTTGCTGCCTTTATGATGATTAAAGAATGGGAATTGCTAGAATCTATGGCAAGCCTACACATAGAACCATCATCCAAAGGAGGGAAGTCTTTTGTGGCCAACTTTGTGGTACAATCTGGAATTGTTGAGAAGATTATGGTAGCACAAGCAACGGATCCAGAAGTCCAGAATTTACTCAAAAGGACAGGTTCGGTTAGAGGAGCTGATGGGGGTATTAGATTCAACGGTCGATTAGTAGTCCTAGCTGTCTCAGAACTGCGCAGAGAATTATTAAATGAGGCTCATCATTCCAAGTACACCATCCATCCAGGTGGAACAAAGATGTTCAAAGATTTGAAGCGTAACTTCTGGTGGGATGGAATGAAGAAGAATATTGGTCAGTTTGTAGCCAAATGTCTCACTTGTCAGCAAGTTAAAGCAGAGCACCAGAGACCTGGAGGACTTTTGCAGCCACTAGAGATTCTGCAATAGAAGTGGGAGCACATCACCATGGATTTTGTAGTAGGCTTACCTCCTACCCAGAAGAAGCATAATGCTATTTGAGTGATAGTAGATCGGCTGACCAAGTCTGCACACTTCTTACCAATTCGGTGGAAGCAGACTCCGGAAAGTTTGACTCAACTCTATATCCGAGAAATTGTAAGATTGCATGGTGCCCCTCTCTCCATAGTGTCTGATAGAAATCCTAGATTCACGTCACGCTATTAAAGGAGTATACAAGATGCTTTGGGCACTGCACTCAATTTCAGCACTGCGTATCACCCTCAGTCTGATAGACAATCAGAAAGGACGATTCAAACTTTGGAGGACATGCTTAGAGCATGCGTGTTGGATTGGAAAGGTAATTGGGATGACCATTTACCCTTGATTGAATTTGCCTACAACAACAGCTACCAATTTAGTATTGATATAGCTCCATATGAAGCTCTCTATGGACGTCCCTGTAGATCTCCAACTTGTTGGAATGAAGTTGGTGAGAAAGTTGTGATCAAGTCAGAGATGCTTCAGTTGTGCGCTAACAAGGTGAAATTCATTCGAGAAAAGCTTCAGTTGGCACAGGAGCGACAGAAACACTATGCAAACAGAAGGCGTAGAGATCTTGAGTTTGAGATTGGTGATCATGTGTTCTTAAAGGTCTCACCCACACGTGGAGTTTTGCGTTTTGGCAAGAAAGGAAAACTGAGTCCTCGGTTTGTAGGTCCTTTTGAAATCCTTGAACGGATTGGTAACTCAGCTTATCGACTTGCTCTGCCTCCTAATTTGGATCAGGTGCATAATGTGTTTCATGTCTCGCAGCTGAGAAAGTACTGTCGGGATGAAGCACATGTGGTGGACTATTACATGCTGGAACTAAAACCTGACCTGACCTATGAAGTAAAGCCAATCAAGATTAAGGACCGAAGAAATCAGGTACTCCAGAATAGAGCGATTCCGTTAGTATTGGTTCAATGGCACAATGATAAGTTTGAGGAGAATACTTGGGAGACAGAAGAAGAAATGCAACGTGCCTACCCAGAGTTGTTTGAAGAAACTACCTGAATTTTGGGGACAAAATTCTTTTAAAGGAGGGAAGAATGTAACACCTGACCGCCGGAATGGCCAGGTGTGAGGCAACATGCAGCAGCTGGCTGGGGGGTGGAGGAAGCCAGCTGCTTATATAGGAGAAGCAGTTTGGGGAGGCGATGGGTGGAGCAGTGGCGACCTTGGGCGACGCCGGCGACTTCCGGCAATCTCGTGCGACACCGGCGACCAAGACGGCGATCTCCGATGACCTCGACGGCAAGCCCGACGGCTAAGCTGTGAGTAAAGCAAAAGGGAACCTCGGGGAGAGGAAAGGAGCAGCAGAGGAGGGCGTCCTCGACCGGCGAGCTCGACGATTTTCGGCGACCCCAGCAAGCTCCGGCGACTTTGGCGACTCCGGCGACACGAGGTAGGATCCCATAACCCCCCCCCCCCCCTTCCCATCAAGTTTTAATTTTTTTGGAGTTCTCCGTCGAGGGGGGTGATGGAAACCTCGAAGAAGGGGTAAGGGGCCGACGGCGAGTCGACGGAGGTCGAATCGACCTCCGCCAGGCCGCCGGCCCTGGCGGAAGGAGTAAAGGCAGCAGCTTTTTGCTGCTGCCATTTCCCCTCCCCCTCCCCAAATCCGGCCGGATCACGGCCTGATTATGGTGGAGGAGAGGAGGAGACGAAGGGCGGCGTCGGCTGGGCGGTGGCGGCCCGACGACGGCGGCTGTGTCGGCCGCCACCCTCGCGAGAACAGAGACGACCGAACTGGTCGTCTTCCTGGGGAAGACGACCGGTTTGGTCCAGGAATTCTGGCCCGGATTGTCAAACCGAACCGGAACCCGGTTCGGTCCATGATTAGACCGAACCCGGTCCAATAAATAAACCGGTTCAGGCAGACCGAACCCAGTTCGGTCCAGTTATAAATCGAACCGGTTCAATAATGAACCCGGTTCATAAGCTGGTTTAGATTATGAACTGCCGGTGGACCTCAACCGACAGTTAAAACTGGCCACAACTGACGGTGAAGCTTGACCGTCTGTGTAATTGAATGCAGTATAGTACATACACAGCCAGAATGGTACATAGGCTCTTTTTAGTAATTTTGGGCTGTTTATTGAATAATTACAAGCCCTAATTAGTGTGTTAATGGTACATGTTGGTGTTTTTATATCTAAGGGTATTAGTCCCTTATGTTATACTGACTGATAGCTAAGGACTTAAATGGTAAAGAAAAACCCGACTAATAAACCTAGATGGTTTAGAGACATAATCATTTTATGAAAGATAATAAAATGATGACTTGAGGGCTGAGCTTGAGGGTTGGGAAGAACCTAATCAAGATAAAGACTAAAATGCCCTTGGGATTGGGAGTTAGTGCATGAGTGTGAGTGACTTTCGATCAAGTGACCGAATAACTATTAAGTCACAGGTCAGGCTATCTGTTGAGCTATTAAGCCAACAGTTGTGAATGGTATGTTATGGTTCCATACTAGTAATACTGTGATACCTATTAAGGATCACAAAGAATGGATTGGGGTGATGTTGCATCTTCCGATTGGTGGAAGCTCTGCCGTTCGTATCTCCCTATGGATTTTAGAGAGCATTCACATCTTCCGACTAGTGGAAGCTCTGTGTCATGGTACCTAATAAGGACCAACGTCTATTGGCCAGGCTTAAGCTATTATATCTCTCTATGGATTTTAGAGAGAACAATGATATGTATTTTGGCCATGTTTGCATCTTTCTATGGATTTTAGAGAGAGTATTACATATTTTATTGGCCAGGCTTAAGCTGTTACCTCTTCTCTATGGATTTTAGAGAGAGCGTGCTTATTCTCTATGGATTTTAGAGAGAGCCACACATCCTGAGCCTTGGTTGCCAGGTGGTTTACTGTGCACAATATTGGAGACGTTAGCATCCTAGAAGGCTGCGTTTCCTGACCCACATCGAGTCTAGGAGCTGATGTGGAGCCAGACCCTTCCGACGGTCATACCTTCTAAGGTAAGGAATGGGCGAGGCAGTCACCCTTGAGAAATTCAGGGCGTGCCGTGATTACCGGTATTAACCGGAGTGATAGTCACTGTGTTTTCGTGCTGTCTGTCATGTAGGTATGACATTCAGTGAGTCTGTCTATGGGATAAAGACTTAATTATTGAACTTGAACTTGGGAAGCAATAAAAAACTTGCTTGAAAGATTAATAAAAGATTCAAGTGGAATCCTGTAATAGGTTGCATAATATGTTAATGCAAATCCTAGTTTGATGTGATGATGACTGTGTTATGGTATCCCACTGAGTATTTTTATACTCAGCATCCTTATGTGATGTAGGTGCTGCTGTGGAAGAGTGACTTCACGTGGCACTTGGGAGCCTGGTGGTGAGGACGTTCAGATTTCTTAGTATATTTCATGCTACAGGTTTGTCCTAGATTTGTATTAAGGCGCGAGCGCCGACTATTTCTAGTTTATTTTGAGATGGATGACAGACTTGCTTTAGTTTAATCGACTTTGCATCTTGTATTAATATATGTATATATGGTTTTGTATCCATATTTGTGAACCCCAGTTATCACGGCCTAGATGCTTAGTCGAAAATTTTTCAACCAATGATTTATCGCTTAGAGGAACAATCCTCGAGTTTTTCGCTACCACTCTGATTTAAAAATGGTTTCTAAAACCCGGGCCATGACAACCACCCACCATCGCCGCCGACCACCACCGCCCGCCAACGCCACCGACCACCACCACCGCCGACCACTGACCACCACCCACCATCGCCGACCATCGACCACGGCCACCGCCATAGCCCAATCGCCGCCGCCACCACTGCCTTCGTCGTCGGCCACCGACCACCTGCTGTCTGCCACCACCGCTGGCCGCCGACTACCACCGCCGCCGTCGCCAGTCATCGGCCACCCGCCGCCACCCACCACCACCATCGCCGGCCACTGCCCACTCGCCGCCGGCACCACCCACCACCAACGCCGCTATACGCCGTCCAAAAAAAAAAATTTCACCGGCTTTGCCAAACACAAATCAGGCCTGATTTTTTTTTTTTTTTAGGTTCCCAAACGCAAGTTACCAATGAAGAGTTAGGCTGATGGTGAAAGACTGAAAATATGATTAATTTCAGGTTCCCAAACGGATTTTCCACAATCAAAAAAATCACCTACAAATCACCTTAATTATTTTCTACCTGATTTTTTTTTTTTTACAAATCACTGTCAGTTTCCAAACGCACCCTACATAAGAAGGACCCATTGGGACTTTTGTGCATTGTACTGCGTTGCCGTTAGATCTTTTTTCTTTTGCTACAACCTTGCAAAATATTCGGACACTCTTAAGGAACAAGATATCTTTGTACTACTGTCGCTAGCACGGGACAAGGCATATCGGGAATCTACAGTCAAGTGGGGACAAGGCATATCGGGAATCTACAGTCAAGTGGGACTCGCAGCCGCAGCCTCGACCGCGTGCATTCATTCACTTATAAGCCTCTACTCAAATCATCGGCCCGATTAAGGGGCCGTTTGGATCGTTAAAAATCCAAAACATCCATGAAAAATCCATTTTTACTATTTATTTCCGGAATTTTTACTGTAGATGCCAAACGGCCCCTAAATCGAAGCCAAGGAAGCTTTTCGCCAGCTAAATGCAATGGGGCTCCGTACAAAGTGGATCCCGTCACTCCATGAGATCAACCCGAATCTGGACTCTCCAGCTTTTACCTCAGGAGGACCAACCATGGAGGTAAAGGAGATGTTGTAAGCCAGGCTCTCATTCACTTCCTTGAACTCAAGCCTACTAGGAGAAACTCGGATCTCCACGCCCAGAGAACCCAACACCTCCACAACCGCCTCCCCCTCTGGCCCTACATTCGTCACGACCTTCCTGTACGTCACCTCGCTGCCTCTGGCAGACTTAAAAACAACAGAGAAAGATGGATAATTGAGCTCCCCAGCGCTCCGGAGAGGCCTCGCCCTCGCCGAGCAGTTCACCTGCTCTGCCCCTTTCACAAAGACGGCAATCTGGTCGGCCCGGTACCCAGCAGCACAAAGGAAAGACACGAAGTCGTCCGGCCCAACATCATAGACCAGGCCCGGCTGCAAAGCACGGTTCGGGTGTACATGGCCCGCACCGTACATAAATGGGCTGGCATCCTCGCCCGTTGCCGCGTCTTTTATCTTCCCGCCTGCATTGTCCGTCGTGTGCGCGGATTTGATAGCGGATGGGCTCCATTGTTGATGGGCCTTCCGAAGCAGGGCTGCCAGCCCACTTACATGGGGGCAGGCCATGGAGGTGCCCGTCTCAATGTTGAATTCCACGCGCCTCCAGTCCAGGTCCAGGCCCGATGGGCCCTTGGCCCCTGTCCGCGCGGCCAGTATGTTCACGCCCGGCGCGATTACGTCCGGCTTCAAAATCTCCGCCGTGAGGGCGTTGGGGCCGCTTCCGGAAACCGCCGCCACCGCCGGAGCCGAAGGGGATGAGCTCACGACGGTGCCCCGGAAGACGATGGAGGCGGTTGCGGCTATTTGAGATCGGGCGTACGCTCGAAGCATGTTACCGGCGGAATAGCCGACCGTAAGGCCGAGGATGAGGTACGAGTTCGAC
The DNA here is from genome assembly GCA_039654745.1 of Houttuynia cordata. NCBI lineage: Eukaryota > Viridiplantae > Streptophyta > Magnoliopsida > Piperales > Saururaceae > Houttuynia > Houttuynia cordata. Next base: position 31,732,466 of record CM077503.1, read on the forward strand.
ATGAGCATCTCTCCATAGTCGGCGCTATTCGCAAGTATCAGGCCGGCTCCACCGGCCAGCATGACCGTATTGCTCGTCTCTACCGGCTCAGCTGAGTCGTCATTGTAGTCGCAAAGCACGATTTTAGCCGCGATTTCGGTTCGGTTGAAGCTCCCTGCAGAGCAGCGTTGACTCCGGGGATCGGATCCGTAGAAGAGAGGGAGGTACAAGGACGGAAGAGGCGGGTCGCCGGAGTAAAGGGTGGTCCCCGCGAAGACGGAGCCATCTCCAAGGAGTACATCGGCAGGGAACTCCCGACTACAATCCCGCGTTGGACGGCGCCGAACGCGCCGATGGCAATGGGGTCGCGGTGGAATTTCACCGGCGGGAGGTCGAGGCTGATGGAGAGGGAGATAACGTGGACACCGTCGGCTACCGCCTTGTCCATTCCCGCGAGGATATCGGATTGGAGACAGCCCTGGAGCCAGCATATCTTGTACACCGCTATTCTGGCTTTAATTGCCACTCCCCTAGCTTCTCCCGCTGCCAAACCGAACATTTCGGCGCCGGCGGCGATGGAGGCTGTGTGGGTCCCGTGGCCCTCGGTATCCCTTGGCGACTTTGACTCCACCGTCTCGTCCATCGCCCCGCGCCTGCTCGTACCCTTTATAGAACGCCCTGGCGCCGACGAGCTTGCGGTTGCAGGAGGCGGCCGGGAAATCCGGACCCGTCTCACAGGCGCCTTGCCAGTTCTCCGCCGCGGAGGAGAGGCCTTCGTCAGAGAAGCTACGGCGCTCCGGCCAGACTCCGCTGTCAAGGACGCCGATGACGATGTCGTCGGCATAGTCAGAGTTGGGCCAAAGGCCGTCCCCGTCGTGGAGGCCTAGGAAGCCGGGGGAGCGCGTGGTCTGCAGATGGTGAACCCGATCGCGGATCACGGATAGGACGCCTGAGAGGTGGCGGAGAGCTCGAGCCTGAGAAAGCGAGAGGCGGGCGGCGTGGTGGTAGGTGTAGAGAATTCTGGCCGGGAAGGCGCCTTTGTGGGGCAGCGAACCAAGAAGGGCTTCAGAATACCACTGATGGTCGGTTTTGAAAGCGGTGGGTTTTTGGTATTTGGAACATGAACAATGTAAGTGTAGTGGGTTTCTGGAAGAGCCAATGGGGAAGAGAAGCTGAAGCAGGAGAAGAGGAAGAAGAAGACGATAATGGAGGCGTAGATATTGGTCATGGCTTTCGGGTAACGAGTTTTCAGTTCATGCCAATCACTTGCTCGAGAGAGCGCTGGTGGGTTTTGTGGATAAGGCCCTAGTATCTTGGAAACAATCCTAGATTCACTCGAGGGATTTACTCCAAAAGGGCAGAAGAGGAGTATTTGCTAGAAGCTTAGAGGCCATGGTTCTCCTTCCATGGCTACACCTAATAATATCATCTCCCTGTATCTTTCTCAAATAATCAGGCCTCGGCAGTCAGCGACTCAGCAATTGGCTAATCGTATGATAATTGATTGGAAAGGTGCTTTTTTTTTGGTGAAACATTTATCATGTTTTTAATTCCTAAGACCTATGAATTAGTCTTGAGTGTTCGGTATCTACAACAATCATGTACAGTGACAGATTTAAATAATTCTTAGGTTGTGTATTGGTCATGAGGTGATGATGAGAAGCATTAGATGACTGTTGTCATGCGTAGAATTATTTAAATATACGAGTTTTTTCATATTACCTAGCCTCACTTTTTATTTTTTAATATTACCTAATTTTTTTCGTGAAATCTCATATTGTCTAGAATTCACACCAGAAGTACCGGAAATGTCATTTTTTTACGTTTTTCGTAACTTTTGTATCCGAAAGGTAGTGTTAAAAACAACACAATCAGCTCAGCTCGATTTTAGGGAGCATCCAGTTAGGGAAAAAAATATTCTGGCGAAGGTCCATCCATCATCACAGTTTAAATCATCGTCGGCGCCGTCCAACCCGGAAAAAATAAAATTTTATGTCAAAAAATAGCAAAATCAGCGAAAAAGACGAGAAAAAATCTATGATGAAAGAAAAAAAAAGATAAGAGAAAAAAAAGTGGACGCTTTTCGGCGTTCGGAGCTTCGCCGAATAGCTTAAAGTTTTTTTTCATCCTAATATATCTTTATGAGGTCGAAGAGGAGAAAAAATAAGGAAGAACGCAAAAAAATGAGTAAAAACGGATAAAAGATTAGCGCATTATGACATTTTGAATGTTGTCGTAAAATCGTGTCGTCGAAGACACGACTTGAATTCAAGTCGTGTCGACACGATTTTACTAGAATTTTCAAATTGACATAACTCGCTAATTTTTTATCAGTTTTTTTTTTTTTAACTTTTTTGCGTTCTTCATTATTTTTCCCCTTCTTATATTTCATTAAGATCACAAAAATATATATAAATTGAACTTGTCGCCGCCGACGAGTATTTCACGTTTTTTGCTTATTTTTATCCTCTTATTTAATGTCCGCGAGCGGTCGAGCACTAATGAGTAACTTTTATATATGTTTATTTATATATAGATCTTAATTTTTGTAGTTGAATGGGCTTCTCCGCTACTCTTACATCAAAATCACTTCATCATAGATTTTTTCTCGTTTTTCCCGCTGATTTTGTTATTTTCCAGCATGAAATTTTATTTCTTCTAGGTGGAACGGCGCCGACGGTGATTTGAATAGCGATGATAGACGGACATATATTCTTCCCCAACTGGATGCTCCTGTAAATCCCTAATTTGGGGAATAAGGAAGACTTATGTTAGATAGTTTATAAGCTATATGGGATTTCATGGAAAAAACTAAGTAATATGAGAAAATGAAATGTGGCGCCAGATAATATGGAAAAAACTCTTAAATATGTGGCCTTGTATGGATTTACATAAGTTGTATGTTAGCCCTTAGGACCTTGCGTGTGAATAGACGGTGGCCTTGACTCTTTTTTTGGCACTCATTTATTATGTTCATCTCTCTTTCTTTTAGCAATGTTCATGTCTCTCTAGAAAGAGACAAATTGAAGTTGATCTCATGTCTCCATTATCATTAGAGAAAAAACACATGTCTCCATCTGATACACAACACAAACGATACTGGAGCAAACCATCATATTTTTGTGTATCAGACCTCAGTTATTACATGCATCGCCAGGACGAAGGGCAATAAGCTACAAGTCGGTTTCTCATTGGAATCGTTCTCAATAGCCATGGAATGATCTTAAGATAATCCTTGGGTTGCAGATGTGAGACGAGAACCAATGTGTCAAAAACAGGAAAAAGATGAGAACCAATTATATAGGCTATATAGTCCAATCCTTCATTAGGGACTACGGAATTAACGAACTTGCATAACGGATCTGATTACCAAAAAAAGATAGTTATTCCTGATCCTCTTTCACATTAAGTCCTATGTTAGATACATCTCGAGGCTATGAACAACCCAGCAGGACAGAATTTGAGCGTATGAATAGGAAGCAAAATAAGTAAGAATCAAGCAATGCTATAGAGATCAACAAAACAGAAGACAACATCTCTTTAAACATTTTGAACAACAGTCACATAGCCTACTACATTTCGGGCAGGACCAATTGCAGGCACATGAGCAATCAGGGCAAGAAGTTGGAAAAGCACAAGGACTACAAGACGGTTTTTCCAGGCAGTTGCAGCAGTGACACCGGCAGGAATAGTGGGAACAGCTGCTCCAGCACTTTCTCCATAGACCACAACTGCATCGTGGTTTTTTAAGTTGAAGCGAGCAACCACTTGAACAGCACAGAATTGAGACATTGCAAGATGACTTGCAACTGCGGAGCAATAAGTAAAAGTTTAGCAGTTTTCTTCGACATAAGCAGTGAACGGGTGGGCTATTTGCAGTCTAGATATGCGCAGACATTGAAATCGAGTGTTACACTGACTAATACATCCAAAATTGGCAACGAATTAGTCCAAACTATTACTCTAGGATAAAAAATAATTTGATTGGAATATCTCAATTGATTATAGGTGTCCCAGCAGAATCTTGTTGCTTTCCAACTTTAAATATTAAGACAACACATCTTCACTTTTTTCCCTAGTAAAATTTGAGCTATGCTGCACTCTTGTGTGCTTGCCACACACTCTCTACTATGGCTACATGATGCCCACATGTGCGCACAGGACCGTGATGAGTGTAATGCCGCATACATGGACACCAGCTTATGTAACATTATATATTAGAGTCTTTCCCCTCTCTTTTCCGGAGTCACCCTTCAAATAAAGAAGCTTCTCATTAACTGATTTATCATTACTAAAGTTATGGTAGTATACCTGAAAAGCGTTAAACACTATGATCTAATGAAACCATGGACAAGATACTGTTCTCCCCAGATAATCAGTTTGCAACTCACTGGTTCAAGCATGAGATTTCTTGTATTTAAACAAGAGATTGATTTCTTGTGAGGGGAAATGACTTTTAGAATGATGATGATAAATCCAGTGAGAAAAAAATATTTCTTTCTAGCTAATGTAAAAAAAATATGAAATTCAGTTATCTAATCAATGACAATGAAGATACAGAGAACTAGTTACATACTACAAACAGCAGCCCATTAGAAACTGGTTCAAACCTAGCTAGTTCACACCCCTAGATTTGAGATTCCATCATCGTTTGCTAAATTATAAGCATGGCATAAGACCCTTTATAAGATAGAACCTTCCACGATTGATATATAAGTCATTAATTTGTTTAATATTATTTTTTCTTTGGTCTTTAGACCATAGCAGAGATGGAATTTCAATGGTACACCATTTACATTGGTAAATAATATCTGAAAAGAGAAGGCAATTCTTTCATATAATACTAAACCATCAGCATAGAAAAGATAATACTTGGAGAAATTGGGAAATTTTGGACAAGTAATGAACATGTTCAAGAGAACGTACCATAGCCACTTCCAGAAACGAAATTTCTTAGTCCTCCTGTCCCTACTTGGGCAAGAACCTCAAATGTAAGAATTTTTTCTTGCTACTACAATATTAAAAAGAAAAAAATCTTAGTGAAGAATCGTACTCAGGTATCAAAGGATCGGAGTTCGTTGCCACAAATTCATCAACCCTTCCAAAGCAGTGACCATGGATCAATTACATATTATAGATCTCCAAATAAGAACATAATATTACAGACTATACATGTAGATAGTATAGGAAGTTAAAAATACTAAGCATACTCTCGACATATTCTGGAAGTAGGTTGAAAGGTCTCAAGGGATTGCAACTCATCCTGCACAAAGAGATTCAACTCGTAACTATATTGTGTAAACGATCAAGTAAACCGACAGAGAGAAGTCACACATCAAAATTCTGGCTCTGCTTATTCTGCAAGATGAACATGAGATATACTTGCATCAAATGGCTCAGACAAGTTACTGTAGATACTTACATATATCAATGTGGCCACTCTGACAGATTAATGTTGTCTACATATTTAAAGATAATTCAATGAGATTCTATTTTAAGTAAAAACACTAAGAAACTCCAGTATTACCCACATTAATGCATCACTAATGTTGACATAAATGAACGCAGTTTAACCAATGACTAACCACCTGTCATACAGAATCATAATCATAAAATTCTAGTCATGAAGTGCCTTCTCCGAGCAATTTCGGATGCAACTCTTGCACCTCCACCCTAGCCTAACATGTCATGCAGAATGCAAATAACTATTTTAAACCGGCAAATACTACACACAGTATATTTTGCCCTAAAAAGTCTTCAATATATTGATCCACGATGATGGTTCAGTATGATGACTAAAATCATAATTGTTCAATCTACCATAAGCCTATTCCAATCATTGATCACAACTAATCTGTAAGCAAGTAATACCCATACTGCAATTCGAGTAAATAATTCAAATTCGCAACCTGTCCTTCACTTTGATGCTAGTGAGGTCACTCCATTAAAATCAACTGTAACAAAGACATCCATGTGCCTATGTACACAGTTAAATAGAGGCGAAATATACATATATCAGCACAATGTTGTATCAGACTGCTTGCCTCCTTGTAGTTGGATCTCCAAGCTTTTGGAATGCTCCAAATTCTACTTGAGCATCCAAATCTGGATCAATACCAGCAAAAACATCTCTGAACAAGGTTCGAGCGCCATGCCAAATGTGCCCGAAAAAGAAGAGCAAAGAAAACGAAACATGTCCAAAAGTAAACCAACCACTTGAACTGCAACGAAAAACACCATCGGATTTCATCACAAGAGACGACAGAAAAAAAAAGATGACGCACAGCTTCTTGAGGTTGTGGACTATGTAATGCTGAAGAGTGTTTCTACAATTTCATACATTTGAAACTTTAATAAAACCTTCGGTTTTGGTTAGCGAACTAAAATAATTTAATATGTATATAATGTTGTATGCAAGAAACAGGACACAAGAGCTACAAGTATAGCATAAGTACATAACAACATCAATCTATCACTGGAGCTGTACAAAACGCATTGATTCAAGCCAGCCTCTTTAGCTGGCTGCGAAGATTATCCAATTAACTTCTCTTGCGACTACTTTATAATAAACACTCAGAAAAAGCTGTGTCCTAGCACCGGTTGAATATCTTTTTCTACGTCCACCATGCAAATTTACAAAGTTGAAAGTGTAATAAAACGGAACACGCAGGATTTGTAGATCATTCAAATTCTCACATTTACTGTGGAAGTGTTAACCTTAATTCTAACTTATCAGAATGGCAAGCAAGATGATTTTAAGTTGACTGACCCATTTATGCAAGAAAGTACACAATTTAGCAAGAACAAATATATATGGGACTTGTAAAGACATCTACAAGATGATAAAGAGGGCACAAAAAAACATTTGCGACTGACTATCAAGTATCAACTAAGCAGGGACAAACAAGCGGACACATAATTGATCTGCAGAAACAAAGCATTACAAATGCGCTAAATCACGCTCTTCTCATGCAACTTTAAAGTTCCAGCTAAACTAGTTACTAATGTCAGAGATAACGAGAAAGAGATGAACACATTCCAAATTAGTTAAAAGGAGAAAAAGGGTAATAAAAAAAAGAACAGACGTGCGCGGCGCATGAAATTAGCTGTCACCTCCAAGAAGCCAAGCTCGCGATTAAGGGCCTGTAGCTGCACTTTGAGTCTATGCTTCCCATACAAATCAGGAAGCTTGGGCGGCGATCGGGGCATCGGAAGAGATAATGAGGGAGAATAAGTGCCATTAACAGGGGAAGAAGTCGTCATGGATCATCCCCGAGCACTGCAGCGACTTCAACAAGCCAACACCGCAGGAACAACAGAGCCAAAAGGCAAATGCCGATGAAAATATATTCGAAGTGATGAGAATGAGAGACAGGGGTGAAAGAAGCGACGGGAACGGGATGGGAGGAGGAGCGTCTGATGACCTAACGTCTGACCGCAGGGGCCAGCGCGCGTCAGGCAGAAGCTTAAGCTGGCATTTGAATGCGGGCATTTAAACTGGAGATGTGGAGGGCCAACCGGGGAAGCTGTAACAACGAGATTCCATCCCAGCAGAGCAACGTAAGACGCGCAGTTTGCTCCCCCCATATCGGAAGAGTTCAGACATCAGAGTGAAGTCTACTACTATCTTTTCTAGAGGCCTAGAGACTGTCAAAGCACAGAAGGCTCAAGGCTGTCATTGTCTTTTTCTGAGGAAATGGCAGGATGAATCAGAAGGAGAGAGAGAGAGAGCAGGGAGGAGCAGCAGCGTGTCGGATAACGTGTAGTAGGAGTGAAGAGGGAGTACGAAACCTGACTTCACTGCTTTGGGGGGAGCCATCACTCTGTCTTTCTACTCCTTTTCTGCTGCGATGCGATGCGTCGGAGCATCTTCATTGATTTCAATCGCTGTGCTCTGAGTCGGGGCTTTTGGGGCGATTGATATGAATCTCTTTGATCTTTGCTCTGAGTCCTTCCATGGTGCGTTTGCGTCTCGTTTGGCGCGAAACAGAGGAAGGGGCCGTACTGCTACTACCTCATCAATTGTCAGACCGCACGTGACTTGTGTGTGAGCAGACTTAAATTATTTGACCAAGAGAGAGGGTCTGCCCCACTACCAACGGTCGTCCAGTTAACACGACATTTTGCAATTAATGCCACTGCCCTTCAAAATACAAAAATGCCGGGGTAGGGCAAAGAGGTTTTCAGGCCCCGCTGGCCCAGCTCAGGGGAAAATTATTGGCTACGCGCCGCGCAGGGGGAACAGTGTGCTCATCACCAATGGGTGATGGGCACCTCTTACAGGTTTCTTCCCAGCTCAGGTGGAGAAAGAACCGTTAGTTGTGTTATTTTTTTTTTCTAAGAACGTTGTTTTTGCAGACGAGATAGTCATACATGAAAACAAACGATTGATGTCCAACTAATTTGTTTGTCAATTCTGCGTCTATTCTATGGAAATTTTGGGTTTGAATTGATATAAACCTGTTCGACCATTTTCTCAAGGAAAAATTTAAGTGGAAAAGATTCACCGCAAGGACGATGTCATATCCAACTACATGAGCAAATGTCTAAGAGATGCGCTTGTCCATATCTTGTGGCTGGGAAGAATGATATGCCAAGGATGCTTATTGTTGAGTAATCTGCCAAGATTATTATCTGGTGGAAGATATAAATAGACCGAGAGGGTGAGCTGATCATGCTATGATAGAATCCCTTATTAATGACCTCTTTGGGAGATTTGACAATCACAACCTCATATTATCAACCCACCGCTACAAACGATTGATATCCACGGCATGGATAACACGAAGGGTGGATATCGACTATTAGTGTATAGGAGGTGGGTTGGTTAAAAGAGGGAGTGTCGAACTACTCATCCAATTTTGGCACTATGGTGAGTGAACAACATTAATTATTGTTCCATAAAAAAACACTAATTACTTCACACCTATATCTCCTTTTTCCATTTTTCTATTACCAAATGAAATTTAGATTCACTTTTGCCTCCTGAATTAAGACTCTCAATACATCAATACACTTCCTACCCTGGATATCTTCATCTATACATTAAGTTGCATTTTCGGTCATCCATTATAGGTGCTAAGCCCACGACCCATGTACAGCTTTAATTAACCAAAATGTCGAAGCCCAAAAAGCTGGCCCATCAGCTCCCCTCGAATGAACGCTCAGTCTCTCAGACTATTGTCCAAATCTAAGCCAACTACACAGTCTGCACTTTACAAAATCAAACAAGAAAAAAATCTCTTTATTCCTCAAAACTATATGAAGGAAAAGAATCACGTATGGGTGTGTTTTCAAAAGAGTTTCCTGCTTTCGTCTGAACACTTTGCCGAGTTTTGGGTTTCGCCTTCTATAATCCTCGGAAATCTCTATGTACAGATTGGGTTTAAATCTACAGTATGGCTTATTGTCTAAGCCCCTCTGCCTCTATGCCGTGAACCATTAACGGCAGCACCATTCTTGTAAAGATGTGTGTCTGTAAAGCTAAACACCGTTTTCTCATTCGGAGATCTCGGCAGCCGGGCCGGGTGGTGTCTCTGACCGCCCTCACGGCGGCGTTCGTGACGGTGGTGGTGGTGGTTGTGCTGTTGCCCATTGACTTCCTTGGGTTCTGCCTTCTTCGCTGGCTCTTCATTGGCAGCAGGTGGTGAAACAGGCTTCTTCACTACCTCCTGCTCGGCTGCGACAGTGTAAATGAAGTGGCCCATTGGAATGTCGTCCTTCAAGTCCATCAGGGGCTCTAGAGTCTCCACCACGGTGCTCATCAAGGGACGAGACTTGGGATTGTGTCTAAGGCATTGGTAAGCCAAATTGGCTGCTTTCAGGGCACCCTTCATCGAGAATTGCCCGTCCAGTCTAGGGTCCATTATTCGGTTGAGCCGCCGGGCGTCGTTCAAACTTGACCGGGCCCAATCCACAAGGTTCTGTTCTCTGTTCGGCCGGGTCTTGTCCATGGATCGCCTTCCGGTCAAGAGCTCCAACAGCACTACACCAAAGCTGTAGACATCACTCTTTGCTGTTAGGTGGCCTGCAAATTATAGAGACATATAGCCAAAAGGGTTAGATGTTGACTGAGGTAGAATCGCACTAAAATGTGAATTTTGTAGTAAGATCGATCATTATAAGTAAGGCTTATGCTGCATTATACCAGTCATGATGTATTCTGGGGCTGCATAACCCTCTGTGCCCATCACACGGGTGGATACGTGTGTGTCTTCTCCTTCCGGCCCGTCCTTTGCCAGCCCGAAGTCTGAAAGTTTGGCAGAGTAATCCTGTGAAACATACAACACGGTTATTGAGCTTAATACCACATGGACCTTTTTTGCGATTGGGTGTACCATTTTAGTGATGATTTTTTCTCATGTTACAATTGCAATATATAGGCAGGCAGGTTAAGAGAAACGGAAAAAAAGAGCATACCGAGTCCAACAAGATGTTTGATGCCTTAAAGTCACGGTAAATGACAGGTTTCTCAGCTCCATGCAGGAAAGCAAGACCTTTAGCTGCTCCCACTGCGATCTTCATACGAGTCAACCACGGTAAAGACGCTGAAAATCCTGCAGTGAGAACAAGGAGATAGACATTAAGCTCCCGATCATTTACACGTACATTTGAAATAGACGTAGACTCAAAACTCTCACTAGAAAATTGTGATAAATCTTTTGAACTATATTTCAATTAGACCTAATGCATAAGTGTTGTTCCACCAAACTTATTGACAAGCCAATTGCCCTATCAATGTGAAAGGACCGATCCTGAATCTTGACTATTTCCTGTTCTCTCTTGTTCGTAGAATGATGAAAAATGCTTCTCCTCCAGCTATATGCTCACGGCCACGTCAGTGCCCTCAATGGCAATGCTGTGGGCCGTATTCTCATTGACTTTCACAACAACACTAGCGCGTGAGGTTGCCCGTGATAAAAAAGCGGGAGGAATAACATTACTCTAGAATGATATGGACACTTAAACTGACCAAAGTGCCATTCACACACACCGGTCGGCAAAGTTGACAATAACATGGGAGGCATCTACGTGTGCATTTAGACAAAACAGACACTTCTAGGAAGGGTAAGCGATGTTTCTTTCCCGCAAAGAAGGAATGGGGAATCGATACAACGTGAAAGTGGGCATGTGGACAGCTCAAAGAAGAGATCTAGCTGACTTACTCTTAAACAAATGGTTCTCCAAGCTCCCTCGAGGCATGAATTCATAGACGAGCAGTCGGTGCTCATCCTCGTAGCAATACCCAATCAGCTTAACGAGGTGGTCATGCCTCAGCTGCCCCAGAAATATAACCTCCGCCTGCAAATGATTACAATTAAATTTCAAAGTAAGCAATCATAAAATCAACATTGCATCATTGGTTCAAAACATTTGTAGCTAGAGGAATTAATGGGTATTGATGAACCAACAAATGGACCCTCACCAGCCACTCCCGATGCCCCTGGTTGCCCTCCAAGTCCAAGAGTTTGACAGCGACGGGCTGCGCCTTCAAGCCAGGACGGACCTTCTCGTCGACGAATCCCTTATGGACTGGCCCGAACCCGCCCTCGCCGATGAAATTGCTGGAGGCAAAGTTGAGTGAGATCAGCCTGAGCTCGGCAAGGGTGAAGACGTAGAGGTTGGATCCCACCAAAGAAGAAGACAAGTCCTCCGGCGACAGTGGCGAGGCGGCCGGGTTGCTGAGGTCCGAGAAGGATATCCTCTGGAACGAAGTCTGTTTAGTCACGGCCTTCTTCGCCTCCGGCAGCGTGATCTGGCGTGGGGGGGCCTTGAAACAACTCGGCAGCAGAGAGTTCCATGGAATCTTGCAGCACATCTTTGCAAAAATCAATCAACGAATTGTGCACAACAGAAGAAGCCCGACGAGTACTAGTGTAGATCTTGAGACGACGAGTAGTAAGCTTGTCTGGCAATTTGTTGTTATGCGTTTGGATGAGTCCAGCTGAAGATGAAAGCTGGTTTTGATCGGGTGCTTGCTTCTTTGGGAAGAGCTTTTAAAGACTTGGGGGAGGAAGAGAGATTCGGGAGAGATATAAAAAGGGGGTGTGGCTGAGGGCTTCAATAATGCAAGTCTCACCAACTACTCTTACCCAATTGCCAGGATTTAAAAGTCCACAATGAGTTCCTCCTTCTCCAGTTTAAAAACGAAACCCAGACTCAGTTTACTCGTTTGCCCCTCTTGACCTTCTGGTTTCCCCTTCGAGGATGTGGAACAAGACTATTTCCCCAGCTGAACTGAAAGTTCTTTTAGCTCACAGAACTGAATACGTGTATGTGATGTGTATGAAATACACTAGTGCTATATATCGGTTCTTGTTAGTGGGACTTCTAAAACATGGATGGGAATCAAATGAAGAGAGGAAAAAGATACACGGATTTATCTTAGTCTTAAATGTGAGAAGTTACTAGTGAGGTAGTGCGTTATTCGGCGTAGGTTTCTGTGGTCATTGTGTGTCTTACATGTCGCACTAATGTATGCCGATATGTCTTAGGCCTAAATGAGGGAGTTGTTCTCACTCAATGCCGATATGTCATTGTGGGTCTTACATGTCGCACTAATGTATGCCGATATAACTTAGTGCCGATATGTCGCACTAATGTATACACGTGTGTCTTAGACGTCGCGACTAATGAGGGAGTTGTTTCTAATCAATAAGATTTTAATTCATTGTGTGTCGCTTGGCTGGTAATTGGACACATTTGTCTTCAGTACTCTCAGCTGGCAATTGGGGTGATGGTTCGAGTGTAGCAATCAACCATATTTTGTTTTCTTCCCATCTATATCAATTTTTCAATAATGGCTGATGAGTAGGAGGGTATTTCCATCATTTCAGTGGCTTTCATTGTATTATTATAATCATTACCGAGTTAAAGGGATGGGAAAATTAGGCTTCTAGAACTTGACCTTTTCCCAGAGAGATTAATAAAAAAATGTAATTAAGAAAAAATGACAAAATTGGATTATATCCGAGCTGATTACTAGTAGATGGGCCTCTCCAGTCCGAAAGAAGCTTCCAATTTCCATTCTGCAGGTTCCTCTGTCGCTGTAAGTCAGCAAAATCATGTAATCACAAGGGCATTGTGGTCCATTCGAGCATCAATTTCTGTTCAAGCAATTCGTCTCCATTCCAAAGGTCCAATCGTCATGGAAGTCAAGGGGCAAGATGGCCAAGACGGCGTCAACGCGTTCACGGCGAAGATTTGAGCACGATCCACGCGGACCGGCCGGGGATCCATTCGGCGAGTCCCTGATCAGGCGTGTCGGCTGACGTGGACTCAGTAAGTACTCGGAGTGCCTCCCTTGTAAATAGCAAAAAAGGCCAAAAACGTGCCATAACGCACGATTGCTGCTCGAGGGAGCGATCTGAGGAGAATCGAACGGTTGTTCAGTGTGCCTTGCATGCCACTTGGAATTTGGGTCCATGTGACATGCACCGTCGATCTCCAAGATGGACGGTGCATCAGTTGTTTCCAGAAGAGTTGGAATGCATGACTCCGTCCAATGAGAAATCATTGGGTACAACCAGCACAATAACAAACAGCTCCTGTAAGCATCATATAAGGTGACATGGGTTGCCGGTTGTACCCAATAATTTATAGAAAATATTTTTCTAACCGATCAGATTTGGAGAACCCAAGGATAAGTGGAGGGGGACTCAGGAATTTAAGTAACGTTGTAACTTTTCCTTGTATTTACCCCTTTCTTCCCTCCCTCTTGACATGGCAAAATCCTAGTGATGGTCTCCAAATAGAGGTGCTTAATTTATCCAGCAGAATGCCCAATGGATATCAAGATCAACAGCTTGTCTCATATAGGCTCAAATCCCATGTGGTCCACAAGGTGCACTGTATAACCTCTTCACGTTGTAGTGGGTAAAAATTATTGGGTGTACATGCTAGACTGGAGCGTATTTATAAACCAAGTGCGTCGTCGTCGATTCTGGATATCAACGGTTTTTTGTGACCTTGGCATAAATCTGACGTGGTCAGGCTGTTGCACCTAATAATTTCTCTGTAGCGGGCCATAAAGATCCTTGTGAGCCCACAGTCACGGCCACATGCACTTTGCCTGACGTTGCCGGGATGACACTGAATGGCAATGCTCCTCCCAAAAGAGCAAAAAATAGGAAGAAGATGAAGAGAGATTTGAGCAGCCGCCATCGCTCCGTTCACACACCGTTGGGAAAAGCAGTTAGCGTGTGTAAGATCTGAAGAAAAGGCATGCATCTTTTGGGTGGCAGATGGAAGGGAAATATCTGGAAAAAAGTGTTGTTGCAGGTGGAAGTTTGATGTGTCTTGTGTTGACTTATCTTAAGCAGCCGTTTCTTTGTTTCAAATGAAATAATCAGGAGGAATTTAAGTCTGCATAATGACATTTCCCTCGTGTTGCTTGGAAGCATCTATTGTCTCAATCAAGTTACAAAGCTAAAAGATACGCTTCGAGATAGAGAGAGAGACCGATGTAAAAGCCAGTGGTCAGCCTGAAGGTGAACACGTAGTTCTTTTCCCATTTGCTCACAATTTGGAGAGAAATCGGAACTAATCCCAGCAGGAAATTTACAGCAATATACTGAACTTTTGTTGCAGCCTCTTCAATTGCCATGACTGTTATTGAAATGGCCGGGCTCTCTTTGTCTTCTTCATTATTTTTCTGTTTTCCTTTTTTTGTTCTAATATATTTGCCTAGAGCGTCACTTCTCTTTGAAAAGCAGTTATGAGTCCCAGAGTGCGAAAGAAATGACCGTGACAGTTTGTATTTAAAGTAGGCTTACCTAGGAGCTGGTTCATGATGCTGCACTAACTCTTACTCTATCGTGTTTTTTAATGTACAGTATGGTATGTCTCCATTCTTGCTCTAGTCTACGATATTCAATATGCATGTCCCCATACTTATCTAGTATATATACTGTTCAACACAGGCCATTATTACATCGTCTGCGAGCTGACAAAGGGGGGTTTCGATGGAAGAGGAAGAATTGCCAGGAAGGTCATTAGCAACCGTGACATAGTTATTTACTTGAGCATTAACTTGCAGAAACACATTTTTGACATGTTTCTCGATGTTGTCAATTACTCCCATTTCTTGACAATTGTCATTTTTCGATGCAGAGAAACCAAGGGGAAGACGTATGGCGGGCATTCACAGTTTATGGACCTTTTCTCATCCACTTACTACCTCATAATAGTTTCTTGCTGCGAACACTTATCTTATATTACAAAAAGGCTTACTTTGCTATCTTCCATACCCCCCATCCCCCCCCCCCCTCTCTCTTCATGAAAGCCATCATTTCTCAAGCCAGTCAAAGTTCGAGAAAACAAGCCACAACCACCTCACCATCTTTCTTTAGTAGTTCGGGAAACTACCGAACACATTTTTTTTTTAATTTTGATGGATACCGAACACCATCTTGCTAATAGATAAAGACATTAACTCTTAATTAAATAAAAAACAGGCAAATCCGGTAGTCCACTACTATCATGGAAATGGTTATGGATCATAGGACGTAGGAAACCGCCTTCCAATGGTGGCGCCCAGGGTTTTTCTTCTAGAACAGATTCGCCAACAAAAAACCCAGTCGGATAACATTTTCTTTTCTTTTTTCTATATTCAAATTAGTATTTTCAACTAGGAAACCCAGTTGTAATTTCACAGCTGACATTCTCCAAGACAAGCTGACCAGTTGAGTTAATTAAGAATTAATAAATACCTTGTTGGATAAGCATGTGTGTTAGGCAAGCTTGAGAAAATGATTAGGCGGGGAGTTTGCACAGTTACCGCTCTTTTATTTAAATCTTCGCATGAAATCAATCACTGCACTTGTGTTAAATGTAATGGTGACATCATCTTTACTTTATGGCGTGCGCAAGCAAATAAGGTTACTAATCGTTAGCTTAAAAATAGTAGATTGATAATGCAAATTAGAAGACAGGGAATAAGTATGTGCAGGGTAAGCGGGGGGAAATGGCCATATAGCACGCCCCGCCCCCCCAAATCACCAGACATGGGGCAATTCAACGCAAGCAGGAAGAAATTCGTCTTAGCTGTCATGTTCCGTTCTTTCTTGAATAATCCACAATCCCTTCTGGCTTGTCTCGGCAATCTCAGGCTTGGATCATTCCAAGTCTCCTCGGCTTAGTGCTCACAAGGGACCAGCAAGAATTTGATCAAACACTTCCCCGCCACCTTTGGCAGACTACGGAATCTGATTCTTATTTTAGTGCCCACAAGGGATCCGTCATTAACACAGCGTTTGCCTTGACAAGGAACGTGAATAAAAGAAAAAGAGGGCGTCTGTCTAGCGTGACCGAGTTTGGGGACCAGATTGCAGGACCCCGTGCCAATGGCACGGGGTCCTGCAATCTGGTCCCCAAACGTGGCACGGGGTCCTGCAATCTGGTCCCCAAACTCGGTCAGCAAAACGTTTTCCAAAGAGAAACACTCCGAATCCCCCCAGATTTTGTGCAACTGTTGCAGCAGTTCAAGCAAGAGAAGAAAAAAGAGAAGACTCGAATGGGCCTGGGGAACTTGTGGTAGGAAAGTGCACATACGTGACTTTTAACAAAGAGAACCAGGAAATATAAAAAAAAAAGAAATAAAGATAGCCGGGTGCCTTGGAGGATAAACTGGAGAGTCTAGTGGCAGGGAGTCAGGGACAGCTACGCTTAGAATGTTCTATGGAGATGCACATTGCCGTGATCTTCAAAAAGTCGGTAGTAGATTTAGCAGAGGGTCAACTCAGCAGAGCTTCTTTTTCCTTGCAGATGATCTCAGATCCTCCTCACTTTCTCTGCAGTTCCCAAACCGTGAGGATACGACCCTGGATTTCTTCTTCTTCTCTTCGCTTGTACGTATGCAACTTAGCATAATACAAGATTCGAAGTCGGCCTTTCAATTTTCGAAAATAAAAGTCGGCCTTTCATATTCATTTACCAACCCCCGCTGTAGAAAAATGAGCCTGGCTGCCACAACCACCTCTTCTCTTCTCCATTCCAATGAGAAGGACCAGCACGTAATAAGAAACGGAAAAGAAGCATACTCTATCCGGGCCAACTACTTTTGCAATAGATTTAAATCAAATAGTTGCATCAGGAACAACTAGAGCATTCAATGTCGCTATTAAATATGATCAATGTGGCATTGTGCACTTCCTATGCCTCAGTACTAATAGACACTAGGCAGTCGTAGTCACTTTATTTTAGGTTATTGTGCAAAAGGCACCATAATTTCGTTTACAAGGAAGGCAGTAATTGTACAGTGGGGATGATACACAAGATAATACAAGATCTAGCTTTTCTTGGCAAAATTTGCTCATCACAGTAAAAAGAAACAAATCGGCCCAATCCTTTGTGTTTCACTAATCACTAATGCATTTAATATTAAGTGATTTTAATTTAGTAGCTTATATCTTCTAAAATCATTTTTAAAGTTGAATGTGAAGCTCAAATCCACTTTACTTAGTTTTTTCGCACAAATATTACTTAAGGCCATGAAATAATCCTGATTGTGCCAAAAAAAACAAGTAATCTTGGCTTTTAGGGCAATTCCAATAGCACCTTCAAGGACTTCAAAAAACTATTTTGGTTCTTCAAAATCCAATGCATATGCCCGATAGTTCATGACAATTAGGCAATATTCTTCTAGTATTCCAAAAAATGCATAGTGATTGATACAAAAAAAAAAGATTTGCTTTCCTTCTGTTATATGGAACTCATGTGCCCCTCACACACTACATCAGACGAAGTTTGAACCCAGGACTTCGCCCTTGACATGGAAGAATTCAACCAGCACAAGTCTTCCTTTTTCCAACAATTACCACCATTTTCCATTTTGGTCAGTGCTTAATTTCTTCTTTGGGGATCAAAGTACTTCAATCATTACTTCGAAGTAAATTTGCGACCAAAAATACACAATAATTCTCCCAGAAACAATATCAATTGCACTCGATGTCAAACAAAGACTCGTCTCTTTGTCAAGCAAAATTTGCATTACTCCAAATGCGCAATTTGAAGACTTAATCATTGCACACAATAATCTTGAATGTAAAAAAAATCAAAGCGTTGCCATCAAATTAAATAAATTTGACTATTTTATGTTCCTTCTACACCAAAGTAGAAGGTTCCGAGATACTCAGCGGAAACATACCATTCTCGCATTTCAACTTTACACTCATGGCAGGGCTCATGTTTAATGTAAACAATACTTCCCGATAAATTTACACCTGCAAGTACAACTCAATTTAAAATCGTCTATGAGGAAACAATCATCTACTTTGACCAAATTAGAGGAACCGGAAAAAAGTATACCTCGTTTAAGCAAGCACTATGTACAAGACCAAAAAAAAAACCCTGCATAAAAGGCGGATATCAAAATCAAATATTTGCATTTATTGATGCTAAAAGGTAGCCCACATGTGATGCAATAAAGAAAAACATACTTTTGGCTTTTCACTGAAACAGGAAACAGTTCCAGGTGAGTCCAAATGACAGAACCATTCAAAATGTTTGTGTTTGCTCTTTGGCATAAGCTAAAGAGCTGTACTCATGTGCTATCTGAAGACAAAACTTCCATTCTGCTGTCGTCTTAAATCCTCAATGAGAGACTGGTAAATGGACTTTAGAGCCTTAATGTCGCTCCCCTGTTAATCATCATTAAATAAAATTTAAAAATGGAAGGGAAAAAAGATATATTTTATTGCAAATCTACACCACAGGTGTCTTCAAAGGACCACATTGAGAATTTTGTACCTGTAACTTCCGGCAGTATTCCTCTACCAAATTTTGCGAACAGTGTGCAGCATTGAAACCTCTCGAAACAAAATTGATGAGGAAGTCATCACCAAGCTTCTCATACATAACTTTTTGAGCCACCACTATTTCTCCAAAAAGAATAAGCTGCAAAAAGCATCTCATATTACACCTCAGAGCTTAATGTAGGCACATACTAAAAATAAGAGAAAACAATGCCCATGATAATGAGTTGTGCCTGCCCTATATAAACACAAGAAGGTACATATCAAGAAACAGGAAAACACTAATGCTCAAGGTGACCACAGATGACAAAGTGGTCAGCGGCAGCAATGACAGTGTAAGTACAGTGGGGATCTAGTCTAGCATTACATCGGTTCATATCCGTTTCATGCAGATGACTACCTGAATTCAAAAATGTCAGCAGAATGATATATTTTTTGTTAAAACATTTCAATCCACATTTAGTCACTGAAAAATCATAAATGAATTAACGAAGAAAGCAAATAAAATCTTGAGTAAGAAATTTTTTAAACCTTGATAAAAAGTTCAATGAGCAACCCAACTAGCTGAATGAATTCGAAAGGCACAGGAAAAAAATCCCACTAGCACTAGAAGGATATGAAGAAGGCTTCTATCATGCTGAAGGCTACTATAAAAAGATAGTCTGCACAATTCCATATACCTAAGGCTTCTATCCTAAAGAATGGAATCATTGCGACTTCAGAAGTTCATCAGTAAAAAATTAACCATGGAGATACAAAATTTCCCAACTCAAAAACTTTGGAAACCGCAAAGAACAGTTTTATAGACCAAAAATCTCGTAAAGGAACTTCGAAAATTCAGCAAAAAAATGATTACGTTAATAAAAAAAAAAGAAGTTAATTCCTATTTTAGTAGACCAAAAAACTTATAAAAGTTTTGTATTTCTTGTGATACATGATTATGGAGGACGAGAGCAGACAAAATGAGCGAAGTGTTTGCATAATCATGTACCCACTCAATCCTACAAAAGGATGTGGATGCTAGTGGTGGTATCACCTTGCATATCAACTGAAATATCATTACCTATCTATGTTAATGTAAATCTTCTGATAAGCCAGATGGTCTCATGGAAATTACTTTTCATCCTCAATAAGCTTGACCAACTACATTGATTTTTATATCTACACAGGCATGATATCTTACAGTGTTTGCATCACGAAATTCGAAGGACTTGTCGAGGACACTGTACAAACAACAATTTATTGCGAATGTCTCAATTATGAAGCTCCGGAAACCAGGCACCTGTAAGATATCAGAACGTAACTTATAACTGACATATAAATTGACTCAGTAAACAGCAACTTCCAAATCACAGGTGGCTAGGAAAAATAATCTGAATAAAGTAGATCCTTGCCTTCTCTTCATTATTAGATCTGGTACACCAGTCCTTGATGAGTCTAACAAATATCTGGACACAAGCCTGTAGCATAGACTATAGCGTAAGTCAAAGCTTAGCTATGGCATAAAACAAGATAACACACTATTTGCAGCTGCATTCACCTTGCGAACAAGTATATCCTTATGGTTACAAGAAGTATACAACAGCAACCGCATAATTGGATCCAAGTAACCCCTGCACTTGGGAGCTAGAAACACTGAAGATAGATCATGTGTGGCCATAACGTGAAGGAATGTGTACAATGTTTTCTGCAGCTCTTGCAGCTCACGTATTTCCTGTACATAGTAATGAACAAAGATAAATGAACTACTGCATTTACAAGCAATGTAGTTATTCTACAAAATAGCAATATAAAAATTTACATTCTCGGAACCAATTGCTGTTTGGGCGGTTCTAGTTACTTCACAGCATACCATTGGTCAATCAAACACAATTTCAAAAGCCATCTAGTGCATAGACACTACTGGCAACCAACATACACAAAATTGAGACCAAAAGCATGAAGGTAGTGTACATAAAATCGTAGAATTCTGAGTTTACAAAACTCATTTTAAATGTATAAACTATAATTTATTACATCCCATATTCTAGAATCTCATTCATTTCATTGATGAAAAATATGGGCGAAGAAATGAGACACTGACAGTAGTGCCTCCATAACAATTTACTAAAATAGGTATCAAATAGTATAAAATTTGTACCTCTGTGTTACTTCCAGGTCCTGAAGGAAGTGCATCAGTTGAGAGAATAGGGAACACTCTACTAGCAATAGCAGGAAAGATCTCCTCCAGTATATCACCCACCAATGAATTGAACTTGCATATGAGCTGATTTATGAGCACAAGAAACCCCACCATCTCTTTTGGCTGTATATAACAAAGTTGCCAAGCCAAAATAAAATTAATAGTTTCTTTTACAACATCATCAATTAATATATCGAAGAAGTAAAAGAATCAATGATAAGCAAAAAGGAAGGGGGTGCGATAATTTCTGCTAGAAAACTTTAAACACAATTTTCAGACAATGAACTACCTTATTTAGCCTTCCATCTCCAATAAGAAGGTTAAAATTTAGCTATACAAGTAAAAAATAATTATAACCAGATAAAAAGCATGCTAGTGCTCAAATTGGCCGGTTGATCAAGGTACATGAAGGGAAGGAAGGAGGAAGAGGTAGCCTCGTGAGGGAGGGGAAGGGAAAATGGGGGAGACGAGGGAGGGAGGTTATGGTGTCGCCCCAGTTCAACTTGCTCAAAATGGACAGTTAATCAGGGTTGATCCGACCCATTGATTTTTGAACATTGGCTAAGGTCATCAGCTATATAATATGATTATAAAGGCATTCATAACTGTAAAACTCTTGATTGGGGGGTTTAAGCAATCCACTAATACAATGAGCAGAAAGCGTATTCAGAAATGTTGATTATAAAACCAACGAGGTGTTGATGGGGGATGGCCAAGATCACTCCTCAGGAAGCAAAGGTCCTGAATTTGAGCCCCCACTCTGTCGGCCAACACCATGAGATAATATCCTAATTTACCCAGTGCGTATGATGGGGGGCCTTGTATGTGCGCTTAAGGAGGTTGGTTGGCCTGCCCCTTCTAGCCAGGTCCTAAAGTCTCAAACATTCATCGATAATATTAATAAAAGAAGAAGAAGAACCATCGATTTAATCATATTTTACCATACCTCACTCTCTGAAAGCAGTTGTTCCAACGCCTTTGGAAGGTAAGGAAAAACAGATGCACCTAAAGTATCAACCATCCGGTGTAGGAATGATGTAACCTGAAATTTTTCAGGTGGTAGGGTTAGAAGATGCTGCCAATAAACTTATTTATGTAGAATTAGTTTTGAGCAGATGTATATAGTTATGTATTAATAAGTGTGTGCATTGATTACCTTATTTCGAAGAGGTTCAATCTTAGGAAAAACAACTAGTATCTCAAGCAGCACATCCAGCGTCTGCACATCAACGAATATAAAAGGTTCAGGCTCATCTCAGATTTTAAAAAAAACTTGTCAACAGAAGATGGAATTTATCATCCTTATACATCATTCACATAAAACAGGAACTGAGTATAACATTGATCTAAGAATGGACAGGAAATTTTGAAAAATGGATTCAAGTCCTTGCAGTAGAACGTCATCATAGCATGCACTAATCATTTATTACAAAACTAATATCCATACTCATTTATCATTAGAAACATCTTATCCCATTTATATGGGGTCAGTGAGATTGATTATGCTGCGCTTGGCCTTCCCCTAGATCATTCCCACATCCAAGTCACACATCCCCAAGTTTTATCTCACTAGTTCCTTCCCAGTCAGCTTGGGAAAACCAATGTAACCACTAAAATATAAAGACCCAGTGAACAGGCTAAAAAACTTCACCAGTCAACAGGCAGTCAACTGGTACAAAAAGTCAGCATGATATTGTTCCACAAGTATTAGGAAAAAGTTGAAGCTAAACAAGAGTACAACATGCATTAACAAAGTACTTGATATGTTACCTGTTTGAACATGATGCCAATTGCAGGACGACTGGCCGTCACAAGCCGCTCACTGAAACCCTGAATTGCCAAAGGAAATTATAAGCATCAGTCACCTTGACACAGAACTGGTAACAGCACAGTTCACGCCAAAAGGTCAAAAGTAAGAACATAGGATGGGTTATAAAGGGATGTGAGACAGCTAGAAAACCAGCAAAAAAGATAGAAACTGCAAAAGAAAATGGAACCACAGATATTATAGAAATGACCATAAAAACAAAGAGAAGAATAGAACCTTGCTCAATGCATTTATTGCCATGATTACTTGCTGAATACAAGCAATTCTTGCACTAGAATCTTCAGAATTCTGCATCGTAGCTTCCAAAAGGAGCAATTCAACCTAATGACAGAAGCAAGAGGCCATGATAAATTTCTATACGGAAAGAATATTAAGCTAAGATTATAAAAGCAGTTTGTCACTGTTATAAAAGATACAATTTTTCTACTCTGGCAGAACTTATACACCTTAACCTGTTGGCAGAGAGGGTTGAGCAATGCAGATAAGTACTCCGACTGTTTCTCAGGTGGTACATCTTCCATCCCAATCAATAAACCAATCGCCTGAAAACATCATTCGATAAAGTTAAGAACCTTCAGGATGATTGTATGATTAGGACCATAAGTTGAAAAAATAGGTAAATAATTTTAACCATAAGTTGAAAAAATAATTGAATACAGATTGAAACCTCAAATGTGTGACTGCCATCTTCAGTTGCTGAGGCTTTAGACTCTTTCCAGTCTAAACTGGTAAACTTTGCCACAGTGTCTTGCAAACTCTGGCACAAAAGGAACCAACAACGATAAAAAAAAAGGCAAGTGATGAATAATGGAGTAGAGAAAAAAATAATCCTAGCAGTACCTGCAAAATTGTCTCTATAAAAGGCACAAGCTTTCCTTTCAGCAACTTGACAACTCTCATGAATAAATAACTCGCCCGGTGGCTCACACTAGAATTTGAATGGTGAATACCCCTTTCATCCAAAAATGCAGCAAGGACTTGAGGTAAATATTGAGTGTTCTCCTGCACAAATTTTGCATACCGTGTAATTGTCTCCAGGTATACAAGTGCAACCATCCGATGTGAATGGCAAGAAAATTTTGCAGGCAATAGCATTGGGACCAATTCTCCCAAAACACCAGAACCACTTTTCATAGCATCCTCATTCAGGGACTCCCCAAACGCATAAAAAAGAGAAAGAGCTGCCTCTACTTCCTCCACGTTACTCTCCACAGACGCAAGTGCACTTGCCAATGAATTTCTGATAAACAACTGAGTAACCTCAGGAGCGACCCTTCCTACAGTACGGAGTAAGACAAACAAATCTTTTCGGTATTCGGACATCCGATCTTCTTCTTCTTTCCCAATTTTGTCGGGCAAGTTAAGATTATCTCTGTACATGGGATCATACAAAATTTGTGCACGAATAACCTCTAAAATCTGGCCTACATGCAGCACTTGCTTCTCCTTAAGCGGAGATAAGCTTTTCATTGTAGAAACATAGGACGATAAAAACTGGACAGTGTTAAATGCAGAATCAATTTCACAGTTCCTCATTACAAAAAAAACTGATGGAAGGACTTCTTCCAAAAGCCTCACAGCAACCTCAGTAGTCAAACGCTTTGAACAATCTAGAACCTCGGCCGCATAGCCTGTAACCAAGGCCCCTAGTTTCTGGACAAACTCTGAGTCTCTGTCACCAGCCACCAAATTGAAGACTCTACTGATCTGGAGACTCTGCAAAAGTGATAGCTTGGTTGTTGGATCCATCCGCTTAGACACTATGGCCAGAACACAACTGGCAGCAGCACCCCGTATCTGTTCAGGATTGGCATCAACCATGATAAGCTCAAAAAACAGGGGAACTACCGCATCGTTTGCAACTAGACCGATATCAATCCATGTAATGTGCCTCCTCATTGTCTCCAGTACACCAGCGGCAAGCTCTGAGTCAGAATTCCTGTACAAATTTACAATGTCATACCATGCCCTCACAATCTGAGAGATACATTGTTGCCTCATAGCATCCTTCACTCTCCCTGAGACTGCGATCTCATCAGAACTCCTTGGGTACTCCATGCTGATAAGTTCATCATTCAAAGCATTCAAAACCCTACAGAACATGTCGATCACCAGCGGACCACGGCCGAGATGCGTGAGAAAATCGAGAAACAAGGAGGACCAGATCGTGGGATACTCAAAGTAGATTAGAGTGACGAACACCTGAGCCAGTTTGTTCTTGATGAAAGCCGGCCCGTCTAAAACCCTAACGAAGTTCTCGTCGTCAGAGGCGGGGGTATCATAGCAGGCAACCGAAAGTATCGACTTTCTAAGATAAGATCTATCCTCCTCAGGAATAGAAGAGTATCGAAGGCGAAGGGAGTCATGGATGGTCTGGAGACACCAAAACTGGACTTGAGGGAATTTGGTGAAGGAAAGCCGGTCCACGCACACGCGCACAATCGAAGGAGCTTCCTTCAATTGCTGGCAGTACGATACAGCCTGGGACTTCAGCAGAGGATCAACACTTCCAGACTCGTCGAAGCTTATAAGTATAGCCTTCTCAAAGTCGTCCATGGCAGTTGAAGAAGAACTCACATAAAAAACCCTAACGATAAAAATCTCAACAATTCAACAACTGATACCAACCCAGTACTGCTGATTTTTTTCCCGCGGTTCTGCAAAACCAAAGAAAGCCCAATAATACTCAATCCAATGACGGAATTACGTGATTCCGAAAAGTAAAACAAAAACGAAAAAACAAAAAGAGGAGCAGAGTAAAGGCGGCGACGCCGAATGTCGGGGCAAGTAGAGAAGGAAGTGAAGGGTGGAGGGGATCGATCAGAAATTACCTCGACCTCGATTGAGAATGGGGAGGATCGGATGAGCAAACCTTCTTTTCTAGGGTTTCTTTGGTTTTTTTATAAATTACCAGATTGTTCTTTAGTTATTTCTCTTATCAAAATTTTCTGTTTTTTCTGCGAGAGAGCAAAGCAAGGTGGAGAAGACGATGGCGGAGGTGAGGAGGCAGAGGCACGCAAACGAGGCTCACATTACAATAGGGTATCACTCTCTTTTATAGTGCACGCCCCAAATTACCTTTTGAACCCCCAATTTTTCTGAAATTCGAATATAGCTACATCCTAGAGTCCCAATGTCCGAGTGGGACCCATGCACCCTAGCGGGCGCGTAACGAGCTTTCTTACGCGCGAGCGGTTTTAGCGTAATGACCATGCTGCCGTGCGGGAACCCGAAGCTGAATAAACAAGAAGGGGTAATTAAGTGAAATCACTTTCGAAATTTCTCCTTATAAATTCGCATTTGCTAGGGTTAGGGTTTCTGGTGTGGCCATTTGCCTGCGATCTCCGCCTCCCGGCCGCTGAACCCCAGTCTGCCCTCCGGCGATGACGACCAGGTTCAAGAAGAATCGCAAGAAGAGAGGCCACGTGAGCGCCGGCCATGGCCGGATCGGCAAGCACCGAAAGCATCCCGGTGGTCGCGGTAACGCTGGAGGTATGCACCACCACCGGATCCTCTTCGACAAGTACCACCCTGGCTACTTCGGCAAGGTTGGTATGCGCTACTTCCACAAGCTCCGTAATAAGTTCTACCGGCCTGCTGTGAACATCGACCGCCTGTGGTCGCTGATCCCTGAGGACGTGAAGGAGAAGATCAAGATCGCGTCGCCGGACACCGTGCCGATGATTGATGTGACTCAGTTTGGGTACTTTAAGGTTTTGGGGAAAGGGATGCTGCCTGCCAGCCGCCCGGTCTTGGTGAAGGCGAAGCTGGTGTCGAAGCTAGCGGAGAAGAAGATTAAGGAGGCTGGCGGTGCCGTTGTTCTCACAGCTTAAGTTGATTCGGTGAGGTCAGATTGTTATTGAGAAAGAGAGTCTGTTGTTTGAAAAAAATCCTTTTGCGCAATTTATTAGGCTTGATTAGAGATTTTGGTTTAATAGCGCTTATCCTTTTTGTTGAAACTTACTGCTTTTTGCGCGGAATTATATATTCCTGGACTTGCTTATTATTTTGTGCTTATAGGCTTATGTGTTACCATAGGTAAATATCAAGTAATCTTCTCTTCTTGGAATTTGTATGGGATTATGAATTTTCAGTTTATGGGGTTCATGTCTAGGTGGTTCGTGATTTCAGCTATTCATTGTTTCGTTGACTCTTTTCTGCTGCCTATTGGCTGCAGTGATTTCTAAATCAGACGGTGATAGTTGTGTGCAGTATAGTTAAATTTGACTCCCAACGAAACTTTAAACTCAATTGACAAAGGTCTTTAGCTAACAAAGGGAGTGGAAAAGTTGGTCTATTAGAAGGTATTTACTTGAATTATGTTTAATTAGTTAATAGATGACCATCGTGTGTGGTTAAATGCTGTGGAATTTGTTGGGTTTGCCGGATATATTTGGGGGAATGAGTTGGTTGTAGAGCGTATAATGAATAAGGAGTTAAATCATGGATGAGGGGAGAAAAATGAGTAACAAGAGTGAGGTAATATACAATGCGTTTCAGCAAAGAGAATGAATGGAATTACACCAGCGAAATTGAATGATGCTTTTCTGTACTAGCTTTTAGTTGGCCTGTGGAAGGCATGATTTTACATTTCGAATAGTTTCGTGCTTGTTTGTTATTTTAGATGTCAAAAATGCCTATTGTGCACAGTAGTTCTCAAACATATTTTTTGAATGCTTATAAACATAATTCTTTGTTCAGGCATCACGTTCACCATGTACTTGTTCGGTTCCTTTCTTTTGTATATGACTTTCGGAAACACGAAACTCTCCAGTCGAAATTATACGAAGTGATTCGTAAAATTTCTACTTCTTGGACAACTGATTTACCCTACACTTTTTTTTTTTGGGTACATCAGAAACCCCCCATCCTAAAAGCTACCCCCCTGGTGCCACAGGTTGATCAAGGTTTGAACCCGGGACCTCTCCTCCAACGAGGAGAGGCCTTACCACCACGCTATTTGGTGGTGGTCCGGCATTGCCCTATACTGTTGATTTACATTAATGAAGTACATAAGACATCATTGAACAACTACCTTAACAATTATATCAAGGAAGGGGCTTCATTGGACTGAGGGAGTACCATGTTTCAAGTTTGGTGTATGAGATATTAGTCTGTGAATTAAATTACCCCTATGGTGGGATAGGAAATCAATAACCGAACTGATTGTTTCATGCCTTCATGGAGGGAGTTTACCCTTGCAAGATTGCGGAAATCGATTGGAAAAGTATGATCAGTGTTTGAATCGATTGTGAGATCTTAATAATTGGAAAACATGTTCAGATTAAATAAGTGGTCGTTATATTGGGCCGCTAGGGAGGAGTTATGTCATGCCGGCAATTTTACTGTGCCATGAGAATGGGGACCTCATCACTCACTCCTAGGCAATTTCTTTATAACGTGGCTAGTTTAAAAAATGTTTAAATGTCTGGGTTTTGAAATAATGACTCTATTGCAATCGAGTTATCGTTTATGAATTAGATGAGTGTCAAAATGATTTTACTAATAATGTTTACATGAATCCCAAAGAGTATCATGGTTGTAGTGCCTATATGGTCATCTGCCGTAGCAGTTGCCATGCTTGCAGATGTACTGATTCGAACATCTTAAGAAAATTTTCTGTTTGAATAATTTTATTCACCTATATTATATACATATTTTTGTAAAACA
Organism: Houttuynia cordata; assembly: GCA_039654745.1. Lineage (NCBI taxonomy): Eukaryota > Viridiplantae > Streptophyta > Magnoliopsida > Piperales > Saururaceae > Houttuynia > Houttuynia cordata. The sequence continues at coordinate 31,760,877 of CM077503.1, forward strand.
AAACTTCGTTAATTTTAATAATATGCTTGCGAAAATGTATTTTTAGTATCATACTATAACATATTTTTATATTTAGATAAGCCATGTTTTTTAGAAAGGATAACGAAAAGATGACTGCTTCCTTCCCACATCATTAGTCTTCCAATTTAATTTTTTACAATGATCTATTATTACTCCCTCTGTCCAAAAGTATCTGTATTCATTAAAAAATTAAAATGATTTAAAATCAGTTCATTTTGGTTTTCTAATGAGGTCAGATATTTGGGACGGAGGGAGTACATTTTGCCAAAAAGAAAGGGCCTACAGAATCAAAGTGGCTTGGCAGATGCTCTAATTGATAATTGAAGTCGAGCTGGGTTAAAACTTCTCTAGCTGGGCTTGTTGTCAGTTATCATCCAGTTAAAACATGGGACTGAAGAGACGGCCCATGCAGCGGCTAGCTTGCAAGAGTGAGGGTCCATGTCTTCGATATCAAACCCGAGTGTGGGTCTATGTGGCTCAAAAGCAAATTTGTTCGGACATAAAAATATCAAAAGGTCTCTCCATAATGGAAGCTTATTTGTGGTATTGCAAGGAATGATGATGACAATTAAATTGTAGTTGAGGGTTATTTGTTATTTGCTCTATATAACACACCCTCTGTCCTTAATTAACACTACCCACTTTTTTAGGATGTGGCAGGTATTTCAGGACGGAGGGACTACCATCTAAGAATTGCTTACATAGTATTTATGACTGAAATGGTGAAATAACAAATAACTTTGCTCAAATGCCATGCAATGGGAACTTGGTACTGCTTTAGGAGGTGGTTATGCTCTGCCTGGTGCTTAAGCATGACAGGGATAATTCGTGTTGCCAAAAAGAAAATGTCTAGGATAATTTGACAAACTCGTGAAGTCCAATACTCTAATTTACTTTTATATTGTGGATAAAATGTCACAATCAAATGGTTGTCTACATAAATGTCCATTGGCACGTACTTTTTGCTCTTACATGTCTTCATTAACACGCAATAATTAGTAACAGGACAAAACTTGATTAGAAATTAGAAACGTCTGATTGCCGCCGTTGATGGAAGGGAGAGATATTTTTTGTTTGCCTCTGCAGGGTCGCTCTCATCTCTTAAGTCTCTGATCTTAAATCATCAGCTTATCTCCAACCCAATTCCATTTTTTGATGTATCCCAATACCTTCTTTTTTTATTTTGATGAAATCCCAATACCCAATTTTACCAAGTCACCTTTCAATGGTTTAGATGTGGCAATTTAACCCTAACCGCTAACACAAACTCTGATGCTTGTCACTGGCAATGCATGCATCACCTTGATATTCACAATGCATTGTACTGTATCTTTTTTTTTAGCATGTCGATAGCTATTGGTTATTAGGAATACAAATGGACAAACTGACAATGCTACGTCAGACAAATTTTTTTGGCAAAAAAAAAAGACATTGACAATGGACACGGTTGCAACCTTTTTTCTTTTGCCACAAATGAGAGTGCAGTTTCGGCTTTCCGTTTCACGGTCGCACCTGCGAAATACTCTTCCATTTCGGTCATACATGCAAAATACAATACATTTAAGGAAGAAAATGGCATCTCTTTTCAAAAAAAGAGAGAGATTTTGGTTACTGCTATCTTCGGAGATTTTAGATTCCATCTGGAGCTGAAACCGAAGAGTGACCCACTCCACGGAAATCTCCAAACTTACGGCTATATGTCAACATGCGCGTCACTAGGATAAAGCATTGACCACCTGCGTACTGTATGCAGTCTATACCCTATGCCAACCCCGGTTTCCCCTGAGAATTTGGATGTGACCTCCACCCTCGAATATGCACCCAAATGACTCCTCATACATGCGAACGAGGATGGAGATGCGTACCCTCGTCTAGGGACTCATTTGACCAAATTCAATTTGCCCCAGCTCCATAAATATATACAAGGCGCTGCCGATCTTTTGGCTGAGGAGAGTCAGCACAGAGATACCTCACCGCCACATACATTGATGATGGCTCGCCTTAGCCTCCTCCCTCTGGTCTCACTCCTGATCCTCTGCCTGGCCGCCGCCGCCGTACATGCCCGATCCGGATTCCATGACGAGAATCCGATCCGCCTTGTGACGGACGAGGCTCGGGAGCTTGAGTCCTCCATCCACCAGGCGCTCGGCCGCACCTGCCATGCTCTTGCCTTTGCCCGCTTCGCTCGCAGGTTTAATAATTTCTCAAAGATTCGTTCTTAGGCTTTAATTGTTCTGCAATTAGTGTTGCTGTTCTGAAGGAAGTAAGCTCATTCGATGAGATTAGATCGCCTGTTTTCTTTTTTGTTTTGATTGCAATCGAGAGTTCAGTCGTGGATTGAAATATGCTAATTTTGAGGATGTTATGAGTAAGGATTTAAGTAGTACTCACGTGGGGATTGTAGTTGTGTTGGTCAACGCACCATATCAAGGAACCAAACTTGTTCTTCTGGACCTTCTATTTGTTTCTTTGCTAGATCGCCTTTTCATGAACTTCTTCTATGAATCCATGGTGGATTCATAAGTCGATGCGCCATGGTGAAAAAGGAGAAACTGACTCGTCTTGATGAGCCAGGTATGGGAAGAGCTACAGCTCGGTGGAAGAAATCAAGAAGAGATTCGCCATCTTTGAGGAGAGCTTAGAGCTGATTCACTCCACCAACCGGAAAGGCCTCTCCTACACTCTTGGAGTCAATCGTAAGTTCTTTGTTCTCTTTATCCTTTCCTATTCATCATTATTCCCTTGCAAGCTGCAGCAATCAAGCACTAGATTTTTATCATCTGATTCTATTCACAAGCAATCAAACCGTCGACTTCTGTTTGGAATCAAATTAATGAACTAAGAATGGATGCCTTCTATGCAGAGTATGCGGACATGAGCTGGGAGGAATTCCAGGCTCATCACTTAGGTGCTGTACAGAACTGTTCTGCTACCAAGGGCACTCACAGACTAACAGACGTCGCTCTTCCGGAGACGGTATCTCTTCCATTACTTTCCTTTCTGTCTACTGCAACGTTTGCTTTTACCCTGGATTGATTTGTCTCTTCCTGATTTGATGAAACGAACAGAAAGACTGGAGGGAGGAAGGAATCGTCAGCCCCGTCAAAAACCAAGGCCATTGTGGATCTTGCTGGACATTTAGGTAAGAAAATTGCTTTTCTTTAGTTTAATTAATCCTGGTTCTTCTCTGTTGAAAGGTGAAATATATCGTGCTTGCTTAATTATTCTGCACTTTCGATACTAAATTGCAGCACAACCGGTGCGTTGGAAGCTGCCTACACACAGGCCACCCGGAAGAGCATCTCCCTGTCTGAGCAGCAGCTTGTGGACTGCGCTGTCGCCTTCAATAACTTTGGTTGCAGCGGAGGTCTACCTTCCCAGGCATTCGAATACATCAAATACAATGGTGGCCTTGACACAGAGGAAGCCTACCCATATGCCGGAGTCAATGGTCTCTGCAGGTACAAGTCAGACAATATCGGGGTCAAGGTTGCTGATTCCGTCAATATCACAGAGGTTAGATCACTTTTATATTGTTCTAATGCAAAGTTTGATGGTAGTTTAGAGGATTCTAAATGTTTTCATATGCACAGGGTGCTGAAGATGAACTGAAGCATGCCGTCGGTGTGGTTCGGCCGGTCAGCATTGCATTCCAGGTGGTGAGAGACTTCCGCTTGTACAAAGGAGGGGTTTACACGAGTACTACATGTGGTAACACCCCCATGGTGAGCTTCTAACTCCTGCTCAAGTGAAGACCGTTTCCATTGAAAGGACTAGAAAGGAGATGTGTTCAGTAATTCCGGTGATGAATGTGAATCCTTATTTTTCATTCTATTTGCAGGATGTGAACCATGCTGTTCTGGCGGTTGGCTATGGTGAGGAGAATGGCATTCCTTATTGGCTGGTCAAGAATTCATGGGGAAAGGAATGGGGAGTCGATGGTTACTTCAAGATAGAGCTTGGGAAAAACATGTGTGGTGAGTTCTCGTGCCTTGTCTATCCATCATTTGTCTGCTCTTCTTTACAGCTTCTCTTTGTATTTCCTGATTCTTCCGTATGAAATTTGATGAAAATTTGACAATTGGATAATTGTTGCAGGTGTTGCCACTTGTGCATCTTACCCCATTGTTGCTACTTAAATAATTGAGATTAGGAGCCATACGATGCTTGGGCACTTGGCATTAAGAAGCTACATCAGCTACCATTACGTTGTCGCCTATTATGTTATGAGCCTGTTTAAAGCGGTTGAGGGTGTATTATGTTATTTATGTGATTGTAGAATGCGTATTATTCCTTTGGCGTCTGTAAATAAGTCAGTGCACTTTAAATATGCGCATGTGATTCAATGACTATAGCAGCTTCGAATAGTTTCTCACTCCTCAATTATTTCCACTAATATAAGTTTATTGAGGAGAAAAAGAAACTAATACAAGTATAACCATTGTTTGGTCCAAACTTAAATTTGCTTTGATAATTATGTAAGAAAAGCCACTCCATTGGTCATCCACTTAAGATGATGGGTAGACCTTGTATCTGTTGAAGGGATATATATAGGGCTAAAAGATTAAATGAGATCGCTCTCATTTAGCTTATATGAGGCCAATTCTATTCGTAGCCGTTGGATCTTGATTTGACCACTACAAATAGTCAGAATGAGCTCAAATACTCACTTATTTGACACGCTCACCTACTCACTTATTTGATACCCACCCTTGGATTTGAATCCAACGATCCAAAAGATTAGTCTTATGCTCTTTATACGAGAACGATCTTATATAAACTGTCCTCTCTCTCTCTCTCTCTATATATATATATATGGCAAAAGTTACTCTCCAACCAAATTGAGAGACCCTTTCTCCAACCGAGTTTGTAAAAATCGTTAAATTTTATATCTACGGATGTCACAAATGTGCATCTACTACTACAAGGTACCTCATAACACTGAATAACATTTTTTTCTTAAAATGTATATATTTTACGAATATATAGTGAAAAAATGATAAATTTCTTATTCACATTAGTGATATACATTTGACTTTGAATCATCACAGCTTTTTTATCGCAATATTATTAAGGCTTATTGAGATGGAGTTCGTCTAGTGTGACCAATTTTCATCACCAGCATCACATCATCATCAAGGAGGGTTTGCCGCATCATAAAAAAAAGGAAAAAATGACTGAATTCAAGAAAAAATTATAATATTAACTAAATTTTGTGGGTCTTAAAAATATTTTTTTGATCAAGTTTCATCACCAAACTCAATCCCCGACAATCACGTGGAAGTAGGACCTACAAAATTTAGGTAAAATTGTAATTTTTTCTTGAATTCAATCATTTTTTTTAATGATGCGACAAACCCTCCTTGATGGTGATGTGATGAAAATTGGTGACGCTGACGAATGGTAAGCCGCCTCCCGAAACTTCCTTAAGCCACTTGCTTTCGTTGCCGGACTAGATCAGCAGAACAGTTGGGGTGTCAGAAGAACATTCAACAACATACTAATGGACATATTGGCCAGCAAATGCACCAATGACCGCTCAGCGTTCTAAATAACGAAAATACCCACCGCAACTATTTACTTTACCACACTCTTGTCTGTCCAAGGTGGGACTCCACGTCCCTTCACATTCATCCCCCCTTCGCCAACGTCCAAGGAGCTTTTGACTTTTCACCCCTCACAACTCTCTCAGTAGCGCTCTCTCCGTCTCCTTCCCGTACTCGTTGTTGTTCTTTCTTCTGCGCTTGTTCTAGCAAGTGGTCCCTCCTATTCTCCTCCTAAGTTTCTCGTGTCTCTCTTCCACGGTTTTGAATCCTAATTTGTTCGAGTTTACAGCCGCCATTCACCTCCCTTCTCAGAGTCGTCTCTCTATATTTTCTTCCATCAAATTGGGCTGCTCCAACTAAAGCTGCTTCCTCCGTATTCTTTCCAGACTCTCTGCTCATCATTTTTTCGCATAATTTTGATTCAAAAGTAAGCTAACCCTCAAATTCGTCTGTTCTAAATTTCATTTCGTTAAATCACTCACCTCGCCTCGTTCTCGACTAGCCTCGTCTCGTTTCGATCTCGCCTTGGCCTCGGTCTCTCTCTCGCCTCGTCGAGATTTGTCTCGTCCTCGCCTCGGTTCGTCTCCCTCTAGTTCTGGCCTTGCCTCGTCTCGGTCTCGGTCTTGTTGCGCCACGCCTCAGTCGCCTCGCCCTCATCTCGGTCTCGTCGCGTCGAGATTTAGCCTCGGTCTCGCCTTGTCCAGATTTGTCTCGACGCCCCTCGTCTCGATCTCTGACTCGCCTCTTCTCGGTCTCGATCGCGCCTCGTCGAGATTTGTCTCGTCTCAGTCTCGTGACGAGTTTCGCCTCGGTCTCGTTGCGCCTCATCTCGGTCTCGTTCTCGTTCTCGCCCTCATGGCATGATCTCATCTCGGCTCGTCTCGGTCTTTTCTCGTCGAGATTTCTCTCATCGTCATCGAGATCTCGGTCTCGTCACCTCGCCTCGGTCTGGAGACTCTCGACTGGCCTGGCCTCGTCTCGGTCTCGTTCTTGTTCTCGCCTCGGCCTTGCCTCATCTCGCCTCGTCTCAGTCCCTGTCTCGCATCGTCAATATTTGTTTCATCCTCGTCTCCGTCTCCGTCTAGTTCTTGCCTTGCCTCGTTCGGTCTCGGCCTCGCCTTGTCGAGATTTGTCTCGTCTTAGTCTCGTGACGAGTCTCACCTCGGTCTCGTCGCGCCTCGCCTCACCTCAATCTCGCCTTGCCTCGTCGAGATCTCGTATCGGTCTCGTCTCGCCTCTCCTCACCTCTCCTCGTCTCGGTCTTGTCTCGCCTCGCCTCTCCTCGGTCGTGTCTGGCCTCACCTATCTCGCTTGGTCTGGCCTTGGTTTCGCCTCGTCGAGGTCTCGTCTCGGTTTCATCTCGTTTCGCCTCGCCTCGCCTCGTCTCAATTTCATCTCGTCTCGCTTGGCCTGGCCTCGGTCTCGCTTCGTCTCACCTCCTCTCCTCTCCGTTAGCACTCCAAGGTCACCCTCCGCCACATCGGTGGGCTTTAAAAATCACTAAGGTCTGTTTTTTTTAACCTGCTAATGTATCTATTTAGTAGACATTTATCATGGAATTGAAATTATAATCGAACTATCTCTTTATCTTTATATGTCTGTAAATTGCTTCTATTTTCATAATAATTTCACCTGAATTATAGTTCATTTATGAGTTTTGAGTTGGAAGTTAATAAAATTTTTATCCTTTTTGTTCATCATCATATTATGAGCGTAATCAACCTACATTGTGTCTAGTGGAGTTTCCTTCTTCTATTCCATTTCGCTCACTACAATTAGTATTTGTCAAAATGAAGATATATCATTGTTAGTGCATGTGGGAATAGATGCCGGTTAATAAATGCATCTCTGTAGCCTTATGCTCACGTAATTTTTCACCTTAATGTGTTTTTTTTATATTACTCGCTTATTCCAAGCAGAATATTGATGAAGGCCGTTTGAGAATAAAGGCAAATTGTCTGCCTGTAACTGATGTTAGGCTGAAGGAGACAGCCGTGAACATTCTTTTATGTTACAATCTGACATGTCTAAGAATTGGCTTGCACATGGTTTTCGGAGGGGATTCCCTGTTGCCTACAGAAGAAGATGTAGTTAACCGGGATGAGTTATTTTTGAAAACGGTAATAGGGAGGCAATTGCTTTCACATAGTGGTTTTGCAAAGTTGTACGCCTACAACAAGAAGGTTGAGGGTTTGTACAGGCCTGGCTACTTTGAGGCTTTAGGCAACATTATCTTTAAAAGGTTTCTACTACTAGTTCTTTTACTTGATAAGGCCAAGGATCAGAGTGTTCTTCCACTTAAATATGTTAGTTATTGATGGATTGGATGGGGGTAAGAATTTTATACCCTTATTGTTTGATTGTGAACACCATATTAAATCAAGCCGACAACTTATTAAGGGTAAGAATTTTATATATAGCTGTCAGCTTTGCGAAATTTGTGATGTATTGCTATTTATATTCTAGTCTATATGTAGAGTAAGCATTTAACTTAAGACTGCGTTGTGGTTTTCCATTTCTTTCACGAAAAAATTGTCGCAAAGAATTTAGGTCTGCCTCCCGTTCAACATTTCGTGTTCTCTTGCCTTTTGCATGACCATTATATTACCAATGTAGCCAACCATATGGATATGCTTTTGGAATGGATCCAGGTATTACTTTTGTTTAGTTGATGATACTATATATAGGAGTGCATGTGCATGTGGTAGACATGTGCTATTGTATATGTTCAAGAAAACTATGTATCGTGGGTAGGGTGGAATTTATGAGCCTATTTGTGGATATCTGGACTGAGACCTAGATTGGGCATCCTTAAACCTTGGTGTTCTTGTCTGCATTGAGTGCTTTGGTGTGCATCGTAATCTTGGTGTGCATATATATCTAAGGTATGACCTGGACCGTTCATTGTAAAATTCTAAAAGGATATCTGGCATCTTGTTTACTAGCAAATTTATGGATATTTTTTTTTGTTTCTCCAGGTGAGATCATTGACTCTTGATCAAGGAATTCCATATCGGTGATATATCACCAATATATCAATATCGGGTCCTATCCGATAAATCGATACGGCTAAATATCGATTTTCAGGATTTTTTAGAATATCGCCGAGATATCGATTTCGGACCGATATATCGCCATTTTTAAAAGAAAAAATTATTTTTGAAAAAAAAAATCGGAAAATTTTTTTTTAAAAAAAAAGGGAAAAAAAGTAACTTTCCCATTTGTTTCCCATCCTAATATGCATATTTTAAAATCTATGCTTTGTTTAAATTAGTATAACTCATTTTAGAAGTTAGATTGAGAAAATATATGGTAAAAACTAGTTTTTGACCACTGATATTTTTTTATAAATATCTACGATATATATCCGATATTTTGTCTCTTAGGCTGACCGATACGATACCGATATGCGATATGGAATTCCTTGCTCTTGATGTTAAAGTATGGGAACCGTCTGTCATAAATCTATTCCAGTCTTTGGGAAATACTTATGCCAACTCTATATGGGAGTTCTTGCCCTCAGTCGATAGTTTGCCGGATGATGGCATTCCTTCGAGGTATTTGTTGAACAATATCTGTTTGAAGTACCAATCTTGTGTTCTTTTTTCCTTTTATGTTTGAAGTTTCATTTATCTTTACAGAAACATTGGTCAAAATTATTAAATAAATATGGATTGAGCCTTTTTCAATTTTTATATTAATAAATGATGATGCAGTTCATCTATGTCCAACGCTAAACAAATGCAGACCGTTACTGGTGTTAAGCCCCACTGTTCAGATCCTATTTCAATAAAAGTTAAATTCATTCAAGCAAAGGTATCAAATTAAACAAATTCTTCTGGTATCACATGTCTTGGCTCAGTTTTGATGTAATCAATGTGGAATATTTTATCACTCTGTCAAATACCAGTATGCCTTCATCTTTCCTTGGAATAGGCTCTACGAATTTAGGTGCATCATGTATTTCGTGTCTACGGGATGCCTGAGAAAATACATCTTACAGTAAAAACATTTGTTAGTTATAAATGTCTTGGATTGTTGGACAGCTCTACCATTTTTATTTTGCAAACTTATTGTTTTCTTTTCTGTCGTTCAGTATGTGGAGAAGCTTTTCGTCCAAAAGTCAAGTCCAGATCAACATCTTGTCTCGGCTTCGCAGCAGATGTGGGACAGTGTTAGAATTAATGACAAGAAAGCAGTTTATCGCCTAATAGTCGGCTCTGATGCTGATGTCAATTGCATCCATGGGCAAACTCCATTTAGTACATCACTGACTTTAGCTAAAGTTATGCTTTTACATGAGCAGCCAACATCTACCCTGGAACGGAGCGCAGGTTGCATGACAGACGATTCTACATACATGTTATCTACAAGAAGTACATTAAGCAGCTCGACGAGCACTAGTGAGGAACACAAGGAAGCAGAGGAATGTCTGGATGGCTGCTCTTTGCTACACGTTGCATGCCAGACAGCTGATGTGGGCATGATAGAGCTCCTCTTACAATATGGTGCCAACATAAATGCTATAGATTCAAAAGGCCAAACTTCACTTCACCATTGTATTCTTAGAGGCAGGACCGTGTTTGCCAGACACGACTCCTTGCCAGGTACTGTAAAGCAATTGCTTCAGGATTTAACTATCTTTTGGGTACAAAGTCTCATGGTATGTCACAGAAATTTTTGCTCAGCATTCCGACACAAACTCGGTGGATAAGTAAGTTGTGCTTTTATAAAGTTGGTCTGAAAATCAACCATAGTTTCTCATCTGAAGCTTGACTTCACGAGCTTGATTATCACAAATAGGGACATTGTTTCCACAAGATTGGTAGCAGGGGCATAATTGAGCTGTTGTACGATATTCTAGTTGTAATATCTGTTGTGCATGTTCCATTCGTCATATGCTTAGTTTAAATTCTCGTTATACGATAAGTTAGGATGTGAAGGTTCTACTTTAGCAAAGAATTGTTACATGAATCGATCCTTCTGCAGATCAGTATAATGTTGATTGTGATTTATTCGTAACATGAGCTTGTGATCATATTTAATAGCATTTGCTGTTTTACAACAGGGGGGGCGGAGACAAGAGCAGTTGACAGAGAAGGAAAACCCCCACTTCAGCGGGCTCTGGAAGATGGCACTGCCATAATTGATGGGGATATACTAATTATGTTGGCAGATGTGAACAGATAACAACGCTGATGCCAGGACTATCTCACACGTACCAAACACGAAACAGGGCCAGTTTCATTCAAAATGGGGATGAGAACTGTCCAATGGTAGTTTTAGAAACATAGGCTGAGTTCTTTGTCGCTCGTGTAGTTGTCACGAGGGAGTTTTGTTCTTCTTTCTTGGGTGGGAGTGGAGGCCTGGCTGGTTGTTGCAGCGACCATGGGTGCGTTTGGAAGCACCTTTCAGGGTGAAAAAAAGCATATTTCAGGCCTGAAAGGTGAAAATTTTCACCTTTCAGGGTGAAAAGCGTTTGGAAGCTGAAAGAGTGATAAATGGTCGGTGACAGTGAAAGGTGAAAATTTTCACCTTTCACCTGATTTATGTTTGTTTAGCTGAAAGTGTGAATAGTGGGTCCTGACGGTGAAAGGTGATAAATTTTCACCTTTCACCCCTGAAAGGCTGATTCTCACTCGAGTGAGCATCAGGCTGACGAAAAATCACGGGCTGCCTAGGGTTTTTTTTCCTTTCTCCTTCCGTTCATCGCTCTTTCTCATCCCAGCCGCCATCACTCCCGTCCTTGAATCTTCCTTCCACCGTTTCGCACGCGACTCCCCCGCCCCCCAATAAACCAGTTTTCCCTCCCTCTTGCATCTCCTGCCGCCGCACCGTCGTCGAAGACCGTCCCTTGTCATTGACGTCTCGGTAAGCACACGGCCCTGATTGTTTGATTTTTTCGAATTTGAACATTTCGTTGACGGGTTTACTGCCTCTGCGTGTAACGACTTGTGCTCGATCTGCTTACTTTAGGCCAATTGTAACAGTTGTTACTGTCATCTGTTTTCACCTCTTCCCCGATCTCCGTATTTATTAATCAAAAACTTCTTCTTGTCGAGCCGATCGGACTCTCCCGATCAGCCACCGGTGGAATCGAGTTTTCGAGTAATATAGTACTCGATAGATCCATGGACTGTGTACCCGATTACGCGAAAGTGATCCGTGGATCGAGATCTGTAATCGGGGTCACGGTACACACAGAAATCGACTAATCGAGGACTCGATTACTCGATATATGTGTCTATCGTGTACCCGATTGCTCGATTATTTGAATACTCTGTGGTTATCGCGAGGTGTATGACGATCGAGTAATCGGGTCCACGGTACATGGAAGGATCACGTACTCGATTACTCGATCTGTGTCTTCCTTATACCCGATTACTCGATATCCATGTGGTTAACGATTTGTGCTCGGATTCACGGTACACACATAAATCGAGTAATCGATTACTCGATATATGTGTCTATCGTGTACCCGATGACTCGATTATTCGAGTTCCATGTCATTTTATCGTGACGTGTATGATGATCGAGTAATCGGGTCCACGGTCATCGACGTATGAAGTTCTCGCATACTCGATTACTCGATCTGTGTCTTCCTTATACCCGATTCCTCGATTACTCGATTTCCATGTGTGTATCGTGAATAGACGTCGTAGATGGCTCGAGATCGAGTTATCGGGTTCACGGTACACACATAAAGCGAGTAATCGCTTACTCGATTATTCGATTTCCATGTCATTTTATCGTGACATGTATGACGATCGAGTAATCGGGTCCACGGTCCATGGAAGGATCAAGTACTCGATTACTCGATCTGTGTCTTCCTTATACCCAGTTACTCGATAACTCGATTTCCATGTGGTTCTTGATTACGTCAACATCTCTCTTCTCATATGCTTTTGCTTTTGTGGTATAGATGGCAAGCCCAGCCAAGAGATCAAAGTATGTCAAACAGGTTGAGTGGAACAAGGAAGAGCACTATGCATTTATCGCAGCGTATGCCGAAGCACTTATGGCCGGATTTCGTAAGGGGAAGGGTCTTCAACCCGGAGGATACGACTATGTAAGCCAAGAGTTGGCGAAGAAGGGTATAATTGTGAATGAAGAAAAAATACGCAGTCACTATGACAAGACTAGGTACCTCTACAATGCATGGAAGTGGATGTCAGAGTACACTGGTTGTGGGTATAACGAAGCAACCCAAACCTATACCTCCGGAAATCCTGATTTTTGGAATATTTTTAGACAGGTGCGTATCGTCACCCATTTTTATTTTCTGCTTCAATGTTTCATTGCCATTCCAACTCTCATGTCCTTCTGCCGCAGAGACACCCGAAGGCCATGAGATTGAAGTCTTGGGGATACTCGAGAGAGATGGAGGGTCTATTATCGATAATATTCGATGGTAACCATGCTACTGGAAGGCAGGCTTATAATGGAAGGCCAAAAAAGGTGGTTCCCCCCAGTGCACAGCTGCCACCGGATAGTTCACACGGTATCGATGAGGATCACCCTAGGATGCTTCCCAATGAATTTTCTCAGTTCTTGGGAGAGGATATGGGAGATAACACATACCCTCGTGATTTCTCGCACCTCCTTGATAGTGATATCCAAGGAAGCCCGATCGGCCCTGGCCCCTCAGTACGTCCTACTTGCAACCAATCTCAGGTGCACAAACATGAAACCTCGTTACTGTTATCCCATCATCCGCTTGTATCTTGTCATTGTATCTGGGTTACATTTTGTGTGATAATAACATTCCATGTTCTTGTTTGTAGGAGCCGCCGAACGCCGACTCTCCTGCTTCCCAAACTCCCCTACAGATGCCTCCACACGCCACCAGTGATCCCCTCAGGCCTACCCCTCCTACCCCTGGTGCCCAGCGTCAGACTTCGAAGAGGAAGACTTACTCCTCTTCCGAGATATCTACCGGCTTCCAGTCGCTGTCTGACGCTATGATGGCAAGAAATGCGCTTGCCGAGAAGCACGATCGTATGCTGGCCGAGGCGAAGGTCACTGATAAGCAAGTACAGATTGATGAAATCAACAAATGTATTCGTTTACTACGCCGCCTCCCTGGATATGACCCATCTAACCCAATGTACAGTTTTGCAATGACATTATTCTCGACGGAGACTAATAGACATCTGTGGCTGGCTCTAGAAGACGATGAATTTTTTGCTGAGCAGTGGTTGAAGAACCTTTGGAGTGGGAAGAAACCGCCCATCTAGATTTCAAGAAACTTGTCATTTTATTACTGTTGCATAAGATGGTATCCACTTTATGCATTTGTGGACTTCGTGTGGGTTGAACTATTTTTTTTTTCCTCCCACCTATTCTCCATGTGATTATTGTCCTTTATGGTACTGTATACATGTGACTCCTCTGACCTCTATGCATTTGTGCCCTTCCTGTGGGTTGAACTAATATTTTTTTTCCTCCCTACTATGCTCCATGTGATTATTTGTCCTTTATGGTACTATATGCATGTGACTCCTCTGACCTATATGTAGGCCATGAGTGTGTGGTGAATGAGTGTCTCCATGTCATTATTGCCTTCTCTCCTACTGTTTGCATGTGAGGACGGGAATGCTTATATATACATCTTCTATGTGCACCTCGTTAGTTAGTTATGTCTTCTACCTTTCCTCCGCCGACCACGGTAATGGAGTCTATCGTGTACTCGCATTGACGATAGACACCCGAAGGCTGTCGTGTACTCCCCCACATTTTGATTACACGAGTATTGTTTGATACTTCCTGGTTAGGGAACACATGGATCCTCTGGTAAGCCTAGATTTAATGTTCATTTCAGCAGTTTTAACATTTATTTTTTGTCAAGCAGTAGTATGTTCATTTCGTTAATCTCACTTTCTAGAGCTGGAGGTATTTTGGCGACGACGATGAGGATGCTGCAATAGTTAAGCAGTGTGCCATTGCTATGGAATATTTATCAAATCATCCATCTCGTAATGTTGTTCACCCACATCGCCACAGGGGAGAGGAGTTGGTACGTGACATGTTATATACTGTCACGAATGATCGAATGTGCAGGGACGTATGTCGTATGAACAAACAGACGTTCGTTGAATTATGTATACAGGCTAGAGCATCCGGTCTGGAAGATAGTCGAGGCGCATCTGTTGAACAACAACTCATGATATTTTGTCAGCTAATGGGTCACGGTACATCTGTTCGTAAGTTGGGGCATGAATTTTCCCACTCAGAAGAGACCATACATCGGTATGTGTATAAGGTGTTCACCACGTTAGAGCAATGGTTCCATGCTAGAATCTCCACCATGGTTCCACTCGATCACATGCCTTCTTACATTCGGAATAATAGAAAATTTTATCCATATTTCAAAGATTGTGTTGGTGCAATAGATGGCACGCATGTTATGGCGAAGGTGAAGTCGGATGTCATGTGTGTGTGCGATTTCAGCATGCGTTTCACTTATGTCGTCACAGGGTGGGAGGGGTCCGCCCATGATCAGCGAATTCTCGACTCAGTATTAGAAGACGACAATTCTTCTTTCCCAAGACCACCGCCAGGCAAGTACTACGTGGTTGACGCAGGATATGCGAACAAGCTAGGTTTCCTCGGTCCTTACAAGGGGCAAGGCCACAGGTATCATGTTGCTTCTTTCCAACAACGACGGCCAACTGGAAGGCATGAGATGTACAACTACATACATGCGTCGCTCCGGAATATAATTGAGCGTGCCTTTGGGGCATTCAAAAAACGTTGGCACATTATGGAAAACATGCCCCCTTATCCAATTGATATGCAAGCAAAGTTTGTGTATGCTTGTGCCGCGTTGCACAACTTCATTCATGAGCAACACAATAGTGCCACTGATTCTGACATGAGAGATTGGTTGCTGCCCGCGTACGAAACAGATGAAGGTTTCCGATTGATAGAAGAACCATCTGACAATCATCCTTCTAGTAGTCATGCCGGGGAATGGTCGGGGCCAGATGATGGAGTAATGGTTCAGCTGCGAGATCGAATCCGGGATGAGATCGGGAACTCCCTACATATCCCCCCTGATCCACCGGCGAGTCAGCCACGTCGTCGAAGGTAAATGAGTGCAATTTACTTCTTTCTGCCATGGTACTTCCCTTGCATATCGAGCAATCGTGTTCACGATAAGCTAATCTGTCGAGTCATCGACGTGATGATCGTGGTCCTTGCCTGGATCCACATCGAGCAATCGAGATCACGATAAGCTCTTTATTCGAGTCATCGCAG
Source organism: Houttuynia cordata (assembly GCA_039654745.1). NCBI lineage: Eukaryota > Viridiplantae > Streptophyta > Magnoliopsida > Piperales > Saururaceae > Houttuynia > Houttuynia cordata. The sequence continues at coordinate 31,776,704 of CM077503.1, forward strand.
GCACGACAGTGGTACTTCCCTTGCATATCGAGCAATCGTGTTCACGATAAGCTAATCTATCGAGTCATCGACGTGATGATCGTGGTCCTTGCCTGGATCCACATCGAGCAATCGAGATCACGATAAGCTCTTTATTCGAGTCATCGCAGGCACGACAGTGGTACTTCCCTTGCATATCGAGCATTCGTGTTCACGATAAGCTAATTTGTCGAGACATCGACGTGATGATCTATTTGAAGGAATTGCAAATCATGTAAGGGCAAGTATTAATACATGAATCTATCATTATGTACATGAATCTCTGAGTAGGTACAGGGCAATGTCTATATATGTCAAGTAATGAACATATCCTTACGGAAATTACAGTAGTTTCGCATTTTCTAGTACACTACGATCTTTTAGCGGCCAATGCGATGTCCTGTATACCTTCTGCTGCTACGTCGTCAAATTCCCTCTCGATACTTCCCCTTAACAGGACTGCCGCGATCATCGGCCGATAGAGCATTGTTATGGCCGTCTGATCGAAAACTGGTTTGACGACCCCCGACGCCAAGTGTGCTGCGTACATCATTACGTAAATTCCGCAGTCTGCGGAATTACGTTGGAAGGGTGCATCCCTTATTTGGGACATAAACCAGCCGTCAGCTCCCTTCATCTTGAAGTGGGTTGAGAGGATCTTACCCAGGCAGGCAACTACACGATCGGCAGCCAGCTTATGGTGTGGATGCGTCGCTGGATGGCCGGTAAGAGGATTGTAGAAGCGCCACCGTAGGGTGGGGAAGTGTAGAATCAGCAAGCAGTAATGGGTGCTTATGTGAATTGGGAAGAAGGCATACGTCATTTTCCTGTCGATTCCCTTCAGCAGGCTATTGACCAACTTATCTATAAGCTGTTTATTATCAGCTTTGGGCATGAACTCCTACATAAGAATGAAATATGAGATGAGAAGTATATATATTAGATGATTGCCGACAGAACCATGTAAAAATAAGTTGCGGTCACACACTTACGAGTTCAATATATTTAGTAGCCATGATTCCTCCAAAGAAGCAGTATGGATACATCAATACATCACTGTTCATCTGTTGCCTCTTCCGGAGCAGTTCAAAGAACGCATCAATGACCTGCATGTATTTTATTAAAACAACCATCAAGTATAACGATCAACGAAATACCATCGATTAAATTAGCATAATGTGCATGTACCGTATAGTTTATTTCCTCGGTCCGCAGCAAACTTAAGTAGTCGTGATCGTATAATGAATCAGTCGGATACTTCTCCCTTGGGTGCCTCATCCAATGCATAATCGTCTTTCGATCTTTAGGTGACAAAACATCCATTTCGAAGCATATATCAGTTCCAACGTAGTCGGTGGGTACGTCGGTCGTAGGACGAACCTCTGCTGTTTCAGCCTCCATTACTTGCTCCTTTCCCTTTCTGCGAAGGTGCGTATCGTCACCCTTCTCATCAGACGGCCGGGTCTCAGCAGGTCGCACCGCTGCTGGAGGGGTCGGTAGATCGGGGAATGCCTTAACTAATCGCCTTCGTTTACCTTTCGGCACTGGAGGACCTGGTGGGAAGGCAGAAGTGGGGGCAGGTTCGTCTTCAACCTCAGCGCGTAACTGTTGGAGGAACCTATGTACAAGTTGAGCATTCCCGCGCGTCAACTTTGGCAAAACCGACGGTGGCGCTGCCTCCGCGCAAGTCCTTTGTGCCCTACTTGCTACAAAGATGAAAAAGGCAAATGACGGACATGAGGATTAACAGTTAGAGGATTACTCGATATCGGGCTGGTGATAGGGAAATTACCTGATTTTGTTGTCTTGTGGGCGGCCACCTTGTGGCGGTTAGGAATGGCCGGAGGTATAGGCGATTCGGTTGGAGGCCGCTCTGCCTCAGGCCGGGGTGACACAGCCGGCTGGTCCATTTCGGGCGACGCGGCCGGCATCGCAGGGGGGGACTGACGAACATGTGCTGGCACCGTCGTTGTTGTTGACCCCATTCGTATTGACTCACCTCGTACGGGGTGTGGCTGCTTTCGGCCGACACGCTGGGGCGGATGAACCTGCTGGGGTGGTTGGCGGGGAGCTACTGGTACGGCATCGCCCAGTTTGTCAACTAGGCTTCTAACTGTGTGATTCCATTTCTGCATGGTTTGAATACCCTCAATAATCTGAGGGACTCTGAAGCCTCGATTTTCCATCATATCGCTCTGTTCGAGGGCGACATTAAGGAGGGAATTAATCCCCTCCAGAATACCCTGAAGGGAAGTGACATGATGGTGGACAGTTGACGACTGTGTCGACCTCGGTGACGTGGGAGGTTGAGGTTGGTGGAGGGGGATGAGAGATGACTCTTCCGGTAATGGGGATATGACATCAACAACATCGGTTTCGACATTCAACGTCTCCAATATGTGAAGGTAATACGGTCGAAATCGGTGATGGATTTGGATTCCCTTATTTGCTTCATCCACCGGCACCCCAGCTCCCGGCCACCTTCTCACTCTTGGACTACATGGCCCCATAGTGGATTGAAACAGATTGGTGTGCTCGAAGAACCATATCTGCAGAATGAGAACAGAAATCAGCAAATCACTAAAGGTGTATATATACAATGATACCGAGTCATCGAGGACGCGATAGTGAACACTATCGAGTAATTGAGTACACGATAGAGGAACCTACCGCGTAATTGACTACACGATCTCCAGAAAGGTCGACTAATCGAGTAGACGGCATCGAGTAATCGATTACAAGGTATAGATGCATATGGTCCAATGTCATGATACAGAAGCATCGAGTAATCGATTACACGGTAGAGATGCATATCGAGTAATCGAGGGGACGATATCCACTACCATCAAGTACTCGATGTGACGAAATCTACGTGAATCGAGTTATCAATTACAATATAAGCTGAATATAAGGACTCACCTGTAAGACATACGCGGCTCCTGCCAGAGTGCCGCCACTACTCGTCTCTCCGGAAGATCTAGACTGCAAACATCTAGATGAATGTGACATTTTCGAGACAAGCATTTTATGGATGGCTGCCGGCCAATTATACTTGGACAGTTGGGAGAGGTCGTCCAGATAGTCGCATAGTTTTGTAGGGACTGTTCTTGACGATTGTGTGAAGAGCGTGGTTGAAAACATGTGGAGGACGATCATACGAACCATGTCATCATCTGAAAGATCTGCTACCCCCCGCAGACATTTATCAAGTATTTCTTCAATGGATTGCCTATCCGGTCTCCGTGTGGAGAAGTATTTACGGTAGAATGATCCTTCCGGGGCCAGCAGTTTACCGTCAGGGGATTTCCAATTAACAATCTCACCAGATGCCCGTAACCCAGTGATGAGGGCAACATCCTGCTCAGTGAAGGATAACCTTCTAGTCCTTATGTTGAACACCATCAGACGCTCATCCCAACAGTCCAACAACACATCAAGCAAATTTCTAGCCACAACTACATGACGGCATTCGAATAACAAATGAAAAGCAGTCTCTTTCAATAGGTCCATGCAGTGTGGGTAACGCTCTGCAACTTGTAGAGACTTGGTGAGAGCGCCGGGTGTACACTGGGTTCGAAGGCTTGGCCTCGCGTTATACTTCCTCGGGGACTTCGAAGATCGCTTCTCTTGGGTGGGATTTGGCGGTGGATTCATCTAGTCTGGGAACGCACATTTGGGTGGGATTTGAAATCAGGTTAGGATAATGAAAGCATCGGGATCCAGTGACACGATATGCGAGCGCAATCGTGCCATCGGACACAAAAAACAAAAAAAAAAACAAAGGTCGGATTTTTAAATCTTACTGGTGGGTGGATGTGTCTTAGGAGGCACCGATTACATGACGATAACCTGACGGCCTGAGGAGGGATACCCTGCAGATCGACCGGCTTTAAATCGACTCGAGGCCTAACTCCGCCGGTGCCTATATGGAACCCCGCTGCCGCCGTAAAGTGGAATCGCGAACCGAGTAGTCGCAGTTGCGCAGTGGCGATGAAGCTCCAGAAACGGGAAATGTATAATTGGGTGAAGGACGATCTCAATTTGGGAAAGGAGGAGACGGGGGTGACGGGTCCGGCATGCACTCTGACACGTGCGTTGAGTTACTCGGCACCCTTGCATAATGACACGATGACTGTAACACGGCACTCAGCCAATATGAGCCGTTTGACGTGGCGGTCGCGAAAGCGAATAATCTATTACACATTTACCTCTGATAACGAGTAATCGATTACTCGATCAGGCTCGAGATCGAGTAATCGAAACCACGATATATGCCCACGCGATGAGGTGGAGACCGAGTAACCGATTACACATTGACCAAGTACTTCGACATCACGATTGCACGATAGAGATGGGTTTTCAAGAGCGGACTAGACGATGGGCACATAAATCGAGTAATCGATTACTCACTGAGAAACGAAATCGAGTAATTGGGGTCACGATAGATGCCCACAGCGTGATGTGGATAACGAATATTCGATTACACGATGAGCCTGGCTCCCATCCGGCGTCTCTAGCCGCAGAACCCTACCGCATTGGGGATATGGGAAGGCAAATGATATATTAGCAAGGGATATTTTCGGTAGATTTATGCCTTGACTTGGTGTTTCTCACAGTGCTTCCCAAACGTAAAGCAGTCTGATTTATTTTCATGCTCCCAAACAGAAATCAGCAAATCTTAAAACAGAGTGAAACTTGTCACCTGTCACCTATGTTAATTTTCAACTTCCAAACATACGTCAACTATCAGCCTTGAAAATTTTCACCCAAGAAAATTTTCACCCTGTTTTATTTTCTGCTTCCAAACGCACCCCATATCTTTTTGTGGACGGGTTGGCGATGAGCTTATCAATCCGTTTGGAATATGAAAGTAATCAAGCGTCAGAGTACAAATTTTCAAGCCTAATTTGTGAAAGGTGAAATATGTTTAGGAACTGAAAATAAATCACACTGATATGAATATTCGTCAGCTTTCGGTATTGTGTAATCGATTACACGATAGCTTTTTAATAGGACAAGTTTCAACGATGCGTTTTTTATTCATTTTTTATCCGTTTTGGCCTATTTTTTTTCATTCTTTCTCATTTTTAGTGTTCTTTTTTATAATGATGATATTATAAAGATGTTTAGCCATTACATATTATTTATTATTAATTTTGTGGGATTTTTTAATAAAATATCAAGGTCATTAGGATATTTTGATGATCAGAAATAGCATAAAAATAAGGAAGAATAAAAAAAAGTCGAAAACGAATTAAAAATGAGAGATATGAACTGTTAAAATTTACACGATAGCACACTTTATAGTGTAATCGATTATACTATAATACTGGTTATCGTGTAATCGATTACACTATAGCATTTGCACTGGTTATCGTGTAATCGATTACACGCTAATTTTTTTAATTAGACAAACTTCAACGATGCATTTCTTACTCGTTTTTTTTATCCATTTTGACCTTTTTTTTATTTTTCTTCTTTTTTAGAGCTTTGTCTTATAATGATGAAAAAAGTCAAAAAACGGACTAAAAATGAGGGAGATATAACGAGGCGGCGGCGGCGGCGATCGGCTCAACAGGGCACCGTCGGGGTGGGGATACTCACCGGGGGGGACGAACATCTGGGAGAGTTGATTTCTTTTCGTTAAAGAGGCGCAACGATCGATTCGTAAGCTGATTCTCACTTTGGTGAGAATCAATTTTTCGGGGTTGAAAGTTGAAAATTGTCACCTATCACCTTTCAGGGCTATTTTTTAGCTTTTCAGCAATCAAACACCTTTGAGGCCTGAAAAGTGAAAAGGTAAAAATTTTCACCTATCACCGTCATTGACCATTTTTCACCCTTTCAACTTTCAAATACTTTTCATCCTAAATTGTGAAAATTTTCACTTTTTAGGGCTGAAATTTTTTTTTCAGCTTTCAAATGCACCCTATGTGTGGTTGTAAGTTGACATTTTTATTTATCGGGTTTGGTTTGCCGTGTGTAGCCAGCTGTCTGCGGTTCTGTACGGTTCTGTACATTCAATTAATCCTTTTGATCTATTCTGTTGATTAATAGCGCATATGTTCTCACAGAGGCTTGGCTAAGAAGGACACTGGATAAAATGGTTCCAAATGACAGATCAATTATATAAGTTTAAACTTGCTTTCAACGACTAATGTATAACCCCTTTTTGGATGTGGTGGGGTGGTGTATGACTGTATGCGCCTCGTCTCATGTGTGTAGGCTTACACCGGGGCCTCACGCACCATCGAAATTCATTCCAGTGGAGCACGTTGATATGGGTGCCAGTATGGGGGGCCCTCTTATGCTCACCTTCTTCATTCGTACAGCCCAGTGACCTCGGACTCTTGAAACGAAATCCTTGACTGTGCTGGTCAGTCTGGCAATGGAATGTATGCAGATGTGCATTATCAATTATAGAGGAACGGTTTCCAGTTGTAAGTTTTTTTTGCAACAATTTCTAGTTTAAGTTGTTGGGCCCTCGGCATTGTCGTTCTTCGTTTTCTAAGCCCAGCAGTCCAGCTTAAAGTGAAGCAATTCATGGTTGGAATTTGGAAAATGCTTCACATAAAGCAAGCTAGAGTGAGAAAAGAAGAGTGGAATATTCAAAGCTTCAGCAAGATGAGCGAAAAACAACCCTTTTTGTGACGAAATCAAAGGCCAAAATTACATTAAAGTTAAGATGGAGATTTTATTAAATAATATATATTAAAATAAATAATAAGTAATCAGAAAAGATGTAAACTTAATTCCCGATCTGATTATCTGACATACCACGCAAACGCCAGCGTGTCACTGGCCTTTGTGCAATCTTTTTTTTTCTCTGATAATATAAAAAATGTCTCTTCTACTAACACTTTTCATTTTGTTACCTTTTCAACTAAAGGCCATTAGAAGAGGACGTCTTACTCTTATAATAAGGAAGTGTCTCTTATATTAAGGTTTGTATTTTGTTAAATTTTCATCCAAGGTGTTGTTTTAAATGATATTTTAACGTGTCTTAACAAAAAAACAAGTCCGAATGTCAAAAATATACTTACGCAAAAGTCCATATTTTGAAGACATCGTTTAAAATGACGTCTTACCAATTTTACGTAATATACTTTGAAGACATCTCTTCTCGTGACACCTTATATTTTTTATCAATAAAAAAATAACTAAACCATTAATAGAAGAGATGCTTTAGTTGAAAAAGTAAGAAAATAGAAAGTGAGACGTCTCTTTTAATAACGCCTCGGGTCATAATGCAAAAAAAAATAGACTGTGCAGGGCCAGTGCGGCGCCTGTGTGGTATATGAGATAATCGAATCGGGTAAGTTTGTCTTTTTCTCGATCAGTTATTGTTTATTTTAATATATATTATTTAATAAAATAAAAAATTATTTATTAATAAGAAAAGGAAGAGAACTATACAAAAAATAGAGAAAAGTTTAGTGAGAAACTACTATTTTTGTTTTCTTTTTGGATAAAACTAGTGTTTGGTACAATGAAAGAGTGAGGGGCCGTTTGGAGCGCGAAAAATCAGTTTCATCCACTCCAAAAAATCCACTTGATTAGTGGATTATCCCAAAAATCCTAACCAGCTGGATTTTTTTCATCTGGTTGGTGCTGATTTTTCACACCCAAACGCCCCCTATCGCCGCCCCTCTACTCTTGAAGCGCTAACCATTCATGTGTTTTGCTTCGTTCACATGCTTTAGCGTTAGAGTTAGAAGTTACAAATGTATCAAGAAAAAAAAGAAGTTAGAATCTTTAAGAAGGGTGAGAGATGATGGCCGGAAGAAGTTCATACTTGAAGCAAGATTTGATGGCAGCCTTCGTTTTAGAATAAAATATTAGCTTATCTCAAAGGGCCGGACCCTTTTAATATAAATGTTAGGGTAGGTTCTGGCTTTGCATGCCAGCATGTAGAAGTGTAGCAATCAAAGAAAAGAAAAACGGGCTTTTTACATATTACCTGGCGCAAGTATGATATTCTCATATTACCTGGTTTTTTTCGTGACTTCTCATATGACCTAGAATCGGCACCTAAAGTACCAAAAATGCCCTTCTCTTACATTTTCTATGCATTTTGTACCCGAAATGCTTCATTCTTCCCAAAATTAGTGATTTACAAGATCATCAAGTTGGAGAAGAAGACATTTCCGCAAAGATCCATCCATAATCGAGGTTCAAACCATCGCCGGCGCCGTCCAACCCGAAAAAAAAAAAATTTCATGCCAAAAAACTGTAAAAACAGCGGGAAAGATGAAAAAAAATATGCGATGAAGGGATTTTGATGTAAGAGCAGCGGAAAAGCCCTCCCAACTACAAAAATTAAGATCTACATGTAAAGAAACACAAATAAGCACCCATTAGTGTTCGATCGCTCTTGGACATGAAATAAAAGGATAAAAATTGGTAAAAATGTGAAATACTCGTCGGCGAGCGATAAGTTCAATGCATATATCTTTCTGTGATCCTAATGAAGTAGAAGAGGAGGAAAAATAAGGAAGAGCGAAAAAAAATGGGCAAAAACGGATGAAAAATGAGCGAGTTATGACATTTTAAAAATGGTCATTTATCGTGTTGTCGACGACATGACTTGATTCAAGTCGTGTCACATAGTACACGACTTGAATCAAGTCGTGTTGTCGACAATACGATAAATGGGCAATTTTAAAAATGTCATAACTTGCTCATTTTTATCCGTTTTTGCCCATTTTTTTTCGTTCTTCATTATTTTTCCTTCTCTTCCACCTAAATAAGATATAGGATGGAAAAAGAAGAAAAAATAAGAAGAAAGAAGAAAGTGAAATGATAAAAATCAGCAAAAACGTAAAATACTTGTCGGCGAGCAACAAGTTCGATTTATATATCTTTCTGTGATACTAATAAGGTGGAAGAGGAGGAAAAATAAGAAATAACGAAAAAAAATGGGCAAAAAAACGGATGAAAAATGAGTAAGTTATGACATTTTTAAAATTGTCATTTTATCGTGTTATATGCAACACGATAAATGATCAAGTCGTGTTGTCGACAACACTATAAATTGGCAATTTTAAAATTTTCATAACTTGCTCAATTTTTATCCGTTTTTGCCCTTTTTTTTTGTTCTTCCTTATTTTTCCTTCTCTTCCACCTCAATAAGATATAGGATAGAAAAAGACGAAAAAATAAGAAGAAAGAAGAAAGTGAAATGATAAAAATGGGCAAAAGTGTAAAATACTCATCAGCGAGCTATAAGTTCAATTTATATATCTTTCTGTGATACTAATAAGGTAGAAGAGTGAGAAACTACTATTTTTGTTTTTTTTTGGATAAAACTAGTGTTTGGTACAATGAAAGAGTGAGGGGCCGTTTGGAGCGTGAAAAATCAGTTTCATCCACTCCAAAAAATCCACTTGATTAGTGGATTATCCCAAAAATCCTAACCAGCTGGATTTTTTTCATCTGGTTGGTGCTGATTTTTCACACCCAAACGCCCCCTATCGCCGCCCCTCTACTCTTTAAGCGCTAACCATTCATGTGTTTTGCTTCGTTCACATGCTTTAGCATTAGAGTTAGAAGTTACAAATGTATCAAGAAAAAGAAGAAGTTAGAATCTTTAAGAAGGGTGAGAGATGATGGCCGGAAGAAGTTCATACTTGAAGCAAGATTTGATGGCAGCCTTCGTTTTAGAATAAAATATTAGCTTATCTCAAAGGGCTGGACCCTTTTAGGGGCTGTTTGGATAGTGAAAGAGGGCTGAATTCACTGTCAATTCAGCCCTCTTTCACCTGAAAGAGAGTGAAACAGGTTTGTGTAGTGAATTTCAGGTGAATTAGAAAATTCACCTGAAAGAACAAATTCAGGGTGAAAGAGCACTTTCAGGTGAAAGTCCTCATGAGGACTTTCACCTGAAAGTGAATTCAATTCATCTGCGAAAATACAATTCTGCCCTCATCATGATTCATGAACAGTACTACCTCTATCCCAAATTTGTACCAAAATTTAGTTTTTAAATTAAACTAAAATTAATCTATTTTGGAAAATTATATGGTATTACTAATGTCGGACGAGTGTAAAAAAGAGGTCATGCAGGGGTAAAATGGTCAAAATGTAAAAAATTACTTACTGTATCACATTCACTATCCAAACACATGACCAATTATATTCATCTTAAAAATTTCAGTATCCAAACGAATTTCACATTCATCATGAAAGTCAATGAATTTTTTCACCTGAATTTGATTTCACATTCATTACTCTTTCACTATCCAAACAGCCCCTTAATATAAATGTTAGGGTAGGTTCTGGCTTTGCATGCTAGCATGTAGAAGTGTAGCAATCAAAGAAAAGAAAAACAGAGACTGAAGACTGGAAGGAAGGTTAGCCAAGCCAACAGGACCACGTGGTTTGCGTGGACGGGCTTCTCACTGTTTGTCTACACGACATACGCACATCGCGGAACCAAACTGCACAAACAGAGTCACTCTCCCAAACCGATACGAAGTGACCGACGGACACCACAACCAAAGCCAAGCTCTCGATCAGAAAGTCAGGAGTACTTCACACGAACCAGCTGCCAGTTGACATCTTCAGCCTAAACTCCACAGCTGCCGGTCTGCACCCCCTCCTCTCGCCTCTCTGTCGAGGCTTATTGAGGTTGGGGGCCGACCCCATGTTGTCGGGACACGGAATCGTAACACGCGAAGCCTACTCCCGAAACTTCCTTAGGCCACGTGCTTTTGTTGCCAGACTAGATCAGCAGAAGAGTTGGGGAGTCAGAAGAACATTCAACAGCGTACGGATGGACGGCCTGTTTGATAGGCTGGGCAGCAATTGCACCAATCTCCGCTCACCGTTGTAAATAACGAAAATACCTACCGCACTCTAGTAGTCTGTCCAAGGCAAAAGAAAGCCCGGCAGCCTTGAGTAGGACTCCACGTCCCTTCACATTCATCCCCCCTTCGCCAACGTCCAAGGACTCTCAGTAGCTCGCTCTCTCCTTCCAATACTCATTTTTCTTCTTTCTTGTGTGCTTGTTCTAGCAAGTGGTCCCTCCGATTCTCTTCCTAAGTTTCTCGTGTCTCTCTCCCACGTCTTTGAATCCTAATTTGTTCCAGTTTGCGGCCGCCATTCACCTCCCTTCTCACAGTCGTCTCTCTATATTTTCTTCCATCAAATTGGGCTGCTCCAACTAAACTAAAGCTGCTTTCTCCGTATTCTTTCCAGACTCTCTGCTGATCCTTTTTTCGCATAATTTTGATTCAAAAGTAAGCTAACCCTCAAATTCGTCTGTTCTAAATTTCGTTTCGTTAAATCACTCGCCGATTCGTTTTGGGTTCAGAACAAGTATCAATACCCGTCTTCGGCCATGGCTGTCCCGGCAATAGCACTCTCTACAAGTCCTCCAAGTGGTCTTAGCTCCTTCCCGTCTTCTGAATTCGATTTCGCTTCTCGCTCTGCTCCATCGTCCTCTACTACCTCTGCAGCCCACAAACCTACCATGGGCGGCCTCTCCTGCCTCTTTTCCCCTTCTTCTTCTTCAGCTTCGAGACCCGCCAGTTCTTCCTCTTACAACTTTGTGGCTCGGGACGAGCCAAACGAGCAACTGCCCAGCTCTTACTCATATTTGCCATTTAGCTCTTCTCTCAAACGCAGAGACCAGAGTCCCATCTCGATCTTGCAAGGCCCTGTCTCTTGCAGTACCAGCGCTAGCCCTCCTACGGGATTCCCAGGACAATGGAATGGCCACTTTCATTTCCACTCCCAGTCCTCCTCCTCCAGAGCTCGTCGAGATCGGCTTGTTCCCAACGCTCTGCGCTCTAGCACGGACTCCTCTGTATGTTTAGTAGAAGGCTTCACCACCAGCTCAAAGGAGGATTCTCCCGATCTCAGCTGTCCGTTGTACGCACAAGAATTGCTTGAAGGGGCCCAATCAAGGCACAAGATTTTCAATCAGAAATTCGTCATCAACGCATTTTATGAAGCTGAGAGAGCCCACAGGGGTCAGGTAACTAATCACATTCTTCATTCTATATTGCTTCTATGTTATCCAAGGTTCTCAATCTGCTTGAAATTAATTAATTTGGTTGTTTCTCGTTTTTCTTCTGTATTTTCTTCAGTTCCGGGCGAGTGGGGATCCATACTTGCAGCATTGCTTGGAGACGGCGATTCTTCTGGCCAATATCGGAGCAACTTCCACTGTTGTAGCCGCAGGCCTTCTCCATGATACCCTTGACGATGCTTTTATGAATTACGATTACATCTCTCAAATGTTTGGAGCTGGTGTTGCTGATTTGGTTGTTGGGGTATGTGTACTGTGTACCCCTATTCTTTGATTTCTTATTACATATTTCCTGACGGATTAGTGACTCACATATATATATATATATGTTCAATGGATTTGCAGGTCTCTAAGTTGAGTCAGTTTAGTAAGCTAGCTCGTGACAGTAACACTGCAAATAAGATGGCCGAAGCAGATCGTCTGCACACCATGTTCCTGGCCATGGCCGACGCACGGGCAGTTCTCATAAAACTGGCGGACAGACTTCACAACATGATGACTCTAGGGGCTCTATCCTTAGTCAAACAGCAGAGATTTGCTAAGGAGACCTTGGAAATCTTTGCTCCGCTTGCCAACCGATTGGGGATCTCGTGTTGGAAGGAGCAGCTTGAGAGCTTGTGCTTCAAGCACCTCGATCCAGATCAGCACCAGGAGCTCACATCAAAGCTCGTTAACTGCTTTGATAAAGTAATGATTAGCTCTGCCACAGAAAAGCTTGGGGAAGCTCTCAATGAACAAGGAGTTTCCTATCATGTGCTATCTGGAAGACACAAGAGCTTGTACAGTATTTACCGCAAGATGCTGAAGTATGCAATCTTCTTTACACTAATTTTTTTTTTTTGCATCCTCATTTGCATCTTCTCCAAGCAATATCATTGATGTGCAAAATTTATTTACAGGAAGAAGTTAAACACGGATGAAATTCATGACATCCATGGTCTAAGGTTGATCGTCGAGGACGAGGAAGATTGCTACAAGTCTTTGGACATTGTTCATAGCTTATGGCCTAAAATCCCTGGAAAGTTCAAAGATTACATTACTCATCCCAAATTCAATGGGTATCAGTCACTACACACCGTCGTAATGACCGAGGACATGGTTCCAATAGAAGTTCAGATCAGAACCAAGGAGATGCATTCGCAAGCCGAATATGGAATTGCTGCTCACTGGAGGTACAAGGAAGGTGACAGCAAACACTCCTCAAATGTGCTGCATCTGGTGGAATGGGCTCGGTGGGTCGTAACATGGCACTGCCAAACCATGAACAAGGAGGGAACATCATCACTTGGTGTCAAGAATTCATCAAGCTGGCCTCCATGCCCATTCCCTTCCTATGGCTGCCCCTTTTCCTGCTCGCCTCATTCGATCAAGATGGACCCATCTATGTCATTATGATCGAAAATGAAAAGGTATTCTCATATGTTCAATTTGTTCAATAATTGAGGATTTTATATTTTAGTAAGCAATGGGGTTGAATGTATGCCAAAGTCTGAATCTCACGAGTGTGTAATGTGTTTGTCTTCAGATGTCAGTTGAAGAGTTTCCAGCGAATTCAACGGTTAAAGATGTTTCCATTAGATTTAGTGGTGAGGGTTCGCGATGGTCATCGTATGGGTTTATGCTAAAGGAAAAGTTGAGGCCGCTGCTGAATTACGAGCCTGTGAACAATATCAATCAAATGCTGAAGATGGGAGACGTTATTGAACTTACACCAGCCATATCTGACAAGTGCTTGACAGAATGCAGAAAGGAGATCCAACGCATGTATAACGGAAATCTAACCTTCGCTCCAAGAACTGCCTGGGACAGCTGACCTCCGCGCTCATGCATTCGTCTCTATCTCTCACTCTCTCGTTGACATGTATTCGATTAAGCTCAATTTTTTATTTGTTCATAATTATCTTGTACAGGTTGTAGATTCACAGCATCACAATCAATACCAACCAAAATTATTTTTTTGAACAGATAAGAAGCTATCAGGCTGGGAAGTTTTATGTTACAAGCAAAGAGTGCTCCACACGAAATCCAACAATAAACCAATGACTCCGCACGTAATGTTCAGGGGATTTATCAAATAATAATTAAAAAACCCAATAAAAATATATTAAAAATAATTTGCAATTAAATTATCTCACTAACCACGCAGGCGCCACATAGCACTGGCCCTGCGCGAACTCTTTTTTTACCCTAACCCAAAAGGTGGTTTAAGTGATATTTTTTTATCTAAAGTAAAAGACATCGGTTGAATGGACGTCATTTGGTTATAAATATAAAGACATCAGCTCAACTTACGCCTTTTAGTGCCTTAACTTTGTTCATTCGGTTATAAAAAGAAGAGAAAGGCATCTGACAAAAGCATCGATTCAACTGGTGCCTCTCGTTATAACTGTTATAATGCGTCGGTTGAATGGACACCGTTCATTTCTTTTTTATACCCTCTCCCCCTCATGTAATAATTTATATTATATATTATTATTTATTTTAATTATATTATATTATCAAATTTTAAAAATTTTATATTTTATATTTTATATTACATTATTGATTTTTTTCAATTGTAAGAGAAGGCGTCAATTTAACCGACGACCTCTAGCTAAATAATAAAGAACGGAGTAAAGATGGAATAAAAATACCAAAATAGTGAAAGAGCCGACGCATTTTAGCCTACCTTTTTATTTATAACCGAAAGGCGTCTGTTCCGACGCCTTTCAGATAAAAGGAGTCGGTTCTTTCAGGTTAAGGTAAAAAAAACCCGTACAGGGCAAACGCCACGCCAACGCCTACGTGGTTGGCCAAATAACCGAATCAAAAATTATTTCTAAACTTTTTCCGATCGATAATTTTTTTAATTCTTATTTGATAAATTCCCCTATGTAACTGCCTTTGAGGATCATGTAAACCAAATTCTAGCTGAACTATATAGAGTACTCTTTAAGTTCAACTTAAATAGTACTTCTCAGAACTATAACACTAGGTATTCGCTTACCAGAGTTCAGCGATTTTTGTCCGACGTGTACAATAGTTTCTCCAAAGAGAGCGGGAAACACATCTTATCTGCCGAGCCCTCGAAACTTTCATCTCACTAAAAGAAATGCAAGAATAAAGTGCATCCATTATAAAAATTTCTTCACCCCGTTCAACTCCACTCGTTGGCCACCCACCCGGGATTATATCCCGATTTACCCCGGGTGGGCCTTATATGCACCTAAAAGACTCAGACACCCACGTTATAAAAAAAAGTACACATGCATTATAAAAATTTCCTCCAAGTCGGCTTTCTTCGCCGTTCAAATGATTCACTTCTATTGTTGTATGCACAACCCAACATTTTGGCCACCTCACTTAATTAATTGCACTCCGGCAGGGGAACTTCCCAGACTCAACCATGTAACTGATTAACTGATGGTCATCCTTTCAAACTCCCTCAACCCAAAAGCGGAAATTCTCAGCGGTTAGTAATTTTCGTCTAAACCTTTTGATCATTTTTCAGACTCCTCCCGATTAGGATGATTTCTCAGCTTAGATATCATCTTCTGCATATCTGCCTTTGACAACCGCTCTGCCTCCAGTGCTCTCTCAAGCTTTGATAAAAAAAAAACTAAAACTGTTAAGGTTTTAAGACGTGTTCCAGGAAAAAACAAAAAAACTGTATACTATATACCTTGGCAGCTCGAGTGCTCCACTCTCCTAATATAGCCCTTAATCTTTCGTTCTCCTCAACATACTGTAAATTCAATAAAAGTTTATCAGCATATTTTTTTGGTAAATTAGGTATAAATATGAAATCTCACATGCCCATAGCAATATTCACTCCACATACAATCATGAGGTCACAAATAGCTAAAGAGTGAAAATAATTGGCACAAATTGATTAGAAAATACAGCATGTTGACTTAATCACAATGTATAGTTCAACAAAATTTGCAAAGATATAATACAAAGATCATTTTCATGAAAACAACATACATATATACACAATACTGACAGACTGGATCACCAATATTGTCATATGTTGAAAGATACCTGGTTATTTGTAGTGCGAATCCGTTGGATCTCAGAGTCCCGCTCAGCTATCAAGCTACGAGCAAGGTGCAGCTCTGACTGCATCTGATTCATCTGCAATGACATTTCTATTGAAGATTTATGCAATGCCACAAATAAAGAAGGCATACAGAACTACTCTTTGGTTTCTCAAAATGAACTAACCTTAGTTCAATTTGAATAATCAAATAGGTCACTTTAATGGGACGGAGGGATTATATAGTATAACAAATAAAAAGAACACAATTCAACAAACTAAGACGAATTTTTCTAACATGAACTCCAAATAAACTATACCAGAGATGTTGTAGACAGAAAAAGTAATTGTTGAGTGAGTCAATTTCATAAAGAAATATGTAAAATTGCAGCATCAAAGTGAGAGAAAACAGTGAAGTACCATGCACCAAATTTCAGGTGGGAATCAAGCATCGAAAAAAGCCAATTATTAAATAATGCATTTAAGGCACTAAACCATGAATTTGACATACAAATCATGTAAGGTACAATTAGCTGTGGAAGTTGTACATACACATTAAAAGAATAACAGTAAATCACACTTTCTTCTCTTCAAACCTTAAAACCATATTGCATTATCCATTTTAAATTTTGGATGATGTGCATACCTCAGCAGATAGTGCTCTCAATTCTTGATCACGAGAAGCCAGCAAGTGCGCAAGATCAACCTGCAAAAAGGAATCCATCATATACTAACACTGCTTGCAGTGTACTTTATGCCAGAATTTTTTTTGGCACCCATCAGTAAGGTACCCAAAAAAATTACTTTCTCTGACAATTAAATGTGAAGCAACCTTTGTCTCAGTTTTTGGTATTATGGCATATTGTGTATGCTATTAGTCTGGTCACATTGAGACTTTGGAGCATGTCCTCTCTAATGGAAGCATATATACATGTGTGTGGATACATTTCTATACTGTTCATGGTATTCCAATTATAAAAACACGTGTGTGGAGACGTTTCAGTACTTTTTAATCTCGTTTCAGGATTTTTGCCTTCAGAAGATAAGTAGTCATATTTCACATTCAATATCTGTTGGTTGTCTCATCTGTTTTTTGTTGAAAGCAAGAGATATCTGTAAATATGATGGTAAGAAACTAAGTGCCCCTGTTATGGAACATTAATGACTCTTTGCAGCTCTTTCCTAGTCGGTCAAGCTTATGAGATGTCTCCTCATTATATATCTCAAATTGCAAACCTCCTATGCTCCGAGATCTTTTCTTTAAAAAACCCTCTCATCTTTGCACATGTTAGACTCGCCCTCCCCCAGGTATTCTGCGCTTCACTCGTTCGCTCATTTTTTCAGCTTTTCAAATGTAGATGGAGCTAGTAAATTAATATCTAGGGCTATCTAGTGGTGGTATGATTTGTTCTACGGAGGGTAATACTTTACTTCTATTTTACAAAATTTATGATTTTATGATATTGCTACTAACATGTTTGCTGAGGCACAAACTATGATTCGAGAGATTACATTTGTAAGTGCTGTCAACTTATTGCCTCGTATAGTGGAATTAGATTCGTCACTTATCTCTATGATATCTGATAAATTTTCTGTGCATTAGAAAATTGATGAAGTCAATGGTAAGAATCTCCCAATCTCGTTTCAGCATACTTAAAACGAGAATAATGGAGCTGCTAATTTCCTTACCAACATGGCCATCTCAAAATAGATTGATACGTGGCATTTACACTTCGCATAGAAAGTGGATTTTGGAATTACCGATTTCAATAATTATCAATGAGACATTTTGTGCTAGTTTGTTTGGCATGTGGTTTGCATTTTAGGATTTGCATTATATATCCTTTTGGGGTAAACCTCATCATGTACCCCTCTCTCTCACAGCCCTTTTTCACTATGGCTAATTAACTGGTAGGGGTCCATGCCAAACCCGCCACCTGTTAAATTGGTTTTCTTTCTTGTCCTGAAATTTGAAAGAAAAGAACCTTGTACATGTAAGGATGCTCCGACTCTTAGTATAGGAACATCAGTTACAGCTTAAAAAACTAAGCTATGTAAGCTTCTTTTAAACTTCATACAAAGGGCAAAAAAAGACAAAATAAAGGACAGCTAAAAAAAAGGAAAGGTAAAGATATGATGACAGTATAATAAATGAGATTCAATGCTTATGTCTACCAACCTGAGGAGTGGTTCCGTCGTCAGTGCGTTCATATTTGCTCAAACATTCCTGTAAACGAAGGATCTGGAAAACAAGAAAGAAAGAAAATGGATAAACTATTAGGCACATGAAAATAATATACTTATATTTCCTTTCCGTTGCTGCCTTTCTATATGTCGTAAATTCTGTAAGCTGTCATTATGAAGCTACCAGCATAACAACCAAAATTACATAACAAAGTGAGCACACAAGTGAAATATGTATATGCTCATTCTTATTCACTAAAGATCATCACCAACTGTTTCGTTGAAGATGCTAGTACAGGGGTTGTATGAGACTTGTACTTCACAAAAATAAAGACTTTTCAAAACAAGAAATCAAGAAACTATCTTAACAACCAACATAAATAATATCTACACTCTGCAGACCAACCTAACGCTAGCAATTCTACAGTAGAGAGGTGCATCAGATACCACAGTTAAGAGGGTTGAGCACAGCTGACGACAAGATAATTTGGCATTGTGCGAATGAACTACATAACAAATTACCTCCTCGCTTAAATAATGAAGATTTTCCCGCTGATATTGAAGCAAGGCCATTTGCTGATCAGAAAGACGACCACCATCATGATACCTGTTATCATGATTTCTCAGTTATAAAATGACATTGAAAAACATTTGAGTTTGAAACTTCCGAAAAAAATGTATCAACACATGTTTAGGACTCCTACATTTTATATTCTACCACGTGTTAAATTCCTATGTATTGGATGGCAAAAAGAAAAAATTTCAAAAAAATGAGCCCTTTATTTTCTTTCTACAAAATTTTCATTAGAAATTCTACAAAAAAACATATCCTTAAAAATTGTAAAGAAAATTTATCCAGCTCTGACAAAAAAATTAGTTTTGACCGGCCAAAAAGTTTTTTTGCTAACCTTAAACTGAAAATTATGAACTACTCAACATTTCCACCCTTTTCCTTTCCTTTCTTAATAAAATCAGAACTTAGGTGAACAATTATAAGCGAAGTTGATAAGCTAAGCTGATGATTTTACTTGTGTGAAGAGCAGCAGGCACAACCTCAAACGTGAACCGATTCTTAACTGACTCCCAAGTGTACAAAGATTACTGTTTCTAAAGAATGGCACGATTCACTCTCAAACAAAATAAATGAACTTACAACAGTTGTGAAAGCACAAGTCTACCTCAATTCTTCTAAAGAACTTGATGGTTGTAAAGCAGAATACAATGATTTCAAAACATCAGGCTGACTGTCCAATGAGTTGTACTGGTGAATGCAACCTGCAGCACCAAGAATTCGTATCTTAATAGAGGCACGATTAAACAAAAAGTAATGGCAACTAATATATATGCACACACACGCATAACAACAGGCAACCAACTTCAGAGCTGAATTTCAACGACTCATGCAAAAATAGTGCTTATGAACAAATACAGCCATCAGCAGAACGTCATACTCTTCAAATAAATCAACAAAGAAAGCAGAAGACATAGTAGATGGAGGAATGTCACAGCTAATTTTAAAATACTAATCCTGAGTCTTAAGGCATACAAAGAACCAATTTCATCCAACAGTCAACTGTAATTGCATATAATTATACACCCATATATTTTCCTAAACAAAATCATTTAGTCTTACCAATGTACACACTCATAAAGGATCCAGCGCATAGAACTTCAACTAGCATTATAATCCTGCATAAAACAAGATTATAATTTCATTGTCAGGTAAAAATTAAGTTACTTGTCCTGCATCTTCCTAAATTCATCAAGAACAAACGTAATGGACCAGCAAGTTAAATAGGAAGACAGTTACTATTTCATATTTGATTTCAGATTGTTATGGTAAATAGTCAGCCCAATTTTTTTGCAAATAATTCAGACCCATCCTGTATAATAATGTTTCTAACTGTATCATGTCGTATGGACATATCAAAGGTCCATGAGACCATAACAAAGGTGCTCAACAACTTCCTACCCGGCCAAAGGACCTTGAAAAGAGCTCCTAAAAGTAGCAAAGTTCGGATTCCAACTTACAGAAAAAAGCATCAGCTGTAAATCTAAGTTTTTAACTGTGTTGAACCTTGAATATGACCTAGACTGGATGCTACATTATGCAAGTATCTAAAATGAAACTTTAGCATGTCATAAATGCCAGTTTTATTTAAACAAAGGGAAAATTAAAATTATGTCCTCCTGGTATAAAATGCATGGGTGTGCACTGAGATTGAACCATGGAATGTCATCTCGCCGATATATCGGTATCGGACCCCACCCGATACATCGAGTAAATCTCGTTTTCCAGTTTTTTTTTCCAAATATCAGCGACATATCGCCGATATATCGGTTTCGGACCGATATCGGCGATATATCGCTATTTTTTTACAAAAAATTCAAAAAATTTTATTTTTTATTTTTGACTTTCCTGTTTGTTTCCCATCATAATATGCGTTTTTATGCATATTTTGAAACCTATGCTTTGTCTAAATTAGTATAACTCATTTTAGAAGTTAGATTGTGAAAATATATGGTAAAAACTAGTTTTCGACCACCGATATTTTTTTACACAATATCTCCGATGTATCTCCGATATTTTGTCTCTTTGGCCGACCGATATTTTACCGATATCCGATACGACATTCCATGGATTGAACCAAAAACATAAATGTCCAAAAATGACAAGAAGATCAAAACCGCAGAAATAAAAAAACAAAAGAGACAGTGTGATCACCTTAGCAAAGTACGAGCAGAAAAAATACTGAAATGTAGGTTCCATACAATCACAAGGAGCATTGCACCAGTTCCTAACCAGAGTTAACAAGTCAGGCTAAATACATAGCAGAAATTCAGTCATAAGTAAGTAACTCTAGACAAGAATATCCATGCATCCATACACACACCAAACCTCTACTTCTCCTCTACAGGAAAAACCCTTCAATGTGTTCACAGAGAGAAGACATAAAAATAGGTCACTGGTTATATTTGTGGGATTAAGTATAAACATCAAGGAGAGAGGATAAAAAATTATTGCACCATAACAAATATAATGGTGTTACTTGAAATAAAATTTTCTTTAAGAATAAACATGGCATCTAAGAAACCTATTAATTATCATGCACTGGAAAATCTCAAAATCGGCTCCTAATGGATATCACTGTCATTGCAAGTGTTAGTTGATGGCACCAAAAGATGATAATGAATCATTAACATTCTCCACATTACAAAATTTAAAATGATGATAAAGATGAAAGAGCAATAACTTGGCATTGCCCCAGATAAGGAGATAATTATCACAGGTGTTGAGTATGCTTTCTTCCCTATGTTTACATGCACAACGTGCTTATAACGTCTTCTACTCCTCTCAATACCAACTCCACTTCACAAAAAAGAATAAGTTCAGAAGAAGGAACACACCATATGCGATTGTCGAAAATGGAAGGCGGATGATGTGCTTCAATTTCTGGCTGAACATGTAGTATCCCTAAAGCCTCAAATTTGCACAATTCATATTTTATCAGACAAACTGAACAAGTAAGTTGGATGGCTAACATAATAAACATTAAAACTTAATCTGTGAACAATATTCCCTCCAACCCATATAAGTGTCCACATTTTAGAAAATGTGATTTTTAAGGAAGCCAATCCACCAACCTTTTTACTCCATCCACCAATTACTAGGCGAAGGATAGCATGAAATAGGACAAGTAATAACGGACAGATGGAGTATCACTTAACAACACATATTTGAGTACAAGCTTCATGGCAGAACAGATGGTAGAGATACTGATCATCAACTATATACATAGCATATATGTGTGCCCACTCCTATATTATTACGGAAGCAGAACTTTTCCTCATCACCAGTTAAATTCATTCAACTACTTGGCGTCACAGATCATCTGTGTTCTGCTTCATTCTGAGCTATTTTAACAATAGGAAAATGCACCACAAAAAGTTCTTCCTTCCAGCACGTGAATTCTCCTTAGCCTTCATCAACTCTTTTTATTGAGAGTACAAACATTCTCCTAGTGCTTGCATGCAAGTAGAAACTATTTAAAATGCATATCATACAGAAAGACCATGATACTGGCCCAGCCATAACACAAATTTACCTGCAGCCTCACTTTTGTAACTTGGTAAACCAGGTATTGTTGAAATATGCCTGCATGATGGTCATGCAAGTATCAAAATGGGATGACAGTCTCGACAATTGATTCATGTTAAAGCCGTATCTCTTTACATAAGAAGACTATTTCAAGTTAGTGACCTGTTATCAACAAAAGAATCACATTGCAACTGCAAAGCAATGAAGGAACCATTCTTCTAATAGAGTGGAACAACCAGGGAGCTGCCACAGCCAAAATACCATAACCTGCCTACAAAAAGGAAAAAAATTGATGATATAGGATTTGAATAATGTAAAAAGTATAAATACACCAAAAACAATTTGAGCTTGAAGCAACCACTTTTTGACATGGAATGCTATTAAAAAAATTCACTTGCCAGTAGGACAATGTACATGACACTCCCGAATATGTTTGTTGGTTGCCGATGACCAGATAAAGGTGCCTCGTGCAGTATGTCAAGAAACCTGGGATACAGACACAAGAACAGAATATTAGAGCACTTAGCATTGATATCTCAATGATAGAATTTTGAGATTAGACTATTATTCCGTTAATTTACTAGTTTCTTTTGTACTTTTCTGAGCAGGATATCTTGTTTTGGCACCTCTAAGCAGGATATCTGCTCATGCTTACAGTTCAGCAATTACACATCATTGTTAAACAGTGCTTCTTTTAATTTTGGGTACATAAATTGCGCCATTTATTAGCTACAAGAACTTGCTAACTTCATTAAAATACTCCTACATTTAATTTTGAGCACTATATAGCCAGCAGAACTATTAACACATTGACACCAATAGCTACGAAAACCACTAAATGCCTAAATGGCTCTTGAAACTAAAAGAGCTCCTGAAGAGTTAGGTCGAGGGCAACCGCTTCACAGTATATTAAGGCCATCAAGCCATCACGATTTAGGTGTAAAATTCCAACCAGTGCGATAAAAAAATTCGATAACAACGAAAAAGATGTTGAAAGAAAAAACGAAGGACAGTAGATAGACGAATGCATTATCACTCTAGCAATTCGCAAACACCTCAAAAAATTAGCCAATAACAAACAATTCGCACGAAATAATTCAATCGTAAAAACATATCGCCGAACTGCTTAAAAATAAGAAGTTGTCCGATCACAAACGCGAAGGCGGAAAGGGTGGAAAACTTACAAACTATCTTCTTCCGAAGGAGTGGGATTAGATGTAGAGCGCCGATCGTGCGACATTCTTTCGCGAGCGATTAGGGTTTTTACGATGAGCGTCCAAGTCAAGAGATGAACAAACGGAATGAACAGCAGCAGCGAAAGGTGCGGTGGGAGCCTGGTACCTAGATTTCAATTTTTCAGCCCCGGAGAGGTGTTCCGCGCGCTGGTAGTTGCGACTTGGACTTCACAGAGCTAAGCGCGGGACCCGCAACGTCGGAGCTTTAGGACCAGGTGTAGACCACGTGAGCAGTTTTTAGTAGGCACGCATAAATCTCATTCGTGGAACAACGCGAGAAGCCGTCAGATCATGTCATCTTTATACGAGGTGAAGGGTCGCAGTATGAGGTTTTTAAAACCGGACCAGCCATCGACCTGGAAATTTGGCCGGTCCAGTTGGATCGCGGCCAAACCGGTTTGACCTGGAAGAACACTTATATATATTATGCATAATAAATATAAAAAAATCAAGTAGTCTGTGGGTTAAGTTCTGATTTCTAATCTTGGCAGAAATAAATTTTTTTATAGGAAAAAAACAAATTTGACCCACTGAAATTCTGAACTAGACCAGTCTAGTTCGTCGGTTTAACGAGTCAACCAGCCAGTTTATTTCCGAACTGACTGACCATAACTACCCTGACCGAACTGATCTATCTATCGATTCCGATTTTATGCAATTGAACCTATCGGTCCGGTCCAGTTTTAAAAACCATGGGCCGCACCCACATATACGTATCGCAATAGGCACGCTTTCTAAATTTACGCATTGCACCTTTGTGCCTAGTGCGTGAATTTTTTTTAGCTGCTTGGCCCGGAGGCAGGAGTCGAGCAGTTTCCAGCTCTGCTCTTCCCCAGCTTCACAAACTAAACAACTCGCACACACTCCCTTCCCAAAAAATATCCATGCACCACGGATTGGGAAACAGACCCAGCACCAGACTTAGATTTATTGGATTTGTTGCTAAAAATATTGGTATCAAACCCAGTAGTTATTAGAAGTGTTGAACAAATTATACAAGATCCACAAACATAAGGAGCATGGTAAAAGAGTCGGTTAAACCATTTTTAACAAGAAAATTAGAAATGAGAAAAACCATTTAAAAAAAACATAACTGATAGGCAATAATGGCCGTTTATGTCCCCACCCCCCTTTTTCTGTCTCCTACTCTTTTTAATAATTAGGTCAGGGTGTCCGTAAAGACCTCTTAAAAAAGATCTCCTGTTGCGACAAAATACTATTCCTTCCGTCCAAAAATATCTGGCCCCATTTTACTTTTCCCAAATTTTATTGCTTTTATGGCCCGTACAACAAACAGAGTTCCCTCCACCACTTCCTGTGTTTTTGGGGTGAAGGGGACATCTATTTGTGGATTTATTTTTTTTCCAAATGGGGCCAGTTATTTTGAAGGGAAGGAGTATCTTTAAACGTAAATAGTTTCCATAACATCAAGTATTAAATTAAAAACTTTTAGTACTGGAGACAGCTATTTAGGCAGTTAGTTGCCGCACTCTTTTAAGTGTTAACCAAGAAGCTACATGTCTAGCAGGAATTTCCAAGTTTGAAGATGCCACTTGACACCATATAAAAATAAAATGCAGCCATGTACTCAAACGAAGAGATCCTATTCCTAGCACATCAACCACCTACAAACTAAAGGAGCAGAACTGTGTCGATCCCAGCTCTTCGAATTCAGAGAGGTGGATGTAAATTCGGCCAAGCTGCGGAACTAAGCAACCTCAAACTACCAAAATGGATCTATGGATCATGACATATTAAAAGCAATGGCAGCCGTAATTCCCATGTTTCTACATAGCGCATAACTGTACAAACAGATTTCTATTTCTGTAGAACAAACTATAGCGGCATCACATGATCAGTTTCATTCAGAAAGAGACAACCAAAAACATAATTCAAAAACTCGCTGCCCTTTAACACTTCACTACTACCTCTTACTACTGCTTTCGTATCATACTTGCACGCTCTTGTACAATCAGGGCAATAAGTAACCTGCACGAGACAAAGAACTGCCATCATTTTTTGCAAATTATGCAAAAAAGAGCAATTTTGAAATTCACCCAATGTCACTAATAAGAATCAGCAGTGACAAGACTGCTATTTCACGATGAGCAGTTTTTTATTCAGACATTGCTCAAGAGTTTTGTAAATTGCCAATTTTTTAAAAGGAAAAAAAGAGGAAAATATAACATCTAAGGAAGAAAGCCATGAGAATAAATTTGCTTGGGGAATGTATAAATCTCTTTAAGTTTTTCTATTACAATCAAGTTTCTCCCCAGAAAGATCTTGAATACGGTCATATGCCTGTTTTAAGAAGCAAGGCAAACAACAATAAAAACAACATACTCCCTCAGTCCCATATTAGTTGTCTGGATAAAGAAATGAAAAATGAACTAAGTTTAAATCAATTTGTTTCCTATTCGAGACAACTAATATGGGACAGAGTGAGTAAACTGTAAGTGTAAACACGCAATAGAAAAGTAAAAAACGAAATCCAATGAAGGTCGCTACCAATTTTTTATACAAAGATAGCAATCTTATACACAATGAAATACACAAAAAGATACCATCAGCAGTTTTGGCTGGAAAGAGGAGTCCAGTATGAACGATAATATTAACTATTAGTAATATAAATACACAATAGTTTTACAAGCAAAACTCATCAAGGACAGCATCCAAGTAAGAAGGTTGCCAATTAGATATATTTTTTTCATGAGAAAAAGGAATTTTACACAAAAACTTAATACACAGAAACATACCTCCAGCAGCTTTGGGTGGAAACAGGAGTCCAGCATGACGTCAACACCATACATGGCCCTCGACATTGAATTATTCATCTCAGGATGAGCAACAGCAGCTGATTCAAACACAGACCGCAACATGCTTCGTATTCTCTGATGAATATCAAGCCATTTCACTGCAACATGATGCATCCCAAATGACAACAAATTCAGCACCATCACGACAAGAGAAGTAAAGAGAAAACTATTTAATAAGAACAAACTCTAATACCGCCATGCTCCTTTTCGAACTCGGTAACGAATTCGTCTGTATTCATGTGATTCAACCTCCCAATATAATTCTGAAATATAAATGAACGTTGATAATGAGCAAATTAGCGAAAGGGCAAGCAAGCCCAGCGGAAAAATGAAAAGTGGCATAAAATGCACGAAACTAGAAATGTTCATAAGAAAACTTGGGCATACAATTACGAAATGCTTGCAAAGATTACAAGACTTACCATAACTGTAAAATGAGTTTCATACTCGTAAAGACTGTTCTTGTCTAATGAATATGTATTGTTCGCGAATCTAGCCTGTAAAAAGTTTCAGTTAACATATTATGACTTTTTACTATGAATACAGCTAAGAGTTTGTGTCGCTGCTCAGAAACGTACCCAGAAAACATCAGCAAGAAATATGTCCAATGGATTCATACTTCGGACCAAAACAATGTAGCGAAGATCAAACTTCTTCCCCTTAAACAAAGCAGGATGTTCAATATATTTTTGGCATATTTTTGGACCAGTCTCCATTAGACGAATAATGGCAGATAAGTCTCCAGTAACAGTAGTGTCAATGGTTCGAGCCATATTCCACGGTTTCAATATCCATAGATTGTTGAGCCCATCTCGCTTGCGTACACAATAGTCACCAATAAGTACTGCTAAATGATTTTCAAGGTTATACGTAGGCTGAAGCCAACCAGGAGATCCTAGAGCCTATCAGAACAAAACAAACACATTCAAGAGGAAACACATGTATAAGATAAATGATGGCATTAGAGTTGAAATGTAATTTGCATAATAGCACAAGAAAGAACTAAACCTTATGGATAGTCTCTGCCAGGTGGTGCTTCATAACTAGACAAGCTTCAAAAGGGTATTGGTTTATATACTGCTTCTCTGTTAGCCCAATAGCTTTTTTCACTTCCGCATCTACTTGCAAACTAGTCCAGATAATATCTGCCTGTTTTGGATCAGTAGCTGCAGTCAGACATTAGCAAATGCAATCAGGTTGACAATATAGTTTGACAATAAACAATACAAGCACACGATTGTCACAACTTTCAGCTCCTTGAAACATGATCAAACTTACTTAGAACGAATTCTGGACGTTTTAAATTATCTTCCACCTGAGGAATGTCTGTATAAACATAGAGAGCTTTTCCATCCCTTGGAAGCACACTTTGGGTGGTAGCTATATCTGAACTAAGAGGATTAAACCTATTTGGCATGAGCTGATGGCTGAACTTCTCGTACTCCTGAAAAACATATATAACTTCTTTGAAATTATGCATGCAATCAAATCTTTAAGCAAAATATCTTCATTACTGACTTGGATAAAGTAATTCTCTGGAGTATGAAACCATCCTGTAAGTCTCGCAGTCCGTTGCTTATCCTCTCCAACACCAAACAAAAAATCTCGAGTGCATTCATCACCTTTATGGACGTTCCTGGTGGGCCACAGCAAAGAAAAGCTGGAAAGAAATTTATGAAAGTTGCACTCAGCATCCACCAGAGGGAAGTAGGATACCAATTTAACAGCCCAAAAAGAAGTACTTAGCTATGAAACTCAAAAAAGAAGCATTAGAAAAAGAGTAGAAATAGTGGTTAGATAAACAATCCAATCCTTACGCTGCATAATGCATAAAAGCATCCATCTTATAGACTGGATGAATGAGCGTACTATCATAAGTAATTTTCACACATCTGTGACCCAGTTTATAGAGGAAAAACACAGGTGGTAATTAAAGCCTAAAGCTACCTTTGACCAGCGGTTCAATAATACACCCTTGAGAACTATTGGCAAGCACAGTTATATGCCCACTTCCCATAATATCACACGACTTTAATTTTCTAGAACAGCTTAAGAATGTTAGATACACGAACACAGTTTATCCCATTAGCTTTTGTTAAGATAACTTTAGCAAGTTTTGAAAGAAAAGGGACCACGATACATTAAAGACAGGTAGTGAGTTCAGGGGAAAAACCATATGCAGAAAAGGGCACGTTATGTTGATAAACTTATTTCAAAAAGATCGCCCCCGAGATGCCCAACATAATTATGAACATAAAATAGGCTGAGCAGTATGTGACAAAAGTAGATCTAAAGAAAATAAAATAAAGATTAACAGGAAAAAGTGCATATTGATGATGCAAGTAAAGAAAATGTATAACAAAAGGCGCACCTGACAGCAGATGCCAATTTGCCTTCTGGCATGAAAAGAAAAGGGGCAACCCTGAAGTTTGGTTCATCACTATGTCGCAAAGCAGAACCCAGCTCATCCATTACATAACTATATTTCACCCGAAATAATATTAGTTTAGATATTACAGGATCCACAATTTCACATAAGTTATGATTTGCTTCCAATTGCCATCACCAATTTGGGTTTCCCTTTCTGCTTATGAAAGTTGACCACAATAATTCTTTTCATGCTTATAATGAAAATACTTGGCCGGCGCATGCAATTTATTTAAGTAGCAAAAGAGTGTGTTCATTATCAAATATTCCTGCAAAGGTAGGATTAGCCGTTGCTATTGGGACTCAAGCTCGTTTTGGTCTAGACATCCTGTCCATGAAACTTTGGGTGGTTTGCAGTCCTAATATTTAATGGAAATATATACTGAAGAAATCAAAATGGTTCATCCCACAGAAAATGATGCATACCACACAGAGGTTTCATCGATCTTTTCTTCATCAGCAAGCCTATATGTCATCAGATATAGCCACATTGCACGCACTACACGGTCAGCAAGAGGTTCTCCAGAATCCCATACAGGAAAACGTGGTTGAAGCATTGCATCAACAACATGCTTCCCAGTATCCAAGATTTGAGATGCTTTCACACCATTTAGAAAAGAAAGGTTAGGAAGAGACTCGAGGAGTTGTAGTGCACTTGTCCCAAGTGGGCCAGGGACGTCAACCTGCAGTTGGACATATGCTCGCAATATATGATACAAAGTCAAATATGTAGGAAAAGGCAAGTGTAAAATATTTCTACCTCCAGAGATTGCAGGTTAGCAAAGCCTCGTAGGAATTCCAACACATCAACTGCTGAGTTCTCATCTAATGGATTACCCCGCAAGTTTAAGCTTGAAAGAGATGGCATTTCTTGTGGACAAAATGTCTGATGTAGTGAAAGACAAAGGACCCAAAAATTAATGGAAAAACACTTTACTGCATAGAACTATAAAATATTTGAGAACAACATGCTTCTAACAGACTGGTTATATTTGACACCAGCTTATGTTGTAAGGACAACATTAATACAATCGTGCAACTATTATCTCGTGAAGTTGAACCTATCTAAATGGAAAAGGTATATAATGATGACGATGATGATAATCATGAAGATTATGATGATGATGACAATGATGAAATGAAAAAGACAGACGCTTGATGCAGGGCATCTGGCATAATACCTGATACTGTGTTTCCACATGGATTTTGTGTCACCATTTTTGGTGTAACAGAATTTTAATTTGCTTCAGAATTCATATGTTCAGACAATGATATGTTTAGTAGTGGTCTACATTAAGATTAATTAATTCTTTCACTAGTGCAAACTCTAAGCAAGAGAAATGAAGTTGAACTGTCGCCTATTTGCCGTATATATACTCTGTGTTCATCTGTGTTGAGAGAGGGAAAAAGGCATTAATGAAAATCCTTTCCATCATTCTGATCAAGAGAAAAACATAAAAGAAAGAACCCTGTCTAAACCTTATCAGATAGTCTGTGAATGCATCTATTTGACAAATCAAGATCAGTAATATCCTCCAAAGGGTGAGTACGGAACTCTGAACTGCAAGGATTCTCCATTCCATATATACCTCCACAATACCCTAACGCCCACTGGCCGAAATTTTTGGTAAAGCATGAGTTGTATATCTCCAGACCAGAAATACCTTCAAGAATCACTTCCGAAATCTGATTACAGCTGAACATAGAAAGATGATTTAAAGCCAGCTAAAGTATCCAATATTCATCAGTAACATGTTCTTAGTTTCATAAACATCCATCTAAGAAAATGCTCACATCCATGTGCATTCAACACAGTCTGCAAATGTCCCCATGCAGACCACCCAAGAATCCTCAAAATTGTTTCATTTTTTTGGACCACCTTTTCATAAACATATACATTTATATTCTGACAGGTTACTTCCTTTCGCTGTGCTGTTGAGCATGTTAGATTTTCATTTCTAACCATTTACTACTAGAAACAGGAAATCAGAACATACAAATCAAATTATTTCACAGGCCAAAAGGCTTTAGATAGTCAATAAAACCAGAAAGTGAGAGCTGAGACACAAAATGAGATTGTCTATTCTTGTTATACATAATGTGATTGTGAAGCACGTGAGACATATCCTTCCGTACATTAACTAGTTGAATTATAACATCAGAAGCAAACTTACCTTCTTGTGACAGGATTTTCATTCAACCAAAGAGCCTTTAGGTTTCGACATTTGGAGATTTCTTGCACAACCATATCTGCATTCTGAAGCTTGTTTCCCCACAAATTAAGCGCAATGAGATTCTGAGCAACAATTACCGGGTCAGACAACAATCAAATTTAAGAGTTTCTTTTGTTTAGGTGGTCTGGAATATGCTGTAAAAAAACACAGCAATATGTCACCTATCCACTAGGAAACCTTTTTAATTGAAACATACAAAAGATTATAACGCATCTATATCACTCGAGTGTACGAAATCCAAACAGGTAATCAAACTGACTTCTGTACTGAAGTGTCCCCATATTCCATTGGTTGTCTTCCCCAGACAAAGCTAAATAATAAATCATAAAACCTTCATTACCATAGACTGTTAGTCTGAGAAACTTACCGGGAATTTAGTGGACAAGTCCAGAGAACGCAGCATATCGTCATCAATGTCCAGCTCTTCCAGCTCCAACCATACCGGAACATCCTTCCCTCGCTCCCGAACTTTATCCAATTCCTTCTCAACAACCTCCGTTGCACATACTTTATCTCTAGTTTCCGAATCCTCCTCCCCTTCACCACCTGAGCTTATATCAGTGTCCACGCACATTATCGCCGCCATCCTCTGAGCTAAGCCCGGAACTTCTTGAAGCTGAAAAAAACAAAATCTAGTCTTACTTTGTGACAACTAAAACTCAAAAGTGTTTGCAAAATGAAACGTAAAATAAACTTAAAAGTAACCTGTTTTATGGCGTCGGGCAATCGAAAAGTCCAGGCATGGTCGATGAGGAAAACGTCGGATTCCTTGGCCATCGATTCGGCCCCGAGGACGAGCCGCCTCTGCCGCCCGTCCTCGCAGGGCTCGATCTGGAAGAAATCCCCGCCGTCAAAAGTCTCGGAAGATAGCTTTTGGAAAAGCTTACCGTAGAGCGAACTAGGGATCCCAGCAGACGCCAGAAGAAGGCCATGGACCTCCACAAACTTGTTTAAGTCCCCACTAGTTGCAGACATCATTCTTCTTCAATTTGCAGAGACGACACGCGATACTGAAGCGCAGCTCGACGTTTTGCGGCAAAGTGGCCTCACTGCCGATCCCAAGCCATGGAAGCAGGGGAGTCGGAGGCTTTTAGACTACAAAATGACCTGGTTTTCGGCATAAAATTAAGTACGCAGCATGAACACTCTGACCCCGACCTCACATAAAAAAAACCCGGGTCACGCCCAAGGCACACCATGGACCTCGACCCACGATTCCAAGAGGTGGGCACATCATGAATTGGTGGCACATCCTAGGGTCAGCTAATTGATCAATCCAAGCTATCTATTTCTTTCTTTCAATCTGTTGATTTTAATTTTGTTCCCAAGAGATGGCAATCAAGTAGCCCATTATTTAGGTCGTCAGGCGAAAGAGTTGGACTGCACCAAAGAGTTGTTGGATGGTTTACCTCACACTGTTAAATCATCTGCTGTATTTGTAACTCTTGTATGAAAGTTCAACTTAACATAAGAAAAATGTTAAACTGGTACGCTTTTTTGTTTTGTAGCATATGTGAACAAATATTTACTGCCTCCTACAATCTTCATTACCTCGTACAATCGAATGCTATATTATGTGACTAGAAGGCACTCACTTTTATAGCGTCTGAAGTAAAAAGAGATGGACATAGTACAATCTTTATCACCTCGTCCAATCTTTATTACCTCGTACAATCGAATTCTAAATTATGTGATGGAAATTATGGAATCTCACTCACTTGTAGAGGTTCTCAAATAAAAAGGGATGGAAATTATATAATCTTTCTCGCTCTCTCTTTTCTTTTAGGATAGTCAACGCATAATATTGTGTATTTTTGGTCGCAAATTTACTTCGAAGTAATGATTGTAAGTACTTTGATCCCCAAAGAAGAAATTAAACACTGACCAACATAAAGAGCCCAACCAACCTGTTCAACCTCGTCCCTCGCTTAATTAAACTCACGATGATAAAGAGTCCCCAGTACCCACCCACAAGTTTGAGACTGATTAAAATCTGGGATGTTCACCCCCTCCATTCTACCGAAGAGAGCAAGTAGAACTCCACATTCCATCCAAGACAGCTTTCCTGACAGAGGGGGGAACTTCTTTGAGTCTTTGTCATGGACTTGCCGTTCACGAACTTCCCTTTGATAAGATGAGGGGACTGAATGAACTATTTTCTTCCTTAAACTAGCATTCCGTCTTATCTTTTTGTCTCGGGCTTCCGAGGAAGAAAGGAAGAGACGATGGTGGCCTCCTGCTGCAGCCTTGTCTCCCTCTATACCCTCTTCCTTCGCCGCGCCTTCTACTCCGCTGGGCTTAAGCCGAGGCTGATCCCCATCGACGACATGAACACCCTCCACTGCTGGGTCCCGGTGGTTTCTGACAGGAGCAAGCCCCCGGTGGTCCTCATCAATGGCTTCGGCCCCTCGGCCGTGTACCAGTGGCGGCGCCAGGTGAAGTACTTGACTCGATTCTTCAGCCTCTACGTCCCCGACCTGGTCTTCTTCGGCGGGTCTACGACCAAGTCAGCAGAGAGGTCGGAGATCTTCCAGGCCGAATGCGTGGTGGGGCTGATGGAGCGGCTCGGGGTGGGGCGGTACTCGGTGGTGGGAACCAGCTACGGCGGGATGGTGGCCTACCATATGGCGAGGATCCACGGGGAGAGGGTGGAGAAGGTGGTGGTGGCGAGCTCTGCGCTGAACAAGCGGCAGAGGGGACACCAAGGAGTTGATGGAGAAGGCGAGAGCGGAGTCCATCGAGAATCTAATGCTCCCTGACACGGCGGCGCTAATGAGGACGCTGATGGGCTTGACCTTCTACAAACCGCCTGCTGGGATTCCCAATTTCATGCTAAACGGCCTCATTAGCGTAAGTCCATTTCTCTCAAAGGATACTTTTCTATTCAATCTTTGCCCAATTGAAACTGAAAAGTCAATGCAATAGCCAAGACATCTCCTAAACTGGTGTTTTTTTATGCAAACCCACCCTTTCGTGTTTGACAACATGCTAAACCCTTAATGGCCGTCGTTAGTGGATAATCCTAATCTACGTGGTTGGTGGATTTTGGGGAATGGATGTTTGGGATTTTTAACGATCTAAACGGCCATAAGGTTTTTGATCAGAATTTTTGGGAAATTTGGTAACCTTACATGGTATCAAAACTGCCGGTTACGGAAGGTCCTCGGTTTTAGTCTTGTTGAAAGCATTTGTACCCATATTATATTCCATGTGTTGGGCTAATGGATGCTTACAATGGGTGCATTTGGTTATTGATTTTCTGAAGAAGACTGAAAAGGGATTGAAAAGACTGAAAAGGTGTTTGTTTAGTAAAAGAGCTTACAGGAGCTGCTGATGGTAAAAAGTAAAAATTTTAACCTATCAGCTGTTGGTGTATTTAGAAATTGAAATGGACAATTTTCACTCTTAATGGTGAAAATTGAAAAAATCAGCAAATCGTCTCTGAAAGAAGTGAAAATGTTGATTCTCATTCGAATGAGTATTAGCCTGAAATTTTTTTCATCGTCACCTCATCACCTCCCACTGCCCTCTCGTTGCCACCACTGCACCGGCACCGACACCACCACCGCCCAAGGCCGCCACCGTCCAAAACAGAATTTTTTTACCGACTATGCCAAACACAAATCACACCTGATTTTTTTGTAGGTTCTCAAATGCAAGTCACCAATGAAGAGTCTGGCTGATGGTGAAAGGCTGGAAATATGATTAATTTTAGATTCCCAAATAAGTTTTTTACAATAAGAAAAATCACCTATAATTACCCTAAAAATTTTCAGGCTGACATTTTTTCTTCACTTTTCCCTATCAGTATCTTAACAATATATGAGAGGGGTGCTGGTTTATAAAATATAAGATAAAAAATTCATTTCCTACTAGCTCAAGTTTTTGGAAAACTTGTTTATCTTAGATGGTTTTAATACGGGCTTTGAAGTATGATAAAAAAAACAATAGTAAACATGTATTTTTCTTATGGGTCAGTGCGTGAGCTCCGTACTAATGTTGGTGACATCTGTAGAGCCTTTATAAGCATAACAAAGAAGAAAAGATTGAACTTCTCCACGGAATTACGCTCGGAAAAGACGACAACGTCCACATTTCTCCTCTTCCGCAGGTAAACTGCTGGTATAGACTTGCATTATTTGCTACATCAAAATTTCATCATATAACATAGGGCTTCCATGCCTTTTATCGTAGGAGTAATTGTGAACCTTGCCATTCTCTAATGTCCGATAATTTGTAGGAAGCATTAATCATATGGGGAGAGTATGACCAACTTTTTCCCTTGGAAATGGCCTACGAACTCAAAAGGTAAATATAGACTATAGTATTTATAGTGACTAAAAAAGGAACCAAAAAACAGGACTTTGATGCAATTTGCTCTTATTATTTTGATATACCCGAAAAAACGAGACTGGAAGTGATGAGAAAAAATTCCCACGTCCCACAGATTGAGCATCCAAAGCTTTTCAACAACATTGTTTAGGGACTTCTTGATGGGCAATCCTACATCTTCATGGTAGCACCAAATTCACCACAAAATATAAGGGCGAAAGATTTCGCCAAGGTACAATAGTTCAAGTACGCGTGCCACATTTTTTTCATGTAGTTGTAAATTTGTAACATTTTTTTACGTCAGGATGTTTTTTTTTATATGCTACAACAGGATAAACTATATGGCAAGCAAAGAAGCGAGGATTGGACATACACTGTCTTTGCCTTGGAGTCTCCCAATCGGACAAGATAATAGGCAGTGGCATAGAACAGTAATCAAGAGCCGACAAAAAAATAGTCGGATTTTATGGAATTCACCTGTTTGACGTTTCTTTTATCTCCATTTTAACCGATGAAACTAACAGGGTTTGATGTAAGCACCTCCTCCTCAATTTACAAAGCAACTATTGCGAATAATTGATGGCGACTATATATAAATAGTCTTACTTTTGAGTACAATGGATGGGATTATTAGCCGAGAAGCCCACCCACATAAGGTGGTGTCTGACTGTGTCTAGAGTCCAGACTCTTGTCAAACCCGATTCGAGATTCGATCCGCGTGGTGGAAAAACGAAAAACCAGAAGCTGGGTCACGTGTGTGAACCGCAGTCTAGAGTCCAGACTCTAGTCAAACCCGATTCGAGATTCGATCTGCGTGGTGGAAAAACGAAAAACCAGAAGCTGGGTCACGTGTGTGAACCGCAGTCTAGAGTCCAGAGTTTATCCAGGTTACAGAATCCGGCAAGCTCTGGTCGGTCATAAATGACACATGCAAACTGCAAAGTGTAGATTTAAGAAAACATAAAAAAGAAATATCGTCTGTACACCATACCAGCAGACGAGGAACCGGAGAAAAGACTCAAAGGCTCTGGTCGGTCATATATGACACATGCAAACTGCAAAGTGTAGACTGAAGAAAACATAAAAAAGAAATATCATCTGTGCACCATACCAGCAGACGAGGAACCAGAGAAAAGACTTTGGACCATTTCCAACTTTGACCAACTTTCGGCCGTCCTTTTCTTCCCTCCCCGATTCAGCAACCAGCAAGCAGTCTTCTTCTCCACCCACTCACTCCCCCCATTCGCATCCCTCTCCTCTATCCGAATCCGAGGGAGACAAATGGCATGACAATTCCCTTCCGGATATGCCGCTTTGATTGATAAATTCTTCTCCCGGAGCCTCACTATCTTTGAGTAGGTAATCCAGATCTCCAACTCGCATTTCTCTTGCTTCCGCAAGATCTCGATGCAACTGGATCATTCATCAACTATGTTCCTTTCTTGTATCGTTTCTAGCTACTTTGATGCACTAAAAAAGAAAATTTTCTGGTAATAATGCCCGGTGGGACAAATGATATATGTTACTTGAGAAAATTGTTACTTGTTCACAACAAATTAATGCGTATAATTAATGTTGATGAAGTTGGAAACCTTGTTTGCCTTTTCCGACGCGAATCTGTAACAATGCACAATGCTGACTTTTGGACTGTAGGTTTGTCGTGGATTCCAGTGACAAGTAGGATCACTGTGCGTCGGATGGGCGTTTGAGATTGGGTGCGGGAGCATTACAAACCGTCACGTCTCTCAAGTGAAGTGTTAGTTATACAGAGTAACTTCCATGCTCTATGCTGAGGTAGTTGGTAATATGGGCTCACTCTGCTGCAAACAACACTCCCGAGATGATTCTATCACGGAAGAAAATGCCCAGGTGAATATGCAAAACATTTTTTTTGAACTTGTTGTTTATTTGTGGCAAAGTTTTCAACCGAGACATCAAATTCAAACGGCCATAAATATATGGATGGATTCCATATCTAAGATTGACCATTCATGATGGCAGTACGGTACCAAGGAAGCACCGAGGATACCGGACACGGGTACGGTGCAATACAGATGCGGCCATGCGGCAATTTTAAAAAGATTAGGTT
Organism: Houttuynia cordata; assembly: GCA_039654745.1. Taxonomy (NCBI): domain Eukaryota; kingdom Viridiplantae; phylum Streptophyta; class Magnoliopsida; order Piperales; family Saururaceae; genus Houttuynia; species Houttuynia cordata. Next base: position 31,814,190 of record CM077503.1, read on the forward strand.
ATGATAGGAGGGAAACAATTGTGTTACAATATCAATGTTTATATATATTTAGGTATATTTTAGGTTAGTTCTTGTATTAAGAGCTTAATTACAATGGAAAATATTAATTTTATTTATTGTTTGCCTTGCATATTAAGGATTTGATTAAGTAATTTATACTTAGGTGTCTGATATAAAGGTAGGACACGCATGCAAGCATATCGATCTGGATATGCTACGGGTATGGCTCCGGTTTCGGAGTGCCTGTGCTTCCTAGTAGGGCTGACTAATTATTTTTGCGGTATGTTGTTCCTTTGTGGCGGAAATGTATAACCGAGATGTTAAAAACTTAAACCTAAGCTGCCATAAAAGTATGGATCGATTTTATATTTATGACATTGACCATTCATGATAGTATTATGGTACTGACTAATGCATGAATCAAGTTTTGTGACTGCATAACTTGTCTTTTGTGCGGTGTCAAACCCACTTATGTGAACTACTTCTTGGGAAAAAAACTTTGATTACTTGTTTTTTTCTTTTATTTACTTGGAACAATGAAACTCACATGTGTTTGTTCAATACCAGGCTGCTGAAATAGAAAGGCGGATCGCTCAAGAGACAAAGGCAGAGAAGCACATCCAGAAGCTTCTGTTACTTGGTATGCAAAAGATTTGCTAACTTTATTTAGCCTTTTGATCATTTCCATTAACGGAATACTTAACTTTGTAATTTCCTCGAAGACAGTAAAAATTTTGAACCTGAAATCTTATTGGATTAGACAGTTTTTCTCCTTTTTTCCTTTGATAGTTGCAAAAGAATGTTGTTGACAATTAAGTATAGGGTCGTTTTCAATGAAAACCAAGGTCAAAATATTTAGCTGTACCGACCAAACGATATGCTATTGCATCACAGGGCTAATAGTGCACATATATATGCTGACATAATCATTCACGTTACTTCAGAATTTCTCTGTCTACATGGCTTTTCTTTTGATCCCATCATTCTTGGTAAGGAGACACAAATAGTTAAAATCTTAAATACGTAAATCTTACTAATATGTGGACGACACTTTGTTGTTTAGATTTGGACTCATCGTGCTGCTTTAACACTCCCTCCATCCAAAATTACCTGTCAGGATTAGAATACCAAAATGAACTAAAATCAGTTCATTTTGGTTTTCTCATTAAGACAGGTAATTTTAGACGGGTGGAGTATTATCTTTATGATTCTCATTTCTCTGGCCTTCAAAATTTTAGGCGCTGGAGACTCTGGGAAGTCTACAATATTCAAGCAGGTTAGACGTTTATTTTTCTTACTTTTTGTTCTTTCTCAACTTGACTAATCTGAATCACATTTCTTGTTTGATTACATACAGATAAAACTGTTGTTCCAGGCTGGTTTTGACGAACTTGAACTTAGGAGCTATACTCCGGTTATTCATGCCAACATTTACCAGACAATCAAAGTACGAAATTACGAACAGGGTGTGTTGGTTATTTCCCTTGTGCAAACAATAAAGCAAGCAATCACACTCCTGGATCTAGATGAGTTGTTTTTCTTAACATGGTATTGGAGCATTTTCTCATGGACTTAAATTTCAGGTATTGCATGACGGATCAAAGGAATTGGCACAAAATGAAGTAGACACTTCAAAGTATGTTATATCCCCTGAAAATGAGGTTGATATGCTTCCTTTCCTTTTTTGTCAGCATAATGTAGAGACAATGTTTTCTTCAATTTTCTTCGTCTTCGTCATCATCGTCATTGTTATCACCATTGGACTGATTACTTGGTCAATTATCCTTGTTGTTTCTGAAGTGAAGACATGATACACGTGTAGACCTGTAGGTAGATTTTATCACGTTAGGGATGCCTCAGAGCTCCAATTTACTCACCCAAATTCTTAACTTTAAAATCTGTGCACCGCACTTGCACATCTATCTGTCACAGGATCTGTTTTTTTGTTTCTCTAATGTCAAGCAATTCTCTTTCTGAGGTAGCGGATAACAATTTCAAACACACAGATTTTCTACAGGAACACTGTATGTATAGCTTGTTTGGATTTTTGGTTTTAAGTTAACGAGTGGTAAGGGTTGTTGTTCCAGACTTGCTCTGATTATGAAATTAAAAATAGTTGGTATCTGATTGAAATTTTCTTTTAGCACTGGTGCAATTCTTTAGTTTTAAGAATAATTTAAGCAATAGTGTATTCCTAAACTTGTTTTTTTATTCCGAATTGAATGGCGACACTGTAGATTATGTGGTATTTTCCTTTTGGCATCAGGATATTGGAGAAAAATTATCTGAAATTGGAGGCAGGTTGGATTATCCCCGGATTACAGAGGAGATTGCTCAAGAAATTGATGCGTTGTGGAACGATCCTGCTATTCAGGTCACAAAATTAAAGTTGCATTCTTAACCAAAATTTTATGCTAAATGTATTTTGTGGGGTTTAACTTGGAAAGCTTTTGCGTGTTCATGTTTGTTTTGTAATGAATAAAACACAATATTGGCAGGAAACTTATTCCCGTGGTAATGAACTTCAAGTTCCTGACTGCGCCCACTATTTCATGGAGAATTTAAAACGATTTTCTGATTTGAACTATATTCCGACAAAGGTTTGTATATCTTACAAAGAGTTGGCTTTGTTTCTTTTTTTTTTTTGGCTCTTGCTTCACGTGCCTCACATTTTAAATATGCATATGCATTATTTGTTGACAGTAGTGAATGTTTGCAGGAGGATGTTCTTTATGCTCGGGTGCGGACGACAGGAGTTGTGGAGATACAGTTTAGGTGAGGCCTTGGTCAATTCCCTAGATGTAGTTGACTGAAGCGTTCTTGCTTTCATTGATTCGGCAGATGCATCTAATTCTTTCTTTGACCTTATTATTTTGCATTTGCCTTTGGAATTATATACAGCAATTTCTCTAACCTTGAAAATGGCTGATGTGCAAAGAGATTGGATATGACAAGGAAGTTTTGTGCTCGCATGTGTAGTAGCAAGAAAGTGTTTTCATATGCCTGGTTTTTTCCCTCCATCTTAGGTGTGACAATAAAATTGACATATTAAGTAAAATGGCCTCCTTAGTCAATCCGATAATTATATGTAACTATGAAAGCATTAGGTTTTTGGTTGGTGAGTTGATGGCTTTCTTTGTTTTTCTTTTCGAATGGCAGTTTAGGTGAACATTATGATCATTAGTTGGGATGACCAATGCATTCAACTTAACATATTATCGTTACTCAAGTTATTCTGTGGGAATGAGACATTATTATGTTCTATATGGTATTACAAATTCTTTTCCATGGAAGAAAAGTATATTAAAATGCTGTTGTGTTTGCAAAGTATACAACATTGATGTTTTGTTTACCTCGGCGCTCAAACATTACTGCACACAATATTTATAATATACTTTTTTAATCCTTCTTTATCTGATTCTATCGCAGTCCTGTGGGAGAAAATCGAAAAAGTGGTGAAGTTTATAGGCTATTTGATGTTGGAGGACAGAGAAATGAACGAAGGAAATGGATTCATCTCTTTGAAGGTGTTACTGCAGTAATATTCTGTGCTGCTATTAGCGAGTAAGCACAATGTTCTTACCTTACATTTTAGTGAAATTTGCATTTTCATCATAAGTTCAATTTGGCTTAAGGAAGAACCCCTTTCTGGTCCATATATGCACATTGCCAGTTCCGGTGTGAATGATCTGGACCATTTTTGTGCCTGCAGTATGTGGTCGATCATGTATTTGGAAGGAATAATGTATTAACTGCCATTTTATCATTTTTTGCACTATAATACTTTCTGTTTCATAGCTCGAAGCTGTATTAATGAGATTGTTTCTGTAAATGATGGCCACGAATCCATGATTGATCTTTCTATTCAACACACTATTTTTCCTATAGGTATGATCAGATGCTATTTGAGGATGAAAGTAAAAATAGGATGATGGAAACTAAGGAGCTATTTGATTGGGTTCTAAAGCAGCCGTGTTTTGAGGTTCTATCAATGAAACTGTGGTGTCGATTTCTCAAGAGGATTATAATTTGCGCAGATCATTCTCTAACACAACCTGTTTCATTTTTGGCAGAAAACATCGTTCATGCTATTTCTTAATAAGTTTGATATTTTTGAGAAGAAGGTTTTAAAGGTGAGACTTTTGTACACTCGATATATTATTGGTTAGTTACAGATGGATATTGTCTAATATACGATTCTGTCAGGTGCCATTGAATGTGTGTGAATGGTTTAAAGATTACCGGCCAGTGGCAACAGGAAAACAAGAAATAGAGCATGCATACGAGTAAGTATTTTATTTGATTTGCTTATCTTTTCATGCCTGGTCACTACTTTCCACCCGTTTTGCTCATTCCCTTGATTGTGTGGATGGGACGATAAGTAACACTCTCTTTAGAAAAGGCATCTTCTTTTCACATTCCACATTTTGTCGTTCGGACTTGAGTTTAAGGTGAGGTGGTCTATATCACCATGACGAGTATCGGGACAGTACTTAAATACAGGGATAAAGCCCATTTCCATGACATCCTGTATACGTAAAACAGTCTGCATGCACTATGTGGATGCGTTTCCGTCATCACTAGTTATGTAACCACAATGTGGATATAATGTGGAAGTGAACATCTCCTATGGAAGAGTAGCAGCTCCTTTATAAAACTGTAACTGATCTAACGTGGGAAGGAGGTCCTTGGGTGGCTGGACTGTGATTTTGTTGCTTATTTAGTGAGGAAATTAAAATTCTAAAAATTCCATAAAGGTTAAGGCGAAGTAAGAACATGTCAACGTGGCAGATGATCTTCTGCTTTTTCATATATATATATATATATATATATATATATATATATATAAGATAGATTTGCCTTCAGTCTGCTCCTAATTGTCTTCTCTCTCTCTCTCTCTCACACACACACACACACGCGCATGTTTGTGAAATATTAGTGTGTGATAATATCTTCAGCAGGTTATATTTTGAAGTTCATATTGGTTTCCTTGCTGATTTTCCCATTGGTTCAAAAAAATGTAGAATATCTTGAATCTATAGTTTGTCAATTGAGTATAATCAACATATGGCTTCTGACCTAAAGTTAATAGATGGCTTCCGACCTAAACTAAATAGATCGGGTAGCAAATGGTCTTCATCAATTAATTGATAGCTTCTGACCTAAAATTTGTCAATTGAGTATAATTAACATACTATTTTGTTGTCGGTGAAAAGATGTCAGATGATATGAAAGTAGGCAGTTTTGTATTAGTGACCTGTAATTGGCATTAGTAAGTGATTCTGCTGTTCCCAATCTAGTTCTGACTTTGGACTTTCCTTGATTCCACCCATCCTTGACTGCTAAGATTCCGTTCTCCACTATGGAAGTATCACTTCTTTTTCTTTTGAGGTTTCCTTTTCTTTTCTTTTTTGGCTTTTTGTTATTCAATTTTTTTCCAAGACTGAAAACAGGACAAACGTTCTGTCAGTGTTTCCGTCCGAGAAAATTAGGAACATTAACCTTTTTTCTGGGTCCGGAAAAAATAGTCCGAGAAAAAATTGGTAATTTTCCCTTTTTCCTGGGTGCGGAAGAAAATGGATACATTTAAGCTTATTTCTTAGCCGCAAAGCCCTCTTGTGGGTTCACTCTGGCTTAAAAAATTCATTTCGTCACACTATTTTTTTCGGTGGAGTATCATATATGTGGCTAGATAGCTCATCCAGTAGGAGATATGCCTTGCAGGTTTGTGAAGAAGAAATTTGAGGAAATTTACTTCCAGAGTACTGCTCCTGATCGTGTTGATCGAGCTTTCAAGATATATAGGACAACTGCACTAGATCAAAAGCTAGTGAAGAAAACTTTCAAATTGGTGGATGAGTCATTGAGAAGGAGAAATCTTATTGAGGCAGGCTTGCTATAACTTAAGGGTGATAAGAAGCTAGTGAAGAAAGCATCCAAATTGGTGGATGCGTCGTTAAGGAGGAGAAATCTTATTGAGGCAGGCTTGTTGTAACTCTTTGCCATCAATTATATATTAAGCTTCCCTCACAACATACAATGCATGATAATACTTATTCATAATCGTAACATTCGCAAGTATGTCGACCCACTTATAGACACTGACAGTAACAACATGCTAAAAAACGAAGTAGAGATTTCCGTCTTCACGATTCAAAAGCTATCAGCTTAATCATAAGAATAAAGAGAAGCTGGAACCTGAACCTGGTTGCGGCGACCCGCTCGAGCGTGCGCCGCTGCTGAGCGGAAATCTCGCACCTAGAGCTAAGTGACAAAGTACGGGTACGGCAATAAAATGGCGAGGTAAGCGTACGGAACAAAACAGCAGAAAACGGAATATACGGAAAAATAACGTGAAAAAAACGGGAAAATAATTAAAATAAAAAATTAATACAATAGGTATAAATATTAAATAATAACATATTGCAAAGTTGCGCATTTAAAAAAGGAGTTGCACTTTAAATAAAAAAACGTGTTTTACGTGTTTAAACACGTTTATCGGGATAAAACGCGTTTAAAACGGGAAAAATACGTTTTTTCCGTTTTAAACGCGGAGTTTTACGGCTAAGTGGTTGAAACGAGTAAAACGCGTTTCTGGTCACATAGACCTAGAGTTCTTATGATCATAAAGCCCCAAAGAGTAATCCACCAAATGTCCCGCGGCCACGAGCTTGGCCCCGAGCTTCTCCGCCTCGTCCGCGGACTGTATCGATGCATCGCCCGAGCCCAGCGGCTCTCCCTTGGCCACGACCTGAACCGCAGGGACGCGGAGGAGGCCGGCCCAGACGGCCTTCTGGACACCATCGAAAAGGTGGAGGCAGTGGCCTGAATCCGCGGCCAGAGGTCTCGTAGGTGGAGCCCGGCGGAGCTCGCGGCGCAGATTTCGCTCAGAGCCTCGCAGATGGAGACCATGGCAGGAGAATTGGGAATTTCTAGTGCAAGACCTTTCACCGGGTTTTTCGAAGGTTTAATTCATCGGCGGAAGGCCGAGGAGAGCCGGAGCGCCGCTGCCACCGTTACCGGGAATTCGGCCGTGAGAAGCAGTGGCGCGCACGCGAGTTAAAACTGCCTGAGAACGGCGTGATGGAGGTCGGGTATGATCTTGATCGGACTCAATCCGCTACTGTTTCCCCATTTATGGCAAGTACAATAAACGGGTAATTTTATTTTTTAATCCGGGCAATTACTTTTGGACGGAAGGAGTATTTGTCTTCCATATGAGACATCCTGTATAGTATATACACATAGGGATGTTGACGGACGTCCATCGTCCGCATGTCCTCTTTCGTATCCATTTGAGCAACTTTCCTTTACATTCCGATACTTCTACCAATTGTCATTCACTTTCAGAGGGGTTTGTATAAAAAAAATTGTTTACACAGAGAGTTTAATGAGTATTTTTAAGACGGGTCCCCACCAACAGCATGTAGAGCCGCCCTGTTACAGACGCCGGGTGTACATTTTTTAACGCGCTTTTTTTTTGTTATAACCACACACTTACTCTGAATGTTGTATCCGATATTGATAAAATATCGGTGGACCAAAGAGATGAAATATCGGAGATATTATTTAAGAAAATATCGGTGGTTTAAAACTAGTTTTTAACTTATATTTTCACAATATAACTTCAAAAACGAGTGATACTAATTTAGATAAGTTAAAATTTTAAAATATAATTCTGAAATGTGTTTATTTTTTAAACATGTATCCTTCTACAAAGCTACCAAAATACCAACATATTTCTATAATACCAGAAAGATAGCACTTGATTTTAAACACGAATTTCGTTGGGAGCTTATGTAAAAATATAAATTACAGATTATGTGACACTCCAAATAATTAAAGAAGACAGTTGTCTCTTAAGCCCTATCCCCATTAAATGACAAGCATAAAGTGACCAATGGTCTTACTCTGCCCAAGGCAGCCCACCAAAACGTCGTTAATATACAATGTACGCAGTTTGAAATGATTGTCCTAACTGAGAGGACTAGGAGTCAAGCCACTTAGGTCATCACCGATATATTGCTAAAAAACCGATATATCGGTCGGCAATATTTGAAAAAAACCCTCAAACTAAGACCCAATCGTTGGGTCTCAGTCATGGAATTCCGTATCGGATATCGGTATCGTATCGGTCGGCTTAAGAGACAAAATATCGGAGATATTTGTAAAAAAATATCGGTAATTAAAAGCTAGTTTTTACCATATAATTTCATAATGTAGCTTCTAAAATGAGTTATACTAATTTAGACAAAGCATAGATTTTAAAATATGCATATTAGGATGGGAAACAAGTGGGAAAGTTACTTTTTTCCCCTTTTTTTTTTAAAAAAAAAATTTTTTTTTCGAATTTTTTTTTCCGAAAATACTATTTTATTATTAAATAGCGATATATCGGTCCGAAACCGATATATCGGCGATATTTGAAAAAAAATCAAAAATCGATATTTACCCATCTCGTTTTATCGGGTGGGGCCCGATATCGATATATCGGCGATAATTCCATGGTCTCAGTATATCGGGTGAGGACTAATACCGATATATCGGCGAGCCTGCATGCTCCCAAAGCTAGGCCTCCCACACGCCTCCCTATGCCCCATAAGGACAATACCCCTTTGCAAATATATCCAGACCCGCGTACACATCTATACAAATACCCATTTTCAAATATATCCGGGTCCAAGTACATTAGTGGATGGCGGATGCTACTACCACTCGCGCTAGTTTTCTTACATGTACGTGCGACCAGGAGTGCAAGTGCAATTGAATTTTTATAGCAAAAAAAAAAAAGTGCAATTGAATTAAAGTAATGTAAAAGGCCCATGCGGGTCAAAGATTTTTTCCTCATGTCAAAGCTGGGGCAAGCCCCGGTTAGTTGGCCCACATGTTGGGGCATATGCTCCGTGGATCCCTCTTCTATTTTGTCCGTCGGGAACTCAAGGAAAACAGTACAGAGTCCGGGGACGAGTGAGCCGGCAGATCTGGATGCATTGGGCGGTGGTGGCATTTAAGGAGAAGAGTCAAGGGCCTGAAAAAGACGACGAAGACGAACATTCGTCCTTTCCCATTTGAGAGAGAAAGGCATTCCAAACGTGTTGGAGACGTTGACAGGCGTTAGGCACAGTTGGCCTAACTTTTTTCGCCTTTTCCCTCTCCTCCTTTGCGCTTCATTTCCACGATCTCTCTCGCTTTCCCCAATACAACAAAATCTCATCCCTTTTTCACGACGTTTGGGGGCCTGCGGGGTGTCTCTCTCTGGAAGATTTTCGATTTTCTCTCAGGTTTCCAGGTTGTCCATTTTTGGACTCTTCGGCCATTTCTGTTCTTTTTTCTTTTCTTTTAAAGAAATGTGTGTGAACCATCATTCCATTTTTGTTAGTGTGAAGCTATTGTGGAGGATTTAGTATTGGTGATATATTCCCTGCATGGTGAGATTTGATGTTTCGATAATTGATTGTTGCGTTTGGAGCTGTTGGTATGTTTATCCTTGATTTTTTTTAGCATGGGCCTGGGGCGCCATGTGGTTGCTAAAATGCTTCATGAATAGCTGGAGTTGGGCCCTTGTTATGAGCCAGTAAGGGGGTAAGTCGTGAGCAAATCTGAATTGTGCGTCTTAAAATCCAAAACTGTTCTTATGTTGGCTATGATTTAATATTTGAATCCTTTTTGGGAATTGTCATTTATCTGTATTTTAGATTTAATGACTTTAAAATGTCTAATTATGATTTGGATTTAACGCAGTTATGCACAATATCACGACTTTTTGATCAAATATGCATAATTGGAATAGTAAATAACTATTAATTTATATTGTCATAGTTTTATGATGTATGTTGTGTATTAGAAAATACTGGTGAGTTAATGTAATGTCAGTGAGGTCTGATACAAAAAAAATCAATATAATAATAGAAGTAAAATTCTAATAAATAAATACCAGGTATACACAGAATTCTAAAACAAAATCCTTATCAAGGTTTCTGGTTAATTGGATTGCCCAAGTTTACTACAAGCAAATCACAACCAAAGGTTGCTATATAAATGAGCTGCTGTTTGCATTTGTTTCGATCTCTGGGATTTGTACAGATGATTCCATTAGTTTGTTTCCAATGAGTGGGCATTTTATGAAGTAAATAATTGAACGTTCACTGCAGGCCATATCTAGCTAGTGATGACATTGGCAGGTTCATACTAGATGGCTTGCTATTTGCAAGTATGGCTGCCACCCACTGGGCACAGAGAGAGGGATGGAAGGGGAGATTCATAAATTTCAGATTACTATACCGTTTATGCAGTAGGTCTGAAATCCAAAATATGGGCCCTGATTATAATCTGTGACTTCTTATTCACATGCCACTAGCCCTTAATTTTAATGTATTAAGCATGATTAACTATTGATTAAAATCAAACATCAAGATTCTGCAGTTTCTCACAGCTAACACCCTATCAGACTGAATGAGTTGGAGATAATTCTTTATTTATGATTTGCAAAAGTCAAGGTGCCATCTATTTGTATTGATCAATGCTTTTTATCATTCTTATATCCCCGCTCTGATTCTTGTTGTCTACATCTTTATTACTTTGTGATTTTATTTTCACATCATCTGATTGATTCCTTTCAACTGCATAGTCAGACCTACTGATTATCATATATTTTCTACTTTGACAGGTTTTAGAGCAATCTTTCATTAGAGAGCTCCCTATATATTAGTTTACGAGCCTAGTTAGTAGATGCGGATAGACTGGTTATTCTTTCCGAATGTGGATCTTGATGGTGGATGGCCATACGTACTTCCTACAGAGTGCTGGTTATTCCACTCCAGTCATTTCCACATCCCTGGAAGTGCCGCTATTCAAGAAGTCTTAAGTTGTTTTTCTAGGTTAGCAGGAGCTATGGTTTTTTGTGCGTATGGAGGCTCTAATTCCAGTTTTCGCCAGAAATTGTCAGACAGCTCTTGTGGATCCAGGAACAATCAATCTGGTATAGAAGTAAAGAACTTAAGACGTGTAGGTTGTAATCCCATGGGATTGGATTTTGGTTCTGAGAAGAGAACAGAATTTACGGCTCCCTTATGTTTGGGTAAGAATGTGAATGGTGCACTGAGACACTGGAAGGAAGTTGAGCAATTTCATTCAGTTCCTATTTTCTCACTGGCTGCAGCTCTTGTGCCACCATTAGACAAATTGTGAGTATTGAACAACAGCAGTGGTTTTTCTTTATTTTAAGTTATTGTCTTCATTTTAATTTCTCAATCGCTATCAGATCACCTAAGGTGGTTGCTGCCCCATTGGAAAATATTGCTGAACACATGAGTGGAAACATGGAGCCATTTCCTTGTAGTAATGAGCATAGAGGATGTGCTAAGTTTTCCATATCCGAGATTAGTTGGACGAGGGATGCAGTAGAACCAAGAACTGGCATTAAGTTTCCAAAAGTTTTGGATAAGTTCTGGGATGGACATGACATAGAGGTTAATAATTTTGATCTAATTTATTTTCCCTTAGGAGTGAGTGTACTTGAGGCATGATGTGTTTTGTGCTTTAGTTATGGTTAACTGTTGGCAGCTCTTATGTGTTCCATTTATACCTAATTCTTGTTCAATTTGCAGGTGCTTGTTGGGACTGGTTCTAGAAGCATGAAGATTATTAAAGTAAAATCTCTTAAGATTTATGCTTTTGGTCTATGTAAGCACACTGAAAATACTCATAGGGCATTTATATATATATTTTTAAATTTTTTAATAATATGCTAAATGTTTTGTTGCTACCATTGTTCGTTGCTCAGTCATATTGGCTGTCTGCTGTTGCATGGAATTGCTGTTCTCTCCTATATGTTTAAGATATAGACTGAATAATTTGGTAATACGCTTACGTAACTGGACTGCTCGTATTTGTTCCTTATGCAGATATTCATCCATATTCTGTTTGCAAGAAACTGGGTCCAAAGTATGCCTCAGTACCGGTCAATGAGTTGAACAACCAGTCTGATTTCTTTGATGACCTTCTTAGGTAATATTTTTTTCTTCGTTTTTTTGTTAGAGACATATTTGGTGCATGCACATTGGACAAGTTATAGTTTCGTAAACTCTATCAGTTAAGATATCTTGGCACAATTGTTGATGCCAATGAGAAGATAGAATGTGTATGTTTCAAATGGTATTAGAGCTGGCGGCTAAATAGATGGGAAGTTATGACCACATCCCCCTAGTATATTGGAGGGTTTTTTATAGAATATCGTTTATATGATCCCCGGGCTCAGTGCGTCAGTGTGAGCTGAGATGATCTGGGCTGTTGGATTCTGATCTGGCAGCGGGTGTTAATATAGGAGGCAGGCCGGTTTGATTCACCACCCACCCTGCAAGATCTCGTCTCAGCTCACATCGATGGGCTTGAGCCTAGGCTTATTTTAACATTTTCCTTTTTATGGAAAGTTTTGCAAGACAGCAGTATGAGCTGCAATATGATGCAACCTGACAGTGTGAATGTCATAATCATTGGTCAATAAAGACAAAAAAGGTCGGAGGTGAAAAGTGCGGGGAAGGAGAGGGAAAGATGGAAGGAGAGGAAGGGATTTACTAATAAGGCCAAGGTCAGACAAGATTGAGCCAGCTGACAAGGAAGAAGGGAAGATGTAGAGGCAAGAAGAAATTGCCCTAATCTATTACTCCCTCCATCCTATATTAATAGCTCCTTTTGGGGAAGAAGTTTGTCCCGTTTTGATAGCTTTATTTGGCTCAATTTTAGTGGCTGGGTACTTGAAAAAGCATTGTTGCCCACTCAAAATGTACCATTCAATACAAATTAATAGTTTTCTAAATAGAACTATTAATATGGAACAGAGGGAGTATAATTATAACTAGCTCTATATGAAAATGTAAATATTCAGTTATTATTATTTTTGGATCCTCACCTCGACTTCAATTGCTTTATGTTTCATATTTACCTTCTTTATCTTTCAGTATATCCCAAGTGCTGCTATATTAGTATCTATTGACACTTTCACATCGTTGGGTTGGAAGTTTAATCATGCAATTTTCCATGTGGAGAGATGGTTTGGCCACATAATGTGTTGACTGTGTTTTCAGGGAAGACATTGACATGACAGTGAGGCTTGTTATTAGTTACAGCGGGCTCAAAATTAGTGCTGTTAAGGAGTAAGTCGTTGAACTTCCTTCTTGCTATTCTTTGTAAAGTTGAGAGGAAGTTATCATAAATTGGGAGTAAACTGTAATTTGCATGTCTTCTGAGGTTTTTAATCGACCCCTATTGAGTCTCTTTTTAGTGGAAAAGGGTCGCTTGGCACTTCTGATTGATTGTGTCATTACATGTTCTGCAAAAGGTTTGCTTGAAACCGTAGTTCGCCACCTACCCCCACCCCACCCCAAAAAGGGATAGGCAGTTATAACAATCAGATTGGCGTTCTGCTGCTATAAAGCAGAATCCTATGTTGATTTTTATGTTGAATAACACCGGAAATGCAGAGACAATGCACTTGATGCAAAGTTAAAAACATAGGACGAGATAAAAGGATGATTTAAATCATAGTGACAATATTAGTGCTACATTGCATGAAGGAATTTTTTGAGCTTCCGGTGAATAACAGTAAATATTGTTGGATCAGCAGATGGACTGTAGTTTAACTATTTATAATAAAAAACATTACTCTTAAAGCCTTATCAAGTATGATTTTGTCCATTGACATAAAGTAATTTGGTTGGAGTCAGGAACAGTAAAATTTGGGGTGGCTCTACCAGTGGTCTACAGTTCTATATTAATGATCCATTGTCTCTTGTTGCCTATTGATCGCTTAAGCTAAGAAATTTAAGATTTGATTAAATTAATTCTTTTAATTAAAATCTTAATGTGCATGCTGTTTAAATTCTTTATATTGCTGATCCAAACAATTGAGATACTGCTATCATGATAATGAGGACATTAATGTTGATTCATTCAGAGCTGTAATGAGAATCAATGCATTGAGTGGCAGGAAAGCACTCGTATAACGTCTTTTACACCATTCATAGAATGCGTACAGTATATTCGGTTTCATGTCAGAGTAACAATTTTTTGCTGAAATACAAGTTTTACCTGTATTGTTGCAATTGTGGCTAGGCCTAAAATATATTTCCTTTACCTGAGCAATGTAATTCAAATCTTGATATGATGACTAGACATAGGCAATTTTCTTAATGTTATAACATTTCATTGATGGGCTTGCAGTCCATGTTGGCTAGGTTGATCTATCAGGGTATAAAGTGAAGCTTAGTTATGTTTTAGGTTCCAATTGTTGAAATTGTGTATTACATACAGAGATTTAACACTTTGTTTATTATATTTCAGTGCTTTTGAGAAATCCCTCCGCAATCGGTTGCAGAAGGTGCATGTCACCATATATACATAATATACTTGTTTGACTTCAATAAAAGGTATTGACTATTATATGTTGTTTTCTGAAAGGTGAACCCTGAAACAGATTATCATTGCCTTAGAGCATTTGGATCTTATTTCACTCAAGATATACCCCTTCCAGTTGTAAGTGGCATCTTTTACTTACCGAGCAAAAAAAATGTTGACTTTCTACTAGATCCATAGTATCGCATTCTCCTTTCTTTATTATACACGTAAAAATATTTTAGTTTGTGATTTGAAATTTCAGGGCACAACGATAGATTTTAGACAGACAGCAGATGGTCAACTAATTACGGAAAGTAAGTGATGACCTGGTCTTGTTTTCACTAATTGTAGCCTTGTATTGTTTATGAAATGGGTCAAATTTCTATTTTCAGTCGGTGGTAAACAAATTGGAGCAGTTCGCAGCAAGGAATTATGCAGTAAGTTAAATCTTAGTATTCGTATATGTTATCGATTGCGTAGGTTCCTACTGTCAGTTCCATTTCTGAAGTCTAGTGTGATTAATTAACTAGAAGTAGCTCCAAGCTAGAGAGATATTATTGTAGCCTAGTTGCATGACTTTGTCGAATTAAATGGGATGATGGCATAGGACATTTTCTCATGGTTCATAAATTGGACATTTTGAATTTAATTTGGCAAATTTATTAAGTCACATGCATCTCTTTGTATACATTTTAGAGCTACCACTTACCAAAACGTGACCACCAATTTGGTTGGTAACTGGAAACATTTTTTGGATGTCCGGTTTCTTATTTTCCATGTGTGAACCATTAAATTCAGTTGTTGAACGAGGGAGTTTCAGCAGAATAAGTTATGATTACAGAAGGGATAAGTGAGGGAAGGAATGGAGGGAGGGCAGAGAGAAACGAAGGTCAAGGAACTTGAATGAGCTTACATATTTTGTTGATCATATATGAAATGAATGCATATACGAGCTTATTATTTTTTTTTGGCAGATGATGTCGTCTTAGTTGATGAGATTTTATTATGGTTAAATGCAAAACTAAATTAAGCCTTAGAATCAAAAGGTTTCAAAAGAAGCAAGACTAAGACGGAGTAATAGAACCTTAGTTGAACTATGTGGGTAAGAAGTGACCAGATGCAAACAATTTTGGTATTTTGGCTCCTTTATCCACAAAGAGGGAGACATTGATAGTGATGTGGTACATAGGATAAATGTAATCTCGGTGAAATGGAGAGTTGTGTTGGGAGTATTGTGTGAACTAAATAAGTGTGCCTATTCACTGTTCTACATGAACTAAGTGTATGATAACCTGTTTTTTTTGTTAGTTCTCCCATTCTTAATCGTCTAATAAAAAAAACAAAACAGAAATAATAATAAAGAGTTTTCTTATGAGTTCCCCAAGGAGTCTTGAGGATCCAATCTAACATAATGGAGATTACTAACCCAAAATGTGGGTTTTAAGCATGCGCCAAATAGGCTTAAAGGCAGGTTCTATAAGATAGCTATTAGGCATGCAATACTATGTAGATGTGAAGGTTGAGCCCTAAAGAAAAGTCATATAGATAACCGAAATATAGTTGTAATAAGGATGCGTGGATGTGTGGGACAGCTAGGAGAGAGAGAATTATGAATGAGTGTATATGCAAGAACTTAGGAGTAGCACCCTTACGGGAGAAGCTTAGAGAATGTAAGTTGCGTTGGTATGGGTATATACAAGAATAGCAATGGATGAGGGATGTGTGAATGATATTAAGAGAACTTGGATAGAGCTAATAAGAAAGGATACCTCTTATAAAGTTGTTGGCTTAAAACAGGCTAGAATGGAGGAGTAAGATACATGTTGGGAAAGGGCGCTGCTTGATCAAATTATGATATATGAAATTAATTTGACTTCAAATTTTAGTATGAACGCTTCCATTTAACCTTTACATTTAGATAGATCTGCGGCAAGGGCATATTGCTGAGTGATTTGAGTCTCACAAATCAATAGGAATTACGTTTCTAAGTGTTTGTTTTTTCAATGTTTGAACTGTTATTGATTTTTCACCCATAGGAGCTTTCTTTGATATGTACATTGGAGATATGCCCGTATCCGTCCAAGCAAAGGAGGATGTTGCTAGAAATGTTGCAGGCTTAATGAGAAGATGTTAATTGGATGACATATTCCTCCGCAGACTCAGATTTCATGAGGGATAAGGCCTAGCCATAATGGTCATCTTTGGGTCCTTTTCTTCTCTGAAACAGCAGTAGAGCAGAAACTGAAGCTATGATGACGAGAAATCAACAATTTTGGCCATGATTGAGAAAGTGGAATCTTCTCGTATATATTACACTGAAGTGCATCAAGTGAGCAAATATATATGTAGCAATAAAAAAAAATTAAAGCAAGTATATAATTATTGCTGCCCTCTCATTTTTTCAGGCCTGTCCTGTACAAAAATATTGAAATAGTCAAGTAACTCAGTTAGGACGGTGTATATGTTTTAAGTTAATCAAAACATGAAAAATGTGTACTTTCAACTTTTTGTTGCCAACATATCATGGGAATTTCAACAGTTTTCATCTGATGGAGACAAACCTTTGGACCCTCGGGCACAAAAAAGGGGCCATAGAGTGACACAAATGGAAGGGAGCGTAGGTATTATAAGCCCTTAGCTATTAAAAGTAGTAACAGAATCAATGGTGTGTTGGTGGAATGATGGGATGGCCAGGACTCACTTCCTCAAACGAAGTTCCTAAATTTGAAATCTCATTCCGGTGGCCAGCAAGTGGGGTTTGTTTCTCAATTTACCCGGTGCGAATGATTGAGTGGGGCTTGTACCAGACGTGGTTTGCCATGCCCCTTCTAATTGAAAGCATTTTTATCCACCCCACAAATTTCTGCCCGGATATATGCCGTTGATCACCGGGATTGATGACACACGTGTATCAGCTGTGCGCTCTACTTAGAAAGAATTTTTTTTGCTGGAGCACACATGGGATGCGTGTGTGCAATCTCTTAGTGATTATCAAGTACGACTTTATGTAGCTACTATCAGCATCTCGTTCAGTCGTGGCAAGCTCCCTATGAACAAGAGTGGTTCTCCGCTCGTTCCATCTAGTAATACAGGCTGCATGATACGACCTCCAATCAAAACTTGTCTGGCTCTGATGCAAAGGTTTTTTAATGAACTCCACAACAGACGGGGGGATTATGCTCTAACCCAAACATGACTCGATCTAGAACATGCATCTCCTCAATCTCAAAATATATGAGTGGCGTCCTAGATAGCCACACATCTACATTGTCGGTACACACATGAGGTAACTGTGCTAAAACCTCATCATTGTATTGTTATCACATAAAGATAATACTTTACTTTTTATGAACATTGCATTATTTATATTCATAACATGTGCAACATAATATAATCACCTATCCAAATCATTGGTAGTCCAATTCAAATTTATAGTGGCAGAGGACACCATGAGGATTAATGGTTTTGGTTTTCTTACCATCCACCTAAGAATATCAAAAGTAACAAAACAAATGATTAAAAATACTTATAGAAGAATATCTCCTTCATTATCAACCATCGCTTGCACACTCTTTTCTCCTCGTATGCCTTCAACATCATTAACCGTTGTATTATGCATCTCTTCATCATTGACCTCATCATTCATTTCACTGTCTTCCCAACCGCTTGAACCAGTGTAAGTATAAGGGTTATGAAATAAGGTTTGTGTACCAAACCATTCACCACCTTGTGCCATGCAAAGATTTATAGCTTCATGAGCATGAGATGTATACTTAATTTATTCGAAAGAGAACTAACAACATCAATAAGAAGCCATCAAATAACATGTAAGTTAAAGGTTAAACTATATTATCATAATAAACTTACTTCTAACTAGGCAAAAGTTGCACGCAAGTGTGATGGATAAATCATCTTCTTCATTATCGACCACAAACATTCCCTTCAACTTTCCATTTGACATATTTATTCGAGAACTCCTACTTACGCCTTCGCCATCATTTGCAAAGTTAGGCATCCGGGCTTTTTTTTTCTAAAAATAGCTCGAATGTATAAACACGAGATGCAAAATAGAGCATTTGTTGCACGAAGTTGTCATCATCAATGGGTAGTATGGTGGTCATTCCAAAAAAAACATCTTACACTTGATACGAATTTTCTAAATTCTTTGGTCCCATCCTATTTTCTTTGCCACTTACATCTCTACTTCCTCATATGTGTTTGGCTTACTAATAAACAATTTTATAATTTCACTATCTTTGTATTCAGTTCTATCGATTGCAATTCTCCCACTATGCCTTAATGGGAGAATATTACTCACAAAACCTTTAATAAGCACTAATAAAATATTACTCAAATTGGTTTTTTTGAAACAAGAAATCAAATGAAAAATGAGGGTTTGCAAGTAGATACAACTCATTATGAATGCTTAATTTTTTAAACATTAATGAATGTCTATTACATAATTTCAAATAAACTACACGCATGAAAAATGATAAAATACATTAATCAACAAAATATAACCATTTCAGTAAACAATAAGCTATTTGATGAAATCCTAGAGCCAAATAAATCACAAACGAAAAATTTGGACTTACATACAAGCCATCAACTATTTGCTAGAATGTAAGTTGCATTTGGATTGTGAATGAGAGATTGGGAGTTTATTTTATGCGAACACATGAGGCAGAAAGAGGTCAGAGGCGTAGTCACACAATGGTAGATGGCCTCGGACTGGGAGAAGAAGGTGAGTCGGATGGCGAGGGCGAGTTGGTGTTGGGGGAGGTGAAGGAAGGGTGTGGCAACAGTTCCGACAGAGCGAGGGTTTGGGTGGTAAGCTCGGTCGGGCATTTTTTCGGTTGAGACTGAGAGGGGGAGTGAGGGTTTTAAAAGAAACTTAAAACGAATGCGTCATTCCGGATACATCTTCCAAACTTAAAACAAAAGCGTCCTTATGGATGACGCCTTCAAAGCATAGTAAACTAGAGGAAGGTGTTATTTCAAACAACGTCTTTAAAGTACCAACTTTACGTTAAAACGTCATTTGAAACAATGCATAGTTGAAAAAACCAACTAAATGTAAGACATCAATTATAAATATACAACTTTCCTTATTACAAGAATAAGGCGTCTCTTCTAGTGATGCCTTAGTTAAAAAAATAAAAAAAATAGATAGCGTCAACTGAATAGACATTTTCCTTATTACAAGAATAATATGTCTTTTTTAGTGACACTTTTTAGGTCTGAGTAAAAAAAAGACTGCGCAGGGGCTAGCGCTACACTGGCACCTGCATCGCCCGTCAGATAACTGGATTGGGAATTAAGTTTCTATCTTTTCCGATCAGTTATTATTTATTTTAATATATACTCGCTATGTTCTAAAATACTATATATATTTAGAAATATTATATATTCCAAAATACTATGTACATTTTGTCAAATTACATGACTTCCTCTTTCTAAAATCGGAGGAGACTTGGAAGGATTGACTTGAACTTTGGTTCGTGAACGAGCATACTAGTTGGATGTGATATGAGGGAGAAGAAGTCATCCGACTTTCTTACAGACTTCGTAGTCTAATAAAAATGAAATTTTTTTCAAATGTACATAGTATTTTAGAATAGATATATATTATTTATAGTAAAATCCCCGATCATCTATGAGTAACGTTAAACCTCGTGCCCCATAACCCATATTTTTGCCGTGCTAAGGGTTAGTCGCCTTCAGATCAATTTGATCCGACGGCTATCACCCTGGGAATGGGAAAAGTACGAGTTTTAGGTCACGGATTTGTCTTTTTCCAACATATTGTCTTCTCTCCCCCTCCCGCGCCCCCCCCCCTCGGTCTCGTTTTGGTACCGAGTCAGAGTGACATGTACTACATTGGACAAGGTCGAGCTCTTCTCTCGGGCAATCACTCCTCAGTCTACTTGATTCGCTCCAGCTCTTCAATCCTCAGATATTCGTCGTCGTTCGACAAGTCCGAGCTCTCCGATCTCATCGAAAGGCAGCACTGGTCGGAGCTGAAAAAAACCATTATCGGTACCTCCTCCAATCCTCATGATTTGCTGCAATTCCTCTTCGATTCCGAATCCGGCGCCGAAACCCTTCTCCGCTACTTCCGATGGTCGCAGAAGGAAGTCGGCGTCTGCTACGGCCTCGAATTCCACTGCAGGCTCTTCCACTTGCTGGCTGATGAGAAGAAATACTCGGAAATTAGGGCGCAGATCAACGGGGCCCTTTCGCTGAAGCATTTCTCTGTTTCCTCCTTCTTCCACTTGCTCTCCGTGTCCCCGCGTAATCGGTTGTGTTCGAATTCTATTATCGCCGATATGCTGGTGCTGGGGTATGTGAAGAGATTTGAGATTGATCTTGCCGTGGAAGCCTTCTATCGGGCTGGCGATTATGGGTTCAGGTTGTCGGTCCTTACGTGCAATGCTTTGCTGAGTGGTTTGATGAAAGAAAATAGGACTGGGGAGCTGGAGAGTGTTCACAAGCAGATGTTGAGAAGAAAGGTTGCCCCCAATTTGATCACGTTCAATACGGTTATCAGTGGCCTCTGTAAGGCTGGAAAGCTGCAGAAGGCGGAGGATATGGTTCAAGATATGAGGTCGTGGGGTTTGATGCCTTCTGTGATCACGTTTAATACGCTTATTGATGGTTACTGGAAGATGGGTCGGGGTGGAAAAATGTATAAATCAGATGCTCTTTTGAAAGAAATGATCGCGTCCAATGTCTCTCCGAATGTTGTTACTTACAATATTCTCATTGATGGGTACTGCAAGGATGAGAATTGTTCTGCTGCGATGAGGTTGTTCAAGGAAATGAGGGGCAAAAATGTGGTGCCCAATGTCATCTCTTATAACTCTTTACTCAGAGGGCTTTGCTGTGAGGGAAGAATTGACGAAGCTCTTATCTATTTCGACGAAATGAAGGAGTCGAATACTTGTCCGAATGAGGTAACTTATAATGTGATCGTAAGTGGGTTCTGCAAGAAAGGGATGTTGGAAGATGCAAGGGAATTGTTGGATGAGATGGTGGGAGAAGGCATACTTCCAACAGTTGTAACTTATAATACGTTAATTGACGGATACTGTAAAGCTGGGAATATGGAAAATGCAATCAGATTGTGCGATTTGATGTTGCATAGAGGGATCTACCTAAATGTTTCTACTTATAATTGCTTGATAACAGGCTTTTGTCAGAATGGAAACAGGGATGGGGCGAGTAAGCTTTTAGACGAAATGGAAGACAATGGGGTTAGAGCAGATCTGGTGACTTATAATATATTGATTTCTGCATTGTGCCGGGAAGGTGAGTCAAGAAATGCAAGTAGGCTCTTGGATGAAATGTTTGACGTGGGGCTGAATCCAAGTCATGTGACTTATAATACATTGATGGATGGGTTCTGTAAGGAAGGGAATTTGAAGGCAGCTGTAAACGTGAAGAAGAGAATGGAGAAGGCAGGTAGACGTGTGAATGTGGTGACATACAATGTGTTACTAAAGGGACACTGTGCAAAAGGAAAACTTGAAGAAGCAAATAGGCTTTTGAATGAAATGTTGGAGAAGGGGCTGATTCCCAATAGAGTCACATATGATATTATTCGGTGTGAAATGGTGGAGAAAGGTTTTGCTCCAGATATAGACGGCCATCTATGTGTTAGTGTTTCTTAGCATTAGTCAGGGAAAGACTAAAGCGATTAACTTTAATGTCACAAATACAAGGCAGGCACAAGGATGGAAGAGAGGACTAAAAGGACTGTTCTCTCATGGGCTGGCTTACTGAGGAATGGTGCAGAGAATCGATTTCAGGATCAGGATATTGGTGGACGATTAATGCTGCTAATAGAAATAGCATTGTCTTCTAAATCAGCCAGTTATGACCGTATTATAATTGTTTTTAGCCGATGTATAAATGGATACTTGCCTACACTACAAACCTATTTTATGGGTGATGATCGTGGGGTGTGCATTTGACATAACCATGGGGTGTTCAACTAATATGAGTGTGCCGGAATGTCTTTAGCAGGTGTGCATATCCAAAAAAAAGTTTTTATTTATTAGACATCTTTGTCTATTGTTTATTCTGACTTCAACTAGATACTCTCTGATAGCATTTTCCAGCTTCAAATATTTTTGTATTTTTAAATTTGAAGCTACAATGTCATTACAGAAGATAAGAGAAATACATTTTTAGCTGCTTGAAATATTCCCCTTGCTTGTTTTGTTATTCTTTTTTGACAACTTGCTAGCTGATATTACCATAGACAAGTTATTATTGCAAGATCAGGAAATTAAACCGTTTCAAACTATCTTAATATCTACATATTCCTTAGCTATGGTTTTTTTATAGTATCCTTTGCTATGTTTTTGTTGAATTAGGACGTCTTTAGATCGTCCTTTGTCTTGTCATTTGACTGACTTACAGGGGAATGCATGATTATATTCGAAAAGATTATTTGAGCTTCAAAGCTAATGTTTGTTCAGCAACAACTTTTGTGATAAAAGAAAGTAAAAAAAAAGTTGGTCCTCTACTCTATTATAGTCTATTTTCAATCAACTCACAAGGTTGTTCCATTATTCCCTCTGGTCTGATGGTTCACATATCAAAATCCACCTTGTTCTCTGTAATACTGTCTGTTTGCCGTCACATTCTAGTCATCTGGGCTTGAGACATATTCTTCCATTGTAAACACAACCTGATAATCTATGAGGTACAAAAAGACGATGTGGCAGTATATTTTGCACACTTTATTGGTGTTAAAGAAGGGAGCCATTGTCTTATGTAATAGACTTATGACTAACCTATGGCATACATTACTTGATTTTGTCTCAATCACCTAATTTTGTTTCCCAAATACTTTGCTTTTTTAGATGGAACATATTACATCTAATTGGGGACCGATTATGTTATTTCCGCTTCTACTTCTTTTACATTCCCTATAAGGCATCTTTGACCACAATTTCTAGTTAAAATAATATGGCGAAAACTGCAGTAGCTTCCAGCCTTCAGTTTCCTCACGCATCCTCCCAGATTATTTGGCTTCTATCCTATGATTCCTAGGTTTTGTCCTTTACGTGCTGCTGACGAATCTCCTATGGATACTATTATCCAGTGCGTGAGGCAATCACCAGTCCAATCTGAAGGTCTGTTAATTCTTAGTTTTAGCTGAGGACAATCTGTAGAGGTACCATTTGTTATTTCTCGTTCTCTTTATATATTTTAGCAATACTCATATTGCTGATTGAGAGGCTTATTTTTGGGCCTGACTCATGCAGAGCAAAATCAATTCTAACGTAGGCAGACATTCTCACATCAGTTAGTCTGTATTGTGAAAATTCAGTGTAAGCCATTTTCAGACATGTAAAATGTTTATTGACCAACTGAGCACATTTGCAAGTTGATTCTTAGTAACAGGATTGCAACTGATGCTCTTTCGTTGGGTTGTTCTTGGCATCTTTCTTTACAGGTGAACTACTTGAGCGCAGTGGAACAATTTCATTTTCACCGCCATCTAGTTCACACGACCACCCTTGCAAGTGAGGATAATTTTGCACATTCATCAGCTACTGAGTGCATTCTCACTGAAAAATCCATCATTGTTTTCCGTTTGTCTAATGGATAAAATTTCTTTGCCCACTAATTTGGTGTAATTGTGGTTAAATCTACACTATCTTGTTATAAATATTGCAAATGTAGAACCTTGACACCTCTTGTATCTAAATTTGTTTTTAGTTTATACACCCAAATAGAAAAAAACACTTTAATCCTCTCATCAGCACCTTTGTATGCCAGGATGGGTGTTTTTCATCATGGCAATATGATCACAGATAATCAGATGGCTGTCAAGTGTATACATCTTTCCTGGCATTGCCAAGAAATCCCAGGAAAAATGAGAGCAGACATTTTTGTAAACCTGGTAAGGGTGCTCGCCACATGCGGTATGCAGCAGATAATAAAAAAGCGGACGCTTCACAAAAATTGGTATTTAAATACTAGCCTTTTATTATTTACAAGTGAGCTAAGAGACAAAGTACACACTGGAACCTTTCCCAACACGAAAGTATCTCACTCTTTCTATTTTTACCCCTTATCTATCTCGAATGCCATTCTCAAGTATAGGACGAACATACTCAGCACATAAATCTTTTTCCTTGGAGGATAAGGATGGATTAGATCTTGGGCAGTGCAGATCCATCAAAGAAAAGGATCGCGCAGCGAAAGACTTCCCTTGTGGGTGCAAAGGTGGGAGTCGGCCCAGCTGGCACTCCTCGCTTGTACTGCTCTCTGAGCTGCTGCTCCTCGACGAAGCAAAGCCTATTTGGTTCCGGCTAGAATTGGCTGGCCTCTTAGACAGATTATGCCTGAGAGGACAGTTTTGGTTCCGGTCAAACATAATATGGAAGGCTAGTAGATTCTTGCGCTTCCGATTATAAGGGTCCTCGGTCTTTGCTAGATCCTTTGCCGAGGAAGAAATGTCTGCCAGGTTAGTAAATGATTTCGATTTGCCACTGTAAAACTTGGAGACGCCTCGTCTGCAAAAGGTGAAAACATTAACTTCAAATCTGCCTTTCTACTTGCATACCACAAGCATGACTGACCGCCTACAAATTTTTTCTTCTTTGCTCATGTAAGAAAGGCCTTTGCACTAGATGAACAAGAGGCAGAAGATGCCAATTTTCGTAAATGGAAGGCACAAAGCGAGTATCGACAATAAAATAAGTTCCAAATTGTAAGAACTATGCATCATGGAATGTCATATCACATTTCAGTATTGGGACTGATCCTGATAGGCGTACCATGTATAAGATCCATTTCATTCCACATTCCAAATACTGTCATGAAAAAATTCCAAATACTGGCCTATATCGGTTTATAGGCTATATATCGATACATACTAATATATATCAAAAACAAGAATGTCGAGACTCAATCAATCCAGGATATGTTTTTGGCTACATAATATGAGCTAACATTATTTAGTTTATACTTAATTGTGCTAACTTCAAATGCACATAATTGTAGCATGTTATATACTATATATATATATATATATATATATATATATATATATATATATATATATATATATATACCTTTAGATGCTACTATATTTATACACATTAAAAAAAATAATTTATTAGGTCATCAATATCAGGAAGTATATTAACATAAGTGTATTTTCTTGATCTATGTTTGTTTAAGATTAGTATAGGTGCCTATGGATGTTAATTTACGCAAATACATTCTGAAAACCTTGTTTTAGGCTACAGATTTTATTTTACATGATATCGCAATATATGTCCGACATTTAATATCTCTAGCCACCAATGTATCTCCAATGTGGCATGCCAAGTTAAAGATTCAACCTTTTCCCTTACCTTAGAACAACCAGCTCATTCTTATTCTCCCCTCCTAGGCGAATTGTTGCTAAAAACTTCTATGTCAACACTCGCTCGTATCAAGGGGGCAGAGCATTCAAAGAATCAAACAACTAAATTACAAAAGGATCTCTTGCTCACATACATCTAAAAATTTCCGCAATTTGAAGCACACATTTTTTAGACCACCAAACAAAAAATTACAAAGTTCAATTGCCAGTAACAAAGAAGATCAATGTTTTTTTAAAAAAAGAAATTGAATGAAAGTAATCAATTAGAAGTTCATCAATGAACAAAAACGAAATATGTAAAGAAAAAATACCTGATGGGCAGCGAATCTTCCAAGGCATCCATGGTGTCTAGGGGTCCTTTATACGAGCTCTGAACCTCCCCTTCCTCCTCGTCATCAACCGATCCCAACGACCCACCTGACAGATCACTATTCCTCCCGATCGAAGAACTGCAGGACGAATCAGTATCACAATCGCCCTCCTCATCCTTCCGCGCCAAACTTCCAACCGCCAGGAACCTCCCCTCTCCCGGTAACCCCCTGGCTATCTTCTGGCCGGAATCAGAAAACTCGAAGGCTGAGGAGACGCAGGGGGCGATCCCCGCGACGAACCCAGGCCGCTGAGTTCCGCTACCGCCGGTCTCCAGTGCAAGCGACATCGGCCGGCCCGGTCAGCACCCGCCAAAAAGTTTGTTAAAAAACGAAAAGAAGTTTTCAGACACAGAGATAGAAGAAGAAGAAACAAGAAAGTAACAAGAAGTTTGCGGACAGACGAAGAAGAAGGAAACAGAAACAAAAACAAGGAAGAGATGGTCGATTGAGTCAAAATGGGGAAAGCAGAGGGATGAGGTTCCAGATAATGAGATATTCGGACATGGAGAAAGAGATGGAAGACTTTCCTGTTTGGTTTCCCACTGCTGATTCCTTTTTAATGTTTTGCGGACAGAAAGATAAGGTGTGGTTTATTTTTTTATGCTAATGGGAGAGGAAGATAAGATTGGGGCAGAGGTGAGGATTTAATAAACGAGAAAGTTATGCTAAGAAAAAAGACTGAAAAATGTTAACATGCAATGGGACGTATTTTGGAAGCATGAACTTGCCGTCGAATTGGGATCTGATGACAAATGTGTAATTGCTGGTAGGCAGGTGATTCAAAACTGGCCTGCCGACTTCCATTCGATCAATATCAGGTGGTCACAAACTGCCCATCACACGCCCTGTTAAATGCATTGGCTGCATATTTAAGGGAGATAAAAAGATTTGTATATTGATGTTCTTCAAGTACAGTGCTAATTGGAACAGTGGTGGAAGGCACGTGTTAATGCAGGGTCGGCATGTGATTCAAGCCCATCTGCCCCTCAGTAACATGTACCGTCGGATCAAAATATGACAGCCAATGAGGCCTTTGCACATATTAACTAGACTTCATTTTATTATTTTTTAGAGTTTGATTAGTATGTGCCCCAATCCACACGCGCATGTCTAGGCATCGCAAGCCATCTGATTTTGATCCAATGCTATGTGTTACTACTGCCCGCCACCTGTATTAACGGGTAGTACTAGTATCAAATATAAACGGCTGGTGCACCTTCATGGGCATGCACATAGGAGCAGCTGAGCAGCATGTTAACCTTTTCCCTCTTTTCGTGATATTTATGGCGGAAAATAAATGTGAAAGATGGAATTGTGGAAAGCCGTGTCCGAGCTCGGAATTCCAAAACCTTATCCGCTCAAGTCTCGATCAGCTGTTATCCAAATTCCCAGCGTGACCAATTTTCACTTGTCCTCGTTGGTCACCTAATGGTTAGAAAAATACTTTTCTTCCCCGAGGACCCAGACCCTGCCGATTAAAGAAAAATATGTCAAAATAAATTGAAATGAAAAGGGTGGAAAAGGCTGCAATTGCAGCAGAGACTTGACCGCACAGAATCGCGTGCAAAATTACCTAAGCTGTAGTTCGCAGCCAGGTGGAGGAATATCTGGATTTTTAGTTCATTCTGAGTTTTTCTTCTCGATAATATATCATTTGAGATTTCCAATTCTGAAATTAATGTAGGACGGAGGCAGTACGACATTTCTTTTCCTCTTCTTTTTTTTTGTTCCTTTAAGGGCAGTACGACATTTCTTGCCGAAATCCCTACACAGGTTCCGCTTTTAGGGTGAAACTGTTGCCAAGGTATGGGCCTTATTTTCACTGAAAACTAACATCGA
The DNA here is from genome assembly GCA_039654745.1 of Houttuynia cordata. Classification (NCBI taxonomy): domain Eukaryota; kingdom Viridiplantae; phylum Streptophyta; class Magnoliopsida; order Piperales; family Saururaceae; genus Houttuynia; species Houttuynia cordata. The sequence continues at coordinate 31,842,183 of CM077503.1, forward strand.
AATGCGAAGCAATTCTGAGTTATGGTTGAGAATAGTGGGGCTATGACTTGCTTATTTTATCCCACTTTATAAAGTACCAAAGTACTGAGTGATAATGGAGCGCCTCGTCTCCTTAACCCTTACGAGTCCCCCTGTGACCCTGTCCCATGTTCTCTCCCCGCATGGTGATCATATGGCATATCAATGGAAAAAGAAATGTAAACCCCCTTAATTCTGAATGCAATATTTACTTTGCCGGATATCTTTTCTCTCTTTTTCTCTCTTGAAACATTGTTTTGCAGGATATCACTAACCCGAAAATTATTTGGAGAAAAATGACACTGGTCATACAAATCTGTGCAACAAAACCCTGAGTGATCAAAAATTTAACTCACATCTAAAACTTTATACCTTCGCTCAAAAAATAAAAATACACATTTATAAGAACAAATTACTTGTTTAGAGTCTTGAGTATGGCTGCTTGCCTCTTCGATAACACATTACATTGTAATAAAAATCTTTCAAAAAAAATTGTATATCCTAGCAAAAAAAGTACAAAAATTCCACTTTAGAAAGGGTAAATGCAATAACAGCTGACCGTCAGTGAAATAACATAGAGATTAACCACAATTAAGGACACCTGAAATTCTGCAATACACATAAAACAACTTTTTTCCCGCCAAAGATGGATAGCCTGATAATTGTCATACTAACTGAAAATAAAAAATTTGAATGCTACCTGAAGATGAGTTCAACAATAACGAATAAACAATTTCCAATCACTTAAGCTGTGAATACGGTCACTAAGGAAAAAGGCATGGCAGTAGGACCATGAATACTCCTCTTTTACTCCACCAAACAAGTGGTATTCAGGAAATTCATTCTGCACTGCCAATTACTTTAAGAAGGCTTAAACAAACTAATAAAGATTATACAAACCAGATGTGGCATCTAAATTCATTTACATTCCTAACCCCTACAGACAGGATAGACATCCAAAAGCTAAATTTACATTAATCCAATTGCTTCCTAAATGAAATCAATAGTCGCAATTGCTTAGATGTATCTTGTAGTTGCAGTAACTGGATGCCTACGACCAGAGCTGCCAACTTTAAATAATATATTTTACACTTTCGAGAAAGAATTACTTACCTCCTTAAACAGCGTAATTTACAGATGCCATTTACCTTGCCCTTTTCTAAAACGCTGGGCAAACAAATCCTGACGCATTTCAAAGTTATGGACGAGTTTGAAACTGCAGGAAGATTAAAGCCGTGACAGAACTTGACATTAAAATCTGAGATTGTCGGTGACATAAATATATCCAGCACCTTGATTATTCGATTACCCACTCAGGTTGCTTCCTCAGCTTTTAGTGCTAATAATTGCCCCTCGGAACTTCTGAGAAGAAATTGAGCAGAAGGAATTTCATGAAGTGATGGTGGCAATTCAACACCAGTGGGATTTATTTGAGGAATGGCCTTCGAAATGTCTTCGGTGGAAAAAGGAATGCTAACATTGAACGTAAAAGAACATCAGTCAGAATAAATCCCAGCATTTGAAATTTTGGTCAAAGTTCTTCTTTCTACCAAAAGTGCATTTATAAGATGTTTTTTTATGTCCTTCATAACACTTGATTCGAGTTAATAAGACACATCATTTAACTAGCAATCATTGAACTGTCCCAAATCTGTATAACTTAACTAGCAATCATTGGACTGTCCTCAAAGAAATTACCTAAGGTCATCATCCAATAAAAATGAATTAGACATGAAATTTTGAGAATCTTTGCTGAGGATATCCCGTATTTTCGAAACTACCTGCACAGTTTCAAGAAGTCAATTACTGAAATCTGCAAGGGATCAGCATGAAAGAGCAAACATACCCATCAGACCCACCTCACTTGAAACACTCTGTGTACTGTACTTGTCATCCCAATACATTGTACATATTCGATAAATTTGCCGCACTGTCAATGCCTGCACAAGGTTGTCAAATGTTCAAGACATGAAATTGTGAGACTCAAACAGAGCTGCATTTTCTAATTCAGATTATAAGTTGATGATGCGAGATCCTACAAATAATCAAGCATTTTATATCTCAAATAACAAACTTCAACTGCACAAAAACCAGCTACTTGTTCAAGAAGAAATGAAGCACAACACTCACGCCTCTGGAGGAAAGAGCAGACAAATGCAGACACCTAAAAAAAATAGTCAGACAATTTAATGAGACTAGCAGCTCATACCGGGCAAAGTTCTTGCCTGATCTCCTCCAAGGATTTTTTCCTTTTTTGATGGATCACCTATATCATTGACATACAACCAATAAAATATAGGAAAAGCAAATTAAATACACTTTTGTACATATAAAAAGAAAGTATCATACCAGGAAACCAACAGCTTGTCGGATATAAGAAAGCTCATGCCATGAAGTTCCTGCAAACTACAAGCAACAATCATTCAAGTAAAATGTTCACCTTACGCCAATATAAAGAAATAAACACCTGGCTACCTCCTCTGTGGTATTAGCAATCCATCTTTCAAGTTCCGCCAGTCCAGATTTAACATATTCTCCATTGGAAAATGTGCAACATTCGCGTCGTAGTAGAAGACTACACAAAAAATCAGCCAATAGATCAGGCAATCTGAGAGAAGGCAATTTTTTAAAATTCAAGATGTTCACTTACCTGTTAAAGAGCTGTATATTAATGAAAGAAAACACTTGCGTAATAAGCTTGCATATAAAAAAAGATGGTACCTATATACAGCAGAAAAGACAATTCAGTATTAGTATGACATTTTTTTTAAATAGAAAGTATCAGGTACAGGGTCCTTTAGACAAACTGCATGGGAAAACAACATACTCTTAGTGGTAAAAGGAAATAAAAATGTATATAAAAGCCACACTACGGTCCATCAGCATGTGTTGAATGGCAACAGGGGGCTACAAAGCAACTTTAAGCATTTCAGCAAAGTTGACATATTCAGTAAAAAGCATGATTGGTTATGTATTTCAGCAAAAGCTTCCAAAACAATACTCTCATGGATAGACACATTTAACATGTTATATTCATTGATAACAGAGATAATAATTGATTTTACAGTCTATCAATAGGATGTTTACTTAAAGCAATGAGAGGAAGCAATATAAAACAGAGTTAAGACGTAGACATGGGTTTTGTTTTATTTATATGTCCAAGGATCGTAACATCCCTACGTTACACCCCTTCCTACAGTTCTATTTTCTCCACCACAAAAAATTTATTACACTAAAACATATGGCATGTGCATGCATGCATGCACACAAGCACAAACGGAAAGTCATCTGGAACTAACATAATTATCACGTAAACGAGTCAAAAGTGCATCCAAGAACTTGATGATGCGATCCCAGTGACTACTTAATGATTGTTGCGGGGCTCCTCCCGGTGATTTAGACATTTTTCCACCTGGTACTCTTGCAGTTTTGGGTGCCTTCAACATAATAAAACAAAAGGTAAGATGTAAAAAGGTTACCCTAGCAAAAGGCCACTCAGATGTGCGAAAAGATGTTGAAAAATATGTAAACTTCAATTAGTACAAAATACTAAAAAAACAACAAAAACTGCAGCCAAAACTTAATTTCAATTATAATAAAACAGAGCACAAAGCATTTAGGCTAAACCCTGGTGGGTCCTTACACCAGGTAGCCCATTTTAGATCTCCACTGCCAAATGTCAGTGTCCCACAAAGGCCTGAAATAACAGGCACAGCTTCTCACCAGGGGGCTCTTCACTTTTTATGATTATCTACATTTCTTGTTCATAGCTGACACCGGAAACATGTTAGTTTCCGTATATACAAAGTACACAAATATTTTGTCATGCTTAAATACCTTCTTACATAAAACACATACATAAACACAAAGAAAAACAATCTTTCACATTTGTTATCAAAGTTCTGGAGCACTCCTTGTCAAAAGGCATCAAACAAACAGAGGATTTAGATTCAGAGCGAGTTACCATTAAAGTTTCAAGTAAAGCTGATCAGATATCTCGAAAATATCAACATATAGGGCAGGTCCATATACTTTCACACCAGTGGTCCAATATGACTAAAAAGAGGAAAAGTGAACATGCTGATAAAAAAAAGAAGGTAAAAACATTTGATGTGAATCTGCCCCAAGATTCAAGAGAATCCAAAACCTAAAATTATTCTAAGATTATTCTAAGTTTTGATTTTCAAGCAAGAAGCATTACTTGATTTCTTCGTATACTTTAATCATCGTAGTATAAGCAAGAAAATCATTTAGAACATCAATCACATACGTGTGGCTGTTTAATATTGAACATAAGCAGCAACTTTCTTTACACGTGTACTAAGGCCTACATGTAGGGACTACCCAATACTATACTCACCCCTCTTTCTTCTCTAGTTTACTATCCTCCTACTTCCAATCTCCATCCAGTCCCAGTTGAAGGCGCTTACCATCTAGCGCTCATTCTTAAAACTTCCAACCCATAAGCCTCCGCACTACAAAATTCTACTAATCTAAATCCCGTTTTCAGCTCACAGAGCACAATTACCTAAGCCAAATTAGCCCCGAGTCAGACCAAGCCCTACAAACTGCATACAAGTTCTGCAGAAAAAAAGTGAAGGCTGATCGCCTGCTTGTCAAGTTATCAAGAAAGTGAAATCATTACTATTAAACCAAGATATATCGTACAAAAAGAAACACTTGCATGATCTGACTTCACAAGATATGACAAACAAAATACAAGAAACAAATTTCCAGACAACAAAGAAAAGCAAAAAAGAAGATACTGAGAGAATTAATACCACCATATATCTTCAGTTCGAATGAGAAAAATCTATCACTCACCTGAATACAGAGACTGAGAAGTGGAGATATCTCCTTTTTCAAATTATCACGTATAAAACCAAAAATCTTCTCCAAGCAAGCAGTCAACTGCTGCTTAAATAGAATAGCAGGGTATCTGGCATCCACAAGTGTTTCCTCCGATCCAATAAGCTTTAAAGGAGACTTTGAACCCTGAAAACACATAAAAAATGAAAGGACGTCAACCGAAATATGAAGCAGCAATACTACAGTTGCAGAGTGGCCTAAATCTTGACACAAATAGCAGCTTGCACCTTAATCTATCTAAAAAATTAATGTCATATGAATGCAATATGAAAGTAAAATAAGCACAAGCCAAAATATAATCGCAGGTAGTCTACTTCAAGCAAAACGCATCATAAGTTCAACTCCAAACACTCCATTCCTAGTTTGATTTTTATTATATTTAATTAATTGTGAGGAGAAAGTGCATTAGCTCATGAAAATGGTTTATCCAGGAAAATATGTTAAAAAAGATAATTAAGATGGAATTTTTACTTGAACCATTCTTGCAGACAATCCAGAGGGGCCACTGGAACGTCGAGAAGGTGTTGCAAGAAACCCATCTAATCGCAGGTTTCTTTGCAAAAGGCAGAGTAAAGCTGAAGTATTGGACAGCCAATATGGTAACACATCATTCTCATCCCCTGCCTATAGTTACACCAAAAAAACATAGAAGAGTTAAGATACAACAAGAAATACTGAAATTCTTATGTATTATATTTAAAAAATAAATAAATACAAAAAATTAATGGCAGTTTCATGCAATTGAAAAACAAAGAGCAAGAAATGGTTTAACCCCATAATTAACAGCATCGCCTTTTAGTCGGCTTATACTGTGAGATATAAAGTTCAAAGCAAATAACCTTGAGAGCAGCGTTTATTCCCTCTATGATGAAGTCGAAAGTTGTTGTCCGTTCAGCCTCAAAAGCATGCCAATGGAGGAGACACTTATATATGATGCAAGCTGCAACCGGCTTCCCATCCTCGAAACCCAAATTATCCTTAATGCATCTCATCAGCAGTCCATGATTGTCCTGCAAAACATTTATTTTTTCACGAAATAAAAAAAGAGATAAAAGCCATCAGCAAGTTATTAGATGTATGGCAAGGAGATCATATAAAGAGAGGATTTATTAGAATGTGTATGGAACATACAAACATTAAACAAAAATCACCTGATGCCTCTCTGCAATCAATTTTGAACGGCGTGATTCTGATAGACCATGCGCGTAAGGAATTAGAATTTTTGAAGGTGTTGGTGACTCCTGCAATGAAGGAATCCCTATTGTATCAGTACATTAAAGTGGATCCGAAATTATATCATCCTGGAAGGAACACCACAACTTACAAACATGAGCGGCCTCCTATCTGAGCCAGGGTGTGCCACGGCATTGGAGTGGTTCTGGTTAAATAATGAAGGTAGAGCCTTTAATGTGACAATTAAGGTAGCCATCAACAATTGAAAAACAACAAAACTATCAACCAATTTTCTATTGTAACATGGTAACAAATAACAGCCAGTACCAAAATTATGCAAAAATATGAAACACATGCCTACAAGAGCAACAAGTCGAATGCATAACTAAAGAGGGACTAGCAATGTTATACAAAAATTGGGTAAGTTATTTGAAATTTAACTGACATTTACCTCAGAAATGGACTTAACATATCCACTAAATTTAGGAGATAGGTTTATAGCCTTTTGCCTGAGGACATGATTCTCATTTTCCATATTTGATAGTTTCTCTTCCAAGCTGAAATAAAACAATTTCAAGTTGCAAACATGGCAGCTAAGTTTCCCAAAAAGCTCATCCAACGAAAAAAATTAAATAAAAAGTGACACCTGTGCATATCTTGCTGAAGTTGTGAGTACTTGGCTTCCACATCCTGCAACTTTGCCATAGTATCATTCTTTTCTTTCCTAGCCTGTGAAATTTCATGCTCCATATCCAACTTCTCCTTGGATAAAGTTTCGACTGAGTTCTAAAAGAAAGTAAAACAGCAAATTTGAATGCATTATTATTTATTAGCAATATGCAGAAAAACACAATGTAAAATAACTACATCTCAAGCACCAAAAAGTTGGTCAGTTGTTCTCTTATAATTTTTGCCATAATTACTTACGAATATTGTATAAAGTCAATTCTAATCTCCAATAAAGCTTATAAACAGGAAAACAATGCTATTGGGTGTTGCGTAAGTACTGTTTCTATGCTAAGGTAGTTACAACTTTTCAATACCAGCAATATCAGACATAAAAAGCACTCAAAAGATCTGGTGCACTACTTTATGCCAAAAATGCTCCTGTTAGTGTGTTATGATTATCCCAGCGTAACAATTTTTGTCTAATGGTACAACCACCCAAACAGTTTGAGTTTCTAGGAGATGTGGTCAACTAACATGGTATCAAGGCCAAAAGTTGCTGGTTCAATTCCAGTAAAATGCAATGTTCCACATTGCGTGTGAACCACCAGCTGGCACTCATTTCGATGCTCAACAGTCCTTGCACATGCAGGGGAATTTTAATATGTTGTGGTTATTAACAGCTTCAACTTCCAAGAATTCTTAACCGACAACCTCCCTGAATAGTAAGGACCTAAATCAGGCATTCAAGTAATAAAATGTCTAAATCAGAAGCCATCAAAAGCTTCAACCTCATGTTATTTCATACAGACAACTGCAAAAGTTACAATGAAAAGCCTCATGTTATACCTTCAGAAACACATTTTCATTGCTTAACTCTACCATGCCATGAAGCCTATTATCAAAGGCCTCCTTTTCCTTGGCCGATATCTCTAGCTGACTGTGAAGCATAGCAATCTCATCATGTGCGTTACTTGTAGCATTTTTAGCTGCATTTAACTTGACATTCAGTGATTCTATTTCTTTGTGAAGCTTAGAAATTTCAATCTGTTTAGCTTCTTCATTAGAGGCCTGCATCCAAAACAATTTAAATGATTGATGATACAGTATTTGAGTGTCAGTAGAACACAAGACATATCCATGAGCAGAAACTGTATTTACAACGGACAGAGATCATCAGAGAGAAGATACCCAAATAATATTGAGCCACAGCATAGACAACAACTGATACTCTTTTTCTCAAACAAAACTGCTATTAAAAGATAATACTAAGGATCCCATGAAGGGAAGTTGAAAAAGAAAGGGATTTAGCCAATACGAATTGATTTGAAAATTCAGCACAAGCAGCCAATAAACAAATGACGATAGAATCTAATATTGAGGACCTTCCTCACTTACTTTTATACTATGCAAAAAAAAGTATAAAAAGAACTTAATGAAGAATGCTCAACAAACAACTCATCATGAATAAAAAGAAGTGTAATTTACAAAGTAATCCATTCCAACTTTCGTAATGTCCTGAATTACCCTGAAATAACCTGATTCTATTATCAATTTTAACTATTTAGTTTTCAAAAATCTACTGGCCTTTCAAAGAGAATACTTATTTGAAACAACAATAATTTATCTCTGACCTTTACTTCAATGTACGAGTGCCTTTCTTCCACATCTTGAGTGTTACAATCTATATCATTCTACTTTAGTCATAGATTACGGTTCTTACTCTGCATAAGAACACTCCATTCAACCCTATGCAAAATTTTTAAGATCACCAAGGACTTGTTTTTACTTCCTAATCTTAACCTGTCAATGTATACTAATTTCAGACAAGAATATTATGATGCTAATGGAAAAGCTGATGCAACTCAAACGCTATAGTTACACAGAAATTCCAGGATTTATAACTGAGGCTGCTCTTCCTTCTCGGACAATCAACTCCAGTACTCACCACAAAACTACCTCCAAACCCTTCCCATCTCCACCTACCAAGTTCCTCTTCGCTTCCCATCTCCTTTTGCCTGTATCTCCTCCAGCACCCCTACTCCCCTTTCTCCAATATACTTGCATCTCCCTTCTCTGCAATGCAGGCCAAAGCAAATTTGTCTTTAATTAATTTTTTTAGCCTGATATACCATTTTCGTCTAGGGTGATACAGCATCAGTTTTCAATTTTACAACACTTCTCTCATAGACAAAAAACATAAAATCAGAACTGTCTAGCCGGCCTGAACGATTGCCTTCCAGATAATTGGATAAAAAAGAACCTGATATCACCTACTAGTAACCGCAGCCACCCAGTTTCATTGAAAAAACGTTATTCCTTTCTTGTAAACAAAAATATTTACATGGAAGTCAATTATTGAAAGCAATGATCACTACAAGAAAGCACAGAGACGCAACGTTCTGAAAGGCTAGTAAATCATGCTTCAATATCAAGGCTATAACATGAAACTGGTACTAAATCTTCAAGAGCTAACCCTTATAAAATCAAATTAACATATAAAAACTATTCACAGGTTTGAAAACATAATCAGGTTAAAAAATTACACGTAATCTCTTTTCTAGATCCAGCCGCCATGTGAGGTCTTCCAGTTGCTTCCCGAGCTTATTCTTTGCAGCACGCAAAGCACCAGCTTCATTCGCCTCCTGCAAAAGATGAACAGCAATTTATTATCAAATTCTTATTAAATATTGCAGCTCAGCTTCCTTATGAAATTATATAAAGACTGCAAGAATATGCTGCACCAGAAATTAATAAACCACAAAAGTATCTCTTCTTACCAACTTAAGCCTCCTAAACTCTCTTCTTGCAAGCTTCCTTCTCCAAGCACACTGTATGGCCACTACACGATGACGATAACGTTCCAGATATGAGCGAGCCTTCCACATCCGCCAGTAAGCCTTCCCAAAGAATAATATGAAAGAAAGTGTTACTATCGTACTAATATTAATCAATACAGGACCAAAAAATCACAAGCATTGCCAAAAGAACTTTAACATTATTGAAATGCTAGCCACCAAACTCAGAATGCAATTTCTAAGCATTACCAATTTCCAATATGCACTTCAATGAACAAAAATTATATTTGTAAGGCTATTGCTTTGTACTTGCTGTTCTTCGTTGAAGGATTTTGGTACATTATCTTACTAATAACCACCCTAGTTTCTTCAACATGGTATGAGCTACATTTTAAATCATCCGCAACACCCATAAAATAATTTCTGTTATAGACCTTCTACACTCATTAGGACAACAGTTAGATCTATGCGACTACCTAATTAGAAAAAAGAGAGAACATTATGATAAGCACCAGGCGACTAGACAAGAGGTGCAACCATCTCCAGCTATTTAGGGTCAACATCATGGACCATATGTCACATGATAATACGTCCACGCGGAATGAGTGGCGTGTAGACAGCTGAACGCCCACCCAAATGCAAACCTCTCTATGGAGGACACAATATATTGGCATTTTCAGCACCATCACCATCATCAAACACCTTTTCCAGTTGCACGGGTTGGTTTTAGGAGACAATGGCCGGAAAAAAAAATCATCATATCTTTACACGAAGGTGTGAGAAGTTGTTAATAAGCTAATAGGTTACTATGTAATTGCAAGATGAATACTATTGCTTCTTAAACACCAGAACAGAAAAAAAAAACGAGCTCGGGTTTTTTCACCACAAGGTAAATAAATAGTTGCCTAGTGCATAAAACAAACACAAGTTAAGCACCCATGTAAAGTAGAAAGATAGAAAAAAGAACATTTACCTGGATCTGTGATGCAGCCTTATTCTGCATTTTCTGAAGGAAACTTTGTCGAGTAGACAACCCGCGGATAACAGACTGTATAAGAACAGTAGCTAAATAAAGCCGCATATAACTATGTCGGGCAATCATACTGCGAGCATATTTTTGCATCAATATAGCCGCTGCCTCCTGTTTTTTACTTTCATATGCAATCCTCGCAAGGAAGCCTGTAAAATAAAATAAATTTTGTCGGTTCCTGAAGAAATGAACATTGAACTAAAACTCTAATTGAAAAATAGCAGTAATATATAAACACATCAGAAATCTTTACACTTGATCAAACAGGTCATCTTATAAAGAAATACAAAGAGATAAACAGAAGACCTAAGAAGGAAAGCTTCTCTTGGCATTGGGCTAAAATCCACCGTCAGGTAATATTAGCAAAAATGCATTTAAGACAAATGTTAGAGACTAAAATTAGATACCGCGACAGAAACCCTGGAGAGTAATTGCTGCTCTCCTAACTGCAATGAACTCCTTATGTGCAATAAAAGTTCTCAAACAAGCCTGAATATGCTTAGCTGCATTATCCAAAACCTCGGCTCTTTTTGAGTCTAAAACAGCAATTTGACCAGCCCGAAGAAAAACTTTACACCTGCCCAGCTGTAAAGTGAAATGTTAGAACAGAGAACATTGCTTCAGCAACAAAACTTTAACTGATGCAGAAGCTTGATCCGTCAATCAACAAAAGGAAAGCGAGTAGATGCTTACTTGGAAATTTTCCAACTTCAATTTCTCAAGAATTTTTTGCGTCAAAACCTTTTCATCATAACTGAAATGGTAAGAAAATGTCAAACAAGTGTAGCAAAAGAAAAGGCTGCATATCAACAGCCATTGTTACTTTTTTACAATCCTAAAGCCTTCAACACATAGAATATGCACACCAAACAGAAGGGTCCACATGTTATGCGACCAAGTAAGCCAGAGAGGCAACACTAGGTGAGAAAGCATACAGTTAACTTTTTTATTAGTCCCACATACATGAATAAAATTACAAAATAAAAAACCCATTCCGACAAAATACACTAACACTCAAATATATCAACATCAACATATTCAAATAAAAGTGAACAAAAGAACTTAGGTCAATCCAACTCTTTATTAAAGCTATACTGTTGACCAGTCATTTATTTCCTCGTTTACTCCAAGCAATCAAGTCTTTGCCATTGATTGGTCCATTCCCACAATTCAGGCAAATTTTTAATCTCTTTCATTCTAAAAACTTATAAAAGACTGCAAACACTTTCCAACAAATTACATATGTAAAAATATAATTTAGATCAATCTGAGCATAAGATCAAATGATACCTTTCAACTGTATATTCTGGTGCCAAAAGTCCATAACGGTCTATAAACTCAGAGTACATCCTTCGAGTAGGATATCCTGCAAGACTTATCCTAACTGCCTCAAGCACACCCTATGTAAGGCCCCAAAAAAAGAATACTGTCAACAATATAAGTTCTGTGCAGGCAATGCTGAGAAATGCATGAATAAACTTCAAGGTTCTCCAAAAAATTGAGGCATAAACCTCAAGGCATGAAGTACAAGCCTCACATTGACATAATATCAGAAATCATAAGCTACCATTAACAGGTAAATTACGATTTGATGTTTTTGATTTGTGCTCCCAACAAGTGTCCTATGGGTGTGGGGCTAAGGTGACCTATAAGAGAATGGCCTAATATTATGTGCATTGTAACATGTGCAATCTCCATAGAAGCATGTACACTTTCAATCGTAATATGTAGGCTCAGAACTAAATGTTGTAATGTATGGGTCACAAAACCAAATCAGCACAAATTTCACATAATCATGTTCCAAATGAATAGGGATCCATCCCCTTGGTTCCACAACACTGGATATTGTGGAACCACTTTCCAAAATATTAATAGGCAAGTTACCTTCCAAAGTTTACAAAAGATCCAGCCTATACACAAGGCAATGACAGAAAAAGCAACTGCATCTCGTGAGAGGAAAGCAAAACTCCATCTTGGGACCCATACAAAGATTTGATTTACATGCGGTTGCTTGGGAATGAAAGAGGATGGACTTTTCATTATAAGTCGTCCAATGTTCCTCAGGATGAAAAAATCTGTTTTAGAATAATTACACTTTATTAGAGGTAAGGTTTTATAAAGTTCACCATGGTGTATACTGTCAGCTGAAATTGCTGAAATTTCAGCAAAGTTTCTCCCAAGAGCACAACACTATATACATGTACCAAGCTTTGCGTTTAACAGATTGTTACTCAAAGCTTGACAAGTATGGAGGGAATGATACAGTCTTTGTATGTGATTAGGCAACTTATGTGTGTCAATTTTGTAATTACTGCATTTATTCTTTTGTTATACATCTAGGGATTTCTCTAAGCATAAAATTCGCATCTTATATTTCACTCACTCTGCACTTATTCTCTATTAACCATTGCCATAAACCACAGGAAGAAGTGGGACCCGCAATTTGATCGAGTTGGAACTTGGTAGGCATCAAAATGAAGTGATCCTCTATTCCACTTTCAATTGCAACTGTCCACACCTGTGGACCAGTGAACTTAAAGTGACCATGAGTGTGTGCATGCACACATGCAGAGACAAGACATAATATATATATATATATAGTCAACACCTTGAACTCCTTTTCCAACGCTTGGTGTGCGAGCCCCATAAAGCATCCATAAATTGACGCTCATGGTAGCAGCCCACAGTAGAAGAACCATTAAGTATGCTTTTCTTAGAAGACATTAACCTATTAGCTTGTAGTGCCTAGCCATATCAAACTAAATTAGTAGTCTCTCAATATAAGAATACCCAATTTATTCACGCACAATCAGAAAAGCAACCCAAATACAAGCAAATGCAGCCAAGAAGACACATTTACTTCTCTAAACAATAAATAATAGATTAAAACCAAGTAATCCATATAAAGAATCACAACCTATAAATATAGGCAAAGAAAATGTACTGGTACTCACCCCACATCGCAGCTGGTGTAAGACACTCTTGTCCTCAAATTGCTGAGGCTGGTTCAAAGAATTTGGCTTGACACATCGTATGTAGTGGGGTTGGGTTGACTTAAGTGTTTCCATAAGGGCTTGTAGTTGATACTGCCATATATCATAGCATGAAAACATAAAAATGAGTGTCAAATATGGATAGGCGTTGATTTACAAAATCCTGCATTCAAAATTTTTTTAAATGAAATACAGCTAGCCCTCTTCCCTCTATCTCAGGGGACGTTTGTATACCAAAAGAACTGGAATTTAAATTCTTATAAATTAATTCAGGGTAATATGTGAAGAATGGAAATTTCGTTTGGGTATGGAATTTCAGACTCGTCCGACATCCATTCACAGGAAGGCCAAATCAGAAGAATCTCCTCAATAAGAGATTCTTCAATTCTTGTAAATTTTTAGAAGAGTTAAAAATCTGCGTGAATTTTTCATTCTTCTCCTATTCGCTATCCAAACGTGTTTCTGGATTCATGATCGAATTGACGAAGAATCAGAAGAATCACAACCCTGATTCGCTATCCAAATGTTCCCTTAGTTCGCTATTCCATAGTTTCTTCTCCGCTCATTTTCTATCAGATAATTTTACCATAGTGAAGATTTAAAAAAAAGGAAAAGAAAAATGTACCTTAAATCAATTAAAAAGAAGAATGTACCTTAAATCTTGTAGCAACAGAAGAAAACTTATAATTTGACTTGGATGATTCTTGAGAAGGAAATAGGCCAGATACAAAGGCACATTTAGATAATGACAACAGATTGCAGTGCTCAATCACTATGTAGTCACGGTTTTTATCTAAAAAGGAATTTGTATGATAGGTCACCTACAAAACAAAAGATTTAAAAAGATAGAATACGTAAGCAGCTGTTTTATATGCAAAACCAACATTCCAAACAAAAATAGATATATTAAGAAAGGGATATGCCTTGCCAGCATAATGGGCAATTGTGAAATCTGTCTCTGAGAACTTTGTCTTCTCCAATCTGGAATGGCCCCCCAAGTTCCGAAACAGCTTGGTTGAAAATGTTTCATGGGTTGATTTAGGAAACATGCTGGCGAATCATATAATCATTTTTTTCATGATGCTAATATGAAAAAAAGTAAACTATCATGATTGATGAGCTCGACAGAAAAATACCATGCTTCATCCAAGAGGGCAACTATTCCAATTGGTTTCTGCAAATATTGACAGAGTGTCAATGGAACTGCAAATACATCTCCGAAAGGGAAACAGGAAATTTAACCTACTCACACTAGCTTAGAAATCTCAGACCGGACATCGTGTCCAATCAAGAAGACATATCCCATTTGAGTTTTTTCTAGTATTGATACAAAGAAAAGCAATTACATTACTAGTAGTAGTGTAGTAGATGAAGTTTGCACTGATATGCAATAACCCTGGAAAAGCCACATAAAAGAATATTTTCATTTCCAAACTATTAGATGCAGCAAAGCCTCACAACTTAAAATGGAACACAGGCTCCAAAAAACCCACCCAAAACGTTAAGGCCTTCCATAAAAGTCATTAGCCAGATCAATCAAATTCTAAACTAAATAAATATACGTATTTATTAAAAACACATTCACACTTAAGTAGATATAAAGGATCGCAAAGAACCTTCTCAATCAAATCCAATACATCCTGGTTATCTATAAACTCTATGTAACTCCAATTGATTTCTTCTCTCTTGTACTCCTCCTGCTCCATCTTAAATACATGCTGAAATGAATGAAAGCTAAAAAAATTAGGATAATAAACAAAATATCAAATAGAGTGACAGAATGCAGAAAGTGATCCAATATTGAAGTAAGGACAAATACATTAAAACAGATGTAAATAATAAGAAGATGAGGAAAAGAAACAGGAGAAAAGTCTTAACAGCTCAACTTTTCATTCACCAGAGATCATGCTACATTAGGTGGCGTTTGGATAGACAATCCACTCGGATTGTTTCAGATTGTGGAAAATCCCGTTTGGTAACCTGGATTGTTTAACAATCAGAATTGTTTGACAATCCAGGATTGTGGGGCGGATTGTTGACAATCCAGGGTTTGAGAACAATCACCTCCCTGAGGATTGTTCAGATTGACTGGATTGTCCACGTCTGATCGCATTGTTTTTGTATAGCCAAATGGGACCTGGATTGTTGAACAATCAGATTTTGGACAATCCAGATTGTCCTACCAACAATCCAATAGGATTGTCTATCCAAACACACCCTAATATTCTCTCATAAGACCCAAAAATACACCTGTTCCAGGAATAATTCCTTACGCTTATAAAAAATAAAACCATCAAATAATTTGCAATATATACAAAATATGAGGGGAGATAATATCTTCCCCAATATCTCAGATATATCTGTGATATCTTAGATAATCTCTATTGGCGATATCATGGACACACCCCCATTTTCCAGCGCTCTTCCAAGCATCAGCGACAACGTTTGGACACTCAGAGAGCCCTTTCAGCATCTTCTCCGGCACAAGAAAGCAATACACTTACGCTCTCCATCATAGATCCCTGATTCCACTTTTAAACTTATTCGAGATGTACACCATCAGGTCTCCACTTATTGATATTATCTTCAAACTTGTTCTCCGTTATCATTATTGATCATGTTTTCTACTTGATAAATGTAATGTATGTCAATGTAAGTGTATCTACATGATGTTATGACTGTTTGAGATTTGTATTAGTGCTTCTAGATGTTAATATATAGGAATAAATCAATAAGATACATAAATAAATATTTTTGGTTTTCCGACATTTTTTCCCAATACCTCCTACATATCTTGTAGTTAGCAAGCAAATCCTCTCAGTGCTCGAGTTAGAAATGATCTATTCCAAATTTATACATTCAAGTTCATATGGGTTGGATAATCAGAAATAGATTTCTTTCTAGACTACAATATGGTGCCTTCAACATCAAAACAAGGGACTCGAAAAAAACATGTGTACCTCATTGAAATGCTGCTGTAGCTTTTCATTGGCAAAGTTAATGCAGAATTGCTCAAAGCTGGCAACAGAAGAAGCAGAACAAAAGCTGTCAGCTTTGGTGAAGAGAGATAATGATAATATATCAATACAAAATAATTGAGATCATCTTAGCCAGCAGTCAACATGTTTGACCTTAGAACATCTATCAAGCAAATTACTGTCTGCAAACTAGAGCCACCTGCTAAGTGAAAGGAGAAAAACAAACTGACACAATATATTTAAAAAAACAATCAGGTTCACATGTTTTGTTCATCTTATATTCTGTGTTAAAAAACACATTGCCTCAAAAGCTTAAGCTATTTAGGAGCAGCCCAAAAGTCCACAGCAAACCTAAACCGGCCAAACATACTTGCTAATTACCAAATTACGCAAACACCCCCCCTTTCTCCCTCTTTGCACGGGCAAGCATGATTTAACATATGCAAGTGCTTGTGTGTAGACAAAACATGCAAACACAGGGATGAGGATAAAACCGAGGACCCCCTTGGTTATGTTACCGTGTCCAAAACCAAGTTGCCTCAACAAACGCAATACCGTGGCGTCAAGGCAAATAACAAAACCTGTTGTTCCTGAAACATTCGAAGCCATAGATATCCAGCACCCCAATTTGCATCTTAGAATCCAGGTCTTGGCCAATGGACTTGTTAATGTTTTCAACCAACCTGAGGAAAAAATTGTTTAAGATCTTAGTAGTTGCTTAAACCTGAGATTAGCATGCTAACAAGGCAAAGAAAAAAAGGCCATACCAGTCAAACAGACGGGCATATACAGTCTTTGCTAAAGCATCCCGATTTGCTACAGCAGCAGCACAATCAAGAGTTTTAACAATGCACCCTTCAAGAGTTTGAATTGAACGAGTGCACAAAGTTGCAAGTAGCAGTTTTGTGTCACACCTAAACGATATATACAAGTAATATTAAGGGATTAATAAAAAGACGTGCTGTGAAAGAAATTACAAAAGCAGTAATGAATTGAGAAGTGGCATTTGCATGCATTTTTCCTCTGCAAACTTGAATAAAATCTAGCTTCTAGCAAGCCAGTTAAAATATTTAGAGGCCGTAATTACTTTCATCAAATACTAACGAGTAGTTCTATCTTCCTAGTACAGTAAGCTGTGCTCAATTAAGGCTTTCCTACTTAAGTTCGAAACCTATTCTAAGTAAAGTGATGTAAGCATAACCTATGTACAATTAAACATTCACTCAAGAATGTCTGAGAAAAAAAGTATTGCAGTGGTTTGTATCCCTTAAAAAATAATTCATCTCCCCTCCTCCTCCCCTCTTCCCCAGTGTAAGCTTCTTCCTCTTATCCTCTCTTCGATTATTTTTTCTAATCTGCATTGTCAGCAGCCTGAGTTCTGTGATTCTTAAAAGGCTTTACCCCCATCAATTATGTTGTTTTGCCCAAAAGCAAACTTTCATCCAATTGCAAAACAAGTTCCTTCCATTTATTCCAACTAATGGACTTGATCTGATGTAGGACACATAATCGCCCATGGGCCTATGGCCATAACTCATAAGTCCAAAGTTGTAAAAGCCCAATGTTATAGAAGTTTTTAAAAACACCTAGTAAGTTTCTAGAAGCATCTAGTAAGTAGAGTAGAACATTCTATGTTTTGCTTGTAATGTTCTAAAGTGTAAAGTCTATAAGTTGTAGTAAGTAGAAAGTTCTAGGTTAGGGTCAAGTGAATAGAATGTTCCAGGTCATGGAGCATTCCCGAATTATGCTAGTGTCTTCCTTGTTACACTATAAATAAGCATTTTAGCTCTATGGGAAAGGCAACTTGGCTTGAATGAAAATGCTAGTTCCTCTTTGGTAGAATCTCCTCTCTCTTGAACAAGTTTTACCCTTCCCTTGTAAGATTCAAGGGGTTATCCTTCCTCGTAGATTTGAGGATTGCTCTCTTTCTCTGTGTCGATGAACACAGTGTTATCTTTTCCACACTTTCGCCGCATCATGATCATTATCTCACCCATCCCTCATTTTCAACCCTAATTTCCCCTTATTCAGAACTCAAGAGTATGTTACTTCAAAAACAAGGGAAATGTCGTAAGACATGTCAATGAATATACATGAGGAAATACTTAGATAAAGGTGGCGCAGAAAACTCATCAAAGGAATCATTACAATTTCCATAGGGTGTATAAATCAGACCTCATATTACTGTAAATATTGACACTTTAAGTCTCTAGGCTGCAACATAAATTCATATTTCTCTTTGGGCATTCTCTTCTCTTAATAACAACTAAATATTAGCGTTCATTCAACGTACAATTAGGATTTAAAAAGCAAATTATGATTTACTGAAAAAAAAACATCAACGCATTGCTGAATAATTGATTGAGTGATAACACTCACATGAAAAGATCTGCAGCCATCTGAAGATGAAAGACAGACTGTGGATCCTTGATAGTTGATGAGTCATGCTCTTTTCCGGGGGAGAAGTCTACGTTTCCCAAATGCAAAATTGCAGCCAAGGTACGGAATATGGCCTCCTGATGAGGGCAGTGAGATTAACCCAAAGTAAACTGAAGCTTACATAATAATTATATGCACAAAGAAAACCCAGCATGAACCACTTACTATTTTGTACAATGGAAGCAGAGTCATGAGATAAAAAACATGTTAAAGTAGCTAAAATATGGCCACTCTAGCCAATAGTATATGCATATATCTCATAGCAAGAATGCCTTGGTTGTTCATACAGAACCAAGTCAAAATTTTCAAACCAATTATTTACCATTGTTTTCCAATTAGTTTTGTGGCAGAAAATTGCCAATGCTCACTATCAATGATCTCTCAGTAATTCTAATAGTCAGATTGTCATCCACACATCTTGGGAACAAGTATTGTATAAAGAAGAAAACAAACAGAGATCAGAGATAGTAACAGTAAAAACCTGGTCCTCAAGGCTCATACCAACTACATCCATTGCTCTTCTTGTCTTCAAATATTCTTCTGCACTGCTCACTCCCTCCAATTCATAAATCTTACTTTGATTTAAGTAATTGAAATTTCTTGGATGTCCTAACTTGTATTTATCCGCATCCTATATTAAAGACAGCACAAAAGGTTGACATCTGTCAGTTCCACAAACCAATCATTGTGACAAGAGTTAATAAAAGTGCAGCAACAGGGAACCATGCAGACAGCAAAGTGATGTGTATCTTATGAATCAACTTCTAATTTCAGTAATAGTGACAGGATATGAAGTTGCTCAATACTTTTTGCATTGATCATTAAAAACCTTTTCAATGTACAAATTATTTGGCACTTGGAAATTTGTATCTTACTTGAAGCAGTTATGCCTCGAGACGCTAAAAACAAGGCTCGAGTAGATAAAGAAACAACATATAATTTTATGAAAATTCAACCATACCTTCCCAGATGCACAAAGTTGATAGAAACAGTGATAATTCCTTTCAGGGTCTGTTATCTGCACTACACGTGATCGTTCTAAAAGGTAGGTTCTGATTGCAGCACCAGATATCCTTCCATTTTCATCAAATTGGATCTCAACAAATTTGCCAAAACGACTGTGAAGAAGATGCAAATCAAAACATTTTGGAAATGACGAATAACAACAGTATAGAATTCAAATACGTCAGTTACAACAAATTAAAATGAGGGCTTCAACATGGGAGGGTTTGAAAAAACAGGCTAGGAGTTTAGAAATGAAAAAGGGTTGAAGATAATGCATTCTGAAGAAAATGGCTAGCCTAAAATTAACACTAACAACAAGAGAGAAAAGCAACAACACAGCCACAAAATTACATGTTATGTCATCACACTGAAAAGAGAAAAAAGCAAAAATGATATGCAACAGAAATTATTCACTGACAAAAGACTGCTTGCTTTGAAACACATCATACAACAATATAAGATATATATTAAAAACTACAAAGTGCATGACAAACCAAATATACACCTTGAATTGTCATTCCTAACTGTCCTTGCATTGCCAAATGCCTCAAGTAGTGGATTCGACTGCATATCACATAAGTAACATTGGTTCACTGGATCAAATAAAATTCAAAACCCAGATAAGAAGGAAAAAAATAAACACAAAAGTGCATTTTGATACTACACAAACAAAAAAAACGATGCTTATCTAGCCAAATCAAATCTCACTTCCAAAACTTGCTGCTCAACAGAGCGATCATCAACTGCTGCGCGACCGCCGACATGTGTCAGGTACTGCATGATAAGTTTTGTGGTCTCTGTCTTTCCAGCTCCACTTTCTCCACTAACCAATATAGACTGGCTTCGAGCCTCACTCATCATTGCTCTAATTCCAAAATTGTAGAAATAAAAAAGAAATTACACTGCTTGAGCACGTAACAGAATACTGGTAAAAAAATAGTTTCTATGTCAATGCAAGCATTGAGAAAAAAATACCTGTACGATGCATCAGCAACAGCAAAAACATGTGGGCTTAGCTCACCAAATTGAGCTCCCTTATACTGTTCCATCATGTGACTGTTGTAAAGATGAGGAAGCTTTGTAAATGGATTGACCGCAATCAAGATGCTTCCAGTGTATGTCTATCAGCGACATGAATATGTTAAAACATTTAGAAACTAGAAGCCCAGTTCTCAGTTAAATTTATTTCAACAAGCTGTTTCGTAGAGCAGCGTGGGAAAAAGGTTAACTACAATAAAATTGGGACTCAGCTGATTGCCCCAGAATGAGAAATTCGAATTATAATTTGATATACGCATTGGAAAACCAGTAATCAGTACTAAAAACACTTTCAGGGTTGCAGCAACCCTGGAACATGGAACAGGGCATAGTCTCAACTAGAAGTGCAAAACCATCGACTTTGGCGAACTTCTGCTGTGAAGCTGATAAATATCAAAACACAAATAAAAGTAGGCTTTGAATAATGATAACATATCCACAGCGACGTGAAACTGTGGTTGTTCAGAAGTAGACTAATTCTCCTTGTAGAAATGTTAAAAAGACTTTCTTTTCCAATGCAATAACTTAAATAGACTTACATATATTTCATTGTGTGCATATCTTCTAGCGAGATTGTAGAGTACTCCAGGCTCATTCAAATACGTCAATTTCGTCATGTCGTCCACCCCGCCGTGCTCCTCATCCGTGTCCCGCGGAAACAACTTCCCGGGAGCTACCGATACCTTCAGTGAACACAAGCAAATTTTGAGCAGGAAAAACGCCAACAGACAACGATCAAAACAACAAAAATGTTTCAAATTTTTGAAAAATTACGCGCTTGCCGGCGTTCGTGACAACGCGAATGAGCTTTTCGGTGACGTCCAAGACCTCACCAGCAGCCCAAGAACCGTCCGCATCTTCCACCCAGACCTTGTAACCCTTGCGGAAGCTCATCTTGGCATTTGCAGACGCGCCGGGAGGAAAAAAGCCCTAAGAATCCGCACACCAGAAGTCAGAAGAGCAAGAAAGAAGCCCTAGAGGGGCAAGGAGAAGAGTCGGGGAAGTGAACAAGGAGAGGGAAAGCGAGAGATCGGGAGAGACTTACGGGCTGCATCTGGTTTTTCGACTTCCCGCTCTTACACATGGAATGGAAGACGATCGTCAAAACCAGACGAGGGAAATGCTCCCGTTTCTTATGCTCAAAGCTAAAATTTACGACGGTAACTTGCTTGTGGGCCCCCGCTCCGCTCGTCTTGGGGAATGAATGCGAGTAGAAATTTCAAATAAATTCCCCAACTTTAGATAATTGGAAGTGAGAAGCAGGTGATTAGACCCCTCCCTCCTCAAAAGTCAAGACTTTTAGGCAAACATTTTTGGTCAGCCTAAAAGATGTCTACCATCAGACATCGAATCAAAGATCGACGGTATACACGCATGTCCTATGCGGTGTAGATCCTGATGATCAATGCCTCGTGTCCTCGTGTTAATTGAGGATATCCTGGAGGACATCATCCGGGCGGACATCAGAGTCTAATTTTAACACGGGCAAAATGTGGCGTGTCATGACTGTCATCTATACAAAATGTATGCAGTGAGAAGCATAAAAGACGCATATTTGGTAAAACTTAATTAATGCGTGAGATAGAGTACCCCTTAAGGCCGCTTGGAGCAAGAAAAAACCAAACTATCCATAGTGGATTTTGGACATCCGCTGTAGTATTTATGTTTTTTTTCATATCCAACACAACCTAATGGGCCGTTTGGGGCGTGATTATTGCAAAAATATCCATACTGGATATTGGATATATACTGTAGCATCCATATGGATTTTTACTATATAAAATATCCAGATGCTATAGTGTAGCAAAACATCCCATCTGGATGGTTTGCTTTTAATCACGCCCCAAACGGCCCCTAACTGATGTTTTCCTTTTAATCACGCCCCAAACGGCCCCTAAAGAGTTTCAGTTAGGGACGCAAAACATCAGTTAGGGGCGTGATTAAAAGCAAAACATCCTACACAGTAGCATCTGGATATTTTATATATCCAGCTGAAACACTAGATGTAAAAATCCACATGAATGCTACAGTAGATATCCAAAATCCGGACTGGATATTTTTGCAATAATCACGCCCCAAACGGCCCTTTAGATATAAAAAAAACTTACTACAGTATAGCAAAAATGTTTTGCTTTTAATCACGCCCCAAACACCCCTAAGATTAAGGGCCTTGGCAAGTTTGAATTTTGACTCGGGGGCATTTAAAACTTGGTTTCTTGTGCGAGTAATATTACGGAGACGCCACCGACAGTGCCGGACCCGGACGTGAGTCGGGGACAAAATCATAAATTTGAGCTTCGCAGGAACGGGAAACGGAGGGTGCTAGCAGCTTTCTTATAGAAATTGTGACGTCCTAAGGAAGCTTGTCCACTAAAGTAAGTGCAGATATGCATTACTTGGAGCCAACGCACGACAAGTCACGACGCGCAGTGGAAGAAGTCTCTACCGATCGAGGACAAACCGCGGAGACGTGTTTAAACATTAAAGTAACTCCTGGGCTTGAACTTGAAAGAGCAAAATTTTGTTGGAATTGATGCACAATTATAGTAAATTTTATAACATATATAGTAAGCGATTGCGTGCATCATATGATTGTACATATTTATAGATTGGAGTGCAGCAAAAGCCTGACAGTGGTAATCAAGTAATCCCCCAACAATGCCCATTTTCGTCGTTCTGGTTACCACTAACAGCAGCATCCAAGCAACCTCCATAAGTACTTGCTAATCATAGCATACCGCAAAATTTGTCGTCATTCATACGACCATGACATTAGAACTATGCACTGCAGTATACCCCATTCATTACATGCAAGACATGTTGATAGTGCTTATTTATAACTCCAAGCCCCATTCTAATGTTTCCCATTCAGCTCATCTCAATTAACACGAAGGACATCGCATCAAGATACTTCTGAACTCAATCCTACAGTTTTTATCAGTATATTGTAGTCACTAGTCAGTTCTTAGCAAAACAATGGCACAAGCACATGGGAGAAAACTGACTGGGTCTATATGATGCCAAACATATATGGAAAAAAATTTGTACCAGTAAATGCACCAGCTGAAAGCACACATCTATTAAACCTAAAAAATAACAGGATAAGTTCTAAAAAAACAATTGACAGATTGAGTTATCTGTGCGGAATAAGTGACCTGTATGTTCATTACTAAATCACTCAATCATCTACAGGTCTTCCTTGTCTGCAGAAGTGATTAGGAATAGCCTAAACAAGAAATACTCACACACAAACAAATTTCTTCTGATACGGCTCTAAAAGTTTCAAAGATGTATCTAAAAAGAACTGTTTCAGCTGCAAACGTATTGAATGAAGAAAACTTCTCCAATTTCTCATAGTTACGTACAAAACTTAAGGAAATCCCGAAGTTTCAAGACAAGTTAAGACTCACAGACCTTAACTTCATCTACCCCTGAACGTTAAGCATATTCTTGGCTTCAAGCTGCTCTCCCAATAAACTGTCACTTGTATACTTAATTAGAAGTTCCATCTTCTTCTTCTTCTCCACAACCATTCTCTCAATCTCCTTATCATCTGGAAGTGGCACGTGCACAACAAACTCCTCCTTATGCTCAACTTATTTCATCTTCCTCTCCTCTTCCACTATGTCCTCCTCTTCTTCGTACAATATGGCCCCTGCAGTGGCCATCTCCCCACTTTTCACCTCTCTCTTAGCCTCTTCCTTTATTTCCTCTAACCTCTTCCATTCCTTTAACGCTCTAGCCCTCATCTCTACTTCGGAAGACGCCTCAAGCTTCTCAAGTATTCCATTCTCGTCATCTCTGTACCCATAATAACTTGCATCAATTCGCTTAAAGATCTCGTATCTAGACCTTCTTTTCCTTAATGGAGTTGGCTTTTCGAATAACTCATGAAACTCCAAAATAGCGGTAGCCAGGGCCACAACCACTCGGTTTGGGCACATCTATAATATTCCCTTCCAGATCAGTCATCTTAGCCCCATGCTTTGCGTAATTGGGCCCACCTAATTCAACAATCCCGCGCTCCCAGTGCCCTTTCTCTCTGATCAATTTATTGATTTCATCATTGAGGTCGCGAAGACGATGCTCACCAAGCCCGTCATTCTGAATTTCAGCAACTTTTCGACCAATCTCTCGCATGATTTGTTGCCTCCATTTATCAGCTTCGGCAAGATCCCGACACTCAGAGGCAAGGTCTTCTCCTCTTGCTTAAATGCAACAAATCTGTTGACCATGGACTGAGCTTTCTCCTCGTTACGAGCCATGTCTGGATTTCTGGTTCAAGACTTCGCTTGCAGGTGGTAGTGGGAATCACCAATTGATAAAACAAAACTACTACAAAATAAAGTAACAAAAGTAAGCTTTGAAATTTAAAGAAGCACAATAAAGGAGTTAAAAAACATCACATAATTACAAAAGAAAATGATGCTAGAAAAAGTTCAAACTTCCAAGTTCCAACACAAGGTTCTAGTACAAACGATTCCAAAAGGAGACACAGAATTAATAACGGTCTGTAACAAAAAATACTGGCATTCATAACAAGGTAAGACTTGGAATTCTAACTAATCACAACTAGTATAACATGAAGTTACGTTTAGGAAAACCTCATAAACCGTGAAGTTACAGGAAAACCTCATACACATGAAACTGACGAAGTTGGTATAGTCTCTGTATATTGGTCTTGGAATCCTTTTCTTCAAACTCTCCCTTAACAACATCCACATATGCTTTCAATTTTCAAAAAACAAACCACTAGAAGATCATTGATGGTATACCAACACTCAGTCGTATTTGCGAATGTGCGTCTGAGTTCCGGGCAATACATTATCATATATTATTAAAATCACAATTCGCATATGCTTTCCTGACAGATATTCCCAACATTAAACATGTTTAACTAAGAGAACACTCAAGTAGATGCTTATGTTTTTTCTTCCGTGGACAATTTAGGCAGACAAACAGTAAGCCAAAGAATCAATTCAAGTTTGATACATTAAGCGTCAAAATGCAATCAGTCACAGCAAAGAAGAAGTTGTACAAATGGAAATTCGCATAATCGACGATATAAGTCCAATTGGGTAATGTTTGTCCCCGCCCCTCCCACACGCCCAAAACAAAACACACACACACACACACTTACCTTAAGCTTCCAGTGGCGATACTTTCCTGCCCGATGATGGTGAGAAGGTAGATCCGGCCCTCAGCGGCGACGTCAGTCTCTCCGGCGGCGGCAACGGGGATCTGGCTTGTGTGGGGCGACACTAAACGCAGAGGCGTCGGAGCTGAGCGCCGAAGGGTGGTCGTCGTCGGGCCGTACCACCCCTCATGAAAGTTTCTTCATCCGGTTGCCTTAGACCGGCTCGGAGTCTGGACCGGTTCAACTTGCAAAACAAGCGCACCAAGCCGCCGCGCTCTCCCATCGCCCTCTCCGGCGTCTCAGGCGGCGGATTAGCTCTCCAGTCTTCCTCATGAGCTCGCCCCTGCATCTCTCCGGCTACCGAACTTCGTTCTTACATTTCTCCGTACACCTTCCTTCCTATCCTCCCCTCCTTTCTGTGCCCGGTTCGTCCCTTCGACTCTTTCTAACGTGCCACTTATCCTTTTGAATGACAGGTTCCCGGCAATTTCTCTTGGACTACTATCTCTAGGGTTTCCATCAGCGCCGTATACACGAGGACGAATGGGCTCTTAAGACGTAAACGCGTATACAACGGGCCAATCCTCTTTTCGACCATGGGTGACGGTGAGGTGCGGCATCTTCATTTTCGTCTATTATTTTTATTCGCGGGAGTCTATCAAATGAATAATTTCAAGTGATACTTTCATTTCTTCTTTATTTTTGGTCACATTGGTGCGGCTCTGTGAGTCTTCTCTGTAAAATTTAGTGACAAATCGATATTTGATTGGTAGTATGTAAGCTAAAATTGTATCTTATCGAAGCTGAATGGAATTTGAAACTAAGCAGTAAATAACAGTGGCAAGTTCGAAGAACGAAATGTCTGTTTATTGAATTCTAGCGAATTCTGAGATGTGAGATCACTTTACATAGTACACTGGGGAGTTCTTTGAGTATGCATTACGGGATATTTCTAGTGAAGTCTGCTGTAAACCATCTTGTGCCAATCAACACTATTTACAACAAACGGGGTGTTGGTGGGATGACCAGTATGCTGCCTTGAAGCGGATGTTCTGAGTTCAAACCCTCACTCTGTTGGCCACCATCGGGGATTATATCCAGACTTACCTAGTGCCGATATTTTGTAGGCCGTGTACATATCTACGGGGTGTATATGGTGCTCTTAGAGGCTGTTGCCCTGCTCCTTCTAGTCGGGTCCTATGAAAACACTGTTTACCAAAAGGAGCTGCAAAGAGAGGAACGGATAAATTATACTCCCTCTGTTCAATAAAGGTAGTCTGCATTGCGAAATAAGTTAAATTTATTGGACTCTAAGGCCCGTACAAAAAAAGAGTTTCCCCTCTTCCTTTGTTTTTTGTCTTGAGGGAGCAAAGTCAGCCATGTAATGTAGGACCTGTCGCACCATTGGACGGAGGGAGTAGGATGCAGATGAAGGGTCTTAAGCTTAATTAAGCCAAAAAAACAAAGGAATTGATAAAACAGTTCCTTTTGGATTTTAGTTGCAGGCCTCTCAGGTCCCCTATGGTTTCGCATGCAAGGAATGGTGCCCCATGTCTATTTGTCTCATGAGCCTACCTGCTTTTTCCCAATGTCCTAGTTTAGGTGTGATTAAACTTTGTGGAATACTTTTTAAAGGGTAACATAACTGTGAGGGAAATGATAGTAGCAAAAACATGTTTTAGGAGCACATTTATTTATTTGTATTGTGTGGTTATCTTGATTTTGCTAAAAGGAAAAGAACAGTGAATTCTCCTACAATAAAACATCACTTGATTTTTGTAAGTGGATTAATAGGTACTACAATTTTGTATTTCTTTGATGATAGGCAGCTGATGTTTCCGAAGGTCACACAAGTCATGCTGAACATGGATGTAAGGCTATATTCCTCACATTTTATGTTATAGGTTAGGCATTGTACTGTTGAGGAAACATTTTAAGAGTACATGTTGCAAGCATGTTTAGGTAATTGATGGATTTTATTACCATGAACAGGCCATAGCCTAAATCTTGCAGATAATTATAGTAGTGGCAACGAATTCATTTCTCTTGAAGAACACAAGAACTTTGTACTTTGATCTAAATAGTTGTTATATGTATCATACACATCAATTCATGGCAAATATACAATTGAAACTTTTGTTTTTCCTTTTACTAAGTCTATATTTCCTGTGCTTAGGTAGATATAGCCACTAGTCTTTACCTTCCCTTCTTTTTGTGATCATTGTTCATTATTTTTTTGGTTTCGCCAAATTTACCATCTTCTAGTTTTTCTTAGGTATAAAAAAGAAAGAAGGCCGCCAGACAGCAAAAGCATCTACACCTAATGAGTACTTTCCAGATGTCTCAACACATTATAGCTTGTCTATCAAGTCCCTTTTTCTTTTGGCAATGTCTATCAATTTCCCTACTTTTGATCTTTTTTTCTCTTGATGCATGATATATATTTTGCAAAACTGTATGAAGCTTTCAATGTCTAGACATAGAGAGATCGTATATCTTTGATTTAGTGGCAACATGCCTTGCCTCTTGCCTGGGAGGTGTCATTCTTACCATTAGCCTAGTCTTTAAAATGCAGGTGTCAGATACCTGCGACAAAATGTGAGCTTTACTACATATGTTAATAACCTTCTGCACCTGATTTGCATTGAAAAAGTCCAACCTTTGTCATTTAACTTTTGAACGTTTTGCCTAAAGAGTTCACAGAGAAAAGAATTGCATGGGCAAAATCTATAATACATAAATATTAGGATGAATGGTCAAGGGCGGCAATACTAACATTTAAATAAACATATAGGAGACCATTATTTGAGTAATCTATGTGACTTGGGTTTTTATACAATAACTGTATTGGACATTCAAGAGTAACCTATTTCCTGTTCATCTTCTTGCTTTTTTTCTCCTTTTCTTCGATGAGAAATTTACCAAGTAGAAGAGTGTCCTTTTTAACTAGTTATGAATTCGTTTTCATGGTGGGTCCATCATCACCAACATTTCAAAATATATTTTTAAGTTATTTTTCACATGGATTATCTTCTTGTCATGATATTGAATGAGCTATCTCTTTACTAACTTATTCCATGTCCTCTTCATTATTCTTCTCTTCTCTAATTTACTTTTCCCATAATCCATTGAATATGCTAATTACCAAAACTTTGATGCCATGTAACTGGTCCTGTTATCTTCCAAAATTTGCCTTCAATTTTGTTTGGGGCTCTCTGGTTGGGAAGTCCCTGATGAATATTTGATCTCTGCTTATTTAGATTTAAATTTTGTGGAAGTCATTACTAATCTCACCCTCTGAAGACATCAATGTTTTAAAAATTCTTCTAAATGATCTCTCACCAAATATGTCATCTATTAGCGGTCTCGTATATCAGTATATTACCTAGCTAAACTTAATCTTTTATACCTGGTTGATGTGTTCTGCCTGTCATTCAATCATATGGTCCACAAAGTGATTTGTTCTATTTGCTTGCTTAATGCTTCTTTACTTCCTATTCGTTAGGTGATATTAGTGTGTTAGATTTGCTTTTGATGTTAAGCTGTGGGCCCATTCTTAGGCCAGACTATGTAAGGGGCAATGTATCCTCTCAATTAGTTTATGGAGTGATTATTAGCTCTAATCTCTTCCTTCTCCCTGTACTATCCTTCCTCACCTTTCGTCCCCTCTTTGAGATGCACACCTTATGCTTGTCAAAATTCTCTCCTCCTCTTTTAATCTGATATTCATGATATACTTCCAAGTTGTCATATTTTCTTTTGGTCGTCATTTTTCTTTTTCTTTTGGATCACAAAGTTCATGGACACAACCTTTTTTTTTTTACTTTATCTTGGAAATTCTGCTTCAGCCCTACAGATGGAATAAGAGCTATATAACTAGTAAACTCCATGCATTGCGATACATCATCCTTGCATCCACAGTCTGGTAGTTAATGATGAGAGCTTCCATATAATATGCACTGAAGCTAATTTCCTGTTTATTTTTCAAGTTTATATTTTTTCAGTTTTGGTAATTATTCTTTAAACATCTGTCAGGCTTATGGAGAGGCTTAAAAGATATGGAGTGTCTGGGGTGTTATCTTATGGACTGCTGAACACTGCCTACTATCTGACAACATTTCTTGTTGTCTGGTGAGTGACACTTAAATTGTTTTTCTACTTTAAGGGTTGGAAGGGGAACGAGTGGAGTTCATGTTGGATGCGAAAACTATCTTAATGTTGTTGGAAATTTTTTTTTTGCATAAAGAGTGGAACTGGTGGAAATAAACAATTAATATACGAACAATGAAGAGGCTGTGACGACCATTATCAAGAATGAGTTTTTTCAAGCTCTTATTAATTTAGCAAGGGTATCATTCGTGCAAAGTAAATGTGTGCGATCAGGATTTTTAATGCGTTTTTACACCATGAGCACTGATGGGAGAAGCCAGTACTCAAAGTATATGTTTTTCTTTTACAAAATGGATAATATGTCCATGTTTTTGCATCAACCTTGTGTTCCAGGTTCTATGTTTCTCCAGCTCCGGGAAAAATGGGATATTTTGCGGCTGTTCAAAGGTTTCAAATCTTAATTGAACAGTACTTTTTACCTCTTTTTGGGTCTAAAGCATTTTTGTCTGTAAATGTTGACAAATTTTTTTATATATCAATATTGATCTGCAGGTTTCTCAAGGTAATGGCTTTAGTATGGGCTGGAAGTCAAGTTACCAAGGTTCTTAGAGCGGGAGGGTGAGCTTTGCTAATTTGCTTTTCCATAGGAAATATTTATGGAAGGAGAGAATTCTTCATTGTGCTATTGAGCGGGAGGGACATATGGAAAAAACTCCTCACATGTTTTCAATTATTCTTTGCACAAAATTCCTTATGCTACTTTTTAGTGACATTAGTTATTATTAACCTCATAGGAAGCCAGTTTTTAAGGAGCCTATCAATCTGGTTTCGTTTTGCTTCCAAACCACCCTAGGAGTCTTACTAGCTTTTTTTATGATGTAAATAAAATGAAAAATAGATGTATGCTAAGTATAGGAATTTGTGAGTTTGAGAATAGATATTACCCAGAAAACAATAGTTTTATAGATGGTTTTTTTTATTTGCTAAGGTTATTAATGATCTTTTATATTATGCCTCAATGGTTAGAATTTTGGAAATAGGCTGTGAATGATAATATTGAGCTCATCTATTCCATGGATGGAAATGTCAGAGTACTGTAATTTGCATAAAGACAAATCAGTATCTTAGTACCAAGACTCCATGACAAATGGTTGGTATTGTTGGAAAATGTGTTGGTCTGCATCTGTCTTTTTGGGTCGGTTTGGGCCTGATATACATTGTTGGGCTGTTCTTTAACAGCTCGAGCTTTTGAGGCAACTTGTAATAGGTATTGGTCTTGATCACTCCATGTTCATAATTTCTTCTGATGCATGAGTTTTTCTTTATGCAGTGCCCTTGCATTAGCACCACTTGTGGACAGAGGATTATCGTGGTTCACTCTTAAATTCAGTTTCGAGTCTCGCGGCAAGGTAGTTAAACAAAATGGAAAAACGAACTTGATGCTTCCCAGACCAGGCTTTCAAGCTATTACTTTCTAACGTCTGATTACTTGTTGTACATCCATTATAGGCTTTCATGGCGATCGCGGGCTTTTGTTTTGGACTGGCCTTACTGCTGTTCTTCGTAATCACGTTACTGTGGGCTTAGGATTAACATGTTCTGAGAGGATGCCGTTCTTTCCTTGACACTTGAATTGCATTTGGGCACTTTCGAAAAGAGCCCATTAGATACAATTTCCACGAGCATTTGTATGGTTAATATCACTTTCATTCCTTTTTGGCGTTAGGATGAATTGTTGATCGAATGCCTGATTCCGCTGCCTTCTACAATGTACAAGGCCCGGAAGTGCCCAAGTCGCCAAATCATTTTTTACTTTGTATGAGTTCAGTGTAGTTGACAAGTACCAACTGAGCGATGTTGTTTTCAAACTGTTTAAAGGCATATATATACCCGAAGCTCATTCCAAATTTTCTGGCGACTAACTCCAGGCTCCAGCAACCAATTTCGACTGCTTCGACTACCAACTCCGGCAATCAACTAGGCAGGAAGAGGGTTCGGGTTGACTGTTCTTCTATAATGGGAAAATAAAAGTGATACATTGATTGTTTTTGCCAATAAAAAACAACAAATATTGGGATTGCTTTTACTTTGCATTTCATTTCTACCAGGTTGTAATGAAAATTTCTACAGTAAAAAACCGAAGTTCGAACAATACCGAGGGGTGATGTTCATTGATTGAGGCCAAGGGTGTCGTATGAAATAGGCACGATGACGTACAGAGGACAAAAGAAGCCAGTTGGTCCTGTAGTTTATACTTAATAGCTCAATGCGACCAACTTCATCAAAGGGGGACCCCCACGCAATTGCTTCCTCTGTCCCTCTCCATCCGCTGTCGCGGTTGCCTTATCGAGTCTCACCCTCGGACAAGTGTCAAATCATGATGCAGGGGACCCTCCCACCTGCATTGCTAGTGATCACGTGAGCGCGCACGGCAATGCAGGCCTTCATGTCAGCATCGCTCCAGTCTGCTGCACATGCCGGCATGCCGCCTCCGTCCTGCGTATGATATTACCGTTCCACAATAATCCTTTTTCTTTTTGGTACAGAGACTGTATAAAATAAATATATAAGACTCTTGTACGAGAAAATTCTTAGTAGAAGAGCTGAGGCATCTGACAAAGTAAACTATTTCATGAACTTCTGTACAATGTAAGCGATACATATATACATAACAGAAAATAATAGCGTTCACAAACACGTGATACGCCAGGAACAAAAAGAGGAGGATACAAGTGCACTTTCTGCACCAAAAATTGTATACATAAAAAGTTGGGTCACTAACATAAATAGGGCAGTGATAACCCTACAACAGATTCCTACACATTTTCGTAGGAATCTGCTGTACAAATATCGTTTCCCCATAAACTACTTAGGCCAAGAATGTCAAGCGATTGGGGGGTTCACATGCAGATTGAGGGCCTCACAATGTGTTCTGAGATATCACCTCCCCAAATTTCAGGAAGAGGTTGGCGTCGGAGGTGCTTCTGCTTAAGCTGGTGCAGTTGACCGCAATAGGGGTCCTGAGGCTGTCGCATTCTTCGTAGCCTGTTAGGGAGGGTGGCGGTGGTAGCGCCAAGGGTGACTATTTGGGCACCACCGGTGGCACCAGGCTCTCAAGAACTCGCACTACTTCGTGCATTGTTGGCCGGTCAGCAGGCTGTTTCTTTGTACAAAGGAGGGCCAGCTGAAAAACCTTTTTCACGGCGCCAAGATCCTTGCAACTGCTCGAAACCTCCGCGTCCACCGTCTCCATAACAGCATTTTTGGAAGTTTTGGACAGTATCTAATCAGCGAATGAAAACAGCTTTACATCAAATTGACAAATGGGTTTATGCTAGGGCAAAGCATAATCATTAAGCAACTTAGTTACCACTTTAACTTACCAGGTGCAGGAGATTGCAATCATCGTCCACTGCTTTCCTTCCCGTAAGTAGCTCAAGCAGGACAATTCCATAGCTGTACACATCTGATTTTTCATTGAGGCGGGAAGTTCGCGCATACTCGGGATCTATGTACCCGATGGTGCCCATGATATAAGTGGATGTGTAGGTCTTAGACATGCACAAACTCTTTGCTATGCCAAAATCCGTGATATGGGCCTCAAAGTCCTTATCCAAAAGTATGTTTGATGACTTCACGTCTCTGTGCACTATCCGAGGGCTACAATCATGATGAAGGTAAGCCAACCCTTGGGCAGCTCCGAATGCTATGTTTAACCTTGTATTCCAATCAAGCTTCTTTCTACTACAAGAACCTGCCAAGAAAACGCAAGGATTAGCAACTTTAATTCCTTAATGCGTTTCATTAGTATATCTATGGAATTTACTGTAAAATGTTTACCATGTAGAAGGTCCCAAAGACTGCCGTTCTCCATGTAGTCATAAAACAAAAGGTTTCCTGAAGGAGATAAGGAATAGCCTTGGAGACTAACCAGATTCCGATGTTTGATGCTCCCCACAGTCTCCAGCTCAGTCTCAAATTCCTTCAAGCTATGTGGATAGTGAGAATATAGTCTTTTGATTGCCACTGGTCGGCAGTTCTTAAGCACACACTTGTAGACTGTGCTCGAAGCACCATAGCCAATTATATGCTGCTCATTTAGATTCTCGGTTATCCTCATTATATCTTCATATACGTGGAGAGCCATGTTCATATGAAGAATCACTAGTTTTGGTGCCAAGTTATTTGCTGCGACATGTATATTACATTCAAAAGGACAAAATGTGTGAGAGGTTTGAAATAGATTTCATAACACAAAACAAAACAATGGATTAAGAATCTATAAATTTAGAGTGCCCTCATGCTGATAGATATGATCGATGAAGTAAAATCACCTGGCTTGTTTGGAGATCCTTCTGAAAAACTTTTTGGATGGTGCGGTTTGCATGCTGCTGCTAAGATCATGAGCACAACGGCTACTGAGCCTAACGCAATAGCCAGAATGGCTGCTTTTGAAATCAAAACTGCATTAGAATAGAACATATTATAACCTTGCCTCCCTGAATTTTCAAAACCAAACGAATCAATACGCTGCACATGAGAAAATGAAGTTTACCCCTTCGTTGATGAGGAGATGCACGACATTGAGAACTATGCCAATTGCTACAAAGTCCAGGATTACACAAAAAGCTGCACTTAAGAAGGTTTACCAATCAAAACAAATTGCTGGAAACAAACATCACAGGCACCATGGCTAGGTTAAAACGCAAATCAGTACAATCTAGTGCCCTTGTAATCTTACGTATCAGGAGAGAATCTTGAGAAATTATTCTGACCAGGGATATCACCAGAAAGGTTGTTATATGAAACATTTCTGTAGACAAATATAACACATTATTTCGCATCAAGCAATTTTTTAAACATTTTTAACATGAAAAACATGACAGAATTAGTAATCTCTACTTACAAAATGGTGAGACTGAGACAATTAACCAGTGAAAATAAATTCCCAGACAAGTTATTCTTTTCCACTCTCCTGTCCAATTTTTTCAGAGCCATAAGTACAACCTAGTTTCCATAGCGTAACACATAACAAACATGAAACCAGGTGACTTACAGTGAGAATAAATTCTGAAGCTGACCAAGTTCCTCAGGTATCGGGCCAGATAGATGATTATTGGACAGGTCTCTACATGGTAGATCACCTAGAATTGGTTATGCATGTTGCAGTAGATTGAAACTAAAAAGGTAACTTTTCCTTACATATCCATCACACTTCTAAGGTTTCCAAATTCTGCAGGTATTGATCCAATCAGCCCGTTATTGCTCAAATTTCTGCCAGCAGTGAAGATGTCAAGATGGGAAGGACGAAAAGCATAACATCGGGGTGACAAAAGCATTCAGCTATCAATTACTTCAGAGAAAATGCTTACAATTTCAAAAGATGTTCCAAGTCACCAATGGATTCAGGGATGGCACCACTAATTTTGTTGTTGGAGATGTCCCTACAGATATTGTTCTCATGTCCATTAGTTACACTGTCATCCTTTATAAGAGCAATCATATGCCAAAACAGTTTAAAGGCTCTCTGACTTACAAAGTATCCAAGTTGCCAATTCGTGATAGTTCCAGTGGTATGGGTCCCTTAAAATTGTTAGATGAGAGATTTCTGGGCAGAAAAATATATGCACAACCAGAACAGTTTAAATTATGAAAGTGATACGAGTCATATGTATACAATAAGATGTCTATTCATTGCACACACTAATTACATGAAATAAGCTGGCACATAATAGACCACAAATATCAAGAGAATATTAATATCACAAAAGTGATAACAAAGCAAATCGGACTCACAAATAAGTCATGCTTTCTAGTTTTTCAAATGCTCGTGGGATGGCCCCACTCAGCTGATTTCCATATGCATTCCTTGAAAGGAAAGAGAGAATTAATTAATTAAACATTAAAATCCCAAATCTTGCAGCAGATAACAAATACAGGGTGCTTACAGATTATTGAGATTCACACATGAGCTTAAGTTTTCAGGAATTGGCCCTTCAAGCTTATTGTTAGCAACATTCCTGCAAAGCTGAAACTTAGTAAATATTCACCAAAAAAGAACAATAAGAAATATTAAAATCTAACCCAACAGAACATGAAGTGCACTTATTGCGAAAAAAAAAACTTCAAAAGAACATACAAGTCAAACAGGTCAGTGAGTTTTCCCAGCTCTGGTGGAATGTGCCCAGTGAGTTGATTGTCACTTAGTTCCCTGTAAATTTATGTGTTGATTCAGCAAAGGGCAATAACGTTGTACGTTGCAACAAAAGCATCAATAACAAGAGATTTCTACTTCTTAAAGAAAGTCAGTAGGAAAAATTGCCCTTACAAGTAATGAAGTCTCGTCATATTCCCTAACTCTGGAGGAATAGAGCCTGTTAATTTATTACCTTGAAGGTACCTGAAATTGCATGCACACCAACAATGTAGTCAGAGACTCTTCCAATGATATGATGAAATAAAGGAACTAAAGGAACCAACTAATGACAGAAATTAGGTAGGATTTAATAAGATTACAAAGCACAACGAAAGGGAATCTGTTAAGCATTGTCCATCAATCATCTAAAACTAATGACTGTGAATCCTGTTGAAAAAACTTACAGTTTCTCGGCATAAGTCAAGTTGCCTAAAATAGGAGGAATGGGTCCATTAAGCAGGTTGCAGCTCAAATCTCTGCATTAAATCATGAGATAAAGTTAAGCTTGCTTGAGAAAATTACTAAACTCACAGCTCAGCAACTCAATTACACATGGCCCAAGGCTTGGCATAGGTACTATTTTCAAGTTGTAAATCCTAGTATAGATGTTCTTGTTACACATTAAAAATCTGCTCAAGATTCAAATGAAGGAGATTCAGACTACTCACAGCACAGCAAGCGCCTGCATTAGACCTATGACAGGTGGGATAGGCCCAGATAAACGGTTCCCTTGCAATGAGCTAAAATTGACACAGAGACTTCATGAGATTGTGGTGGAGCGAGATTGTAGCAAGGCAGTTAAACACTGGAATCAATAAGAAGTTTAGAAAGACAATGATCACATACAGTGTAGCCACTTGCAGAAAACCAATGTTAAATGGAATTTCTCCAGTGAGCCGATTATAAGACAAGTCCCTGTGCAATGACGAAATAATCAACTCATATAATGTAAATTATCTTGTAATACGGGAAGCAATGCTCTAGGATACAGGCAAAATACGTACAAGACCTGGAGACTGGTGCAATTTCCAATATTCTGAGGAATGCTTCCTTTCAAGCTGTTGTTTCTAACATCACTGCAACAAATGCTTCACAATCAAAATGAAAAAACCATTGTCCTGTAGAAAAAGGGTTATGCTGATTGCTGATGGAGTTGAGTTAATTTACTCACAAGTACCACAACCCTGTCAGCTGGCACATATCAGGGGATAGAATCCCAACCAAATTGTTGCCCCGCAGACCGCTGTATCACACACAAGTTAAGGAAATGGGTCAAGCTCCAAAATTTGAGACTCTGAGAGCACATTCATAGATCACATGAAAAAAAATAAACTACAACTAAAGAGTAACAAACAATTTATGCATGGGAAAATTTGACTACTCACAGAAATTGGAGAACTTCATTCCAGTATATTACTCTGGGAATGTCTCCAGTCAGTTTGTTTTGAGCCAGGTCCCTTGAAAAAGATGGTTGCATAATTGCAAATCTTTGAGCATACTTCACTTAAAAATCTTAAACACGAAAAATAGATAAGACGGACTTACAATATTTTCAAGTTAGGGATCTGAGACAATGTTGAGGGTATAGGTCCCGTTAACTGATTGTTCTTCAATGACCTAGGAGTTCAATCGATGTAATAGAGATACCACAACTTAAGTTTTTTTCTCACCCGGTGATAATACAAAACTATTCATAAATAATAATAAACCAATGAAGGACTACTTACAGGAATTCTAGTTGCTTCAGTTTCGAAATTGAGTACGGAATATCCCCGTAGATGTCATTGTTTGACAAATCACTATGGCCAAGAGCAGGGGCAAGTTAAGTGTTATTAGCTAAAAAAATCTAAGAGTAACGAAAGTGGATATTTCAATGGTTAATTTTCTATTCGATTAAACTTACAGGCTTTTAAGCAAAGGGCAATCTCCAATCTCATCCGGGATCTGTCCCGACAGATGATTGCCTTTAAGATCGCTGCTCAAAGAAAAGAAGGCAATAGGGATGAAAATGAGAAATAGAATTATCCCATCTATTGGCTTAATATGCAATAATGTCGTATTTTCTGCACAACACTTACATGGCGAGTAGACCTTTCAGATCTCCAATTGACGGAGATATTTCTCCATCAAGATTTAAACTTGATAAATTGCTGAAATAGAAACCAGAATTTCGAATGAGAACGGCCTTTGCCTTTAAGGTCAAGTAATACAACTGCATTTAATTAATTCCTCGCAGGAAAAATGAGAGTCAGAACTAACAGAGCAACAACAGTAAAGGTGATGTTATCACAGGAAACTCCTCTCCAGGAGCAGTAATCTGAAGAGGCAGCATTAATCCAGTCATACAGCACATTGTCTACGTCGCGGAAGGACTTCTTGATCTCCAAAAGAGTTGCTCCTGTACAACATGAAAAGAAAAAACAGAAAGATTCAAGTTTAACGGGATAAATATATTAACGAAAGAACTCCATTTAGAACACTACAAAACAGATTTTTCATGCATATTTAACTAAAGAATTATCTTTCGTCAAGTTCTCAGAACTCAATACTCAGATAGAATGTTCAGAAATGTGTTCAAGTTTCAACTTAAGAGACCAGGTAGCAAGCAATGCGTAGCTTACGAACATACTCTCTCTTTGGTTGAAACAAAGAAGAATTTAGTTGAGTAAGTCACAGCAAGCCACTAACATTCTCATCAATCCGTGAACAGTTCCAATTCCAAAAAAGCGACACAGAAGACCACATTTGGCCTTTGTAGATAGTCTTACCATCGTCGGAACTTGAGAGGCCGAACAGAAGAGTCCCCGTGGTAACCACAAGAAACACCAAGTGCAAGAATTTAGCCATCCACCCTGATTGATGATTCACTACAACTTCAAATTCGAACTTAATGAAGTTTCCTTAGAGAAGCCGATAGATGAATGGAGAAATAACGGAGACTAACAAGAACAGGAATGAGTAAGAAACTGAAGTAGCTGAAGGTGCTCCAGTGAGATTCCACTGAAAAACAGCTGACGCTAAGGATGAAGAGCCAAAATTTTGTTGAGCTAGCTCAAACTAACAGCCGAATGTGAGAGAGGCAAACACGACGTGAAGAAAATCCTTATCTTCTTCTTACAAAAATCTGATTTTTTGGAGAAGAAAGTCCATTAAGACCAGATGAAAGCAAAAATGTCCGGAGAACACAGTGAAAGAGGTGAAACAATAAGAAGCTCAGGAAGGAATATCCGAAGCAGCGCAACAGCAGGGCCTATTCATCCATGCACCTTCGTTATCCTAAAGACGACAGAATCCAGCAAATGGCAACGGCCTAAAAGTGGGTTACAATGTGCAAAAGAACCTTCACCATCAAAAGCCTCTCCCCTAAACGACATTCAAACCAAATGGAAAAAAACACTGGACTGCTGAGAGAGAAAAACTCTCTGTATGAGTGTGGTTAATGATGACGATGATGACGATGATGACGGACTCGCCTGTTCCATCACATCCGTCTATGACAATCCCCTAAATACAGAGGGCCAGCCAGCTCACTCTTCTCCCTCTCTCTCTCTATTTTTCTGTCTTTCTCTCCTCTTAACGAGAACTCTTTCTCTCCGCTTATCTTTCTCTCCTCTTAACGAGAAAGAGAGCAGGAGTTTAGAGTGAACAGAGTCCAGAGATGGTGTGGCAGAGCGGATTTTAACTTTACCACAGAGAGGACTCAATAATGCCGACGCCTCTCTCTCTCTTTCTCTGTAGTAAGAGAGTAGTAACTCTATGTGGGTTGTCATGAGAAGTGCTGCAGTCCATGCAGCAGCAGCTAAGTCAAAACTGCAAATCCGTTTCAGGCAGGTTGACAGTTACCCAACATGGGATTGGCTTGTTTAGCCTCTGGCCTGGCAGACAGACTTAACGGATCTCACAGTGAGTAAACTTAAGCGTTAGTTAGGCAACTACTCAGTTACGACACTCCTTTCGATTTTACTAAGTCGCCAAAATATCACATCCTTTCCTTCTTTCGGGCAAAAAAGAAGGAAAGTCCCTTCTCCATTTGGGCCAAACGGGCATCTCCCGCCACCGAGCAAAGCCATATGAACATCAAAGGACAGTTGAGGACCCCAAGCTCTGCAAGTGGCCTGCTCAACAACTAGTGTGCTTTTGTCATTTTTTGTAAGATGGATGGACGGCCCAGATGGATAGATGGATGAGTAGCCATTCATGCATGTAGGTACGCAATAACACGAATCGAACAAACTGGAACCTAGCTTTTGGGCCTCGGCCAGTATGGGCCTGGGTGGTGATGGTTAGCTACATAAAGCGCCAGCTGGCTATCTGTTTTCTTTTCACGGCGATCTGATAGGACTGGAAAGCAAAGCCCAGTGACAATAATGAGAGCAGAGAGAAAAAATTGGTAGGTGAAAAGGCTCTCACGTACAAATCAAGAAAGGGAAACTGCTGTGGGCCCAGGATTCCTGCCAGTGGCTTTTGATGGAAGCAGCCTTTGTACGTCTCAAAATCTAGTAAAACCTGGCCTACTGCTGGGCCTAGCTCCTGTATTTGTGACATCTGGTTGCTCCCCATTTAACCTTTCCTTTTCTTTGTCACCCCTGCCCCATCAAAGCAGTTCCTTGCACCCTGACGTTCGTCGCCGTTATATTTTCATAGTGTTTAGTTCGTGCGTCACTATCTTTGCATCCCTGGCGTACGAACTAAACACTATGCTAAACACAATTGCAATTGATGGTAGTTGATATGAATATTATTAGGGGGGCCGGTAGCCTCCGGGCGCCCGGAGAGAGCTACACAATTGCAATTGATGGTAGTTGATATGAATATTATTAGGGGGGCCGGTAGCCTCCGGGCGCCCGGAGAGGAGCTCTCTCCGGGCGCTTTGATTTTCATCCGTCAGATTTCACCCCCCATTAAATCCCTAACCCCCCCCACTCCCTCCCGATCCCACCTCTCTCCCAATCCCTCCCTCCCTCACTCCCTCCCGCCCCCAAACCTCCCTCACTCTCTCCCGCTCGCCGCCGCCCCCAAACCTCCCTCCCTCCCTCCCCGCTCGCCGCAGCCCCCCTCACTCCCGATCTCGATCGCGACTCGCCGCCGCCCACCGAACCTCCCTCCCCGCCGCCCCATCCTCACTCCGTCGCCGCTCGGCCGCCCTTCTCATCGCGAAGCAAGGTATCATTTTTTTCCTTGCTTTGAAGTTCAGAAAAAATTACTTCTTTTTGAATTTCAGAAATAGTAACTGTGTGAGGCCCTGCCGATTTGGGGAGCTCTCCTTATTGGGAAGTGGTGGATGAAAAGAAGTTGTTGATATTCGTCGAGTTATTGTTCTTGAATTTTTGGTCATCTCCTAATGATAATCAATTAGTCCTTTTTCCCAATAATTTGAGGTTGACAAAATGTCATCACGGGACTGGAAATTGTTTTCATTTTTAGATTTCTTATAAGCTTGAAAATCATTATTGTGAAGCTCTGTTTGAAATGCATGGTTATAATAGTATCAAAAGTCTGATTTAGTCGCTTATTATGTTGGTCCCTTTTGAAAGTTCAGCAATTTGGTAGACCGATATAGTTGACAAATAGTAACTGAAGCTTTCACTAAGGCCAACTAATTTCCACTGAGATTAGCCTTCCTAGAATATATGTCTACATGACACATTGCATACATATTTCCTTTTCTATTAACAAGGGGTGTCCGAGTCCATACATAAATCTTCCTGACAAGTGAGTCCATACATAAATCTTCCGAGTTTCTTTGCTTAATATCCCTATTTGGAAAATTTATTGTGATTGATAACAGATCAGGTTTAACTCAAGATCTTTGAGATTTTATCTTCAATCTCCATATATCTCATATAACTTAAGATATAGTAATTGAAAGCAACATTACTTTTAATGCAGTTGTACAAGTGAAGTATCATATATATAATTTGGCTTATTGTTGTATATAAACCAAGATCAGCTAAAGAGAATTTGTGTTTAGCATAAAAGGAGGTTGAGAATTTATAGAAGCAGGCTAAGTCTTATATATATGAATAAGGATTTTATTGGCTAGAGGAGGTTGATGATTTTGCTTGTCATAAACCAGCTGGTGCTAGTCGGCTGGGAAAACATTAGTAACAGAGATATGGATCAAAGGAGGGCATGAAGTACATGCATTTTTAGAAGATGACTGATTGTAATTGGTAAAGTTGGGAGAAAGAAGCAGAAGTTACCTGTTTGTTCTCCAATCTTCTATTTATAATATTTACTTGTACCCGTTGTTGCTACCTATTTGCTCTTCTCAATTTCTTTTCCTTATTGGCATCTTTGTGTCATCTTTATATTTGTTAACTATTGATCTGCATTATTTTAACAATAATTAGAAATGGATGCATCTAGTAGTAATAGCATGAGAGTGGGGGAACTATGCCCTCGTTGTCTCGGCCACCGCATGACATTTTATGTTTCTCATACTGATGAAAACCCTGGAAGGCCTTTTTTGAAATGTCAGAATCGCTATGTAAGTTATTACAAACCTCAGTTCGTCCTAGTGTTATATGTATATATATATTTATACTTTATTTGGTATTGGCAGGGGGAGGCAGGGTGCGGGTACTTCAGGTGGTTGAACAAGCCGCCAAAACTTCCAACTGGTACGAGATCCAATCTACAAGTTCCTTCCAACATATCTAATCAACAAAGAATTCGAACGTCCGTGGTGGAAGAGTGCATTAGGGATAACACCAGGACCACTGTGTTATTTATATTTTTGATAATATGTTTGATGTTGGTTATATTTAGAGGGTGATGGGTGAGAAGAATGTAACTTAGATTTTGTTACGTAGATGTTGTTCACCATGTATGTGAATTCGCGAAGTACTTGAACTGGAGACAAGTTTGTAGAGACTTATTAAACAACCCCTCTGTATCAAGATGTTTGAAGAAGTTTGTAGAGACTTGTGGTCTAAATGATGGTAGCATGGTTTGCTAAAAAAAATTGTTTCTTTTTCCTTGTATAAACTCCTAGGAGACAGCCTTTGAAGATAATCAAAGCTGATTGATATGAATTCTGTATTGGGTCATTTTTCTTTATAGGAACTGTTTAACATTATTCAGTAGTCATTTTTTTCATTTTTCCTATAATTGCTGTAGGTGGCTTATGTCAATTAATTTCTGTTTAGAATGCAATCTCTAGGGGAATTGAGAACATATGTTTTCTTGAAAAAGATTTTACCGTGATTGTAGTAAGTGGGCTATGTAAATCATTTCTGCTTGGAAAGCAATCTCCAGTAAAATTTAAGAACAAATGTTATCTTGAAACAGAATTTAGAGATTAATTGTTTTTTGTGACTTTTTCTTTCTACAACGACGCCCATAATCCAGCCTAAGGTCTAGGAGGCTCATTCTTCATCTCACATTATATCGAATTGAAAGCTGAAGCATAAAGAGAATAGGCTTAATTTTCAACTTGTTATCAATCGCCAACTTCACTATCAGCTTTCTTGACATGTCTGATTGCTTTGGCCCGTCTGTGATAGGTATTTAGCACCCCGTAAGGAACTTGATAGGTATTTAGCACCCCCGTAAGGTACTTGCACAAAAAGGCCACATACTATTCCCGACCATAGACCCTGCTCAATGAAATTACAAGAATAACCACATTACTGATTGTCTGCCAAAAAAGAGATGTATGTGCAAGTGTAAATACTGATGACCTACCTTTCCACCAACATGGAAGACAAAGGCCAGTAGCACAGCTGAGGGAATGACTACTATATAATAGGATCC
This sequence comes from Houttuynia cordata, assembly GCA_039654745.1. NCBI lineage: Eukaryota > Viridiplantae > Streptophyta > Magnoliopsida > Piperales > Saururaceae > Houttuynia > Houttuynia cordata. Next base: position 31,886,391 of record CM077503.1, read on the forward strand.
AAGATTGACCCAGGCCCCAATCTTCTACCAACCACACCCTCTGGCAGTGCCTAGTATCCAATTGGCAGTTTCAGATCCAAATTAGTCGATTTTAACAAATCTTTGCACAGATGAACATGACAATAAGCTGGTCAAGTAAGAACTGTTTTTAGAAGTGGTAAAAGCTATTCCATAGCTGATCTTACCATGGATAACATCACTAACGTAGAGGAAATACCAAAATTAACTCCAACATTACATTGCATAAAAGCATGGCTTGCTGATCCACATTCTGCAAAAGTTGCACTTGTACTTGTACACCATTAATCTTCTCCGATTGTACGAGTAATGATACCTTCGCATGTTCCATACTTGAATCGGGTTTGACAAAAAGAAGGCATGCTCACCCACGATGGCTGTTGCAGTCTGAGCAGGGTTCCTCCACCACAGATTCTCTAGTCCTTACTCACCAGATGCTTGGATACCCACCTGCAAAAAATGGTATGACTGCCAGTAAGTGAACACAATAATGTTTGCAATTTCAAATCCAGTATATAAGGTTTACTCACATGCACAATCAATTCTGGCCCTTATATTGGAACAATGATTTCAAAGCAATATTAGTATTTAAATATTTGAAGGAACTCACAAAAAACAAAACTTCACTATGGGCCTTAGTACCGGGTTGAGCTAGAATTGCGACAGGTTCTCCCCCTGTAATTGTAAATAGGAATTAAAACGCGAGCATTATATCATACAATAAGCTTCCACAAACAAATCATATTGTTTAAAATGTTAAATCACCTGAAAGAACATTTCGTCAACACTTTGCTCCACATGATCCTCCCGAGATTGCTCACCATGATTTGCACATGAATTATCTCCCTGCATTGCAAGTTCACAGAACTGTTCAAGTAATAAAGTACAAATGTCCAATAGAGAGATTAAAGTGTGTACCTTATTTTGTGGACAAGTACTCGTGTAATGGCCTATTTGTTGACAACTTCCGCACTTCCTCTTCTTTGATTGCGATGGGATGTTTTGTTCTATTCCAGCTTTTATCCTCCCGATTTTTTTTGGGCGGCCCTTGGTTTTAATCTTAGATGGATCTCTTACTGTGATTGTTGGCATGTATGGTTCTCGGTTCGCACTTGCTTCTGATTGACTTGGAATAGTGTCTTCCATTTGAATGGCAGATGATGCTCCCACATTTCCTAGTTTATGGAAGAGCATCTTAAGTGTAGGCATGGCTTCATTCCACAAATCTAAAGAAGTCAATCCCAAATCTCCAATCTTATATAAGATATCACGCATGCAATATACCATATATGGCGTGACTGTGGATCTCCTAGATGATGAGTCATTAACGTTCATGGTTGTAGAAGTTGAATACTTAGCAGCAATTCTCCAACGGAACAATATATATTTATCGGGAAGTTCTTGTACATTGTTTTGGAAAAAAACCCGAAGTATGTGCCTGCACAGAATACCTTTCGACTCAAACATTTTACAGCTGCATTTTCCACAAATTTTTGGCTGACTTTGGAATGTTACAATGTGAGCTCTTCCTTCTACATCCTTGTTCACCTTATATATAAAAGTTTCTCCTTCGCATTGAAGTGTAGTACACATGTAAGTTAATCCTTGCTTGAACTGTTCTTGAAATAAGCTAAATAAATTCCTTTTGTACAATTTGCTTGCTTGTTTCTCCAATCCGTGGCCCAAAAATAGTGTTGGGTTGGTATGCATTGACTTATGGTCTTCAGAAGCCTCCTCTTCTTGTCGAGATGCAACAGCATTATCATATTGATGGACAAACTCACTTAATGGAGTTTGTGCACTCACAAATTCATTAAAAAATGAATTAATGCTTTCACTTCTTTGACTTGAAGTCATCCCAGCAAAGAAATAATCCTTAAGGTAGGCTTGAATCCAATGATGACGATCATTGTATATGGTTTGCAACCAACTGTCATTTGGAATTTCATATTTTTCTTTCAAGCTTGCCCATTGAACTTCACATTCATTAGTGTTATCACCGTATACCAATTTGTCATAATCATCATTGAAGTCCATGTATTTGAATTTCAATTGATTTAGATGTATAAGTGCATTCCTTCCAATGTGCCATGAACAAAATCGATGCACACAACTAGGGAAAACTGTTGCAATTGCCTTTCCCATTGCCATATCTTGGTCTGTGATGATCCCCTGTGGCATCTTATCCCACATACATTTTAAGAATGTTTTAAACACCCACGTGAATGTCTCCTCTGTTTCATCTGCAAGTAAGGCACACCCAAACAAAGTAGATTGACGATGATGATTAACCCCTACTATTGGTGCAAATGGCATATTAAAAGAGTTTGTCCTATATGTCACATCAAATACAATAACGTCCCCAAACTGCATATAGGCCCACCTTGATCTATAATCCGCCCAAAAAATAGTTCTCAATTGATTATTCTCATCAACCTCCATTGCAGAAAAGAAACCATCTTCAACAGCTTGCTTACGTTGGAAATATTCCACAACCCTCATATACTGTTGGCCAACATTATTCTTGCGTGCTTTCCCTAAATGATTTCTACAATCTTGAGAGGAGATGCACATGTTATCCACATTACCACCTGTAACATTCAATACCCTTGCAATACTCGAAGGGCCAATACTGCATTCATGAAATGCACTAATCAACCCTTTTGAAGTTGACGTAAGTTTCTTATGCGATCGGATCATTCCTACTTTGGATGGAGTTGCAAGTGCATGTGAATGTATGTCATGAAAATGCACCACAACCCATTTTCCCTTTCCATTTGTTTTAATAACCATATGGGCCTTACATTGTTGTCGACTATCAGCACGACGTTTGACCCTTCTTTTTCACACACAAATGCCTTTTTGAAAATTGATCCAGTTTTTTTAGATTTAACTGAAGAGTCTTTTCTAATGCCAAAACCTCTTACTTTTGCAAATGCATTATAAAATCCATATGCCTCCTCCATAGAAGAAAAGTCCATCCCCTCACATGGTACCATCCTCATATCAGTGTGGTCCTCACCCATACTAATATCATTACTCTCATGAAATGCATTTTCTTCATTGCCATCTAAACCCATTCTAGATTCTTCACATCTATTTGCAGCTTCCATTTCACACCCGAGCAAACAAACCTTCACCATAAGGACAATTTTTAATGCACAACTTTTCAGTACTAGATTGAATCATCAAGCAAAAATATCAAATCCAGAAGGAGATAATAAATGTAATTAAAAATCTACTATAAAAAAGCACTATATATGTAAATTAATTTAAACTGCAATTGCCTCTCCTAAAGTAAGCCGCATCATTTCGCTGGAGCCTACAAAAGTTTTTTTGTTCCAATAAACCAGACAAACATGACCTGAGTATTATCCACTACGGTCGTTTTTTCCTTCTCATAAATTTGCATAATAGGTAGAACCTAACTGTATAAATTTGCACGGTCGTTTAGTGGATAAACACAAATGAAGATGCAGGAAACCAATGAAGGCGTATATTCTTATCATAAGATCCCAATAATGGCTATCTCAGTACATTCTTCTATAACAACAGATCTATCAGCATATCATAAGCACAAAAAGAAGTAATTTTTCCTGAAATTCAAAACAATAAAGGAAAAAGATGATACCTTGCTTCGATGAGAAGGGCGGCCGAGCGGCGAGCGGCGGCGAGTCATGATCGGGATCGGGAGTGAGGTTCGGTGGGTGGCGGCGAGTCGCGATCGAGATCGGGAGTGAGGGAGGTTTGGGGGCGGCGGCGAGCGGGAGGGAGTGAGGGAGGGAGGGATCGGGAGAGAGGTGGGATCGGGATTTAATGGGGGTTGATTTTCATCCGTCGGATGAGATCCGACGGATGAAAATCAAAGCGCCCGGAGAGAGCTCCTCTCCGGGCGCCCGGACATTACCTTTATCCTATTATTAGAGGATGGTTTACATTAGATCGCTTTCATATAAAGAGCATGAGGTCAATCTTTTGGGCCATTGGATTTCGATTCAAAGGTGGATATCAAATCAGTGGATAGGTGAGTGTGTCACATCAGGGAGTAGGTGAGTTCTATATAGCTATTTGTAGCCGTCAGATCAAGATCCAACGGCTACAAATAGAATTTACTTCATATAAACTATATGAGAGCGATCTCATTTAAACATTTCCCATATAGCCCCAGGCAGAGTAGTCCTAGCAAAATAGCTCAGTGGGCACAACCATGGGACGATTTTCCATCACGTAATAATGGCCTGAAAAAAGGATGCTTCCTTCGTCTGGCCCATTACGATGCATATCGTGAAAGTTATTGGCCCTTTAAAAAATGAGAGAAAGTTATTGCCTCTTTACAAAATGAGAGAGATATGTATAGTTGAAGTTATCACTTCTTTAAAATAGCACAAATTTATTTGTAGTCATTTTAGTGGGACAAACTTCAACGATGCATATCTCTTTTATTTTTTTATCCGTTTTCGCCTTTTTTTATTCTTCCTTATTTTTAGTATTTTTTGCGGTCATCATGATATCACAAAGATGTTGAGCCATCATGTACTATTTATCGTGATTTTTGTGATATTTTTTTTGATAAATAGCATGCGATGGTTTAACATTTTTGTGATATCATGATAATTAGAAAAATCACTAAAAATAAGGAAGAATGAAAAAAAAAATGGATCAGAAATGATAAAGATATTCATCGTTGAAGTGATTGCTCCCTTAAAATAGAACAAAAATGAATAAGGCACTCAAAGGCGTCGATTGAACCTACATCTTTCTCTTTTAACTAAGAGGCGTTGGTTTCAGGTTAATTTAAAAAAAAACCACGCAAGCGCCCGCACTTGTTATAGTACCTATTCGGAAAATATTTGCTAATATTATTTAATAAAATCCCCTTCTATAATCTCTCCCACTTGGGCGTCCTTCCTTCCCCGTGGTCCTCCGGACAAAGCCACATGTTGAAAACATAACTAGAAATTATTGTACCCAAAAACAAAAATAAAATTATGAAATCGCACCTGGTGGGATGAAAGTCTTTGATGAGGGAAATTTCTTCATGCAAACCAATAATGGCTGAGCATCCATCCAGATTCCAGTGGACAGAGTAAAAGCCTGGCCTGAGACTCGCCGAGGTATGGGCGTCGATTATGCACAGTACCACAGTGTAGAGCTAGGAACTCGTGATTTCTTCTAATATGGGAATTGGCAGCACAAATAGAACGTACACAAGAAGCAACAGTTAAATCAAAGGTTAGATCAAACTTACATAGCAGGCTTTGTCCCGTAGAAAAAGAAAGTAGCAGGTCAAATATAGATGGTGGCTAGGTTCATACGATTACATGGACACATACAACAAGCACAAGATAAATAAAGGTTTAAAATGGTGATTAGCTTAAGCCCAATAGAAACGATCGCCGTCATCCATTGAGCCAAATGGTCCCAGGAAACACTCTTGTTGTTTGCTAAATGTTAACATTGACGCCAAAAAAAAACTAAAAATTTGTACACAACAGATGAAAAATAAAAAAACTTATCCTATCAACTTTGGATAATTTATATAAAAAACCGAAAGGCACTGGGTACAAATGTACAGTCTTAGTACAGCCGTTCCCTATAGGACGACAACAACTGCTTATTCACTTATTTATCTATTTCCCAATATCTTCCTCCCCAAAGAAAGCCTCAATGACAATTTAAAAAATATATTGTCACTAGCTAATTGTATTGTCCTTAGGTCTGGGAATTATTTTATGGATGGTCTGCAAGACTCTTTGCATAAATCGTCTTAAAGCATGCCCGAACCAGATATCGACACCCTGACTAGGCCAATTTTCTATTTATATCATGCATTATAAAAACGAAAATCTGTTTGGATTTTGGACACCATCGACATAACTGAAAATATGATAAGTAAATTGCCCAGCCATCGTCCCCTTTAGCTCATTCTAATCTTCAAGCTGAAATCTCTTTTTTGTTTTCTCATATGCATTGTATAATGTATCCAAATTTATACAGCTTACAAGTATCAAAAAAATAATTTCTTCACAGCTAACACAGCAGGCCCATTAATCGTCGGAGATGGCCCAGAACCATTTGAGCCAGGAGACCCTAATTGCCAGGCTGCATTGTTCCACAGTCTAAATTCCAAAGTCATAAAAAACATATTTGTTTAGGTGGCAGATACCCGGAAGGCATAGCTACGAAGCTTCCAACTTGAATGCAATATCTAGCCAGCTAATGCTGGACCGCAGTTTGTCAAATGCAGCCAGGACTTTTTGGACTGAGGGAGTACTTAATTAATCATGAAATTAGGTGTTTAAATGCAATGGAGCGCCTAAACTAAAATCCTTCCACGAATCACCTAGCCGTTGGCGTTTGGAAGGAGTTCAAAATTTCAAACCGCCTGGCTTTTGTTAAAGAGACAGAATAAGATGTAAAGCAAAAGGACCTGGAGAAAGAGCCCAATCGACGTAGCCGTTATAAGCCCCAACAGCCAAATTCTCAGCTTACATAATTTGTCTTCACTGCTTCCTCTGCATTTCATTCATGCACAATGGCTTCTTCTCATCTGAGAAGCTCATCTTCCTTCCCAAACAACCTCCTCTCCACCTTGAACTTCTTCATCTTCATTCTCTCTTCAGCATCCTTGGTTCCTGTCTTCCTCCTTCGAACCCCTCCGACGGCTTTCGGATGGGCTCTCTTCACAACCTCCTCTATCTCCCTCTTCTCCTCTTTTGTGGCCTTCTACTCTCTGCTTACTCACTGCTGCTTCGCCACCCATGTTTGCTTTCTCATTGCGTCTCTCGTGAGCCAAGCTCTTGGGTTTCTAGTGCTCTTCTGGCGAGAGGCACAGAGCATTCAGGCCGTGGATTCGCCGCGGAACCCGCGAGAGGTGAAGATGCTGATCAAGATGGAGTGCGGCGCCGTTCTGTCTATGTCCATGCTACAATTGGTGGTGTTGGTCTTAGTGTGTACAGTTCAGACTTGTTGGATCAGGGAACATCAGGGGTTGGAGCTGGAGAAAGCAGAAACTACCAGAAAGAGGAGTAGGAGAATGGCCAGAGTTCAGGAGGAGTCTATACTCAATGCAGCAAAGATGGCAGAGGTGAGAGCAAAAGAGTTGGATGAGAAAATGAACAGTAAATATGGAGTGACTTTAAAGGTCGAGACCTGAATGTTTTTGGCCACTTTAAGGTGCCCATGAATGAGCTGAACTTTTTACATATTTCTGCTTTTTTGTAGGTCATGTTCTAGGGCTTGTTTGACATCCCACCATTATTGCGTGCATGTACTATTTTGCATGTGTTTTCTGCAAATTTATTGCTTGCATTAAGCATGTTTGAAGTGGTCAGGCGTGATCATTTCTTTTGATCAGTATTTCACATGATTAGAAAGAATTAATTAATGAGTATGCTTGATAAAGCTTATATCTTTCCCAATATGTTTTGCCATTTAGTGATGTTTCTGATCCCATTTTCAACATAGATGATTGGGACTTTCGTAGGGCTAATGCCTTCGTAGCTTCTAGTCAATCAATATTTTGCCAGCTTGGCTAAAGAATTCCAACAAATAAAAGTTGAGACCTCTAAATAAGCGGAAACTTGCAATGTGGGTGCGTGAACAGTCTACATTGTGAGGGTGGCAAAACTGAGGCTTACATACATCTTGATATTAGGAAGCAGCATATAAAGTTACCTACAATTCCGGGTATAAAGCCTCAAATTTAAAAAACAATTTCGCCCTTCATTACTTTTTCACAAGATTCTCTTTTTTACCAGAAAAAATGTCCACTGCCAACACTCGGGCATTTGGATCGTGAAAAATCAGCTCCACTCACTCCCAAAAATCCAGCTGGTTAGTGGATTTTTGAGATAATCCACTAACCAGCTGAAAGTGGATGGATTATCCCAAAAATCCACTAATAAGGTGGATTTTTCAATGTGAATGTTTCTGATTTTTCACGCTCCAGACGGCCCCTTAAGAACAACAGCGTGCACTCTTACTTTGGTTACTTAACACACATAACAATAGCTACCTATCGCTAAAACTTTTTGTATCCATCTTCCCAGAGCTTATTTTACAGAAGAAAAAGTTAAACTTTACATCACCTAAGTGGAAAAATACTTACATCACCTAGATGGATAAATACTTGCTTGTTATCCTCTCACGGACAACACATGCATGGCACCTTGTCATTTCCCCCACCAGGCAACCTTCTAGGGATTGAATTCATCATTTTGCATTCAATTATGAGCGATAATTTTTCCTTCTGCTTCCATGGAGCTGTAGAAGTAGAGATTTGCTAACAACGAATATACAGCTCAAAGCCATCAGGCGTCCTGCCAAATCAACAGATCGAGGTGCTAACAGTTTTAACTAAGGCTCCTCATTTTGAAAATGTACAGTTGTGTTTATAAATATTAGGTATAAGTTAGAATGTAGATCAGAGACTAGCAATGTAGCCGGCAATAGCAAAAAAGTCTGGTGATATGCGATCATTTCATGTATCTGAAAGTGAAGGAGTCATGGCAAAGAAAAACTGAGGAAGCAGCACTCCAGCTGCAATAGGAATCGCAATGACATTGTAAGCCACGGCCCAAGCCAGATTTTGGTGGACTTTCTCCTTTGTTGCCTGTGCAAGGTGTTGTGCTTGCCCTACCTTCACCCAAGAACACCTATAGGTTCAGAGTTTAACAAATCGAGAAAGGAAAATAAAATGAGAGGTGCCAATTTTGGATTCTGGTCAAAGAGCGGCTGCAGTCATATTTCCTTTTCCATATTTGAGTTTAACCATGTCCATGGCGTTGCGTAGTATACCTGTGAAAGCTTGTTTCCCAGTAGAATCACAGATGCTGCATTTTATTTTGCCTCAATTTGCAATGCAATACCAACACCAGCAAGAGCCAGTGATGGTGCATCACTTATGCCATCTCCTACCTACAAAGTGCAGTTAAGTTGCAAATAAAACGAGTCAGCAACACGAATGTTTTCATTTTGAACACTTCTTCACACAGTGCCAAACTATTAATGTTGCGTCTTCCTAAAAGCATCAAAGAGGATTGGTGGGAGCATAAACAAAAGGATTGTGGGGGGAGGGAGCCTCAGTGAGGTAGGCCTTACTCAGGTAAGATGCGCTATTTTTTGGTTTGGTAAACTTGCTTCCTGTACTAGCGGGTGTTGCCAAATGCTGCATCTAAGTGCACACTATGCTCACGGGCCTGGACTGCGGATTGCATGTAGATGGACTCATGGTAATTTCTTTAGATCACTACGGCATTACAAACACACCAGCGCGCGGCAAAAAGAACATTTCTAATGTCGGTGGCACTAGAGCCTAATTTCCAAAAAATTACAAACACAGATGAGAAAAAGTGGCCATTACTTCTTTGCATCACGTATTGCAGCAAAATGAAAAGAAAAAAAAACTGTTTGGCAAAGCTCTTTTTTCTTTGGTTTTAGGTTGTTTGAATGTGACTTGCGATCATATTTCCAACTGGGATATATCTGAGATTGTCCAATTCCATGATAAACCCAATTTATGATTGCCAAGCTAGCCGAATTCTGGAAGGATCAGTACTTCTAGTTGAATGAAAGGTTTCAGGTCAAGTCGGGGTGGGGCTTAAGTAGGAACTAACAAAAAAACACACTTATTTTGTGTTAGGCTTAAGTAAGAAATAATTCAAAAGTACTTATTTTAACATAAGAGGTGTGTGAATCCTAACTAAAAAGAGGCATGACATTTGGTCAGTTAAGCCTATAAATATACATGCCCAGTTAAGATGGGATATGATTGCATCACTGTGCCTAAGGACACAATCTATTAGATTGTTATATCGAGTAGTTGGATCATAGTCCCTTACCATAAAAATGGCTGCATGTGCAGCAACATCAACTGATGCGGAGCCATAGTAGGCCCTATCATAATATTGATATGACTTTTATTTAGAGTAATTTTATTTTATTTAACAAGATTTATATTTTATTTGATTTAGCAAATAATATCTTATTTGATTGGGAGAATATCTAATTTAACCTAATGATAGATCTGATTTGATTTTCTATGTTTACGAGAAATCCTAAGTCAGTGTTTTATTTTTTATTAAAGACTTATTATAAGCCTATTTAAAACTATCTGCCAACCTGAACCTCTCTTGAGCCATACTCGTCGGAGTCGAGTATCTCCCACCCGGGGAGAATGATGCGGGGCCATAGTGAGCTCTGTCATAATATTCATAGGACTTTTATTTATAGTAAGTTTATTTTATCTAACAAGATTTGGATTTTATTTGATTTAACAGAGAATATCTTATTTGATTTAGAATAAATTTGATTTGGAGAATATCTTATTTGATTTAAGATATATTTAATTTAATTTTTTATTTTTAAGTGGAATCTTAAATCAGTATTTTATTTCCTTTTAAAGACTTATTATAAGCATATTTAAAAGGCCTCAACTTAATGGACAGACGATGATTTGAAGAAAAAAAGACCTACGTAGTTCTCTGTTGATGGAGAGACTTCTTGTTCAATGGTCATGGTACTAATGCCATGGTCCACCATCCGGTATTAATTTTGATGGTAACCTCTGGTGGTGATTCTAAATAAATTTATTTATTTTATCCCTTTATCCCCTCCGAGTTTCCTCTTCGATCACCAACTATTAGAAATCCATTCCAAGGAAGTTTTGACTCATGGGTAAAAAACCCTTTACATGTAAGACCCATTGCTCATGCAGGGACCAGGCAGATATGGTGGCTGATACGGAGAAGTGAAGATTTTTGTTTGGTACAACGAGTTGTGAAGATTGGTCTTGTAAGGCTAACCACAGTATTCATCGGGAGCATCTCTCTTCCAATCTGGTTGATCATTGCCATCGCATTGCTGGGGACAACAGTGAGCTGATCAAATTGGACCAGGTACAACATGGGAGCATGTAGAATACCCATTCCACGCGCACCACTAATAAAAATGCATGAAACACATTTTTTTTCTTTGCTAGGTGCATGGAACACAAGGTGGGCACTGTTGGAGTGTTGGGTCTTCCCCTCCTACATTGTTTATTGCAACGTTGAGGAGCCAATTACGAAGAACAGTTCTGATTTAGACATTCATGAATCGTCAAAATATGGTACAACTTGAATTATCAAGAGGAGACTAGATCTTCTAACTTCTTCCATTGTAGTTGAAGTTACCTAACTGGGATCAGTCACTCATGGAAGCCTTGATCTTCAAGACAAGCGCAAGAAGCAAGAGGAGGGCGACGATCCCAGCAGAGGAGCCTCCAACTCGGTGCACGCAATAAGGGTCGGACCTCGTCAACCTCTGGTCTAGACAGCTCGACAAGCTGATGGACACGATCAAGAAGAAGAGAAGAAGAAAAGGTAGCAAGTACGTAGGGAAGGCAGGCTCGTCGTCTACCTCCGAGTCCGGCGGTGTCTGTTTTCGATCTATGTAGAGTGGTGAGACGACGGCAAGGAGAAACAGAGCTACGGCCAGCAGTTTCTCGGTGGAGGAATGCCTCCTCCCTCCCATTAGCTCGCCCAGAGCTGTTAAGAGTTAGAATTGATTCCTGGTGGCTTCTTCCTTTCTCTAGCGTTTATTTATATGGCACTCTTTAAACATGTAACACTGAATGAAATGCGAGGGAAAGTGGCTAAAGGTATGAGGAGGTATATCGTGCAATACACAAAAGCACCTGTGCAGTGCAGTGCACTCTGAAAGGCTTGTTGAAGAAGCGAGGGCGATGAACCGGAGAATTGGAATGTAAGACCGAAAAGTGGAATTAGATATCAGAGAACTCTGGAATCTGATACTGGTACAAGTGGCAAAACTTATCTACCCCTATAATTGAACTTTGAACTAGGTTCCTTTGTGGCCATTGGCCATTGTGTTCCTTCGAATGTTTGCCAAACTCATGGTGTCAACAGACCAAAACTTATGCCCATTGACTTGGAGCTGTTTGGTTACAGAATCTAACCTTAGCGTTTTCGAATATGTTCAAAGAATTAACTAGATTTACACAAAATTTAGAGTTGCTAATGAAATTCCACGAATCCGCACCAAGGCTGGAATGAAGGACTTTTCCAAATGACAAAATCTTACAGATTTTGAGATTGCACCTATTTTTAACTGGGATTTCGCCTCACTAAAATTGCTCAAGGCTTTACCAAACGGTATTCTTATTTCTTAAGCTCTGATAAGAACTAATTTTGCTAGAAATTATAACCTCATGAGATTTTGTATCCAAACAGTAGAACAACCGGCAACTCCGTATCATTTGTGGTGCACCCCACTGGGTAAAAATATCATTTGAGGGCATGAATTCGGGAGCAGGAAACTTGAAGCTTGGCCACACAACAGCGTTTTGGACACTCCCAAATTTGGCGGTCTAGACTAGACGTGGGCATCGCCAGAATCCAGATGCATAGCCTTCATGGTCTAAATTGTCCTTTTCGCAGCTTTGCATTTGTTGCCCTGGTAAGAGCAAGGTCGTAATACTGACCACATCTTAAATGTAGTCCTGCTGACAGGAATGTAGCAGGAGACAAAAATATTGGCAATTGCAGTACATCACTTGAGAAAACATAATCCATTTTCCATATCCAGGTGAATTAAATCGTAGCAACAACATTTGCACTGACAAAGATAGTCAGATGACTGCTATTGGGTCAAGCCATTGTGATCTCCGGGGATGTTCTCTCTCTTGCCATGAACAGAGACAGGACTTTAGAAGAAGATTGGTTCCATAATCACGTGAGAGGATTTCATTAGCATTTCATTGCTTCTTATGCTATTTAGTTGTGCATACATAAACTAGAATTCAATTTTGTGTTTCCTGTGTGTCTTTTTTACATAACTTCAAATGCTTCCGGTTTATCTATTAGTTGTGCATATTGTTTGTAGTTCAGAAGAAACTATAAGAAGCTGCAGTTTTGTTATCTATGATACCTCAGGAACCAGAGTACTCTGTTTGCTCGTAGGAAGCAAATATCCTGTGAATTAATTCAGGCGCCATCAGTTACTCAACTTGAGATTTCAAGAACGAGTCTCCTCCAGTTTGATCAAATGCAGGCGGACTGCGAGTTACATTACAAGTACAGAAAGGTATTTGGAATAAAGTTTGGATGTTATGTTGCCCGAGAGGCTTTAGCGGAAGAAGAGAATTGGGTAAGCTACAACCCCTTCCTGAAGCTAATCATATCTCAAGCTCTACTAGGCCTTACGTTGTTCGTCATCGTTTTGGGCTGTGTAGACGGCAGCACGTCTGAGAGCTGAAAATCATTGGGAAGGTCGATCCAGTGACCGGTTGGTTCTTTCTCACTTTCTCCTAATTCGATTCGAATCTCTACGTTGAATCTTCATGACGAAGAAGTTATAGACAGCTAAATTAATGTTGGGTTGTTGCCGCAGCTACGTCGATAACTACAAGAGAAATTTCGCTGAGCAGGCAAGTAATTAATTTTGGTTTGCAAGATTTCTCTAGATAATTGGACGCATTTCCTGGTAACACTCGAGTGTTTTAGCACCCATATTCAAAGTGACATTCTATGTCTCAGACAAGTTGTTTGTTGTACAAAAGGGAGTTGACTGAACTCATTGGGAATATTTTGTTTTTTTCACTATGTTTGCCCCTTGTTTGTAGGAATTTGGTGCATTAAAGAGCCGATGCAGTAAGCACATTCAGAAATTTGTACCTGCATTGTTGCGGTATGGTTCAAGTATATATCCAACATACTTGTCACAAAAATGCTTCATATAGCGACTGCCGGTTTTGTATTGTTCAAGCTATGTAGTCATCCAATTATGGGATCCGGGCCACTTTGATGTGGTTCTAGTGATAATTTTTTCGACTTCACTAATTTCTTATAGAATGCATCATGTGAAAGAGGAAGAAAGTACGATCATGAATCAATCAGCAGGAACCAGTGTTGTGGGAACTCTAGATTTAAGTATTCACTATCTGCTTCATAGAGGAACATCCCCCTTGGTAAGAGTATGACTCCAAGTCTCCAACTGCTTCATGTTTTTATCAGTCATCTCCTTAGAAAATGTTGGCTGAACCTTTTTGAATAATGGACTTAGTCTAATACAATTGTGGGAACGATTGAAGACTGTATGGTTCTCCAGAATCAGTAGAGCTCAGAGAAGCAAATACGCCTATGTTTCAAACTTGTGTGTTGCAAAGTCTGAGCGGCGAGAAGGGATTGGAATTAACATGATTCGTTTGGCCATTGAAGCTGCCCATTCGCAAGGGAATGTCCCCTACATGAAACAACAGTATGACGTATAGATCCAGCTCTTCAAATAGGTAAAAGCATCAGATAATGGCAGAAAATGTATCAAATATGTCTAATGCTCTGCAATAAGTAGTTTCTCTATCTTAGAAAAGTTGCATCCATACAACAAAAACCGCAATTAAGGTGCAATTAAACCTATAGTTTTTTTTTAGATGGACAGGTACGTTCAACATGCTAGCTAAGTTTGTTTTTAATGTAATTACCAAAAAACTGACTGTTTTTCATGTGTCAGGTGCAGAAGAGGTATATGTTCATGTTCATGGACATAATATGCCAGCACGGCGGCTCTACCAAAGGATAGGATTTCAGGTTGTAAGATAAAATTCTATTGTTCTGCTGCCTTCATTACATTGTTTGCATAAGTTTCATTGACACAACTGTCATTTCTTACAGATGGTCGAAACACCACCCACACCTCTTTTGTTGGCGGGGGACAACCATTTGTTCAGCTACAAACCTTAGTGATCATTAAGTTCTGTGCATTATTTTCTTATCATTGCA